>CM061555.1:193392332-194642332 GCA_030864225.1 Capsicum baccatum var. pendulum | reverse complement strand
AGTGCTTCACTCCATGTCTCATGAATGAGTGCTTCAAGAATGCAAATTATGACTTGTTCCTTGTCTTGGCAAGTTATGTACCTATTTATATGTGTATCTTCATATATGCCTATGTAGATATAAATGTGGATGCATATGATGGTTTGGCTTGGTTTGAATAACTGGATGATTTTATCCTTATCCTTGAGTTACATGCTAGCTCTCCAACCAATAACCATCCATGGATGCTATGTCCCCACACAACATAAGGGTCAGAGCTTCTTCTTCTCTTCCTGCGCAGTGACAGACATTCGAGCAGTTCGTGTGTTGATATTGAAGTGGTAAGCTTCCATCCTTCCAAAGTCTCACATTTCTTAGGCTCTTTATCTATGTCATAAACTTGTTTTAGATTTGCTATTCGGCTATTGTCGGGGGCTTGTCTCGACATGTTATAAACGTCAGATTTGTAGAGGCTTTGTGGATAACTATGGACTTAGGCATGTTGGTTCGTTGTTGATATTAATGGATCTATTAGATACTTCTTAATCTAGAATTGTAGGTATGTTTCCGCTATCTTATTATAGCTGGAGTTCATTCGGCACTTGTGGATTGATGTGATGGTTAGGTTGGGTTAACAGGGCAATATTCGGTCCTTGTTGGGCTTGAGGTGCCTATATGACAAGGCTCAATTTTGGGTCATGTCACTTAAGCACCCGATCATAAAATGTGATATGGCATACTCAAACCCTCCAATCATAATAACAACATTAATATGGACTCAAACCGCCTGGTTAAAGGCAAGGGGACTCAAACCCTCAAGCCATAACGACCCCCGCACCAGCTAGCGCAGTTTTCAATATTGGTGACTTGGACCTCCACTTTCAGGATTTAGCGACACAACCCTCTTTTAAAAGCCAATTAAAAAAACATTTATCACACATTTCCATTCATTGAACTATATTTCACATTAACGCATACATTGTTGGTATCATCATACCAACTACACTTGCAAGGTAATAACAACATGCCCAAACAATTACATCACTTGGGGAATTCATAATCCCTTTGGTTTAATTAGTCCATAACTTGTGAAAACACAATTTCTTAAGGTTAAATTCAACATCATAATACAATAGTTCAAGATTAAATTCCATTCTCGCATTCCTCATAACAAAATCAATTTTACAATTCGGGGTTGAGACCATAACCACTTCAAAAGTCACAAGTTTAGGGAAAATCACAATTCTCTAGTTTATTCACCATACCCATGCACCCATATGTTCGAAACTATATTTAAAGCATGAATAATCATAATTAAACCATGGGAAAACATTGTTCAACAATAAGCATTCAAAACTCACAACCCTTGTTTTCAAAACCATAACAATTCTATGTGAACAACACTTTAAGAAATATGCTTTTTAACAAATTAACAATGCGGGAAAAGTAGCATGCCTAAAATAGTAAGATATACAGAGAGAAATTACCCTTGAAATCCCAAAGTGATCAATCTCTTGAAAACCCTAAGTGTTCTTGACTTTGAGGATTGTAGAGTATTTGTGGAGTTACTTTGATGTGTTTTCTGGGGACTAATGATACCATAATGGGGTTATAAGATGTGAGTTTTAATTTGAGTAAGAGGAGAAATGATCAGAATGCCCTCAACTTAAAAGCTAAAAAGAGGGTCGCCTTTGACTACGAGTCAACCATTGACTCGTAACCACTCCTTACAACTCATCACCATGAGTCGTAACCAGGACAATTTCCAAGACACCACCCACTACTGACCTTACGACTTAACCAAACAACTCGTAATGAGACTCTTTGACTCATAGGGTCCATTTATTGTCAATACAGTACTCAATTGGGTTAAACACTGGACACCCTATGATTTGCACTCATGACTCGTAAAAATTATTTATGACTTGTAGTGAGCGACTTGTACTCAGAGAAGAACTTAGCTACATACTCACTAATTTAGTTACGACTTGGTCGCTAGAACCCATAACGCCACCCTACAACTCATAGGGTGAGTCGATACCAAGGCAGTAAGCTTAAAGCTCAAGACATTTTTAAGGGTCAAATCTTGGTTGTTTCAATTCTCCCCTACTTGGATTATTCATCCTCGAATAATGCATCAAGGATACACAAGCACGACTTAACACAACTAACAACCACACTTTCCTTTAACAAAGTCAGAAAACAAAGATATCAAGGAATCATAATTTTCTTTAACAAAGTCAGAAAATAAAGATGTTAAGAATAACACATACCTTAAGCATGATTATTCGGGGAAGAAAACAAGAATGGATACTTGGACTTTATGTCTCGTTGGCTTCCTAAGTAGCCTCTTAAACGTTGTGGTTCCTCCATAGAACCTTTGCCGAAGCTACGTCCTTCATCCACAACTGTCAAACTCATTGATCCAAAATTTCACTTCCTCATAAGATATGGAGTCTGAAATACACACCTGCTCTAAAGGAACAATCATCGAAGGATTGCCCACACACTTTCTCAAAATTGAAACATGAAACTCCAGATGAATGAGCTCAAACTAGGGGAAACTCCAACTCATATGCAACACTATTAATCCTCTTCAAGACCAAATACGGTTCGACATACCGGGGACTGAGTTTCCTTTACTCCCCTCATGGGAGACACCTTTAAGAATGCCCTATCGCCAACCTCAAACTTTAAATCCCTATGCCTCACATTCGCATATGAATTTTGGCAACTTTGGGCGATCTTAAGCCTATCCTGAATCACCTTCACCTTCTCCATGGCTTTGTGAACCAAATCAAGGCCAAACATCTCTGCGTCACCAACCTCAAACCATTGAATAGGAGATCTACACCTCCTACGATACAACGCTTCAAACAGAGCCATCCCAATACTAGAGTGGTAGATATTATTATACCCAAACTCTATAAGAGTAAAATGATCAACCCAACTACTACCATAGTCAATCACGCAATCCTAAAGCATGTCTTCTAATGTCTAAATAGTTCTTTTAGCTTTACTATCCGACTGCGGGTGGAAAGTAGTACTAAGGATCACTTTAGTACCCAAACCTCTCTGAAATGAATGCCAAAAGTGTGATGAGAACTGAGTACCACAATCTTACATGATAGAAACAGGCACCCAATGAAACTCCACAATCTCTTGGAGGAACAACTTTGTATAATCCTCTGCTGAATAATTAGTCCTCAATGACAAGAAGTAAGCAGACTTAGTCATCCTATCCATAATGGTCCAAATTAAATCAACATGATTCCCAGACCTAGGAAGATTGATAACAAATTCCATATTAATTACTTCCCACTTCCATACAAGAAACTCAATTTCTTGATACAACCCTCTGGGCTGCAAGTGCTCAACCTTCACTTATTGACACATCATGCATTTAGCCACAAAATAGGCCACATCTTACTTTATATTGTTCCACAAATAAATCTTCTTAAGATCATGATACATCTTCGTCGAACTAGGATGAATGGCATAATGCAACTCATAAGCCTCAGGCAAGATTCTCTCTCGCAACCCATCTACATTGGGAACACATAACATGCCTTGGTACCTCAAGATAGCATCACCACCAATCTCAAAAGCTACAACCTTTTATTGTCCCATATCTCCCTTAATCTTCATTAAGATAGGATCCAGTACCTACTTCTCCTTTGTTTCAACAACAAGGTATGACTTCGGTACCTCTTGCACAAACACACCATGATCCTCAGTGTCCAAGAGGCGAACTCTAAGGTTATCCAAATAGTAATATCTTACACCAACTCCCGCTTATCCTTATCCATATAAGCTAGACTCCTCATGGATAACCTAAGAAGAACATCAACGTTCATATTACCTTTACCTAGGTGGTAGTGGAGACTCATGTCATAGTCTTTCAGCAACTCAAGCCACCTCATCTACCTGAGATTCAACTATTTCTGGGTGAACACATATTGTAGGCTCTTATGATTAGAAAAGATATCTACATGGACTCCATACAAAAAGTGATGCCAAATATTCAATGCAAACACCACAACCAACAACTCCAAGTCATTGAGTTGAATATTTCTTCTTAAGAACTATCAACTGCCTAGAAGCATAGGCCACTAGCTTACCATGTTGCATCAACACATAATCATGTCCCATGTGGGATGCATCACAATAAACAACAAATCCATCATTACCCTCAGGCAAGGTCAAAATTAGAGTTGAAGTCAACTTATCTTTTAGTTCCTCAAAACTACCCTCACAAGCATCATACCATAAGATTTTCACCTTTTTTAGGGTCAACTTAGTCTGCGGGGTAGCTATAGTTGAGAAACTCTCCATAAATCTCCTATAGTAACCGGCCAAACCCAAGAAGCTCCAAATATCAATTGGAGTCATGGGCCTAGGCAACTTCTTAACCACTGCAACTTTCTGTAGATCCACCATGATCCCTTCATTAGAAATGACATGACCTAGAAAACTAATATCTTTCAACTAAAATTTGTACTTTGAAAACTTAGCATACAAATATTGATCTTTCAAGGTTTACAACGCGATACGACGGTGATCGGTATAATCTGCCTCATTTTTATAATACACTATAAGATCGTCTATAAACACGATGATAAACAACTACAAAAACTGATGGAAGATCCTATTCATCAAGTCCATGAATGTCGTTGGGGCATTAGTCAAACCAAAAGACATGACTAAGAACATATAATGACCATAATAGGTTCGAAAGGCAGTCTTAGGGACATCCACCTCGCTAATTTTTAACTAATGATAACTAGACCTAAGATCAATCATTAAGAAATATCTAGCACCCTAAAGATAGTCAAACAAATCATCAATCCGAGGAAGAGGATACTTATTATTCACCAAAATCTTATTCTACTGACAGTAATCGATGCACATCCGAAGGGAACTATCCTTCTTATGCACAAACAAAATTGGAGCACCCCATGGAGACACACTAGGATGGATAAAACCCTTGTCAAGGAGCTCTATCAACTGCTCTTTAAGCTCCTTCATCTCAGCTGGAGCCATTCTTTAAGAAGGGTTAGAGATAGGATAAGTGTCCGGAACAATGTCAATCCTAAAATCAATCTCCCGATCGAGAGGGATACCATAAAGATCATCAAGAAAAACCTCAGGGAATTCATTAACCACAGGAATGGATTGTGAAGAAGGGCCGTTCGAGTTGGAATCTTCAACACAGACCAAATGATAAAGACATCCCTTGGACATAAACTTCTGGGTTCTAACATATGGTATGAATCTTCCCTTAGGCACTAGAGAATCCCCGTCCTACTTAATGACCAGCTCATTAGGGAATTTAAATATGACCTTATGGGTTCGAAAATCTAAGAAGGAACAGCATGAGTGCAACCAGTCCATCCCTAATATGACATCAAAATCAACCATGTCTAACTCTATCAGATCTACCAAAGTTTTTCTTCCACCAATAGATACTACAAAAACCCTACAGACTCTTCTAGAAATCATAGAGTCACCTACCAGGGTAGAAATAGAAAAGGTACCAGAGATATGTTTAGGACCAAAACCAAAATATACAACCATAAGTGAGGTCACATAAGAAAGAGTAAACCCTGGATCGAGAAAATAATACACATCACAAGAAAAGAGTGATAACATACCAATGATGACATCAGGAGATGCCTCAGAGTCCTAGTGGGTATCAAGGACATACAAGCAATTCCGTCCAATATCGGTACCATAAGAAGAAACAACACCTGCTGGTGCTAGAGCTGATAAAGTGGTAATAGGAATCTTATTTTCCCCAAAAACAAACTTAGAAGGACAATCCCTCTGCAAATGACCAATCTGACCACATTTAAAACACCTATTCCTCCCCTCTTCACAGAAACCATGATATATCTGCATGCAAAATCTACAAGGAGGATATGATGGAGCTGACTGAGCCCTACCAGCCTGAGATCGGGCGACCTGTGCCCTAAACCTACTATCATGCTGAGATCAACGATGACTCAACAACTTTGGATAAGGAACCGTAGCCATAGAGTAGGAGCCAGAAATCCCCACTTCTTCTTTGACCACTTTTCATTATTTCTACCACTCTATTGTTGACCTCCATCCTGATCAAAAATTCTAAATTTCTTATTCTGCCTTTACCCTATCTCCTTCTGCTTTTTCTTTTCTTCCTCAACCTCTATATATACACAGCCAATCAGAGATATCTATATATTTGTTCAACAAGGCAGCCTTACTCTCTAGAATCAAATCAAGGGACAACCTAGATGTAAATTTCATTGATTCTATCCCTTATGCTAGACACTAACTCGAGAGCATATCAGGATAATTAATAGAATTTCAAGGAATACTTCTTGACTGTCATCCTACCTTGTTTCAGATTAATAAACTCTTCCATTTGCCTCTCTTAACTCTTGAGGAAAGAAGCAGTCCAGAAGAGCACTAGAGAAATGATTCTGCAGTGCAGATTCAACATCATCTCTTAAAGACTGTTCCCATTCTTCATATCATTTGTATGCTACATCCTTCAGTTGATAGGCAGGGAATTCCACACCCTCATCATCCGAAGCATGTATAACCCAGAAGATCTTCTCCATCTCATCTATAAAATATTAAGGATCCTCCTCAACCTTAATATTAGTAAAATTTGGAGAACTCAACCTTATAAACTGGCCAACTATTGTGGCCTCAGAAGATGGAGTAACAAAAGTTGCACGCTCAGACTGAGAAACTACCAACTGAGCCAACATATAAATAAAATGACAAAATTATACATTTGACACATAAGCCTGAGGAGCTCAAGGAGGACTAGAGGGGATCAGTGAAACTCTAGAACGGTAATCAGGAATTGGACCCCTAGACTAGGTTTGTACACCATAAATAGGGCGTGTCCCATCAGCATTTTCCTTAAGTGGGATAGAGTAGTTCCCATAAGCTTTAGATCATTTGGGAGGCATGATCTAAAAAGTGAACAAAAGAGAATTAGAGAATATTTCAAGACCTTAGACTGTACAATTTGAAATAAGAAAACAAGAAAGTCAAATATTCCTAAATGTCTCGTAGCCTCTCCCTTATAAGTATGGTGCACTACATACCCATAAATACTCGACACGGCTTTTTGAATACCCAATTGACCATGAACTTAGGCTCTGATACTACCATGACACGACTCAAACCATAGGGTTGGTCATGATGGGTATCTCAAGTACAACAAGGACTGAAGACCACCCCAACACCCAAACTATCAACCACCTTACACCCATGTCTGATGAATTCGAACATATAACAAGATAAGGGAACTTAAAGCTAATGATACTATCATATGTGTATAACCAAACCAACCAACAACAAAACCATACCAAGTGTACTGTAGTCTAACAAAGCCTCGACCAAACTGAATATCAATAAAGTGATGGGATATGCCATCGACTATAGCCAAAAATAGTATCCAATTATCTATAGCTCAAAAGAAAAATATAATCCTGAAATGGAGCTTTCGAAAGCATGGAAGCTCACCACTTTAAGTTAACTCTCGATCAATCTATAATAACTGAGCAGGAAAAGTAGAAGTATGGCCAAACCCTATATTGCATAGGGATACAACATCCAAAGATGGTTAGCAGGGTGAACACTAACATGTAACTCAAGGATAAGGATAACATAATAACATGATCGACAGTTCAAAATGATTCCAAATTGGTGAATATAATAAAATGCATAAACATACACAGACATACACACAAACATACACAAACACACACACACACATATATATACATACATACATCATATTCCAAGATAGGTAGCAAGGCTTAACATGTACTTAAAACTTTAGTCTTGATTGTGTAGTGAAAGATTCATATAATAGTACCTACGGGCTATATGGGCCACAGCTCTGACCCCCTAGTTGGGCCCCAGTGTGTGTAGCTATATAAATTAGAGAATAATCTCATATATATGCATGGGGGACTCGAACCCTCCAATTATATACTAAGGTGACTTAAGCACCCAATCATAAAATGTGATATGGGGGTACTCAAACCCTTCAATAATAATAATAATAATAATAATAATAATAATAATATGATGGACTCTGTAACGCCCCGCATTTTGGGCTATAATATAGACTATGATTTCGATGCGTTGATAATCTTGAAGCCATAAATCCTATGCTAATATGGCATATTAATTATTTAAGTAGTATGTGAATCCATTCAAGCTTGAATTTAGACCATAGAGGTCCTTTGACTCAAGGACGAGTTGAAAATTAGTTCGATCGATTAAGTTTAAGTGGACATTATAATTTGTGTCAATTTATATCAACCATGAATCTTTGTATATGTTGAATTAGAGAGCCTAATATATGCAAAATGATAGGTTTTCGAGTTAGCTTTCCAATGATACCAATTTTTCTAAAATCCTACACCCGAGCAAGAAGTTATGGCCTTTAAAAGTAGAATGCGTCGCCTAACCAATCGCGCATGGCCACTGGAAAGCATATGCGATAGCATAGGCGGAGCCTATGTAAATATAGGCGATAGCATAGGCGGCGCCTATGTAAATATAGGCGATAGCATAGGCAGTGCCTATGTAAATATAGGCGATATCATATGCGGCGCCTATGTAATGGTTTCAAGTGACTTAAACACTTCATTTTGGGGGCAAAATGGTCCTTTTCCCACACTCATTCAGTCATATACACAAAATTCAGTCCCTAATTCTCCAAAATACATCCACATTCATCTAAAAATTCTCAAGAACACTCCCAAGGGTTTCAAACTAAAAACCTAAATAAATCAAGATTCAATCGTGGGTTTTAAAAATTGATTAGAGATTCGGAATCCCCAATCCACAGGATTCAAGAAGCACCCATTATTTTCCAAAATAGAGGTACGCGGGGGTTTTCTAAATTCTCATGGGCATAGAAAAATCATGTTTTAAAATGGGCTTTTTGAATCTCTATATATATTCATGTATTAAATGTATTAACATCATTATTTTGGCCTTTTGACCCTCCCCAAAGTGATTTGAGAACATAAAAGTATGAAACCATGTATTTAAGAATGAATTCTTGTTGAGAGAAAGAATGATTTTTGGTGAATTCCCTCTTATTATGAATTTTTCAGATTTCTCATAGCATATGAATTATTTTGCAATGCATCCTTTAAAAGCACTATATGAAATGATTGAACTCTTGTTATGATTTAAAGGTGGTTTTAAATCACTAAAGAGGGAATCTAGTATGAATGTTTAATGTTCATAATACATGTAATGACAAAGTTCATGGATTTTCTAAAGGCACTAGACCACCATATGTTGATGAAGTTTTTGCATGATTTTGACTTGAGTTTCGAAACACGAAATCTTCTATATTAGTTGCATGATTTTGGTGGTTGATGATAGGCGAATTTACACGCCTATAGTGCTATATTTTACCCATATTTTAGCAATGTTTTGAGAACAAATTATATATTTCATGCACTTTTAGTCCTTTTTCCTGTAAGTGAGCTAACGAACATGATTAGCAAAGTTTCAGGTATAAATGATGCAGAATTCAGCATTTTATGGATAACTTGACGCCAAAGAAAGCTTCACGAAAGGAGAAAAGGGAGTCTTGGATGCCAAGGACCAAAAGTGGCGCATGGAAAATCTGTCCCGGGCTAAAACAACAATTCTGAAGACTTTGGGGACTAGCAGTAATTTATTAGGATTAGGATAACGATACATTAACCTAGTACAATTGGGTTAAGTATTTCATTAGCTTAGTAGGATTTGGTTAAGTATTACATTAGCTTAGTAGGAATAGGATATGGGTATTATAAATACCCTATTTTGCTAGAGATTTTTATTCATTCTACTTAGCAACAACTCTCATCTTACCTTACAATTCATTCACTACTACTTTTAATTCTACTTTTTATTCTTCTTCTATTCATCTATTCAATTTTTAATTTCTGCAACAAGAGAAACGTTACTTTGCTAGGAATTCACGCCTAACGCCTACCACACTACTACTACACGAAATCTTAATTGTGGTATAATAACAATGTCTATTGTGATTTCCTTCGCACTCATGGGTAACTAAACCTCTCTGTTGGGGTTATGAAAGCCGTATGAGATACTATCTATTGCTATGAGTTTGTGAGTTTGTGACACGTATGCTGCTTATATCATTATTCTCTTCATCTTAATATAAATTCTTTATGGTTGCAAACGCAAGAATCCGCCAGTATAGCATTAACTTGTTCGAAAGAAAAGTTATATGTCTGGAAAAGAGATAATGTCAAGGTAGTAGGGTCCCATCCCCTATTAAAAAGTTAGTGCCGTAACTGGATTAACCTCTTGGAGAATTTGTACCATTAGATACGCTTTAAGCTCAAAAGAGTTAAAGTGAAATAATCCTCGAATAGGTCAAAAGACGCCTGGATTTACCATCGAATACAATTCTCTATAAGCACATGCATGTCTGAATTCCGCATAACTCATAGCTATTAGAGACGTAAACTCAGAAGGTGGACATAACCCCAACTCTTCAATTCTCATTGTTTTACAACCTACTAAACATTCTTTCTTTTTACTTTGCTATTTTCAGTTTTTACTTTAATATTTTGGTTACACATTACAATCTCCCCTTTTTACGAGACTTGCACTAAAAGTCTAGTAATCGTTGCTTACTTGTTGACCAAGCTATTCCCTGAGGGATCGATACCCAACCCAGTTGGGTTCTATATTTGACTACGACCGCTTTACACTCCTACAAGAGCTGTAGATTAAGCGTTATCAAAAATTAGCACCGTTGCCGGGGAATACGAGTGTCAATTAAGTTTGTGATAATTACTAGACCATTTGGTCAAAGATTCTTGTACTTTTACTTTTAGTTTTTGTTTTTGTTTACTGCATGTTTTTATTCAGTGCATGCCCCATACTCGAAGTTTTGGTCAATCGTTATTACCTATCAATCCTGAACCACAACAAATTGGCAGAATGGAGGCACAAATGGAAATCGAAAAAATGGCTGCTCAACAGGAGCAGGCGAGATTAGCTGCTCTTGCCGCCGCCCAAGTACACCAACAAAACATTGATAACCCTGGGCGAGCAACAAATCCTGACGATGAGGATTTAGGTGATGACGAGTTACTAAACCCAAGGCATGATGCTGAAATCGCAACACCTGCCAATAAAAGAGGTCGTCAAGCTCGGTTTAGGTATGACCGCCAACCCATGCAACCAGCTTTTGATGATGATGATGATGATCTTGATGGAGCCGGAGCCACAGGAGCCATTATTCCTCCACCATTAGCGCCCGAAGCCAAGTTCAACATCACAAGCACCATGATTCAGTTATTGCAACTCAAGGGATTATTTGGTGGACTAGCAGGCGATGATCCGAATATGCATCTCATCAACTTTATTTCTACATGCAAGTCGTTTGACAATCCTGGTGTTGGTCAGAATGCAATTCGATTACATCTATTTCCATTGTCTCTATCTAGGGAGGCAACTCTATGGTTGAATGGGCTAACTCCTGATTCTATTACAAATTGGAGGCAATTGAGAGACGCTTTCCTAGAAAGATTCTTTCCGCCATCCAAAAGAGCACAATTGAGAGATAAAATCAGCAACTTTCGTCAGCTTCCAATTGAAGCCCTTCATGAAACATGGGAGAGGTTCAAGACAAAGCTATCGAGATGCCCAAACCATCACATGACTAATGTTCACCTAATGGAGATATTATACAGAGCCTTGAATTCAATAACTAAACCAGTGGTGGATAATGCGGCTGGAGGATCTTTTATGGACCTCACCTTTGGTCAAGCAAGCAATATGCTAGATCGTATGATGAAGCAAAGTAGAGCTTGGCATACCAGGGATTCTGAGGTAGCAAGCCCCACTTTATCTATTGGCATGACTGCAGACCAAAGAAGAAGAGAAGAAGAACGTGATCAATTTATGGCGCACATGAAAATACAAATGGATCTTCTTACAAAGCATTTATTATTAGGGAAGACCGAAAAAGTCAAAGCTATTGCGTCAAAAGGAAGAGACGAATCTGATTCGGAAGAAGAGGCCAACTACTTGAACAATCAGGGGGGTTTCTGAGGGAATACCCAAGAAAACCAATATCGGAACTACTATGATAAATCTGGAAACAAGGACCAAGGAAGTTGGAAGAACAAAAATGAAAAGAGTGGTTTGTACGATCCCCCTGGAAGACGTGACGCCACCACATCTAATTCTGGAAGTATGGAAGACATGCTGGCTAAAATATTGAAAGGAGTGGAAGCAACAAGCGCAGGAGTAACGGAGGTAGTTAATGATTTTTCCTCAATGAAACAAATAGTTAATTCTCATTCCACTTCAATCAAGCAAATAGAGCAGCAATTGAGCCAACTTTCAGCTGCAGTCAATCAAAGAAAGGTTGGCACTTTACCTAGCGATACTGTGCAAAACCCAAGGAATGATGGGTCATGCATGGCCATTACTACCCGAAGTGGTAAGGTGCTGGAAACTTCAGCAAAAAGTAAGCAAGTGGTTGACGAAGCAGCGGATATTGATGATAAAGCGAAAGGAGAAGCATCCGCAGAACAAGGCCACGACGTCCATGACGTCAACCCCAATGATTTGCAACCTGAAAAAGCTGAAAAACGGAAGCAAGAGAAGAAGAAAGACGTGGAGAGAACAATTCCATACCCACCACCACCTTTCCCTCAAAGATTGAAGAAGGTGGCGGATGACATGAAGTTCAGCAAATTCATGACTATGTTAAAGCAGCTGACCATTAATGTTCCATTGGTGGAGGCACTTGAACAAATGCCTGGGTATGCAAAATTTATGAAGGATCTTTTGACAAAGAAGCGGGCAACAAGTTATGAGTTGAAAGATGATGTTCATCACTGCAGCGCAATCGCGACCCGATTAATAGTTCAGAAGAAGGCTGACCCCGGTGCTTTCACTATTCCTTGCACCGTTGGATCTTTAAATTTTGCCAAGGCATTATGTGATTTAGGAGCCAGCATCAATTTGATGGCACTATCTATCTATAAAAAGTTGGGGTTAGGTGATCCTACTCCAACCAATATGAGGCTCGTAATGGCGGATAGGTCGGTAAAATGACCTGTTGGTATTCTATGTGATGTATTGGTAAAGGTTTCTTCATTCATCTTTCTGGAAGACTTTGTCATTTTGGATTGTGAGGCAGATTTAGAAGTTCCCATAATCTTGGGGTGCCCTTTCCTTGCTACGGGAAGTGTGCTTACTGATTTGAGAGCTAATGAGCTTTCATTCCGAATAAATGACGAAGTAGTTCGCTTTGATGTTTGCAAGTCAATGAAGCAACCCAAAGAGCTGAATGTATTCTCGGTGGATGATGTTTACTTTGATGATGAGAAAGAATTACTTGAAGAGGCGCAGCTGATTGATGACCCATTGGCGATTTTGCTTATGAATGGTGAGAGTAAGGATGCTGAAAATTGTGAAGAAGCTATTTGTGCTCTATCAGGATTAGGGACATATCGTCATGCTCCCAAGAAACTGGACCTTGATCTCAAAAATCGACCCACACCACCAGCTAAGCCATCTATTGAAGAGCCACCCACGTTAGAATTGAAGGAGCTGCCAAGTCATTTAAAGTACGCATTCTTAGGAAGCGGAAATACACTTCCAGTCATAATGGAGGCAGATTTGGGTGAGCAACAAGTTGCAGCTCTCATTGCTATTCTACGGAAGTATATAAGAGCCATTGGATGGACCATTGTGGATATTATTGGTATTCCACCTGGGATTTGTACACACAAGATTTAGCTTAAAGAGAATTGCACACCCACCATTGAGCATCAAAGGCGTCTAAACCCACCTATGCAAGAAGTGGTGAAGAAAGAAATAATTAAGTGGTTAGACGCAGGAGTTGTGTATCCAATCTCTGATAGTACATGGGTAAGCCCGGTACAATGTGTTCCCAAGAAAGGAGGCATGACGGTGGTCGCGAATGAAAAGAATGAGCTTATTCCACTTAGACCCATCACCGGAAGGAGGGTATGCATGGACTACCAAAAGTTAAATTCATGGACACTCAAAGATCACTTTCCAATGCCATTTATGGACCAAATGCTAGATCGATTAGCTGGGAAAGGATGGTTTTGTTTCTTAGATGGTTATTCCAGCTATAATCAGATTTGTATTGCTCTCAAATACCAAGAGAAGACAACGTTCACATGCCCATATGGTACGTTTGCCTTCAAACGTATGCCATTCGGGCTATGTAACGCACCAACCACCTTTCAGCGATGTATGATGTCCATTTTTCTGATATGGTTGAAGACACTTTGGAGGTATTTATGGACGCTTTTTCAGTTGTTGGTAAGTCTTTTGAAGCGTGCTTGGCAAAACTAAGCATGACATTGGAAAGATGTGTAGAATTCAACCTAGTGCTGAATTGGGAGAAGTGCCACTTTATGGTAAAAGAAGGTATCGTTCTTGGGCATAAAATCTCCAAAAGAGGAATTGAGGTGGATCGAGCAAAAATTAAAGTTATTGAGAAGCTGCCACCCTCAATCTCTGTGAAAGGTGTTCGTAGTTTCCTCGGTCACGCAGGTTTCTATCGACGGTTTATCAAAGACTTCTCCAAAATTGCTAGTCCATTGTGCAAACTCTTGGAGAAAGATGCAAAGTTTGACTTCAATGAAGATTTTGTGAAGGCATTCGAATGCCTCAAAGAAAAACTAATTGAAGCCCCTATTATAGTAGCACCAGATTGGTCTCTCCCGTTCGAAGTCATGTGTGATGCTAGTGGGGTAGCCTTTGGTGTTGTACTTGGACAAAGAAAGGAGAAGCTATTTCATCCTATCTACTATGCGAGTAAGGTCCTGAACGAAGCCCAAAAGAGCTACACTATCACAGAACAAGAGCTCCTAGCGGTTGTGTATGCGTTTGAGAAGCTCCGAGCTTATTTGTTGGGTACCAAAGTGATAGTTCATACAGACTATGCACCTCTAAGGTATCTAATGACAAAGAAGGATGCGAAACCAAGACTAATTCGATGGGTTTTGCTGCTGCAAGAATTTGATTTCGATGTTAAAGATAGAAGAGGTTATGAGAACAAAGTGGCTGACCATCTGTCTAGACTCGAGAACGAGCATGTGGCGCAGCCTGAAATCGAGATTGATGATGCATTCCCTGATGAGGAGATCTTAGCAGCAACAATGGAAGGATTACCATGGTATGCCGACTTTGCAAATTTTGTGGTGAGTAATGTGATACCTGCAAACTTATCTTACCATCAAAAGAGGAAGTTTATGCATGATGTACAACACTACTTTTGGGATGAGCCATATTTGTTTCGACGATGTGCGGATGGTGTTATTCGACGATGTATATCCCATGTAGAGGTGCCTAATATATTGGAAGCATGCCATACTTCCCAAGTTGGTGGACATCACGCAGGTAATCGGACAGCAAGAAAGGTATTGCAAAGTGGATATTATTGGCTTTCGATATTCAGAGATGCCTACGACTTTGTTAGAAGATGCGACCAATGCCAAGGACAAGGTGCTATTTCGAAACACCATAAGATACCCATGTCAAAAATCCTTGAAGTAGAGCTCTTTGACGTATGGGGTATTGATTTCATGGGTCCATTCATAAATTCGTTTGGAATGAAGTACATCCTAGTTGCTGTAGATTATGTCTCAAAATGGGTTGAAGCTGTAGCGTTGGCCGACAATGAGGGAAAGCGTGTTGTAGCATTCTTAAAGAGAAATATCTTCTCTCGCTTTGGAGTACCACATACTATTATAAGCGATGGAGGATCTCACTTTTGCAACAAGCTATTCAAATCCGTGTTGGCAAAATATGGTGTCAAGCAACATAAGGTAGCCACGCCTTATCACCCACAAACTAGCGGCCAGATAGAGGTTTCCAACTGAGAGATCAAGCAAATCCTTGCTAAAATGATAAATGCTAATAGGACAGATTGGTCTCGGAAGCTGGACGATTCACTATGGGCCTATAGGACTGCATTCAAAACACCAATTGGCATGTCCCCTTATCAACTAGTTTATCGGAAGGCTTATCATTTACCCATTGAGCTTGAGCATAAGGCATTGTGGGCATTAAATCGATTGAATCTGAATTGGGATGATGCAATGAATCTGAGATTGGAGCAACTGAACGAGATGGATGAATTCTGTCTACATGCTTATGAGAGATCGGACCTATACAAGGAGCGGATGAAGAAGTATCATGATCAGCGGATTGTTCGATGAAACTTTCAAAAGGATGATATGGTGCTTCTCTTCAACTCCAGATTGAAGATATTCCCAGGTAAGTTAAAGTCCAAGTGGTCTGGTCCATACAAAGTTATCCAAGTCTACTCGTCTGGAGTAGTAGAGTTGGAAGACACCAATGGTGTTATCTTCAAAGTGAATGGCCAATGAGTTAAACCCTATATCGGTCCTCTTGATTCGATAAATTATATGGCCATCACTTATCTCGACGAAGTCTAAGTACTCTAGGTAACTATGTCGTGCCGCGACAATAAATAAGGCGCTAGATGGGAGGCAACCCATCGTTTATCGTTTTTCATTTTTTTCGTTCTAGTATGTGTTTTGCTTTTGATTAATAAAAATCCAAAAAAAAGAGTCATGCCACAACCAAAACTAAGGCGCTTGGTGGGAGGTAACCCATCGTACTAATCGTTTTCATTGGTTTTGAGCAAATGTAGGTGCAAGAGGAATACAACGAGGAGATCGGTTTCAAATTTTGATTTGGACGGATTGCATGGTAAAGGTGGTAAGTTAGGAATGAAGATGCAAAAGGCTATGGATTGAGCATTGCTCATGAAAATATAGGCATCAAACAAGGCTAGGCCTAGGTAAAACTAGGCCACGAACAAGGCAAGGCCTATACTATGGCCTAAGGTCTCGGAATCTAGTGTGCCATAGCATAGGCGCCGCCCATGCTCAAGTATGCCATAGCATAGGCGCCGCCTATGCTAAAGCCTTTTGTCTCTGAATCTCAAATGCAAAGTGAAAGGCGCCACCTATGGTCACTAAAGGCTTTGCAATAGGCGCCGCCTATGCTCACCAAAGGCAAAGCAAAAGGCGCCGCCTATGCCAAGCATAGGCAAAGATAAAGGCGCCGCCTATGGTCACTTTTTGTCTCCAAAACCGATTTTAAATGGGTCAAAACCCGACCCAACCTTTTTCTATAAATAAGAGACTTAGTCTTGAAACACAAACACATTGAAAAACCTAACTAGGCGCCGCACATACTCTCTAAATCATTTCAAAAATTTTCCTTTTGCTCCAATTCTTCACAAGAACATCAACCAAAGGCATTAATAAAGTAAGTACTTCTTTGTTCTTCATTTATTTTTCATAAGTACTACATTATCATGACTATTATGAATTGCTAAATCTTGAAGAAATATTGGTGATAAGAATGTGTTTGAATTGTTGATACACAACCAAGTGAGTGAACATATACGTTGGGATAATCTTAACTCATTTCCAACTTGAATTTGATTTTGATGCATTGTTATACTACTTACGGAATTTCCATAGTCATTAACATTGCATAATCTTGTCACTTGAATACTTACATGTTGGAATGACTTGTTCATCGGAATGGGACTTATAGTGGCCTGCCAACATAGGAGGTTGTGATTATTGTTAGATGCTATACCTTCATGTAATCCCTATGTAGTAGTCTTGTTATATCCATCATGAAAGTATTGCAAAGATTACAAGAAGGGTGACATCTCTGATTTGATTGTTGGAATTTAGCACCTAAAACGTACGTCGATGAAGTCTAAGTAATCGACCACTTTTAGTTCACTAATTTGTATCAACAATCTAAGTGTGGGGTGGTACCCCTATTGCTTGTGTATAGATTGTATCCATTGAGATGATGCTAACATGAACATTGTTCTAAGTCTCAGGTACAATGGCACCCAAAGCAAGACAAGGCAAAGATAAGGCTACCACTTCCCAAAAAGGCAAGAAAAGAGGCCGCAAAGAGCAAGGAGAATCATCCTCAATGCAATTACCACGCTGCATGTTTGGAATAAAATGGGTTCTTGAGGAGGAAGTGAAGGAATGGTATAGGAACAACAAGGAAAGAAAATATGTTCATGTGGACTTGATAAACAAGGAAAGCCTAGCGAAGAAGGAGCCGCGCATGTTGGCCAAGATCATGGCGTTACATCTTGATTTCATCTTCCGAGACATGGGAGAATGTAATCTCGATTTGACAAGAGAATTTTATGCCAACTGGTCGCCGAAAACCACAGGCAGCGAGGTCAAGATTCGGGGCCAAGTTTTACAACTCAATGCGGATTTCTTCAACTCCTTTCTTGGCTTGCCTTCAGTCGAACCATCACCATTCAAAGAGCTGTACAGTAGACCTCCATATAGAGCAATTCGACACACACTTTGTGGAAGTAGATCCATGGAAAGGTGGAGCAGACAAAAAGACACCGGATGACACAACACCTTCCCATATGCTCCTTTGAATAGGGAAGCAAGGATATGGTTGCATATTGTAAACTCTTGCCTCATACCAGGGACCCATTACACCAAGATAACAAGAGATAGAGTGTGCTTGGTATACGCGCTGATGACAAATGTCCCTATCAACTTTGGGGCAATTATTCGATCCACCATGCGGAAAGCCAGGCTACACAAGCGGTCTCATTTCAGTTTCGGCAACTTGTTGACTGCAATCTTGAGGAAGGAAGACATCGAAGAGGAACCGACTGATCATAGACTCCCACACAATCCAAAGAAGGTTGACCTCACAAAGGTCAAAGATGCTGAAACCACACATGGCGTTAACCTTACTACGGTAGAGAGACATGCTCGGGATGAGAGTTTCTTTCACCATCTTTATGGCATGACTCGGTTCACAACGATGAGTGGTGGACGTGTTCCAACTGCTGTAGAGCTCCAACAGCTGGATCATGACTATCCAATGAATGTGTATGCAAGGGAGATGTGTGGAGTAGGTACATACTTTGAGGAACCTCTTGATGACGATGTGCTGACCGATGATGAGCGACGAATGCCAGACTCTGACGTGGAGGAGAATTCTGATGACGGCGACTCCTATGATGATTCCAACGAAGGGGGTATGACCCCCGACATAGAGGAGGAGTCTGACTGACCAGGTTCTTCATATTTATTTTCCACTGAGGGCAGTTTCCCATCTAAGTGTGGGGGTATTTGCATGCTATACTCCTTTATCCGTATTTGCATTTATTTATATTTGTTTGTTTGAGTTTTTTTTCGTTTTTCATTTTTTTTGTAGTTAAATTTTTTTACTTAGCTTCGCATGAAATTAACCTAATAGGCAGCATGAGATTAAAACAGCAATTCTGAAGACTTTGGGGACTAGCAGTAATTTATTAGGATTAGGATAATGATACATTAACCTAGTTGAATTGGGTTAACTATTTCATTAGCTTAGTAGGATTTGGTTAAGTATTACATTAGCTTAGTATGAATAGGATATGGGTATTATAAATACCCTATTTTGCTAGAGATTTTTATTCATTCTACTTAACAACAACTCTCATCTTACCTTACAATTCATTCACTACTACTTTTAATTCTACTTTTTATTCTTCTTCTATTCATCTATTCAATTCTTAATTTCCGCAACAAGAGAAACGTTACTTTGCTAGGAATTCACGCCTAATGCCTACCACACTACTACTACACGAAATCTTTATTGTGGTATAATAACAATGTCTATTGTGATTTCCTTCGCACTCATGGGTAACTAAACGTCTCTGTTGGGGTTATGGAAGCCGTATGAGATACTATCTATTGCTATGAGTTTGTGAGTTTGTGACACGTATGCTGCTTATATCATTATTCTCTTCATCTTAATCTAAATTCTTTGTGGTTGCAAACGCAAGAATCCGCTAGTATAGCATTAACTTGTTCGAAAGAAAAGTTATATGTCTGGAAAAGAGATAATGTCAAGGTAGTAGGATCCCATCCCCTATTAAAAAGTTAGTGCCGTAACTGGATTAACCTCTTGGAGAATTTGTACCGTTAGATACGCTTTAAGCTCGAAAGAGTTAAAGTGAAATAATCCTCGAATAGGTCGAAAGACGCCTGGATTTACCATCGAATACAATTCTCTATAAGCACATGCATGTCTGAATTCCGCATAACTCATAGCTAATAGAGACGTAAACTCAAAAGGTGGACATAACCCCAACTCTTCAATTCTCATTGTTTTACAACCTACTAAATATTCTTTCTTTTTACTTTGTTATTTTCAGTTTTTACTTTAATATTTTAGTTACACATTACAATCCCCCCTTTTTACGAGACTTGCACTAAAAGTCTAGTAATCGTTGCTTACTTGTTGACCAAGCTATTCCCTGAGGGATCGATACCAAACCCAGTTGGGTTCTATATTTGACTACGACCGCTTTACACTCCTACGAGAGCTGTAGATTGAGCGTTATCAGTGGTCTAAATTATGATTTAAATGAAAAATTTAGCTTAGTGTATTATGGCTCAAAAATCATGACTTACAAATCTTGGTATGGTGATACCAATTCAGACCAATGCCATATCAGACTTAGACTAATAGATATTTCAGACTAGCATGATTTTAGACATTCAGAATATTGCATGTACAGAAAAGGTTAAAAATGGGCATACAGAGATGTTAGGTGGTTCCCTAAAGAGGGATTGAGTTCATGTAACTCATTGCCTAAAACCATGGTTTGTCGACCCGAGTATATTATTATACGCTGATTTAAGAGTCGTGTGGCGTATCAAATTCAAGAAGTCCAACCCTTGCGGCATACTCGGGTTGGAGGCTTCCCCACCGAGTCAATGACGGATTCCATATCTTCCATGGAATATCAGACTTGTAGGGGATACCACCGAACTCAGAAGTAATACACAGATCAGAGTTTGATATTTACAGATGGATTACATACTTTCAGAAGGTGCCCATGTGTTTTTTAGAAACTGTTTTATGCATAATGTTTGATGAATATTTTCTCTCACGTATTATATATATATATATATATATATATATATATTCAATTACTCTATTTTGGATTGCTTTGCGTACCAGTACAATTATGCTGACCACCTCCCCCCTTCTTCCCAAGTATTGAGGCAAAGTCTAAGGATCTAGATCCTTAGTAGAGTCTACAGACAGGGTTGTCTCAAAGTTTAGTTGGTGAGCCTGCTTTGCTTCGGAAGGCTAGTCATTTAGGTATTTATTTCAGTATGGTTTTTGGTCTGCTGGGGGCCTTGTCCCGGTTATTCAGATAGTATGTTAGTAGTGATTTCACAGACTGTTGTAGATGTTTATTAAATATTATTGGGAATGTTTTTAGGCCTTTAACTATTTTAAATTATTGACCGTGTTTCCATATAATTATGTCTAATCCATATTACTTTGATCATATGAATTATGTACATGATTACCAGATAGATAGAGAGAGTTCTAGGTCTTTGGGTTCAGGAATGCTCATCACAGCCAGGGCCCCAGTTTGGATCATGAAAAACTTGGTATCAAAGCACGGTTCATGATTCCAGAGTATCTGTGAAATTGCATCGGGTAGAGTCTTATTTATGGGTGTGTAGCGCACCATACTTATAAGCAGGAGGCTATAAGGTATTTAGGAGTGTCTCTCTTTCTTCATGTTCTAGTTCATGCTATAGAGTCAGAATATTCCTCCTTCATACTCTAATTCGTGCTATGGTGTCACCCATATGAAAAGAAAAGTTATCCTAATTTCTTCCTCACTTTGGTATTTCCAAATATTCTCCGATTATCTAGCAGAAATTTCAAAAGTTCCGCAAAGGACAGGAGAGGAGTTCCCTAGTGTAAAATTGTGTCCTCGTTCTTATGAGGCATTCAGTTAAGACAAGAGTAAGATGTGTATTCTTGAGTCATTGAATATTGTGTATCAAGTTTCCATCTCTTGTAATCATAAGATCATTGTGTTGTTGAAAACAAAAGTCTAGTGAAGCCGTGTGAGGCCTATTTCGATTCACTAGCAACTTGTTGTTCATCTTGTTGTTCTTGTGTTTGTTGGAACTGTATTTCTACCCGAGTAGTAGTATAAGTTAGAGTGTCGGTGTCATGACCTATTGGTAATTAAATTAGACCAAGAAGTTGTGATATGAAGTCATAAGATTAGAGGTCAGAGTGAGGGTGACTTTTGTGATTAAATATTTATAGTTGAATAACCGTTGATTGAGAATGATTTACCCTTTCGTGATGGTAGAGTAATGTGGTGGTACCATTTATGAATTGTATGGTAGTTCGTGGAGGAAGTGTTGACTCAGAATGTTATTTGTTTTCTTTCTTTCAAAATAAAGGAAGAGCCCAGAGTGGATACTTAAGGTGGTTATAGAAACCCCTTATAGGCTAT
Organism: Capsicum baccatum var. pendulum; assembly: GCA_030864225.1. Classification (NCBI taxonomy): domain Eukaryota; kingdom Viridiplantae; phylum Streptophyta; class Magnoliopsida; order Solanales; family Solanaceae; genus Capsicum; species Capsicum baccatum. The sequence goes on along the minus strand of CM061555.1, from coordinate 194,619,933 downwards.
GAATGAAAATGGCTAGATTAGCCAGTAGGTTGTAAGTATAGACTTATTGTCATATAAGGTATCTAAAGGTAGTCTAAATGCCTATTAGGGTAAGTAAGTGTGATGTGATAAAGTTGTATAAGTAGATAAGATTGTATGTTTATAATATAAGCTTAAGGTTGATCATGTCTATTATGTGACCTTACCCCTTAACCTTCTTCTTATTGGTAGTTGTAAACTAATACTACTTGTGAGAAAGTATGTAGTATAATTTTGAATTATTTGGGTAGAATATCCCAATTTAAAGGATTAGTATATTTATATTATGTTGCACTCTTCATTGGTTGTAAATGATTGATGCTAGACTATAGGCTTGAATTTAAATGGTGTGGTGGTGAATAGTGGCAAGAGATTGATGATACATATTTCGTGGGATTAGATTTGTAAGCTTGATGTGTTAAAATAGTACGCGCTAATGGATTATGATAAGGAAAACCATAAGGTCATGATCAATTATTGTATTTATGAATTTCTAGTGTACTAGTGTTTCTTGATGTTTATTTCATAGTTTCTAAGTGAGGATTGTGTGTAAGGTTTGTTGTAAATCATGTTTAGCACTACACATTAAGTTTGAAACAATTGATGCCTATGAAGATGGATGTGATAATTTCTTGGTTAATGATACTAGTTATATGGAAGTGATCTATAGGCTTGAATAGTGTATGCAAGTGCCTAAGTTTATTTGATTCGTAATGAAGTACGACGTTGTATATGTGATGTAGAAGTATGCCCAATGTAGTATGAAGCTGTAGTATTTTTCTAAAGCTATTACATGTTGTGTATGGCTACTGGTACCGTTGAGTTGCTAGGTGGGAAAAGACTAGCTAGATGGTAAATGGTGTTCTAAATAGCCAAGTTAAGGATCTTTGATTGATAGCGTTGAGCCTTTTGATATGAACTTGATTCTCATAGTAGAGTAAAATAAGTTTGAAATTTCTACGTTGGTAGACTACGATAGAAATAGAGTGTTTCATTGAAGACTTGGTGATACCCATGTTAGGTGTTATAATCTAAGCTCGAGTCCTTAAAAGTCGTGCTAATAGAAATAAGAGTAAAGGCACTAGAGATTGTGCACTTTAACTTTGGGGACACTCATGAAGATTCAAAGTTAGTAAGTGTTCGAGTAATAGATGATGACTATTAGGGTTACAAAATGATAGAGTATGCCTCAGGAGGTAGTATTAGCAGTGGGCGTTCCACTCTCATATGTGGTCTTTCGGGTTAAGTTTTATTAATTTTGTGTGTTTTCATATTTCCAAACCCAGAATGCAGTAAGTGCGGGTTAAGTTTAAAGTCTAGTAAGGTATCTCCCAAAAACTTAAGATGATCGCTTGAAGCTAAGGGGGAGATGACTAAATGAATAACCAAGTAAGACTCTCAGATTCTTGTAGTGATGTCATGATGATATAGAACATCAAAACGTAAGGGTGAATCTCAACCCATTCCTATCTCAGTATTTCTCAGTGATCCTAATACCTACTCATGCTTTATGATTTAGTTCCATGATCAGTTCGCGTTCATATATATGATAGAGAGTCATGTACTCACGCTTTATAATGTGCTCCATTTCCATAACTCATGTTTTATGCCAAATGATTGGCGAGATTCAGCTTATAGCCATGAATACCCTAAATTCAGAGCGCTTTGGTGAGTCCCTGTTATTGTTTTGCTATTCCTCTGGCCTCAGATGAGTGTCAAGCTTCATATAGTATCATTCCATGCCTCCAGAGCTTATGTTCTAACCTTTTTATGACTCCTCCTTATGCGATGATAGTGGTGGTGAGTAATTATTCGTTGTTGATGGAAGATCATAGTACGCTTGTTTAGATAATGCCATAAGTATGAAGTAAGATTTGGGTGGGGCCAAGTTTTTATTTATGTGGTGGTTAGTGGAATTTTGTATGTGTATGTTCTTGGGGTAGCTCGTGGGAGTGATATTGATAGTGGTTTAGAGAATATGTGAAGTATGCCTTTATGAGTGTTTACTTTGAAGTTCATATGTGGTTATAATGATAGGCTTAAATGAAATGTTGAGATTGTTGTAAAGGAATGCTATATGCGCTAGCGACTTCATAGTAAGAGTTCAGAGTAGTCATTAAAGTGGTAAGGCATGTTATACTTAGGATGTGATCTTTAAAGGAGATATAAAAGATTGAATCATATGGTTTAGACTAATAGCGTGGTCTGGCATGTTGTATTTTTGTGACTTAGAGTTAGGCTTGATCACGACGAAGGGAATAATTTATTTCTGACATTAGTAGAAAGATTTGTCAATGCTCATATGAGAATTTTAAGCTGAGTTGAATGAATATGATATTTAAGGAGAATAGTGTAGTTAAGTGATATTCGAGAAGTGTGCTAAGCTTGAAAGTAATAAGTTGTAGTGCCAAAGGCCTGGTAATTCTATCCTAATTCAGGAGTTATATCCCTATGTTCCAGACTGCAGAGTAGTGTCAATGTGGTGATTCCTCATTTGGATGTCTTGTGTAATCCATACCCAAGATTCATGGCTCCCTATTATTGCTAGAATTTCTTTAGAGAATTGTGATGAAGAGATACTCCAGTTAAGTATGAGGGTGTAGTATAATTCAGTCTATATAGCCAACAAGTCAGTTTAGCAGTTAGATTCGCATGACTTGTTTTCTCGTTTTTGCACTTATTCATGCTACTCGAAATCTCAGACATGTTACTATTCCATGATAAAGTATACCAGTAGTTACGAGTGTAGACCATTTCATGCATCATGCATTAAATTCAGATTCCAGATGTTCAGTTATGATTCAATTCGTAGGTGCCCTGTGCATCGCCTCAGTTTTCCGAGTATCTTAGTGAATTGAGCATTCATAGAGAGACATAGGGTACCAAAGGGGAGATACCCCATTCAGTTGCATACATAGATTCTTATTATAAGCTTTACATCAGTTATTATTGCGTATTTATCCATACGTTCATACGTTAGTTCAGTCAGATATGCATGCATTATAAATGCGTGTTCAATAGAAAAGTTCAGCTTATCAGTGTATTCAGTCCTGCATTCATGAGAACAACTCATTCGCAGATCCATGCATCAGATATGCATGATTCATTATGAGAATTCAGCCTATGAGTCACTTCAGTTGTGTATCCATGCGTCGGATATGCATGTCCGTCATAAGAATTTAAAACATCAGTAGTTCCAATCTTATAGTCATGTTTCCGATCAAAGTATTCTTTCTTAGGGAACATATCGTGTCCGTGTTATCCCATACCCTTAATACTTCAACATTCTATCCATCATTTGGGGATGAATTATCCCAAGGGGGAGATAATGTAATGCCCCGCATTTCGGGCTACAATATTGACCATGATTTCGATGCGTTGATAATCCCAAAGCCATAAATCTTATTCCAATATGGCATATTAATTATTTGCATAGTATGTGAATCCATTCAAGCTTGAATTTAGACCATAAAGGTCCTTTGACTCAAGGACGAGTTGAAAACTACTTCGATCGATTAATTTTAAGTAGACATTGTAATTTGTGTCAACTTCTATCGACCATGACTCTTTGTATATATCGAATTAGAGATCCTACTATGTGTAAAATAATAGGTTTTCGAGTTAGCTTTCCAACGATACCAATTTTGCTAAAATTCAGCACCCGAGCATGAAGTTATGGCCTTTCAAAGTAGAATGCGTCACCTAACCAATCGCACATGGCCACTAGAAAGCATATGTGATAGCATAGGCGGCGCCTATGTAAATATAGGCGATAGAATAGGCGGCGCCTATGTAAATATAGGCGATAGCATAGGCAGAGCCTATGTAAATATCGGCGGTATCATATGCGGCGCCTATGTAATGGTTTCAAGTGACTTAAACACTCCATTTTTGGGGTAAAATGATCCTTTTCCCACCCTTATTCAGCCATAAACACGAAATTCAATCCCCAATTCTCCAAAATACATCCACATTCATCTAAAAATTCTCAAGAACACTCCCAAGGGTTTCAAACTAAAAATCCAAATAAATCAAGATTCAACCGTGGGTTTTCAAAATTGATTAGAGATTCAGAATCCACAATCCACAGGATTCAAGAAGCACTCATTATTTTCCAAAATAGAGGTACGCGGAGTTTTCCTAAATTCTCATTGGCATAGAAAAATCATGTTTTAGAATAGACTTTTTGAATCTATATATATACTCATGTATTAAATGTTTTAACATCATTTTTTTGGTCTTTTGACCTTCCCCAAAGTGATTTGAGAATATGAATGTATGAAACCATGTATTTAAAAATGAATTTTTGTTGAGAGCATGATTTTCGGTGAATTCCCTCTTATTATGAATTTTTCAGATTTCTCATAGCATATGAATTATTTTGCAATGCATCCTTGAAAAGCACTATATGAAATGATTGAACTCTTGTTATGATTTAAAGGTGGTTTTAAATCACTAAAGAGGGAATCTAGCATGAATATTTAATGTTCATAATGCATGTAATGACAAAGTGCATGGATTTGCTAAAGGAACTAGACCACCATATGTTGATGAAGTTTTTGCATGATTTTGACTTGAGTTTCGAAACACGAAATTTTATATATCAGTTGCATGTTTTTGGTGGTCTAAATTATGCTTTAAATGAAAAATTTAGCTTAGTGTATTATGGCTCAGAAATCATGACTTACAAGTCTTGGTATGGTGATACCAATTCAGACCAATGCCATATCAGACTCAGACTAATAGACATTTCAGACTAGCATGATTTTAGACATTCAGAATATTGCATGTATAGAAAAGGTTAAAAATGGGCATACAGAGATGTTAGGTGGTTCCCTGAAGAGTTCTTGAGTTCAAGCAACTCATTGCCTAAAACCGTGGTTTGCCGACCCGAGTATATTATTATACGCTGATTTAAGTGTTGTAAGGCGTATCAAATTCAGGAACTCCAACCCTTGCGGCATACTAGGGTTAGAGGCTTCCCCACCGAGTCAATGACGGATTCTATATCTTCCATGGAATATCATACTTGTAGAGGATACCACCTAACTCAGAAGTAATACACAGATCAAAGTTTGAGATTTACAAACGGATTACATGTTTTCAGAAGGTTCCTATGTGTTTTTCAGAAACTGTTTTATGCATAATGTTTGATGAATATTTCTCTCACGTATTATATATATATATATATATATATATATATATATATATATATATATATTCAATTACTCTATTTTGGATTGCTTCGCGTGCCAGTACAATTGTGCTGACCACCTCCCCGCTTCCTCCCAAGTACTGAGGCAAAGTCTGGGGGTCCAGATCCTTAGTAGAGTCTACAGACAGGGTTGTCTCAAAGTTTAGTTGGTGAGCCTTCTTTGCTTCAGAAGGCCTAGTCATTTAGGTATTTATTTCAGTATGGTTTTTGGTCTGCTGGGGGCTTTGTCCCAGTTATTCAGATAGTATGTCAGTAGAGATTTTGCAGACTATTGCAGATGTTTATTAAATATTTTTGGCATGTTTTCAAGCCTTTAACTATTTAAAATTTTTGACCATGTTTCCGTATTATTGTGTCTAATCCGTATTACTTTGATCATATGAATTATGTGCATGATTACCAGATAGACAGAGGGCGTTCTGGGCCTTCGGGTTTGGGAATGCTTGTTACGGCCAGGGCCCCGGTTCAGGTCGTAACAGACTCAAACCACCTGCTCATAAGAAATGGGACTTGAACCCTCAAGCTATAAAGACCCTCGCACCGTCTAGCGCGGTTTCTAGTATTGGTGACTTGGACCTCCACTTTCATGACTCAACTACATAACCCTCATTTAAAGACCAATTAAAAACATTTATCAGACACTTCCATTCATTAAACCGTATTTCACATTAAGGCATACATTGTTAGTATTATCATATCAACTACACTTGAATGCTAATAACAACATGCCCAAATAATTACATCACTTGGGGAATTCACAACCCCTTTGGTTCAATTAGGCCATAACTTGTGAAAAAAACAATTTCATAAGGTTCAATTCAACATCATAATGCAATAGTTCAAGAACAGTTTCAATTCCCACATTCCTCATAACAAAATTAATTTCACAATTTGGGGTTGAGGCCATAACCACTACAAAAGTAAGAAGTTTGGGGAAAATCACAATTCCCTAGTTCATTCACCATACCCATGCACCAATATGTTCAAACCCGTATTTAAAGCACGAATAATCATAATTAAACCATGAAAAAATATTGTTCAACAATAAGCATTCAAAACTCATAACCCTTGTTTTAAAAACCATAACAATTCTATGTGAACAACACTTTAATACATATGTTTTTTAATAAATTAACAATAAGGGAAGAGTCACGTGCTAAAAATAGTAAAATGTATGGAGATAAATCACCCTTAAAAGCCCTAAGTATTCATGACCTTGAGGATTTGAGAATATTTAAGGAGTTACTTTAATATTTTTTTAGGGCTAATGATACCCTAAAGAGGTTATAAGAAGTGGGTTTTAATTTGGGTAAGAAGGGAAATGTCCAGAATGCCCTTAACCTAAAAGATGGAAAGAGGGTCACCTTTGACTACGAGTCAGCCGTTAACTCATAACCATTCTTTATGACTCATCACCATGAGTCATAACCAGGACCACTTCTAGGACACCACCCACTGCTGACCTTACGACTCAACCTACCAACTCACAATGAGACCCTATGACTCATACGATCCAGTCGTAATCAACATAGAACCCAATTGGGTTAAACACTAGATACCCTACAATTTACATTTATGACTTGTAACAAATCTTTACGACTCTCGTAGTGAGTTACTCATACTCAGAGTAGAACTAAACCATTTATTCTCTGATTTGGTTATGACTTGGTCTCTAGGATCTGTAATGACACCCTACAACTCATAGGGTGAGTCGTTACCATGGCAGTGAGCTCAAAGCTTAAGAAATTTTCAAGGGAAAAAATATGAGGTGTTTCAGTACGTTTCCCATTTCTTTAAGGGAAAAGGAAAAAAAGGCATCAAACAAAATCCATAATACAACATAACATTATTCTTTCTTAACTAGGTAAGCAGGATATATTAAGGGTTCACATCAGTAAAAATAAAAAATCAGTAAGTAGACTTTACTTTCATCATCAAGAACTCTTTTCATATGATATAGGTTATAAAATTTGTGATTTCAAGCAATACTTTAAGTATAGAGGATCACACGGTAGTTTGTTGCTGTAAGTACAAAGTATAAATAATGTCAAGTGTATTTTACTATCGGTCCATTGTCAAAGCCTGAAAAGATAATTACCTGAAAATCCTTTGGACTAGTTTTCTCCAGTGCCACTCCAAGCAACCGACATGTCACCTATAGATAAAAACCATGTCCAAATTAAGTGTTGAATGTATGCAACCATGACCCAAAAAACATAAATAATCCACTATTACCAAATAGATAATTAGGCAAGATTTTTATCGACTTAAGCTTGAAGAGAAGTCCCACATTGATCCTTTCTCCAAAAATTAGGTCAAATAAAATATGGCTCTTTTCAAATTAGGGTACAGAACACCATTTCCCAGACACAAACTTAGCTTCTAGATGAAACAAATCGTAGATTTACTAATTATATGAATATTCTTATCAATGTTCATATAAGGGAACATAAATGATACAGAATAGCCCATAATGCAAATTATACATGCTACAACTAGGGTAAACTTTCATGTAACTAATTAAAAATTAGAGATGCACATATAAGACCCATGGAATTTCATAAATAATATGAAATATATAAAATAAGGATTGATGAATCCTTGAAACAAAGTCTACTATATATCTAGGAAAATCTTTTTTGTGTATGGGGTAGGGGTGGGGTTGGGGGTTGGGGTAGAGGTAGAGGTGAAGGTGGATGGTAAAATCAATCTAGAAAAGATTATGTTAGGCAATGTGAAGTTTTGATGACGGACATATGAATGAAACATGTTGTGCGAGATGTTCCACACAAGTGAACAAGTTATAGGCAAGACCACACTAGAAAGATGACACTGCGTAAAAATAGAAATGGATAAATATCATGCTCTCAACACTTATCAAATCAGTTGAAGTAGATGCAAAAGATAAGATAAGTGCAGCATCTAGAAGTTGAGTTGATCAAGAAGTCCTGCAGAGATTATGAGATAAAAGAGAAGAGTCCTATTCAAACAAGAAGAGAGAGACGGCAACAAAGAGTGAGTGAAACTACTTGGGAGTCCTAGTGAAGATAGAAAAGCACATCAACTAAAGGACTCCATCAGGAGATGACTTAAATACAACAAACGATAATCAAGTATGTCACTCAAGCACTAAAAAGATAGTCAACAATCAACAAATCACTTCTACAACTTGAAGGATCTAGTAAAGCAACCTGGTCCTTTACTTAGAGTCTTAGACTTTGTGTAATAGGTTGGTTATTGAGTCATGTTGAGTTGTAATCTCTAGTCTCAGTGAAGTATAAACTAGGTTGGATTAACGTCTTCAAGCTGGGGAACTTGAAGACTTGGGAACACTTATCTTGGGAAGATTAGTGTTTTACAGAAATAGGAGTTAGAAGTTTTAATTCCTAGTTTACAAGAAGTCTTGTAATTTGTTGTTTGTTGAGGCTCGAGAGTTATATTGAAGTTGGGATTAAATCCTGTAGAGGTACAGGTCGTGGTTTTTTACACCTTTCTTGAGCTCGGTGTTTTCTACGTAAAAATACTGTGTTTAAATTTTAATTCTGTGAACTATGTTAGCTTACTTATTCCACTAATAGGAAACCAGTAGAGTTAAATATTAAATTTGATAGGGCACACACTCTAACAAGTGTTATCAGAGAAAGGTTGTCATAAGTAAGACTAGCACCTAAGAAAAGATCATAATGATAAATTCTGTACCTCTTACTAGTCATACTGAAGGTCAGTCAACCACTAGACCTCCACTCTTTGATGACTCTCACTTTATCTGGTGGAAAGCAAGGATAGAGATGTCCATCCAAGGTGAAGACTATGAATTTTGGGATAGGATTAGTGATGTTCCTACCATTCCAATAAAGATGGTTGATGGAGAACGCCAGAAAGGTAAGGAGTGAATTTACTGTTGATGACTTGGTTGCTCTAAGGAAAAATGCAAAAGATAAGAACATCCTAGTCTGTGGATTTGGACCTGCTGAATATGACAGGGTGTCAACTTTCACCACTACTAAGCAAAATTGGGATGCATTGGTAAATACATATGAGGGTACCTCTCAGGTAAGGATATTCTGAATTTTCCTTCTCTTTACTGAGTATGAAGATTTCAAGATAAAGGAAAATGAATCCCTACATGAGATGATAACAAGGCTTAGAACCTTAAAAAATAAGTTGACTTCCTTAGGCAAAGCCATCACTGAGGAGGAACAAGTTGAAAAGGTTCTAAGGGTACTACCAAAAACAAAATGGAATGCTAAGGTATCTGCAATTAGTGAGGATAATAAGGATCTTACTGGCATGACTTTGGATGAACTGGTTGGAAATTTGAGAACTTATGAAATGGAAGCTGATGGAACCAAAGAACAAGCTACTCCAGAGAAAATCTTGGTATTGAAGGCTTCTGATAGTGATGATGAATTTGAACATGATAAGGAATAGGTTGCCTTTATAACCAAGAACTTCAACAAATTCTTCAAAAAGAAGAAGGGAATAAGTAGCAAGAAGTGTTCAAATGACAATCCAAACAGATGGTACAAGTGTGGTAAGATTGATCATTAGATGAGGGATTGTCCAGTCTGGGAAATAGAGTGGAAAAAAAGGCTGAAAAAGAACTAAAAGAAAAGGCAAAAGGGAATAAAGAACATGAAATGATAGTAACTTGAGGATCTGACTCAGATGATGATGAAGCTGATGAAATTGTATTCATGGCACTTGGAGAATCAGACTTAGATGAAGAAGATTATGCTACTGAGGTAAGCATACTTGAACTTAAATAAAAACTACACTTGTTTTCTAAATCAAAACTTATTTCCTTGATGAGTGCACTAATTGATGATTTCCAAGAATTAACTTCTGATAGAGATGAGCTGTTCAACAGTTTTGCAAGCCTTAAATTTGATATCATTGAATAAAAGGCCTGTAAAGTTACAGTTGACAGTGAAAATTACACTCTTAAGAAACAGGTGCAAAACTTGATTCTTTTAATAATGATCTTAAGTTTGAATCCTTAAACCGGCTCTCACTAAAAATGGAAAAAAGGTCATGAGTAATGAATAAGAAAGTGCTGAACTTGAACTAGAAAAGTGTAAACTAGAGTGCAGCAATATAGCTAACATTATAAACAGATTGAGTCAAGAAATCTCTAAACTGAAACTTGATCTTGAAAGAGAAAATAGGTGGACAAATTCATCAAGAATTATTCATAAACTGAGTGAGAGAACTCACAGTGAAAAGGCTAGTTTGGGATTTCACAAAGGTAGTGCTGATCTTAAAGATCTATGTTATATCTAAGGAAACCTTGGACATCCAACTACTGAATGTCCAGTAGCTACTAAAAGCAGATCAAACAGTCAAAACCTGGCAAATAAAATCTCTCAAACTAAAAATAGAATAACTAGTTGAGGTCAGAGAAACAGGTTGTACTATATGTTACCATCATGGACTAGAAGAAATTTGATCTATCCTTTTACTCATAAAACAGAACCCAAGCTTGTCTGGGTTCCTAAGACTAACCATTAATTTCCTTTGCAGGAAAAAGTGAAAGAAAGTAAAAGGCATTAGTACTTGGACAGTGCTTGCTCTAGACACATAACTGGTGATAAAAATAGTTCCTTTCACTCTCAAAAATCAATAAAGGAGGAGTTTCTTTTGGTGATGAAAAAAAAAATCATTACTGGAAATGGAAAAATTGGCTCATCTGAGTCAAGAGCATTGGAAGATGTCTATTTTGTAGAAGGATTGAAGTACAACCCGCTGAGCATCTCACAACTGTGTGATAAGGGTAATAAAGTTATTTTCACTTCTGCCGATGTCAAAGTTAAGAAAATAGACACTAAGGAGATTGTACTCACTGCTAGAAGATATAGAAATATATACAATACTGACATAATGGAAATACCAAGGCCAGAGTTAACTTGTCTAAGTGAAATTAAAAATGATCCCCTCCTTTGGCACAGAAGACTTGAACATACAAGTCTGAAACAACTAAACACACTTTCCTCAAAAGATATGGTATTGGAATTACCCAAGATCAAATTTAAAGACGAAAAGTTATGTAGTGCTTGTGTAAGGGAAAAGTAGGTAAGATCTTCCTTTAAGTCAAAAAACCATGTTAGCATTACCAAGTGCCTTGACCTGGTTCATATGGATCTATGTGGACCAATGAGACTTCAAAGTAGAGGGGGAAAAGGTATATTTTTGTAATTGTTGATGAATATTCTAGGTTCACCTGGACTTTGTTTCTAGCCTGTAAAGAAGATGCCTTTGATGTCTTTGCAATTTTATCAAGAAAATTGAAAAGAAATTGGGAACTTTATTAGTTGCCATAAGATCTGACCATGGTACAGAATTTGAGAATGTTAAGTTCTTAGAATTTTGTTCAGCAAATCGTATAGATCATAATTTTTCTACTCCTAGAAAACCACAACAAAATGGAGTGGTGAAAAGGAAAAATAGAGTCTTAGAAGATATGGCTAAAACAATGGTGTTTGCAGCCAATGTTGCTAAAAAGCTTTGGGCTAAGGCAATAAATACTACTGCATATATCATAAATAGGTTCATGATTAGACCAATGTTATAGAAGACTCCCCATAAATTACTTAAAAGAATAAAGCCAAGCATTTTTCATTTTTGAACCTTTGGTTGTAAATATTTCATACATAATAATGGAAAGGATAATCTAGGAAAATTTGATGCCAAAAGTGATGAGGGAATCTTCTTAGGTTATTCACTTTATAGTAAGGCTTATAGGGTTTTAAACATCAGAACAAACTGTGTTGAAGAAAGAATGCATGTAGTTTTTGATGAATCCTGTGTTAAGACTAACCTGCAGGAAGATAGTGACTCTGAGGAACAGGTTACACAACTCGGTTCATTGACTGGAGCTACCAAGCATGGAGACACTTCAATAGGAGGAACTTAATCTAGAGGCACAGTGACAGGGGGAACTGAGCCACCAACTACCCCAACTCATAACATCAGCAATAATCCTAGTAGTTCACTAGGCTTGGTTCCTAAAGGATACAAGTATCAAGGGTCACATCCTATTGAGAATGTACTCACTGATCTCACTTTTGGGATCGCCACTAGGTCTGGATTAAGAAGTATGTGTGCCTACAAGGCATTTCTATCAGAGATTGATCCAAAGAAGGTAATTGAGGAATTACTTGATGTTGATTAGATCATAACCATGCAGGAAGAGTTGAATTAATTTGAAAGAAGCAAAGTATGGCACTTCATCCCTCTTCTAAAAGATAGAATAGTAATTGGGACTAAGTGGGTGTACAAAAATAAATTTGATGAGCATGGAACTATTACAAGCACCACGGCAAGATTGGTGGTCCAAGGATATAATCTAGAAGAAGGTATAGATTTTGATGAGACCCTTTTCTCCTGTGTCTAGAATTAAGATTATTAGATTACTTGTTGTATTTGTTGCCTACAAGGAGTTCATTCTTTATCAAATGGATGTTAAGAGTTTAGTATTGAATGGCATTCTCAAAGAGAAAATGTATGTTAAACAACCTCAAAGGTTTGAAAGCAAAGAGTTTTCTGATCATGTGTATAAACTGGATAAGGACTTGTATGGGTTGAAACAAGCCCCTAGAGCATGGTATGAGACACTTTCAAAGTTTCTACTGGAGCATAGACATACTAAAGGTAAAATTGACAACATTTTTTTCTTAAAAAGTGATGGAAAAGAATTGTTGGTAGTGCAGGTGTATGTAGATGACATTATCTTTGGCTCTACAAATATGAACATGACTTTGCCAAACTTATGAGTTGTGAATTTAAGATAAGCATGATGGGGGAGCTAAACTACTTCTTGGGACTGCAAATAAAACAAATAGCATCAGGAACAATGATCCATCAGCAGAAGTATGTAAAAGAACTTCTCAAGAGATTCTCCATGGAAGAGGCAAAAGAAATCAGCACTCTAATTGCTACTGCTGCAAAGCTTGATTTGGTTGAAATAGGTCCTAATATGGAGCAAAAGATGTATAGAGAAATAATAAGGTTATTACTGTATCTTACTGCTAGCAGGCCTGATATAGTGTTCAGTGTAGGATTATGTGCTAGATTTCAAGCAAATCCTAAGGAGTCTTATTTTTAGATATCTCAAAGGAACCATTGATATTGGTTTATGGTATCCAAAAGGTAGTAATTTCAACTTGGTTGGTTATTCTGATACTAATTATACAGGAAACTTGGTTGACAGGAAGAGAACTACAGGCATGGCACACTTCCTTGGATCATGTTTAATTACCTGGTCTACTAAGAAGCAAAATTCAGTAGCATTGTCTACTGCTGAAGCTGAATATGGTGTTGCAGGTTCTTGTTATGCTCAATTATTATGGATTAAGCAACAACTTATGGATTTTGGCATAGATGTTGGATGTGTTCCTATTTTTTGTGATAATACAAGTGCTATTAACATAGCCAAAAATCCTATTCAACATAAAAGAACAAAGAATATTGATATTAGACATCACTTTCTTAGAGATAATGTTAAAAAAGGTCATATATCAATTATGTTTTGTTCTACTGAGGAACAAATTGTTGATATATTCACAAAGGCTTTGAGTAGAGAACACTTTGAAAAAAATAGGTTAGCCTTAGGGATGATTAAAATTGTATAAATCTCCCTCAATGATTGACTAGAATAAGTTGATCCTAAGTGATTGTTGATTAATTCAGTCTTACACATTTAGTTGTGTATCCTAATTCCAAGATTTTAGGGTAAATTGACTCATCTATGTGTTGATCTTGCAGATAGACTGGAACATCAAGGAAATTTTGTTCATTGACTAATCAAAAATCAGGTATAATTATTGCTTGCCCATAGTAGCTTAAAGAGAAACAGGTTATCTATATGTTTCCTTCTGTTACACTTAAACCGCCAAAACCAAAAGTCCTTCCTTTTTCAAAAAGGCTGCCAGAACTTTTCCATCAGAATAGAACCCTTTGATCATTACGTTTCTTCCACCACATACATTCCCCTCACGTTTCATCTTCTTTCTTAACTTCTTAAATACGCTTCTTCCCTCTTCTTACTCTTTAGTCTATCTTTAACCTCTGCAAATAAAAAAAAATCTTTTTCTTTAATGTCATCTTCCTCATCGTCTTCCTTCTCCAAATCTGCTACCATTCATTCTACTACCATCATATTTCATCCAAACATCACCTTTCCTCCACTCATTCCATCCCCAATCTCTATCAAACTGTCATACTTTGTGATGTTCAAGAACCTTCAAAACCCTTTTACCAAATTTTCTTCAAATCAATCACTATTATCTGAACCTTCACTACCACCTCCAATTCCTCTTCAAATTCTTGATCAAGATACTATTTCTATTGATCGAGATGACATTTCCATTGCTAACCTAATCCCTAGAAGGTCCAGATCCAAACTTAAATTGAAACCCTCCTCTATCACCATCGTTGTTGATGATGATGCTCTAGTGAAGCCTTCCCCTATTTTCCCTTCTTCTCAAACTCCATAGACATGAGGTAAAAAAAAAGGTAAGATGCTTCCTTGGCATAATCACTTAAGGCAATTAAAAGAAAACGGGTAGCCACTTCTGCTTCTCCATGTCCTTGTGATTCCTCTCCTGATATTCTTCTTCGATCCAAAAAAAGAAGACAATCATTGCTAAAGTATGAAAACCCTTCTTGTGTCATAAATTATCATCTCCACCTACTTCAAATACTTCCTCTTCCTTAAAATCCACCCATCATGTCAAATCCTCTTCATCCTCTAAAGTTTCTCCTAAGAAGTCCACTTCTCATCCAAAGAAATAGGTAAATAAACCTGTTCTTTATGACTCGTCTGACTCAAACTCTGGGTTTCTTCCTGATACTCCCCCTGCTCCTTCTACTGAGGTTGTCCCTGATCTTGATTTTGATATTGATTTTGATATCCCTGCTGATAAAGCTTCTCAGTCAACCCATATTCTTCACTTTCAAAAACTAAAGTTGGCTAGGGGATAAGTTGTAACTAGTTTTGGGGGCCATGATATGGATATCTTGGTCATAAAGTTGAGAGATCAAGGGTGGTCACACTTGTTTCAGCAAGGTGATCATTAAAAAAAGTTTGGAAAAGATGAAGTTTATGAGTTTAACACAAATGGGGTTGCCATTGGGGAGATGTTCTCAACTAGTGTTCATGGGAAAACCATCAATATTTATCCTGCTGATCTGGCTAGAATTTTGAATATTCCTACTGGGGGTTGTGGTCATTATGTGAAGGGTACTTGGCCTCCTCTTGATAATCTTCTATCAGCTCTTGATATTTCCAGGAAATACTCTAGAAATCCCCATCTTCTTACTCATCGTAAGGTCTTAAAGAATGAGATATCCCCCCTCTATCAGTTTAATTTTGATGTGGTTCAAAAAATGATCCTTCCTAGATAGGAAAGAAGAATAGTTGCCAATTTCCTTGATATTACTCTGATGGAACTGTTAGATGCTGAAATTTGAATAGACCTTCCTTGACTCATCATCAAGCACATGCAAAGGGTTTTAGTCCAAAATATAAATGGTCATACTTTGCCATATGAATTCTGGCTTGCATCTATCTTTGAGGGTTTTTAAGTACCTGTCAAAGTGTGGTCCCTGCAGACCACAAATGATGTCATTGGATCTATGAAGCATACCATGCTACCTGCTTCTATGAGAAGTATTGACAACCCAGTGCAAAGATTTAGGAATTTCTTTGCTGCAAAGCAGGGTGAGGTGGAGGTTGCTCAAGCTACCTTGGAGGCTCCCAGGCTGCACATGAAGATGCATTGTTGTTCTCTTGCCATTAGTCTTGATTGTTTTAGTGATAGCCCCAGTGTCCATAAATTATTAAACTATTTTCACTTGTTGGTCCAGTTTTTTGATGATGTCAAAAGGGGGAAGAATAGATTATACAATACTTATAACTCAATTGACTAACTTGTTTCATTCTGTGATCTTCTATTTTGTATCCTTTACTGAGTATGTCAGGATTGAGTGAATGATACTGAGCTGCTGAGTTTGTCATCATCAAAAAAGGGGAATTTGTTAGGGAATGTGAAGTTTTGATGATGGACATATGAATGAAACATGTTGTGCAAGATGTTCCACACAAGTGAACAAGTTATAGGCAAGACCACGCTGGAAAGATGACACTGCGTAAAAATAGGAATGGATAAATATCATGCTCTCAACACTTATCAAATCAGTTGAAGTAGATGCAAAAGATAAGATAAGTGCAGCATCTAGAAGTTGAGTTGATCAAGAAGTCCTGCAGAGATTATGAGATAAAAGAGAAGAGTCCTATTCAAACAAGAAGAGAGAGACGGCAACAAAGAGCGAGTGAAACTACCTGGGAGTCCTAGTGAAGATAGAAGAGCACATCAAATAAAGGACTCTATCAGGAGATGACTTAAATACAACAAACGATAATCAAGTATGTCACTCAAGCACTAAAAAGATAGTCAACAATCAACAAATCACTTCTACAACTTGAAGGAGCTAGTAAAGTAACCTGGTCCTTTACTTAGAGTCTTAGACTTTGTGTAATAGGTTGGTTATTGAGTCATGTTGAGTTGTAATCTCTAGTCTCAGTGAAGTATAAACTGGGTTGGATTAACGTCTTCAAGCTGGGGAACTTGAAGACTTGGGAACACTTATCTTGGGAAGATTAGTGTTTTACAGAAATAGGAGTTAGAAGTTTTAATTCCTAGTTTACAAGAAGTCTTGTAATTTGTTGTTTGTTGAGGCTCGAGAGTTATATTGAAGTTGGGATTAAATCCTGTAGAGGTACAGGTCGTGGTTTTTTATACCTTTCTTGAGCCGGGTGTTTTCCAAGTAAAAAAATTGTGTTCAAGTTTTAATTTTGTGAACCACGTTAGATTACTTGTTCCACTGATAGGCAACCAGTAGAGTAAAATATTAAAATTGGTAGAGCACGCACTCTAACAGCTTGTCACACACCAAGTAGAATTCAACGTCATTCAGCAAACAAACAAATAGTTTATAAAGAGAATATTTCCTCAAGGAACATCAATTAATGATTTAACGTCTCATTTAAATTCCTTTAGAGATAGGAAGAGAGCCTAAAAAAGAAAACACTTATTTGGTTTATTTGTTTACTATTCATTATATAAACCTGCATATGACCAGAAAGAAGTGGATCTTTAAAGGGACTAAAAGTTTTTGTCTCAACTTATATTTATCTGTGAGCAATCTACATTCGTGATCTCATATATTTTCTGCTGTCTTTTAAATGCTCAGCTGAAAAGTGTATCCTTCATAGCATGTGCACCCATTATAGATCAATCCTCTAAAGATAGACAATTGACAGACTACATGATACCATCACCAATTATCTAATTACTGACAATTAAATATGCTAATACTAGCTACACAAGATAATTTTTAGTACATTTCTCTTTTTAGTTGTGAATACAAAGGAGTTCATGCAATACATGGTCTCCAAGAACCCAATTGCTGAATACATAAAAATAGACGAGGTGAAAATATATAGCTTTCTCCCTTCACTAAGACTTTGTCTAACTTCCTGTCCAAGCGTTAGCTTCAAAATAACTAGAGAAAGTTAATTATACCTCGATTATATTTTGTTATACTGCTATAGTGGTATCTTCCTTTACTGGCTGAACGTACTCATCAATAACCTTTTGAGCATCTGAATCCTCAATAGAGATAACTCCTGAAGTTTCTACATTTACACTTGAATGATTGCTTACGCAAGAATTGAGCATTTGAATCCTCAGAAGTAGAGATAACTCCTGAAGTTGCTACATTTGCACTTGAACAATTGCTTACATCAGAACTACTAGGCGTCACCCACCTTGTCACTTAGTAATCCTCCTAATTTGTGTTCCACTAGGTGATCTCCACACTCTCCAGGTAAAAACTATAGCAAAGACAATACCTATTATGGCCCCCACAGATCTTGAATCTTGCATTCGCCGAACAACTGTTACCATCATATTATGGAAAAAGAAGAATATTTTGATAGATCTTCCTGGGATGGTATGAAGTAAATTGAATGTTATACCACAACTTGTTTCAAGAAAGATCTTTATTTGTAAAGTTAGGGAAATGACATTTTATTGGATTATGGAGAACACAAATTGCTAAGTTAACACCCACAGTTTCCCCAACTCTGTAAGTGGTGTGGATGATTTGGCCACTCATAGTCTCACACTTTGGAACCGTTGCTTTATATCATCCTACATTATATGTACTGCTCCAAAATGCTGAAAGATGTATGAATGATTCGGAGAGTCACACTTTTAGAAGTATAGCTTTTGAGCAATTCAATAGTTACTACAGAGTTATGTGGTGTCTACTAAGAGATAGAACTCTTCATACCATTTTATTTGGTGACATGCTAATTTTTTCCCTTCAATATAAATTATTTTTTTTTCTATTCTGATGATGTTCAATCTGAGAATTGCAAAGGAATTAACTAGACAGGAAACCACAACCTAGAAGAAAAAAGACATTAGGAAGGTCCAAAGAAATTGGGAAAAATAAACAGGGTGCCATACAAATTGGCCTAAACCAAATATCAAACAATGGAAATAAAGTTGTATACTTCATCAATTGAAAATGGAAAATCAAAATTAACCAAGCAAACTAGACATTTCTCGTTGAGAAGCATCATCCTGTGGGTGTCCTTCAAGATATGGTAATTAATAGATAACTGGTACTTTTATTGTAATTCGATATATTAACAAACAAAGCTATATTGAGTATCATAGTCGAGAAAATTGTTGGAAATCATAACTCCCACCAAATCTCTTAATCTATACTCAACTCTAAACCAACTATGTTATCATATAAGCCTGTGTTTCTCAAATTTTTATTCTATAACTGAGAAATTCTAGATGGCCAAAGGCACATTATTTAAAACCTGTGTTAAAACCTGTGTTTCCAAGATTCTTCCCCTCACTTCTTTTCTACCCATTCAGCTTCTCTTACGACATTTTCTTGGCAGCTTAAACTACTTGCAATAGCTACTAGAATCTCAGTCTATGCTTCTAGATCAGCTCCTATCCTAGTTTCACTACAATAAGGGTCAGCATAGGGGTCGTGATAAAGGCTAATAAAATTACTAGGATGAGAGTAGTACGGATAAGGAGAGATGATTTGGCATTTGAAAGAACCGCTAAAACATGAGAACATTTGAAGATGGATAAGAAATAGTAATGTGCGAACAAAGCAAACAAGAGAACAAGAATTGGAGGAAGAAAGATTATGGTAAGACCGTTAGTGGCAGAGAAGAAGCACAGACTAAACAACAACAACACACAAAGGGGTAGTTTGGTTGAATGTATTGGAATGTTAATGCATGCATTAATTTAATGTGTATTAGTAGTACTTTGTTTGGTATACTTTTTTACCCTATGTATAACTAATACAGACATTAGTTATACACTCTATTGTGTATTCAGATGTGTATTACTAATACATCAAAATCCATAGCATTAGTAATGCAATGGATCTAATGCATGCATTAACATGCTTAAAGACCCCATTACCCTTCAAAAAAAAATTCGTATCCTTTCTAACATATATATTGAGGGTATTATGTAAAAAAAAATTTTATTTTTAGAAATTATGTGATTCATGTTTTTTTAATACATCGAACCAAACATTACACAAGAAAAAATATAAGCATAACTAACACAAACATTACTAATACAAGCATTACTAATACACCATATTTTGCATTATTCTTATACAGTCTACCAAACGATCCCAAAGAGTCCGCTGCTTTTGCACCCTAGCGTATACCTCTTTTGTGATTTATACTCTACCCTACTTCCTCCATTTAAAAAAGAATGACCTACTTTCCTTTTTAGTCCATTTCAAAAGGAATGACCTCTTTCTTTCTTTGGCAATACTTTAATTTCAACTTTCCACATGGCATGTTTAGGTCCACAATATTAAAGGGCATTTTGGTACATTTGACACAACTTTAATTTAAGGCCACAAAATTTAAAAGTCTTCTTTATTTTCTTAAACTTTGTGTCAAGTCAAAGTAGGTCATTCTTTTTTAAACGGAGAGAGTATTTAATTTTATGATTTGCACCCTAACCTCCTATTTTTCTTGTAAAATAATGAAACTACTCTTTTACTAAATTTTGCACAAGGCGAAATTGGAATATAAATATATTTTTTAGAAAATAACAAAGAATTTTTTTAAAAAATCAGCTAAATTAAAAAGAAGCTAGTATAATTAAATATGGTCGGCATTTTTTTTATAAGCTGCTAAATCTTTTTTATCTCGATGCAGCTGTGTTGACATATGACGATTCTCAAACTATGAAATCCTTCTCATCCTGCAAACTTTATATTGTGGGGGAGCATGGAGCGGATCAATATCTTCAAGCAATGGCGGAGCCACCTTTGCTACAAGAGGTTCATTTGAACCCTCTTTAACGGAAAATTATATTATTTTTCTATTATTTTTACATGGTTAAAAATATTTTGTATGCATATATATAGTATAGTTGAACCTTCAATTAGTTTGTATATTTACTTCTCAACTCCTTTAATGAAAATCTTGACTCCGACACAGTCTTCAAGTGAAACTTAAAATGGAACATAACAAAATTCAACAAATATAAAACATAAAACATTCATCCATTTAGGTTTTTGTCACTAAAGTTTAAGGTAAGTGGAAAATGATTTTGATATCCCCTAACAATTCTTTAATAAAGAGATAGGTTGGAGAACACGTTTGATGTACCCTTATCAAACTCCTGAGTACATCAAATTTTTTAAATTTTTACTTGATTATCCAACAAAAAAAAACATCAATGGACATTTTATATGCCTCAGCATTATTCATCTGGTTTATATATGCAATGTCAAAAACTGTCAAGCTGAAAGTGAGTATTTGAGTTGTAGTTTGGAATTGTCATATGAGGCTAAACTTTTATGTGGTTTTGACATAAAGCTTCTTGAGTTATCCATAATCTTCAGGGAGCTAGGAAGAATATTGATTCCATGAAAATGACAGAGACCATCATTTTTTATTTAGAATTTTTTCTAGTTTTGTGCCTTTTTTAGAAGAAAAGAATATTTATATTTCAATTTTGCCCTCATGGAAAATTTTAAAAAAGAGTAAGTTTCATTATTTTGCAAGAAAGATAAAAGGTTAGGGTACGAATCATGAAATAAAATAAAATAGGGTGAAAATCACAAAAGAGGTCATACGTTATGATGGAAAACGCAATGGACTCCATAGTATTGTACGTAGGAATTGGATGTAGAGAAGTTGTTTCTGATAAACCAGCTCACGACAAAAATAACAGTATATAAAAAGACATAATATAAGAACAAGAAACAATAGGTAGTAAAAATAACAATAAAAGCATAGACAAAAGAAAAACAAATAATGAAATGCATTTTATCTTCAACATGAAAAATGTTTTCACCTATGACAGAATCAGTCATCTCTCATTCTTTTTGAAAAATATAAATACTAATCCCAAGTATAATTATTAAGAGTATGCATATTCAGGAGATAAAGTTAGCAGAGATAGGGATGGATGATCATATGGATATGTGAGATAATAAGAGAGATATGAATAGGAATAAAGCTATTTAGAACAATATTGGAGTGGCCGTCATGTAGGATAAGATGAGGCAAGCGAGACTCAGGTGGTTTTGGATTGGGGATTGTTCTCCTTAGAAAGAGGAACCTAAATTCAAAATTTAATGGCATTTCGAGCCAAGATGAGTTAGTTGATAAATTTGAAAGTTCATATTATTCTTGGAGTTCTTCAGGCCATTCAAATCTTTAAGAGAAAGAATCTTCGAAAAGATGGTGTTTGATCCAAAAAAAAAGAAAAGAAAAGGTGTTTGAGAGTTAAAACAAAAGGAAAATTACCAAAAGGGGTAAAGAATAAGGTTAGGAGTACAAGTAAGGACATGAGGAGCATAAATACAGAATTTTAGGTGCCCTTATTGACACATTGTCTGAGTAAAAATGAGGCAACATAACTTAAGTGCTACACACATAATTACATCAGAGAATGTATTTTAACTAAGAATGTTCTATCAAATTATGTTGCACGTATAAGTATTGTGATATACATGCAAGTGAAAAATTGAGCACATAATTGTCTAGAAATCTACTGCAACTTTGTGCATCTATCCAAATACCTCACACCTCTCTTGTGCGATACGCACCACACTTATATGATCAACAATGAGTCTCTAAGTTGTGTTACTTCACTTTCTCTGATCAATCTCATGTTCTATCATCTTAGTTTCATTTCCTTGATTCTAATTTCATTTCTCTTGATTTGTAAAGCTAATTATCAACTAATAGTTTATCTACTTGGTTGATTATTAGTTTCTTGAGTCCGTTTTGTTCATAAGTCTTATTTCTTTTGAGCCCTTCTTATTCTAATTTGTAGTTAAATTCTTTGATTCAAGTCCCTTAATTTAATATAGTTATCCCTCTTTCATTAAACAATAATTCATTTTGATCAAGAGTAGCAATTGACACCACATATAGCATTTGGAGTATAACAAGGTTCCAACGCTGTGGAACCAATTTGTGAGGCTGACAAAAGGTGTGTAAACACGAGTCATTGTGAGGTTTAATTCTGTAGAGCTAATGTGTTTGTTGTTTTTGGTTTAAGTATCTTTTTGCTAGGTACCATGACTCCATGAGGTAAAACTCAAATTTCCTTGAGAAAAGTAAATATGGAAGCCTTAATCATAACAATCATGGGATGAGGCAAGACATGAATGAAATAAAGAGTCAAATATCAGGTATGGATGGTAGGGTTATGAATATAGATGGTATAATGTCAAGAAATAATGTTCGGATGGTCAATATAGAGGGTCGTCTAAATTTTACACACTCCACAAAACCACCAAGCCTCATCAAGTAGACAAACCCACTGCACTACCCTTTTTCAAAATATTTAATCCACCAATATATGAACATGTTTCTTACCAGCAAACCACTAACAACAAAAATAACCAAAACCCCATTCTACCACTCCATCCCAGCTTAACCAAGAAGATTCACAAAACCAAGACCTACCCTGAGCTCCACAAAACCAAAACCTTCTACACCAAATACCACTTAACCAAAATCCACTAATCTGAGTCAAAAAATAAGGAAAGATGAACCATAAGATGAATATATGGGGGAAGATAAAGAGGCTCTATAAGATGAAGATCGAAGGAATGGACCAAGAGGTCAAGTAGGGCATAACAAACAAAGAAGAAGATTTGGTCTGGTTCCATATAGAAGAGGGAACTATGCTAACCAATCACGAGGTGAGGGACAAAGAAATATTAATGCTAACCAATATCAAGGTCAACCATTGGGAAAAAATTATGGTGAATATGGTCAAGGAGGATTCCAAAGAGGTTACAATTACGATCAAGATAAAGGTGTCCAATAGAATTATCATCGAGGCGAGGTCAAGATTTGGGAATCAATTCGATCAAACTCTACCAACCTTCAATGAGGATTGTTATCCCAAGCCTATCTAAAGTGGGAGTCGACTTATGATAAAATCTTTCAAGACAATAATTTGACTAAGATCAATAAGAGTATTTATGCCGTAACATAATTTAAAGGATCTTCCATCACATGGTGGGAATATGCAAAGAAGTATCTCCAAATCCTTCATGATAGGCGACCACAATAACAGACCATGTTAAAATCCCTTATAAGGACTATATATGTGTTGGAAAGATATCGACAAGAGTTACTTGCTAAGTTGTACAACATAAGGCAAGAAAACAAATATATTACAGATTATTATGATGAATTTCAATAATTTATGTTGAAGATTGAGTACAATAAACATAAAGAGCATGCCGTTATCTATTTCAAGGTAGGTTAAACAAGGAGACTTACTCATTGACGACTATCCACAAGTTTGCTACTATTGAGAAAGTCTTTTGAACGGCCATATATATTAATAGGGAACTCAAAGAATGAATAATCTCTAGGTCCAAAGGCTACCCATCGACCAATTCTTGGGGAAAAACAAAAAAAGAGCTCAAACGTCATCTAGTGGAACAAGAACAAGGACTTAAAGAATTTTTATGAAAAGAAGCCTATTGAAAAGATTGATCCAAAGTATCCACAAAAGAATGAAGGTAACAAATAACCTATTACTAATTACAAAGGCTTCCAGCGTTTTAAATTTCAAGGTTGGGGAAAAAGGTAAATGAATGTCCTAATCAAAGGAATGCCATCCTAAGAGAGGGAAAAGTGTATTACCTTGGGGAAGAGATGGAGTAAGAGGAGAGTAGTGAAGGAAAATCCCAAGAAGATAATGACTTTGGAAATAATGAGTACTTTGGGGAAGAACAAGAAGATGGAGAGATTACCATATCCCTAGGGATGATGAGGAAGTCTCCAATTGAAGACTCTTAGCCACAAGAAAGAGTGTTCGTGATTCCAAATTATGTGGTAAGGCGAGAAATAATTAGAAAGGCCTTATATGATCTGATCTAAAGGGATAATCTCCTTTATTCAAAGTGTCTTATCAAAGAAGGTGTTTGCTCTTTGGTTATTTATCGTGGGAGATGTGCTAATGTCGCTAGTGCCATTATGGTGGACTTCGTGAATCTACCCAAAAGAAATCATGCTGCACCATACAAGCTCTAATAGTTAAATGAGCGTGGAGAGTTGAAGGTAAATAGACAAGTCATGATTCAGGTCAAGATTAGAAATTACCATGATAAAGTGCATTGTGATGTAATTCTCATCCAAGATTGTCATATTTTTCTTGGTAGACTATGGCAATATGATCATTCAAATAAAAATAATGGAAAAAATAGATATTATCTTGAGTTGAATGGTCAGATATTTATCCTTTATGTTCTTTCACCTTTATAAGTGAGTGAGATATATTAAAAGATAATAAAGTTAAAGGAGAAGGGTAAGAAAGAAGGAGAGAAAAAACTATAAAAGGGAGGTTGCTGAAGGAGAAGGGGGGGAACTTAAAAGTAAAGGGAAAAGATAATGTTGGCAAGATACAAGGAGCTATTTGAGGAAGTTGACAAGGATGAGCCCATGCTCCTTCTAGCAAATGCATTTGAAACTAACCATTCTAATTCTGCTATCCCTAATTCTATTTTTTTTGTAGGATTATGATGATGACTTCCCCAAAGAGCTTCTATGTGGATTGACCTTACTTTGGGAAATTAAACACCAGATTAATTTTGTGTCAGGTTCTTAGTTTTTAAAAAAATTACCCTATCAAAGCATTCTAAAAAAGATAACAGAGCTTCAAAGATAAGTTGAAAAACTCTTTAACAACAGTTACATCAAGGAGAACATGAGTCTATGTGTGTTCTCAATATTATTGGTGCCAAATAAATATGGGGCATAGAGCATGTGTGTTGATTGTCGGGCAATTAACAAAATAATAGTAAACTATCACCATCTTATCCATAGATTAGATGACATGTTAGATGAACTCAATGGTCCTTGTGTGTTTTCCAAGATAAACCTTTGAAGTGGATACCACTAAATTTGCATGAACCTCGCTAATGAGTAAAAACTTCCTTCAAGACCAAATTTGGTCTAAATGAATGAATGGTTATGATTTTTAGTCTTACCAATGATCCTAGTACCTTTATGAAGTTGATGAACTATGTTGTGAAATCATTCATAGAGAAGTATGTTGTGGCATACTTTGATGACATCCTAATTTATAACAAATCCCTAGATAAACATGTTGTGCATTTGAAGAGTATATTTAATGTCCTTAGAAGAGAACAAATTTATGTCAATCTTAAAAAATATTCCTCTTTGTGGATAAAGTTATATTCATAGTATTTGTTGTAAGATCAAGAGAAGTCAATGTGGATGAATCCAAGATAGACGCTATTAAGAATTGGTCAACTCCAAAATCTATAAGTGAAGTTCAAAGTTTCCATGGATTGGATGTTTCTATAGGATGTTTGTCAAAGGATTTAACACCATCGTTGCTCCCTTGACCAAGGTAATTTGAAAGGATAAATCTTTCAAATGGGGTGATGAGCAAGCAAAGGACTTTGAAGCTTTAAAAATATTCTTAGCTCCACTCTTTTGTTGTAATTGCCTAATTCTGAGAAGATATTTGAAGTAGAATGTGATTCTACCAAGGTAGGTACCGGGGCCATGTTGATACAAGACCAAAATCCCATCGCTTATTTTAGTGAAAATCTAAAAGTTGAAACTTTGAACTATTCTACTTATTATAATGATTTGAAGTTTTGGATTTTCTATTTGTATGTATGTTTTGAACATTTTTCCCTTTTCTGCAATTGCTACATATTTATTTTAAGGTTCAAGGATGGGTGACGCGATTCTCAATGCGATCGAGAATGATTCATGCGAGTTTGTGGTTCTTAGAGGCTTGAGATATAGTTGACTTTAATAAATACTTGTTATTCTAAATGTTTGATGGAAAAATAGACTGTGACAGTAGATTTGAAATATCGAATTGGGGTTAGTAGCAGGGTTGGTTTGGTTTTGGGACTTTTATATCTCATTTCAACCCTTTATTTAGAAAATAGTGAAATAGGGTCTCGAGAGTTAATTTATTGATGACGACCTTTTTATAGAAAATCCAATATCGCCATTGATGCCGGTATGTCTAAATTAACCTTGTAGTATATATGGTTTACTTCTATTTGATCGTAAATGAATATGAGGATCCATTTGGAGAATTCAAAACTATGCAAAATCACCTGGTGCACAACTTATATTTGGTGCATGAATCTTTTTTTGAAAACTCAGGCCTCTGGCCATGAATGTGGAGAAAGAAATCACCCTTTATCTCAATCGCGAGGTGGTGGTAGTTATCACGAAGGGCAATGGAGTTTTTCTCTAGAAAAAGATGAGGATGTCGTGAATGTGAAGGATCAATTCATCATTCTTCACAAGTGCAAAACCTTCATTGCAAATGCAAAGGCCAATTTTATGGCCGGTCAACTTTGACCTCGCGATTGCAAGACGGGGTCCGTACTTGCGAGGTACACTTTAGAAAGGATATTTTTTAGGGTTTCAATATTGAATTTTGTATGGTAAACTTCTAAACTTATAATCCCACAAATTTTCATTGATTATATCTTTAAAAATACCTTTAAATCATGATTTTAAAATAAAAAAATTAAGGTTTTATCGATAAAGTTTAAAAAGGATTTTTCTTCATTTTTAACCCTTTTTTAAACCTATTTTTGTGTGGGGTTTCTCCTGTAGACTCCTATAACCTTGGAAAATGTATTTTAAAAAAAATCTAGTTTTACTCCTTTCATTTCAAACTCATTTTTTGAATCCATTTTGGACTTGGACTAAATATGGAAATATGGTTATTGTTAGCTTTCTTTAAATATGTAAATATTATATTTGAATATTGTAGTTAGTTTTGAGGTTGTTCGTGAGGGGAAGGTTCCATGTAAAAGCATTTTAGATTGGGATTTCATCATGTTGAGGTAGGTTAAGACTTATCTTTTTTCAAATTGAGTTGGGTAGTTAATGAATAAGTAAAGCGTGTTATGGGCTGGGAAAAATAACTATAGGATTTATATTTTGAGATTATTTTTACTATTGTGTGCCGTATGGGGGCTAATATTCTATTGTGGTTGGTTTGTGATATTTAATATCTTGTGTTTCCTATGTGAGGGATTTATTTAACACCACTGGCCTTATCTATGTATCTAAATGCCTTTATTCTAGTTATGATGTTCGTTTATGGGATTATTTTCTAATGTAGGCCTTATTTGAGCATTTGTAGCTTTTATCATGATAAAATAACTGACTTAAGAGTTGAAATAACATTAATTATGCCTAGCATATTTATTCTAATGGTGACTAATTGGAGTTGAGAATCATGAATTATGGGCATATTGATTTGATTTTTGGGCTTACTTGTATAAATTTTCTATGTTGTATGGATTGGATATGATCTTTTGAGTTTGTTATGAGCATTACATCCTCCTTCCATACATTTACTTTTATGAGATACTAGTACCACAGGGAAATACTATTTTTGAAAGAAATAAGAAACTTTTATGAAAACTCTCTATGTAAACACTAGCTAGAGAAGAAAGTTGAGATATGAGATTATATTGCGTTTACATTTGCATCCTTCTTATTTCCCTTAGTTCCCTTGAATTGTGTTTGGTTTTTTAGATATTTCTTCTTTATATTTATTTTAATACTATTCTATGAAATTGTATATATTAGAATTGTTAAGGGAGATAATGAGAACTACCATTTAGGACTTCCTGCTTGTAGATAACATGCTCATAGTTTATTTTACTTATCTTATTTTCTTCTTTTATTAGTCGGCCCGTGATACATACAGAGTATAAGTAGATGGTACTTACCTCTACTATGCCCTTTCGCAGTAGATCCTATGACGAGTACGACTCAAGAAGGCTTATTTATAAGATGGAGTTTTGATACTTCGAGTACTGGCTACTCTAGGCTTAACAGATTTGACTCTAGGCCTATTCTATCTATGAGTTGTCTTTATTCCAATTTGAAATATCCTGTGTTTTGACCGTTGATAACGCCTTAACTACAGCTCTCGTTAGAAAGTGTAAGCGGTCGATGTCAAATATAGAACCCAACTGGGTTGGGTATCGATTCCCATAGGGAATACTTGGTCACTAAGTGTTGCAACTATTAGTAGACTGTTGGTCAAAAATTCTACGAAAAAGGGGGGATTTGACTATACGTGAAATACTAATATCAAAGTAACGATGAGACCATTTATTTAGTAAGATTTAATCACAGAGAATGATAAGTTAGGGTTATGTCCACCTTGTAAGTTCTACGTATCTATTAACTATGAGTATTGCGGAATTTAGACATGCATGCACTTATAGAGATTTGTATTCTAATGGTAAATCCTAGTGTTTCCCAACCATCAAGGATTATTTCACTTTAACTCTCCCAAGCCTAAAGTGTATAACTAATGGTACGAACTCTCCAAGAAAGTTAATCCGGTTAAGGCATTAACGTGTAAACAGGGGTTGGAAGCCCTATTTTCTTGTCACCCTCTCTTTTCCAAACATGTAACTTTTCTCTCGAACAAGTTAATTGTATAATGGCGTGTTCCTTATGTTTGCAACCATAAGAATTTAAAAACGAAGAGAGTAATGATATAAGTAGCATACACATCAAGAATTCACAAACTCATAGCAATAGATAGTATATTGCGTGGCTTTCATAACGCTAACAAAGAAGTTTAGCTACTCATGAGTACAATAGCTAATCATCATACCACAACCTAGAATAATCTTAGCAATGGGGATGATTTTTGGCGTCAATAGGAGATGACGTTTTTTCCTCTTAGCCGTTTTCTCAAGAAAGTCGTGTTTCTCTGTTCTAAACTTACAGAATCTGTAAATTGAATAATGATTAAAAACTTCTTATGATGCTGAAAAATTCAGCAATAGGGTTTTTATAATGTCCTTGTCTACTAAATTACTGCTGCATCCTTAAGTCTTTAAAAATGTTGGGTTTGCTCGGAAAAAAGTTCCCATGCATCACTTTCAATCCAAAAGCTGCCTTCCCTCTAATGTGAAGTTTTCCTTTGCTGCTCAAAAGTCCATAAAGTGCTGAAATCTTCATCATTAATACCTGAAAAACATGCTAATCATGTAGGTCAGCTCACTTAAAGGAAAATGGACTAAAAGTGCAAGAATTATATATTTATATATTTTATCCTCAAAACTTAGCTAAAATATGGGTAAATTATGGTGCTTAGGCGTGTAAATACGCCCAACATCAACACCCCACACTTAAAGCTTTGTTCGTCCTCGAGCAAAATATAACATCCATTCAAACACCTAACTAGAATTTCACAACAGCAACACAAAATTTATCCTTAAGACATGCACGACAATTATTAACAAAGAGTAGGTTTCTTGATTACTACTAGAAACAATTCAACCTCCAACATAGACTCATGAGGATGGTTAATTCGTGTCCACAAGTTAAGCCATAAAGAATCATACAAAGCTACCCAACAATCATCAACCATGTGTGTCTCACACAAGATATCACCCATAATCACTCACAAGTTTGCTTTTTTCAAAACATGGGTATAAGATTCTCCTTGCTCTCACTCTCACAAAGAATTCTTATATTGCAACTGATGACCATAGGATTGCCCTTAGTGTAATGCTCCACTAATATCAGAATGCTAAGCTTAGGATCAACTAGGTCTTTACATGTTGTAATGTAGGATAAGGGACAGGTAGGACTATTTTGGCCAGAAATAGTGACTATGTTCCCTAAGCGCTTTAATACACTACGTTTTGCCATTTACACTAGCTTTTAACAACCCCTCTTCCTTCTTTTCATCTACCAACCCCTTTTAATCCAATTAGTTATTCACTCAGAAACACAAAGATGAATACAACTTTCTTATTTATATTTTTTTATTTTCTATTATTATTATTATTATTTTATTTTTATATATTTTTTTATTTTTTTATTTTTTTCTTTTTTATAAGCATCCCTATGATAGCCACTCTTTTTCACCTTATTTTCAAGTACCAACACACTCTGTGGCATTACTTTTACCATTTTTCTCTTATTTTGCCACACTCCTTACTCACTTGGTTCTACAATTTAAAGCGCTTAGGAGCTTTTGGATAAAAATTATGGTCTTGAAAAAAAATGGATTAGGCTACATATGAGGCTGTCAAAGAAAATAGCTAAAGGCTCAAAGGGGGTTAACTAGGATAATGTACAAAGGTAGGTAAAAAGAAGGTAAACAAATTAGGGCTGCCAAAGAAATGCCTAAATCATCTCCTAAACTCACACTCTTTATTTCGCTTTACACATACACCAGGCAAGTTCTAGCATCAGTCACAACACAGAATATACTATAACCTCACCCACACAAGGCACATGGTTAACTTAATTGGGAGCATTATAGACTCTTGACCCAACAGATGAATGAATCAAACCACATAATTATCACACAGTGAGTCACATTTAGAGCCTAAATGTCTCAATAGTAATGATTTAGCACTAACTCTTATCATAATACCATGCCGTCTATCAGAACAATTTTATGCAAAATCTAAAAAAAAAATTAACTAACTAAATACTTCAAACAAACAAGAACAAGAATAAATGTAGGCAAAGAAGTACAGCATACAAATACCAGCACCCCATACTTAGACGGGACACACTGCCCTCAGTGGAAATAAATAAGGAAAACCTGATTAGTCGGACTCCTCTTCTATGTCTGGGGTCATACCCCCTGCGTCAGAATCATCATCAGAGTCATCGTCATCAGAGTTTTCCTCCACATCTGAGTCTGGCACTTTATCGAAAGGTGAGTCGAGGCACTTGCAGAGAGGAGGACTCAACTTGGTCTTTTCTTGCCCTTTTCTGACCTTTTTGTGAGGTGGACACTTTTTGTTTTCCTTGTCATCCTTTTGGGGCCATTCTACCTGAGATCCTAATAGATTCATGTTAGCTTCATCTTGGAAGATTCAATCGAAAAACAAACAGTAATGGCACCACCCCACATTTAATTTGTTGGCACAGACTAATTAAGTGAGTGATGTCGATTACTCAGACTTCATTGACATACATTTAGGCGATATGTTCCAATAACATGTTTAGCACAGTCATACTTTCATGATTGGATTAATGCACTTCTTGAATAAGACTACTTCATAGAGATCATAGCAAATTATTGCATAGAAATAATCACAACATCTTATGCTTGTGGTCAATCATAATCGGTATCTCGATGAACGAGTCATTCAAACATTCAAGCTTTCAACTTACAAGATTATGTATTAACTTCACAATTTTGATTTCATAAAAATATGACAATGTATAACAATCAAATACAAGTCGGAATAAAGTAAAGAACGCCCACACTTATCCTCTCACTCGATGAGATTCATCATAGCAAACCAACCATATTCTTTATCACCAAACACCACTTTAAAATCTAATAAATCATTATACGTATAGCATCGCAACAACTACGGAATATAAAAGAATAACTTACTTGGTGATGGATTCAAAAGATGAGTTTGCAAGATTAGATGAGCAAAAAGAAAAACTTTGAGAGAATGGGGAAGCTTGGGCGGCGCCTATATTGAGCAAACAAATGCATTTTGTTCTAAGGTTGAAGTTCTATTTATAGACTAAGCCATGGGTCGGGTTTTATCCATGTAAAATCGGGTTAGGAGAGAAAAAAATGATAAGTAGGCGGCGCCTAATGCTTTGCCTATATTTACCATAGGCGGCGCCTTTGTCAATGCCTTGTTGGGCATAGGCGGCTCCTATGCTATTGCCTAGTTGGGCATAGGTGGCGCCTATGCTATGGCCTAGTTGAAACAGTGAGCATAGGCAATGGCATAGGCAGCGCCTATGCTATTGCCTAGATTTGCATAGGCGGTGCCTATGTTGTTGCCTAGATTTGCATAGGCAATGCCTTGTCCGTTGCCTAGATTAGCATAGGCCTTGCCTTATCCATTGCCTAGATTAGCATAGGCCTTGCCTTGTCCGTTGCCTATGTGAGGCAGTGAACATAGGCAATGACATAGGCCTTGCCTTATCTATTGCCTAGATTACAATAGGCATTGCCTTGTCCATAGCTTTTGCTCCTTCATTCCTAACTTACCACCTTTAACATGGCTCACTTTCAAATCAAAATTTAGGACTTATTCCCCTCCTTTGTACGTCTTGCACCTACACTTAATCAAAAATAACAAAAACGATTAGAAGGATGGGTTGTCTCCCACCAAGCGCCATAGTTTTGGTCGTGGCTCGACTCTTCTTTTTGAATTTTTATTTAACAAAAACAAACTCCTAGTAAAATAAAATGATTAAAAACGATGGGTTGCCTCCCATCTAGAACTTGATTTATTGTCGCGGCACGACATAGTTATCTCGATTACTTAGACTTCATCGAGATATATGGTGCATCATTTTCTGAATGGATTCAGACGACGCTGATGCTTAATTGTGGGCATACATATCCCAGGAGAGATACCAATTATATCATCAATAGTCCAACCAATAGCTCTCTTGTACTTCTTCATAACAGTGATGAGAGCCGCTACTTGTTGATCACCTAAATCAGTCGCAACAGTAATCGAAAGTGTATTTTCACTTCCCAAGAATGCATACTTTAGATGACTGGGGAGCTCTTTCAATTCTAGCACTGATGGCTTTGCAATGGAAGTATTCGCTGTTGGTGAAGGAAGATTCTTAAGATCAAGGTCCAACTTCTGAGGAGCATGAGAATAGGACCCTATTCGTGTTAGAGCACAAATAGTTTTTTCATAATCTTCAACATCCTTATGCTACGAATTCAAAAGCACAACAGACAATGGCTCAACAGTAAGCTGCTTCTCTATAGATAATTCTTTCTCATCCTCATGATAAACATACCAGCTACAGAGAACACATTCATATCTCTAGGATACTTCATCAATTTGCATACATCAAAACGAACCACTTTGTCATTCATCCGAAATAAAAGCTGATTGGCTCGTAAATCAATAAGCACACTTCCTGTTGCGAGGAAAGGACGACCCAAGATTATGAGAACTTTATAATCCACCTCGCAGTCCAAAATAACAAAGTCTGCAGGAAAAATAAAGGTAGAAACCTTCACCAGTACATCATATAAGATACCAACAGGTCATTTTATCGACCTATCTGCCATCACGAGCCGCATATTGGTTGGTGTAGGATCGCCCAACCCTAACTTTCTGTAAATGGATAGCGGTATCAAATTGATGCTAGCTCCCAAATCGCAAAATGCCTTAGCAAAATTCATAGATCCCACCGTGCAAGGAATAATGAAAGCACCAGGATCTGCCTTCTTCTGTACTAATGATCTCATGATAATCGCACTGCAATGATGAACATCATCTGCCAGTTCATAGCTTGCTGCCCTTTTCTTCGTCAATAGGTCCTTCATGAATTAGGCATACCCAGGCATCTGTTCCAGCGCCTCTACCAAAGGAACATTAATAGTCAGTTGCTTCAACATGGTCATGAATTTACTGAAACTGGTGTCATCAGCTTTCTTCTTCAGTCTCTGAGGAAAAGGTGGTGGTGGAGGAGGAATAGTTTTCTCCACCACTTCCTTTTATCTTGCTTTTAATTATCAATCTTTTCAGGCTGGTGACGTCTAGGTGTAGTGTCATGAACGTTCTTATTCTGATTTTCAGCTTCTACAGAATCATCACAATCTGCTTCAATCACATTCTCTTCTATATTATCAACCACCTGCTTGCCTTTGGATGGTTTTTCCAACACCTTACCACTCCTGATAGTAATAGCAATACATGATCCGTCGTTCCTTGGGTTTTGCACAGTGTCTCTAGGTAAGGTGCCAGCTTTTCTTTGATTGAATGTCGCTGATAGTTGGCTCAATTGTTGTTCCAGCTATTTTATTGAAGTGTAGTGCGAGTCAACCAATTGATTTATTAAGGACAAATCATTCATTACCTCAGTTACGCCCGTGTTGGTTACCTCCACTCCTTTCAACAGCTTAGCCATCATATCTTCCATGGACATCTATCTAGAGCCAGACACCACAGCTTCACGATTTCCAGGAGGAACGTACAAACCACTCCTGTCATTCTTATTCTTCCAACTACCTTGATCACGGTCCTTGTATCCTGATTTATCATAATCGTTCCGACCTTGGTTTCCTTGGGCATTACCTTGGAAACCCCCCTGATTATTCAAGTAGTTCACTTCCTTCTCAGAATCAGAATCATCTCTTCCCTGCAACACAACAGCTTTGATCTTTTCTGTCTTTCCTGATAATAAATGCTTGGTAACAAGGTCCATCTGTGTTTTTATGTGAGCCATATCTTGGTCATGTTCCTCTTCTCTTCATCTCTGTTTTGCAGTTATGCCAATAGATACAGTAGAGCTCGCTACCTTAAAATCCCTGGTATGCCAAGCTCTACTCTGCTTTGCATACGATCTAGCATATCACTTGCCTCAATAAAAGTAAGGTCCATGAATGACCCTTCTGCAGCATTATCTACCACTGGCTTAGTCACCGAGTTCAAAGCCCTGTATAATATCTCCATCAAGTGAACATTGGTCATATGATGATTTGGGCAACGCATAAGCTTCTTCTTGAACCTCTCCTATGTTTCGTGGAGAGCTTCAGTTGGAAGCTGACGAAAATTGCTTATCTCATCTCTTAATTGGGCTCTCTTGGATGGCGGAAAGAATCTTTCTTGGAAAGCGTCTTTCAGTTGCCTCCAATTAGTAATAGAGTCTGGAGTTAGCCCATTCAACCATAGAGTTGCCTTTCCAGATAGAGACAATGGAAATAAGCGCAGCCGAATTGCATTCTGTCCAACTCCTGGATTGTTAAACGACTTGCATGTTGAGATAAAATTGATCAGATGCATATTCGAATCATCGCCTGCAAGTCCACCAAATAACCCTTTGAGCTGCAATAG
This sequence comes from Capsicum baccatum var. pendulum, assembly GCA_030864225.1. Taxonomy (NCBI): domain Eukaryota; kingdom Viridiplantae; phylum Streptophyta; class Magnoliopsida; order Solanales; family Solanaceae; genus Capsicum; species Capsicum baccatum. The sequence goes on along the minus strand of CM061555.1, from coordinate 194,584,244 downwards.
CTGAATCATGGTGCTAGTGATATTGAACTTGGCTTCGGGTGCCAAGGGCGGAGGAATAATAGCCCTTGTGGCACCATCTCCATCCAAATCGTCATCATCATCATCAAAACGAACCTGCACAGCTCGGCGTTCAGGTCTCATTCTAGCTTGGCGATCTCTCCTATGCATAGGTGCCGCCACCTCATCAGTACGCCTAGGATTCAGTAACTCATCATCACCCAGGTCCTCATCATCAGGATTTGTTGCTCGCCCTGGGTTATCAATATTCTGTTGATGCACTTGATTGGCTGCCAATGCAGCTAATCTAGCCTGCTCCTGTTGAGCAGCCCTTCTTTCAATATCTCGTTGTGAATCCATTTTGCCAATAAATTGTGGTTAAGGATTTATGGGTAATAATGGCTGACCAGAACTTTGTGTATTTGGCATGCACTTTACCAAACCTGAACAAAACAAAAACAACAAACAAAAAGTAAAAGTATAGAATCTTTGACCAAAGGGTCTATTAACTATCCCAAACTTAGTAGACAACCGTATTCCCCGGCAACGGTGCCAAAATTTGATAACGCCCAAGCTATAGCTCTCGTTAGAAAGTCTAAGCGGTCGATGTCAAATATAGAACCCAACTGGGTTGGATGTCGAATCCCACAGGGAATACTTGGTCACTAAGTGTTGCAATTATTAGTAGACTGTTGGTCAAAAATTCTATAGAAAAGGGGGGATTTCATTATGCGTGAAATACTAATATCAAAGTAACGAATGAGATGATTTATTTAGTAAGATTTAATCACAGAGAATGATAAGCTAGGGTTATGTCCACCTTGTAGGTTCTACGTATCTATTAACTATGAGTAATGCGGAATTCAGACATGCATGCACTTATAGAGATTCGTATTCTAATGGTAAATCCTAGTGTTTCCCAACCATCAAGGATTATTTCACTTTAACTCTCCCGAGCCTTAAAGTGTATAACTAATGGTACGAACTCTCCAAGAAAGTTAATCCGGTTAAGGCATTAACATGTAAATAGGGGTTGGAAGCCCTATTTTCTTGTCACCCTTGATGTTGGGCGTATTTACACGCCTAAACACCATGATTTACCCATATTTTAGGCTAAGTTTGGAGGATAAAATATATAATTCCTGCACTTTTAGTCCATTTTCCTGTAAGTGAGCTAACCTATGTGATTAGCATGTTTTTAGGTATTAATAATAAAGATTTCAGTACTTTGTGGACCTTTGGACAGCAAAGGAAAACTTCACATAAGAGGGAAGGCAGCTTTTGGAAGCTTGTAGATTGAATGTAACGCATGGAGAATTTGTCCCGGGCAAAAGCAGTAATTTTAAATACCTAGGTGTGCAACAGTAACTTAGTAGGACTAGGAGAAGGATTGATTCATTCGACTTTGGATTATTCAGTCTACAGAATCTGTAAGTTTTAAGATAGCAAAACACGACAAACACGTGAGCAACGAGGAGAGCAAAATTGTCAATCCCTTTTGACGCCAATCTCATCCCCAACGTGAGATTATTCTAGCTTTGGTATGATGATGATGTTTATTATGATCTCCGTTGTACTCATGAGTAGCTAAAATTCTCTGTTAGGGTTATGGAAGCCTTGTGAGATACTATCTATTACTATGAGTTTGTGCATTCTTGATGTGTATGCCACTTATATCATTACTCTCTTCATTTTAATTTAATTCTCTTGGTTGCAAATATAGGGAATGTGCCAGTATAACATTAACTTGTTCGAGAGAAAAGTTACATGTCTGGAAAAGAGAGTATGACAAGGAAATAGGGCTACCAACCCCTATTTACACGTTAATGCCTTAACCGGATTAATCTCTTGGAGAGTTTGTACCGTTAGTTATACACTTTAAGCTCAAGAGAGTTAAAGTGAAATAATCGTTGATGGTTGAGAAACACTAGGGTTTACCATTAGAATACGAATCTCTATAAGTACATGTATGTCTAAATTCCGCATTACTCAGAGTTAATAGATACGTAGAACTCATAAGGTGGACATAAACCTAATTTATTTTTCTTTGTGATTAAATCTTACTACATTAATTGTTTCATTCTTTATTTTGTTAACATTATTTCACGCCTAAAACCAATCCCCCTTTTTCCGTGGAATTTTCGACCAACAGTCTACTAATAATTGCAGCACTTAGTGACCAAGTATTCCCTATGGGATTCGACACCCAACCCAGTTGGGTTCTATATTTGACAGCGACCGCTTACACTCTTGCGAGAGCTGTAGTTTGGGCGTTATCAACCTTCTCTTTTCCAAACATGTAACTTTTCTCTAGAAGTGGAACTACACTTCCGATGATTGTTGCGGCTGATTTAGGTGAATAACACATAGAGGCTCTCATCTCTGCTCTGAAGAGGTACAAGAGAGCTATTGGTTGGACAATTGATGATATAATTGGTATCCCTCCTAGGATATGTATGCCCACAATTAAGCATCAGCGCCGTCTGAATCCACTCAGAAAACGATGCACCACATATCTCGATAAAGTCTAAGTAATTGAGATAACTATGTCGTGCTGCGATAATAAATCAAGCGCTAGATGGGAGGCAACCCATCGTTTCTAATTATTTTTTTTTACTAAAAGTTTGTTTTTGTTAAATAAAAATCCAAAAAGAAGAGTCGAGCCACGACCAAAACTAAGGCGCTTGGTGGGAGGCAACCCATCGTTCTAATCGTTTTTGTTGTTTCTAAGTAAGTGTAGGTGCAAGACGTATAAAGGAGGAGATTGGTGTCAAATTTTGATTTAAAAGGAATCCATGTTAAAGGTGGTAAGTTAGGAATGAAGGAGCAAAGGCTATCGGTTAGGCATTGCCTATGCGAATCTAGGCAACGAACAAGGCAAGGCCTATGTAAATCTAGGCAACAGACAAGGCAAGGCCTATGTAAATCTAGGCAACGGACAAGGTAAGGCCTATGCTATGGCCTATGCTCTCTGAATCGACAAGGCTAGCATAGGCGCCGCCTATGCTCAACCAGGCAATGCATTAGGCGCCGCCTATGCCATTGTCTTTGCTCTGTGAATCTATAATGCCATAGCATAGGCGCCGCCTATGCCCAACTAGGCCATAGCATAGGCGTTGCCTATGTCCAACTAGGCTTTGCTAAAGGCGCCGCCTATGCTAAGCATAGGTAAAGCATTAGGCGCCGCCTACTTATGCAATTTTATCTCCTAGCCCGATTTTTCATGGATTAAACCCGACCCAAGCCTTGATCTATAAATAGAACTTCAACCTTAGAACAAAATCACATTGTTTGCTCAACCTAGGCGCCGACTAAGCTTCCCAAATCTCTCAAAACTTTTCTTTTTGGTCATCTACCCTTGCAAGATCATCTTCCGAATCCATTACCAAGTAAGTTCTTCTTTTATATTCTGTAGTTGTTACATTACTACGCTTATAATGGTATTTACATTTTAAAGTGGTGTTGATGATTAGAATGTGGTTGATTTGTTATGATACATCTAGTTGAGTGAAAGAGTACGTATGGGTGTTCTTGACTTGGTTCTGACTTGTATTGTATTTTGATACACTGTCATACTTTTGCGGAATTGACGTGTTGAAGTTAATTGCATAATCTTCAAAATTTAAAGCTTGAATGTTTGAATGACTCGTTCATTGAGATAAAGATCATGATTGAATACAAGCATGAGATGTTGTAATTATTTCTCTACAATAACTTGATACGATCTCTATGTAGTAGTCTTGTTCAAAAAGTGCATCAATTCAAACATGAAAGTATAGTCAAGATTACACGAAATAGAGTTGGAAAGGATAGTTAAGATGACATGAAATTATGACTGTGCTAAACATGTTGTTGGAACATATCGCCTATCTATATGTCGATGAAGTCTGAGTAATCGACATCACTCACTTAATTAGTTTGTACCAACAAATTAAGTGTGGGGTGGTGCCACTATTATTTGTTTGTCGATTAAATCTTTCGAGATGAGCTAACATGTATCTATTTTAATCTTAGGTAGAATGGCACCAAAAGGACGACAAGGAAAAGAAAAAGTGTCCACCTCACAAAAAGTTCAGAAAAGGGCGAGAAAAGAGCAAGCTGAGTCCTCCTCTCTGCAAATACCTCGACTGACGATGTGGAGGACAACTCTGGTGATGACGACTCTGATGATGATTCCGACTCAGGGGGTATGACCCCAGACATAGAAGAGGAGTCCGACTAATCTGGTTTTTCTTATTTATTTCCACCGAAGGCAGTGTGTCCCATCTAAGTATGGGGTGAGGGTATTTGTATTCTGTAGTGTACTTCTTTGTTTACATTTATTCTAGTTTGTAGTTAAATTTTTAGATTTTTAAATAATTTTTAGATTGTGCATGAAATTGTTCTGATAGACGGCATGGTATTATGACAAGAGTTGTGCTAAATCATTACTATTGAGACGTTTAGGCTCTAAGTGTGACTCACTGTGTGGTAAGTGTGTGGTTTAATTCATTCATCTGTTGGTTCAAGAGTCTACACTGTTCCCAATAAAGTTGACCATGTGCCTTATGTGTGTGAGGTTATAGTATATTCTGTGTTGTGACTGATGCTAGAACTTGCCTGGTGTGTGTGTAAAGCGAAATAAAGAGTGTGAGTTTAGGAGATGATTTGGGCATTTCTTTGGTAGCCTGAATTTGTTTACCTTCTTTTTACCTACCTGTGTACATTATCCTAGTTAACCCCCTTTGAGCCTTTAGCTATTTTCTTTAATAGCCTCACATGTAGCCTAATCCATTTTTTTCAAGACCATAACTTGATCCTAATTCCTAGGCACTTTAAATTGTAGAGTCATGTGACAAAATAAGAGGAAATTGGGTGAGAGTGATGCCTCAGAGTGTATTGGTACTTGAAATTATTATGTAATAGAGTGGCTATAATAGAGGTTTTTTAAAAAAAAAAAGAGAAAAAAATAAATAAATAAATCAAATTAAAAAAAAGAAAAAGAAAAAGAAAACAAAATAGGTGAAAAGGGGTGGTAGATGAAAGAAAAGTAGAGGGGTTGTTTAAAAGAGAGTTTTAATGACATAACGTAGTGTATTAAAGCACTTAGGGAACATAGTCACTATTTCTGGCCAAAATAGTCCTACCTGTCCCTTAGCCTACATTACAACCTGTAAAGACCTATTTGATCCTAAGCTTAGCATTCTGATATTAGTAGAGCATTACACTAAGGGCAAGCCTATGGTCATCAGTTGCAACATATGAATTCTTTGTGAGGGTGAGAGCAAGGAGAGTCTTATACCCATGTTTCGAAAAATGCAAACTTGTGAGTGATTATAGGTGATATCTTGTGTGAGACACATGGTTGATGAGTTTTGGGTAGTGTTATATGATTCTTTGTGGCTTAACTTGTGGATACGAATTAACCATCATCACGAGTCTATGTTGGAGGTTGAATTGTTTCTAGTAGTGATCAAGAAAACTACTCTTTGTTAATAATTGTCGTGCCTGTCTTGTTGAACATTTTGCGTTGCTTCTGTGATATTCTAGTTAGATGATTACATGGACAAAATATTTTGTTCGAGGACGAATAAAGCTTTAAGTGTGGTTTGTTGATGTTGGGCATATTTACACGCCTAAACACCATGATTTACCCATATTTTTGGCTAAATTTGGAGGATAAAATATATAATTCCTGCACTTTTAGTCCATTTTCCTATAAGTGAGCTAACCTATGTGATTAGCATGTTTTCAGGTATTAATGATGAAGATTTCAGCACTTTGTGGACCTTTGGGCAGAAAAGGAAAACTTCACATAAGAGGGAAGGCAGCTTTTGGAAGCTTATGAACTGAATGTGACGCATGGAGAATTTGTCCCGGGCAAAAGCAGTATTTTTAAATACCTAGGGGTGCAGCAGTAACTTAGTAGGACTAGGACAAGGATTGATTCATTCGATTCTATTCATTTGACTTTGGATTATTCAGTCTACAGAATCTGTAAGTTTTAAGACAGGGAAACACGGCAAATACGTGAGCAACGAGGAGAGCAGAATCGTCAATCCCTTTTGACACCAATCTCATCCCCAACGTGAGATTATTCTAGCTTTGGTATGATGATGATGTTTATTGTGATCTCCATTGTACTCATGAGTAGCTAAACTTCTCTGTTAGGGTTATGGAAGCCTTGTGGGATACTATCTATTACTATGAGTTTGTGAATTCTTGATGTGTATGCTACTTATATCATTACTCTCTTCGTTTTAATTTAATTCTCTTGGTTGCAAATATAGGGAATGTGCCAGTATAACATTAACTTGTTCGAGAGAAAAGTTACATGTCTGGAAAAGAGAGTATGACAAGGAAATAGGGCTACCAACCCCTATTTACACGTTAATGCCTTAACCGGATTAATCTCTTGGAGAGTTTGTACCGTTAGTTATACACTTTAAGCTCGAGAGAGTTAAAGTGAAATAATCCTTGATGGTTGAGAAACACTAGGGTTTACCATTAGAATACGAATCTCTATAAGTACATGCATGTCTAAATTCCGCATTACTCATAGTTAATAGATACGTAGAACTCATAAGGTGGACATAACCCTAACTTATTTTTCTCTGTGATTAAATCTTACTACATTAATCGTTTCATTCTTTATTTTGTTAACATTATTTTACGCCTAAAACCAATCCCCCTTTTTCCGTGGAATTTTTGACCAATAGTCTACTAATAATTGCAACACTTAGTGACCAAGTATTCCCTATGGGATTCGACACCCAACCCAGTTGGATTCTATATTTGACAGCGACCGCTTACACTCTTACGAGAGCTGTAGTTTGGGCGTTATCAACCCTCTCTTTTCCAAACATGTAACTTTTCTCTTGAACAAGTTAATTGTATAATGGCGTGTTCCTTATGTTTTGAACCATAAGAATTTAATTAAAACGAAGAGAGTAATGATATAAGTAGCATACACATCAAGAATTCACAAACGCATAGCAATAGATAGTATATTACGTGGCTTTCATAACCCTAACAGAGGAGTTTAGCTACTTATGAGTACAACGGAAACCACAATAGATATAATTATCATACCACAACCTAGAATAATCTTAGCAATGGGGATGATTTTTGGCGTCAATAGGAGATGACATTGTTTCCTCTTAGTTGTTTTCTCAAGAAAGCCGTGTTTCTCTGTTCTAAACTTATAGAATCTGTAAGCTGAATAATGATTAAAAACTTCTTATGATGCTAAAAAATTCAGCAATAGGGTTTTTATAATGTTCGTGTCTTCTAAATTATTGCTGCATCCTTAAGTCTTTAAAAATGCTAGGTTTGCCCAGGAAAAAGTGCCCATGCATCACTTTCAGTCCAAAAGCTGCCTTCCCTCTAATGTGAAGTTTTCCTTTGCTGCTCAAAAGTCCATAAAGTGCTGAAATCTTCATCATTAATACCTGAAAAACATGCTAATCACGTAGGTTAGCTCACTTAAAGGAAAATGGACTAAAAGTGCAAGAATTATATATTTTATCCTCAAAACTTAGCTAAAACATGGGTAAATTATGGTGCTTAGGCGTGTAAATACGCCCAACATCAACCCTTAAAAAATTTCCTAAAATTCCATTCTCCGGACCCAATATGACTCATGGGTATGAGTCCTATATTGGGGTACTAGCGGTATGGTCCTGTTGTATGCTGACTAGTGTTAGTTGGTGGGATGGTTTTGGTCACTGGAATAGGTATGACTTAGGGCATATGAGTTGTAGGGTTTTGTATTACTCATATGAGGGAGTCGTATGGTGGGCAGTATTTGATCCTCTTGGTATTTAATTCTGCTAGGGATATGGGTTATGGATACGGATCATAGGTTTTCATTACAATTTGGTTGGATGATTCATATACTAGATAGTGCCTGATATAAGGTTGAGGCTTGGATACGAGTGGTGGATACCAATCGTATAGTAGGGTACGACTCATATGGGTCAGTCATATCCCTGTGATGGGATTTTTAAGGGACTTAAGTGGGGGTATTTTAGATATTTTCTCTTTATCCTAACTAGGACCCACAACTTCTAATATACTTTGGAGGCTATTTACACTATTATTCTATTAGTTAAAACTTAGAAACTATTCCAAATATCTCATAATTCTCTTAAGAGCTTTTAGGGCAAGAAGGCTAGGCTTTTATCTTGAGGATTGCTTTGAGGCCTTCTTTGGTGATTTTTTTCCGTCAATTGTTCGATATAAGGAATGATTCTCTTCCCTCATTGTAATTCTAACTAAAGCCATGGTTTATATGATTGATTTCATCGCTTTACTATTTCATGAATTTGGCTTTCAACTATTATTTGGGGGTTTTGATGTTAAATGCTTAGTTATGATTTCATATAGTTTTAAGTATGCTTTTATATGCATTAATGGTGGTTTTGAAAAATTGGATTACATGGTAATGGTTTAATGGTCTTTAGGATTGGTTTTGGTTATATTATGCCCCTATGGTGTTTGATAAAACACTTATGAAGATATGTTCATTGCATTGACTTCTTTTAATGGAACTCTTGCATGTTTTAAACTTGGTAAAAGAACTATACATGGTTTAAATGGCTTGAAAAGGCTAAACGCTAAATAGTTATGCTTATGGAGAATATGGAAGTCTTAAAAGTGGTTTGATATGGTACATGGAAAAGAAAATTGAAAGTTCCCTTAAACTAAATGGTTTGGCTATGGATATTACTTGCAAGTAAGGCGTGGTATTACGATACCACCAATATTGGCCATGGTTAATAAAATGGTAAATGGATTTGGATAGTTCTTTAGAAATGGTTTTAATAGGGCATTAATGGTAGGGTGTTTAGCAAAGCCATGTAAGGTGGTGGTCTCAGAGGGACCAGAACTAGAAACTCATATTTGCCGATATAAGGATTGATCTTAGTTGATCGTGTTCATGATGTCACGCTATTGAGGGATGTACTAGTCATCCCATGGGATATTTCTCTGATCATGTGGCTACACGCACTGGGTCCCTTTCGGCAAGGGGAGGTGAACCCAAATCGCCTATAGGTGGTTTAGGATAACCAAGCTACACAACCCATGGTAAAAGGTTTTAAAGGCATGCTAAACCCAATTTCCTTTCCCGTTACTTATACATGTATAGTTGTATGCATTATGGATGGTTTTACTTGGTTTTATAACTAGAATTATTTTATCCTTATCCTGAGATTCATACTAGCGGTCACTCACTAACCCTGTCTACTGGGGGTTGTATACCCATGCTATGCAGGAATCGGCCATTCTACGTCTTTTTTTTATCACACAGATTTGGTATCAGTATTTGGACTAAAGTGGTGAGCTTCCATCCTTTTGGAAGGCATCATTTCATGTTATAGACATCTTTGGATACTTTTATTTTAGTTTGGATATTAGTTTTATCCATGGTTGGGGGCATAGCCTAACTGGATTTGCTTACTTTTTTTTATAGAGGCTTTGTGGTACTTCGGGGGGGTTGGTATGTGCTGGATCGGTATTAGTGTTTGCCTTGGCATCAGTATTGGTGTTGGGGCTTACACCCTTGGACGATATTATTGATTTTCTATCATATTACATTTTGAGATTAATTATATTATATTTTGGTATTCTCTTTAGTTATGGCTTGGTTTATGGTCTATGGTTTGGTTTGGTACGATTGGGCAATTGTGTAGTACGGTTGGACTTGGTTGGGTCGGTCATAGTTGTGACCCTATCCCAGAGTCTTAAGGAGAAAATGTATGCTATCTTGTTATATATTTAAAATTTAGCCTATCTAAGGATAGATATAGGTGGTTGGGTTGGGTAACAGGGGGCGGTCCCTGATCCTGGTTAGACTTGAGATGCCTATTACGACAAAGCCCAGGGTCAGGTCATGTCAATTGGTATCAGAGCCTAGGTTCATGGTAACTTGGGAGTCCACAAGGCTATGCCGAGTAGAGTTTCTTTTAGGGATGTGAAGCGTGCCACACTCATAAGGGATAGGCTACAAGTGTGAGTTCTCAATCTTGGAATCTTCTCTAATCCTCATTTGTTCATTTTTTGGATCATGCCTCCTAGATTGGGAACATAAGAAAATTTTTCTGTCTCATCTGGGGATAATGCTGAAGGGGTACGTCCTACGTCTTGAGTACATCTTCGATCTTATAGTCTTATTCTTGATGGTGCTGGAGTTTCTCCAATTTTGGCTAGTTCTCCTTAGGTCCCTCAAGGCAACGTAACGAAGGATGAATTTTGTCACTTTATTCATATTATTGCCCAACCGGTTGCTGCTCAGGCTGAGCAAGGTGTGATTGGTGCTTTGTCAATGAGGCCACAAGGGTTGGTTAATTTATGAAGATAGGTCCTCCAACTTTTTATGGAGTAAAGGTAGAGAAGGATTCACAGGATTTTTAGATGAGATGGAAAAGATCTTTTGGGTGATGTAGGCCACTAATGTTGAGGGGGTTAACTTTATAGTGTATCATCTCAAAGATATTGCTTATCAGTGGTATAAGGAGTGGGATAGAGATAGAGGTGATATGGAAGAGGAAGGATTGTGGGAGGCTTTTTCTAATGCTTTCTTAGATTGGTTCTTTCCTTAAGAGTTGTAGAAATCTAAGATAGAGGAGTTTGTGAACCTCAGGCAGGGAAGGATATCAGTAAAGGAATATACTTTGAAGTTCCATCAGCTATCAAGGTATGCTCCTGATTTAGTGGATGATATGAGGTCGAGAATAAGGAAGTTCACTTTTGGGTTGAATAGAGATTTGATTTTGGAGAGCAAGACTGCCCTACTAATTATTAATATGGACATTTCTCGATTGACTATTCATATAAAGTAGGTTGAGGCTGAGAATAGGAGGCAGACAACGTTTGGGGATAGGCAGAAAAGGAGGATCAGGTTTTTTTATTAGGGAGATGCTTAGTCTTAAAGTGGTAGAGATTGCGACAAGTGGCAGAAAAAAGTGGGAGAATTCTAGCTCCTTTTATGCTAGTGTTTTTTATAAGTTAGGAGACAGGCATCATTAGGGTGGTTACAATTTTTGGGCATAGGTTACCCAATCTCAGGAGAGTGGGGGTCAGTCAGTTTCTTCATGTCCTTCTTATAAATTCTATGGTCATCCTCATCGGGGATATTGCAAAGAGAGAAGGAAAAAATACTTCAAATATGTCTAAGTTGGACATCGACACAGAAATTGTACGGTTAACAAAGTTTCTATAGGGGAGAATAAGATTCATATGGCTTTATATTCTGTTGCTGCACCTGGTGGTGTGACATTTTCTTCTATTACTACTCCTGGTTCTAGTATTGGTTAGAACAGGTTGTATGCTTTGGTATCCCAACAGGAATCTAAGGCATTACCTGATGTCATTATGGGTACATTATAACTTTTCTCTTGTAACATATATTATTTGCTTAATTTGGGGTCCACACTTTCTTATGTGACTCTATATGTGACCGAGTTTTCAGGTTTTGATCCAAAAGTTATTTTGGATCCTTTTTTTATTTCTAACTCGATAGGTGTCTCAGTTATTACTAAGAGAGTCTATAGGGGGTGTGGTATCTTTTGGTAGCAAGAAGACCTTGGCGAATCTGTTTGAGTTAGATATGGTAGATTTTGATGTAATTTTAGGTATAAATTGGTTTCATTCTTATTATGCGTCTTAGGATTATCAGACCCGTAAGGTTATCTTTAAGCTTCCTAGTGAACCGGTTATAGAATGGGAAGGTAGTTCCTTAGCTCCTAGAGGGATGTTTATTTCTTATTTTAGAGCTCGAAGCTTAATCTCTAAGGGTTATCTTTATTACTTGGTCTAGGTTAAAGATTTTAACTCGAAAGGTCCTTCTTTATCTTCGGTCCCTGTGGTTAATGAGTTTCCAAAGGGCTTTTGGGATAATCTTCTTAGTGTTCCTCCAGATAGGAAAATAGAGTTTGGTATTGATTTGCTTTTGGACACTCATCCAATATCTATTCCTCCATATAGAATGGCTCCGAATGAGTTGAAGAAACTCAAGGAGCAACTTAAGGATCTTCTAGATAAGGGATTTATTGATCCTAGTGTTTCTCTTTGGGGTGCACCAGTATTGTTCGTGCGCAAGAAGGATGGTTTCCTTCGAATATACATTGACTACAAGCGATTGAACAAGGTGACGATCAACAACAAGTATCCTTTCCCTCATATAGAAACTTATTTGACCAGTTGCAAGGTGCCAAGTTCTTCTTTAAGATAGATCTTCGATCTGGGTACCATCGGCTTAAGATTAGGTAGGTAGATATCCCTATGATAACTTTCTGTACTCGGTATGGGCATTTTGAGTTTTGGTGATTGCATTTGGGTTGACTAACGCTCCGGCGGTATTTATGGACTTGATGAATAAAGTGTTCAAGTAGTATTTAGATCTTTTCATCATTGTGTTTATTGATGACATTCTGGTTTATTCAAAGAGCGAGGTGGATAATGCTAATCATCTCTGTGTGGTATTGCATACCTTAAAGGAATAGTAGTTGTATACCAAGTTCTCTAAGTATGAGTTTTTGTTGAATGCTATGACTTTCTTAGCTCATATAATTTCTAATGAAGGGATCATGATGGATACGCAAAAGTTTGTTATGGTAAAGAGATGGCCTAGGCCTACGACTCCATCTGATATTCAGAGCTTTTTGGATTTAGCAGGGTACTATAGGCGGTTTGTGGAAATCTTTTCTTTGATAGCTACTCCTTTGACTAAGTTGACTCAGAAAAAGGTTAAGTTTTCTTGGTCAGATGATTATGAAGGGAGTTTTGAGAAGTTAAAGGATAAGTTGACTTCGGCTCTAATCCTGACTTTTTTGGAAGGTAATGATGGGTTTGTAGTTTATTCTGATGCATCTAGGGTAGGTCTTGGTTGTATTTTGATGCAGCATGGGAAGGTGATTACCTATACATCCAGGCAGTTGAACATACATGAGAGGAACTATCCTACTCATGCTTTAGAGTTGTTAGCGATTGTGTTTGCTTTGAAAATATGGCAGCATTATATATATGGTGTTCATGTGGATATATTTTCTGATCACAAGAGTCTTTAGTACGTGGTCACGCAAAAAGAGCTTAATCTCAAGTAGTGAAGATGGCTTGATCTTTTTAAGGATTATGATATGAGTCTTCACTACCACCCAGGTAAGGCTAATGTGGTTGTTGATGCTCTTAGCAGGTTATCCATATGGAGTTTAGCTCATATAGAGGCGATAATTGGTGAAGGATATTCACCACTTGGCTAATATTAGAGTTTACCTTTTGAACTCCAAGGATGGTGGTGTGATAGTGCAAGAAGTGGTTTAATTGTCCCTTGGTGTAGAGATTAAGGAGAAATAAGTGATGGATCCTGTTTTGATAAAAATCAAGAGTGATGTTGGTGGGAAAAAGGTGGCAGTGTTTGAGATCAGTGGCAACGGTACTTTACGATACCAAGATAGGTTGTGTGTTCCTGATGTCGACGGTTTGAGGCAAAGGATTTTGGCTGAGGCACATGATGTTGTTCATCCCGGCTCGACTAAGATGTATCATGATCTTAAGGAGATCTATTGGTGGAATGGTATGAAGAGAGATATGGTTGATTTCATGGCCAAGTGCATGGTTTGTCAATAGGTTAAGGTTAAGTACTCGAGGCCTAGTGGGTTGTATCAATCAATTGATTTACCCGAATGGAAGTGGAAAGTGATCAATATGGATTTTGTTACCAGTTTTCCTTGGTCTTGTAACCAATTGATTTGATTTAGGTCATTATGGATTGGATGACTAAGTCTGTGCACTTTTTGTCAGTGCGGATTACCTTTTCAACGGAGGATTATGTGAAGTTGCATCTTCAGGATATTGTAAAGCAGCATGGGTACCTATCTCAATTATTTTTTATCATGGTACGCGGTTTATATCTCATTTCTAGCGATCTTTCAAGAAAAGGTTGGGGACAAATATTAGTTTGAGTACTACTTTTAATCTGTAGTCAGATGGATAAGGGGAGAGAATTATTTAGACATTGGAAGATATGCTTCGGGCCTGTGTGATTGACTATGGTGGCAATTAGGTTGAGCATCTACCTTTGGTGGAGTTTTCTTACAACAATAATTATCATTCTAATATTGGTATGGCTTCTTTTGAGGCGTTATATGGTAGGAGGTGTAGATCTCCTATTGGTTGGTTTTAGCTTGGGGAGGCAAACATGTTTGGCCCAAATTTGGTTTACCAAGCAATGGAGAAGGTGAGAGTGATTTAGGTTAGGCTTCAAGCTGCTCAAAGTCACCAAAAGTCCTATACGAATGTTAGGCATAGAGATTTGGAGTTTGAGTTTGGGGATAAGGTGTTCCTCAAAGTGTCTCCCATGAAGGAAGTGGTGCATTTTGGGAAGAAGGGAAACTCAGTCCTTGATTTGTTGGTCCGTATGTGATTTTATAGAGAGTTGGAAATATTACTTACGAGTTGGAGTTACCATTTAGCGTGAGTTTAGTTCATCTGGTATTTCATGTTTCTATGTTGATAAAGTGTATTGGTGATCCTTCTTCGATTGTTCCTTTAAAAAGACTGGGTATTTTGGATACTCTATCTGGTGAGGAGGTCCCAATTGAGATATTAGATAGGCAGGTTTGTCAGTTGCGGACCAAGGATGTGGCTTTGGTTAAGGTTCTATGGCGGAATCATAAGGTGGAAGAGGCTACTTTAGAAATGGAAGAGGACATAAAGCCCAAATATCCGCATATGTTTTTTACACCTGGGATTTGTTTGAAAGGTATGTGTCTTGAGCACAGCTTTATTTTCTGAGTTTGTTAAAGGAAAGATTAACATCTTTGCCTCTTTGTTTTCAAACTTTATTGAAAGGATATTTCATAATGCAAATGACTCTATGTGTGGTAACCCCTACCTTGTTCGTCATTCGGGAATGAATGTTCCTAGTGGGGGAGACTGAAATATCCTGGGTTTTTACCCTTAGAAAATTTCCCAGAATTCCGTTCTCTAGACCCAATAAGATTCATGGGTATGAGTCGTATGTTGGGGTACGAGTGGTATGGTCCTGTCATATGCTGACCAATGTTAGTTGGTGGGATGGTTTTGGTTACTGGAATAGGTATGACTTGAGGAGGTATGAGTCATAGGGTTTGGTACGAGTCGTATCAGGGATTCGTATGGTGGGCAGTGTTTGATCCTTCTAGTATTTCATTCTGCCAGGGATACGGGTTATGGATATGGATCATATGTTGTGGTTATGACTTGGTTGGATGTGTCGTATACTGGACAGTGTCTAATCCAAGGTTGGGGCTTGGATACGAGTGGTGGATACCAATTGTATAGTAGGGTATGACTCGTATAGGTCAATTGTATCCCTGTGATGAAATTTTTAAGGGACTTAAGTAGGGGTATTCTGGATATTTTCCTACTTACCCTAACTAGGACCCATGACTTCTAATACATTTTGGAGGCTATTTACCTTATTATTCTATTCATTAACACTTAGAAACTATTCCAAAACATCTCATAATTCTCTCAAGAGCTTTGGGGGCAAGAAGGCTAGGGTTTCATCTTGAGGATTGCTTTTGGGGCTTTTTTTGGTGATTTCTTTGCGTCAATCTTCGGTATAAGAAATGATTTGCTTCCCTCATTGTAATTTTAACTAAAGGCATGGTCTATTGATTGATTTCATGGTTTTAATATTTCATGATTTTTGCCTTCAACTGTTATTTGGGGGTTTTGATGTTAAATGTTTGTTTATGGTTTCCTATGGTTTTAATTATTCTTTTATATGCATTAATGATGGTTTTGGACAATCGCATTGCATGGTAATTGTTTGATGGTCTTTGGAATCGATTTTGGTTATATTATGCCCCCAAGGTGTTTGATAAAATACTTATAAAGATATGTTCATTGGATTGACTTCTTTTAGTGTAACTCTTGCATGTTTTTAACTTGGTAAAGGAACTATAGATCATTTAAATTGTTTGAAAAGGCTAAAGTCTAAATAGTTATGCTTGTGGAGAACATGGAAGTCTCCCAAGTTGTTTAATATGTTATATGGAAAGGGCACTTGAAAGTCCCTTTAACCTAAATGGTTTGGCTATGGATATTACTTGCAAGTAAGGGTGGTATAACAATACCACCAATATTGGACTTGGTTAATAAAATAGTAATGGATTTGGTTGGTTAATTGGAAATGATTTTAATTGGGCATTATTTGCGGGGTGTATAGCAAAGTCGTGGAAGTTGGCGGTGCCAGGGGGACCAAAACTGGAAACTCGTATTTACCGATATGAGGATTGATCTTAGTAGACTGTGTGCATGATGTCAGACTATTGGGGGATGTACTAGTCATCCTATGGGATATTTTCCTGGTAGTGCGGCTACACGCACTGAGGCCCTTTCAGTAGGAGAGAGAAACCCATATTTCCCATGGGTGGTTTAGGAAGGCCAAGCTACATAGCCCAGGTAAAAGGTTTTAAAGTCATGCTAAACCCGATTCCTTTTCTCGACACTTATACATGTATGGTTGTATGCATTATGGATGGTTTAACTTGGTTTTATAGGTGGGATTATTTTATCCTAGTCTTGAGATTCATGCTAGCGGTCACTCGCTAACCACGTTTACTGGCGGTTATACACCCACGCCATATAGGAATCGACCATTCTACTCCTTCTATTTAGCACATAGATTCGTTTTCAGTATTTGCACTGATGTGGTAAGATTTCATCCTTTCGGAAGGCATCATTTCATGTTATGGACACTTTGGATACTTTTATTTTATTTTGAATATTGGTTTTCACCATAGTTGGGGGAATGTCCCAGTCGAATTTGTTTACTCTTTTGGATAGAGGCTTTGTGGTACTTCTGGGAGTTGATATAGGTGGGATCGGTATTGGTATTTGCCTTGGCATCGACATTGGTGTTGGAGCTTACACCCTTGGATGATATTGTTAGTTGTTCCATCATATTACAGTTATGGATTAATTATATTATGTTTTGGTATTCTCTTTGGTTATGGCCTGGTTTATGGACTAAGGTTTGGTTTGGTACGGTTGGGTGGTTAGTGTGGTATAGTTGGATCGTTCATAGTTGTGACCCTATCCCAGAGTCTTACGGAGAACATTTATGCTATCTTCTTATGTATTTGAAATTCAGCCCATCTAAGGATGGATATAGGCTGTTGGGTTGGGTAACAGGGCGGTCCCCAATCCTAGTGGGAACTGGGATGCCCATTACGACAAGGCCCAGGATCGGGTTGTGTCACTATTTTAGATATAGACTATATTTTTTTAGTTTTGAATTTTATATTAGATACTCTTATGTTGTGACACCTTATTTTGGGATTAGATTTTATGCATTCCTTTCATGTTCCATTGTGACTATATTTTATTTTTTGTTTGATTTTGTTCTAAAAGTCTTGCAAAGGTTTTATTACTGTATTTGCATATTCCTTTATCAGTTTGGATGATTGGATTAATTATCAAGGCTTAGATATGATACTTGTCATCATGACCCATTATGGGTTATGGAAAATCGCTATCAGAGAAGCCAGGTTCACTGATCTTATAAGTGTAAGAGCAGGGTATCCAGTAGAGTCTCACAGATTGGAAGGTAGACATCTATATCTATCTTTGAGAGGTAATAAGATGTCTTTAGGAAAAACTCTTAAATTTTGATTCCTGGTAGTGCATATTGTTTTTACCCAATGTTGTATATTGTGTTCCACAATCTTCTACATAGATAGTGAGGACTAAATCTAAAGAGGCTAGGATACAGAGCTATCACCCGAGGATGGAGCCTAGTCTTGAGGGCGAGACAGAGGTCATGAACAATCCATAGGTAGAGGACGAGCACGAAGAGTTGCCCCTGTCAGAAGTAGTGCTAGAGGGACCTCCCTTGATCCTTAGATTAAGCATACACGAGATGCCGGGCTAAATCAGGTACCACAGTGTTTAATCTAGGTCTATTTTGGAAGGTCTGTTTATTTCATTATTGACTCATTTGGGTGGTGTTTCATTGAGCTCACTCGATGTTTCTCTTATTCCGAGTATAGTACCATCATTAGTTTCAGCATCCACTTATGGTATTCCTCTGACCCCAAGTATGGTTTTAATGTTTGTATTTGTATCTTCTTATGATATTCCTCACACTTCGAATGATGTTACTCCTTCTAAGCTAGTATTTGATCATGGTATTCCTAGTTCAGGGGTACATCCTTTATATATTGTACCCCTATATGTGGATTCTCAACCTAACAAACTTGTTATTCCCCTAGTAGCTTTAGGTACAACTATTTCTTTTGATAGTTAAAAGAGGTTTGAGAGGTTCATTTGCTTGGGTCCGCCCATATTCTGTGGTGCTATTAGCGAGGATGCCTTTGGGTTTTTGGTTTATTGCAATGACACATTACATAATCTTGGATCTCTTGAGTCTCATAGAGTTGTTTATACTATTTATTAGTTAACAAAGATGGCTAGGGATTGTTGGAGGTCGTTTCTTAGTCGTAGACCTTTGGGTTTACCTGTTATGACTTGGACTTATTTTTTTAGGCTTTCTTGGAGAGGTTTATTCCATAGAGTTTGAGGGACCATATGAATGATGTGTTTGATCACTTGGATTAGGGCTCTATGACTGTTATGAGTATAAGTCTTGCTTTCACACTTTATGCAGATATTCAGCAGCTAGCATCTCTACCTAGTTTGAGTCGATTTGGAAGTTTGTAAAGGGATTGGATAGTTATCAGTTGATTTAGAGTTGATTATCTAGGCTACTCAGGAAGGCACCAAGAAGGTACATCATCATGGTGAGTTGAGTGTGTACACCTCCCAAGGTAGAGAATTCTCTAGTAGAGATTCCTATGATTATCATGGCAGGCTAGTTCAGGCTGCTTTGCAGGGATCCTATTGTAGGCCTTTAGGTTCAGCAACTTTGGGTAGTTAGACATCTAGCCAAGATGGTCTTTCAAGTTTGTTGCTCATTCTCATATTAAGTAAGGCTGCAGAGCGTGTTTTATATGTGATGATTTTGGACACATAGCCAAGATTTTTCCTCAGTATGTCTTTAGACCTACTCCTATATCTATAGTAAGAAGAGATTCACAGGGTGGTAAGGGTGTTGCTAAATAAACTTTAGGTAGATATAGAGGTGCTTGCGGTGGTGGCTGAAGGGTTATCCATTTGAAAGTGGATCTGGTCAGTGTTGTGATACCTGCTATGCCCAAAGCGGAGGCCTCTGATACTTTTATTATAGGTATTATCCTAATTTGCTATAGAACTGCTTCCATATTATTTAACCCTGGGTTAAATTTTTCCTATATGTCTACATATTTTGCTTCTAGTTTTGATATTGCATTTGATCCTCTTTCAATGCCTCTATATATTTCTACCATAGTAGGAGATTCTTTAGTGGGGGATTGGGTGTACCGATCTTGTCTGGTTACCTTTACGGGTTGTGAGACTTAGATAAACTTGATTGTCTAAATTATATGGTTGAGTTTGATGTTATCTTTGATATATATTGGTTAACTAATTTATTATTCTATTTTTAACAGTTATATGTCCTTAACCTTAGAAACTCTGGGTATTCCAAGGTTAGTTTAGAAGGGCATGCTTAATTCAGGTCAAAAGAGTGTTATATATTTTCTGCATAGAGAGGGGTTGTTTGTCTTATTTAGCTCATATTTGTGATACTAGTGCTGCCTCACTATCTTTTATGGATTCTATTTGAATTGTTCATGAGTTCATGGATGTGTTTCCTTAAGATTGCCTGGTATGCCTCTAGACCGTGATATTGATTTTGCTATTGATTGGATCAAGTCGCCAAGCCTTTTTCTATTTCTCCGTGTAGGATGGCCCAGATTGAGATGAAAAATTAAGGGAATAGTTGCAATATTTGTTGAGTAAGGGGTTTATTAGGCGTAGTGTATCTCCTTGGGATGCGCTTGTCTTGTTGTGAAAAAGGATAGTTCAATGCGTGAGTCTATTTATTATAGGCAGTTGAAGAAGGTGACGGTTAAGAATAGGTATTATCTTCCTCACATTAATGAATTTCTTGACCAATTTCAAGGAGCTTCAGTGTTTTCCAATTTTGATATGAGATTCAGGTACCACCAATAGAAGATTGGAGCTTTGGATGTTCTGAAAATAGCTTTTCACACTCGATATAATCATTATGGGTTCTTGGTCATGTCATTTGGGTTCATAAATGCCCTTGCAACGTTCATGTTGTTAATGAACCAAGTATTTCGACTGTCGACTCATTTGTGATTGTATTTATATATAATATCCTAGTTTATACTGATAGTGAGGCCGACCATGTGAAGTATTTGAGGATTGTACTTCAAAGGCTATGTGATGATAGGTTGTATGCTAAGTTTTATAAGTGTGAGTTTTGGTTGGATTTTATCTCTTTCTTGGGTCATGTAGTGCCTAAGTATGGTATTATGGATAATTTGACCAAGACTGCGGTGATTCATGATTGGGCTAAACTTACTTTTCCTATCAAGATTCAAAGTTTTATTAGGTTATTGGGTTATTATCGGAGTTTTGTAGTGGGTTTCTCATCTATTGAGGCCTATTTGACCAAGTTAATTCAAAAATATGGTTTTCAATGGTTGAATATGTGTGAGAAGAGCTTTCATAAGCTCAAAGAATTATTGACTCAACTCCTATATTAACTTTTCTCAAGAAGGGTGAGGGTTTTATTGTGTTTTGTGATGTTTCAGGTGTTGGTTTGGGCGCGGAGTTGAAGTAGGAGGGTAAGATGATTACTTATGCCTCTTGCCAGTTGAAGCCTCATTAGAGAAATTACTGTAACCATGAGTTGGAGCTGGCAGTCATAGTGTTTATATTGAAGTTGTGAAATCATTACTTGTATGGAGTGCCTTGTGAGATTTTCTCGAACCATCAAAACCTTTAGTATTATTTCAAGCAATGAGATCTTACTATGAGGCAGTTGCATTAGCTTGAGTTTCTTAAATATTATGACATCTAATGTGGTTGTAGATACCTTGAGTCGGAAGTCAACTAGTATGGGTAGTTTATCTCATCCCTTGACCCAGGAGTATCCATTAGCCTTGGAGGTTTAGTCTTTAGCTAACCAAATGTTTAGGATTTATATTTTGACACCCAAGTGTGTCTTAGCCATTATTGATGCTAGATCTTCCTAAATGGAGCATATTCAAGCTCACTAGTTTGATGATGATAGATTGAGGGTGATTTGGGATAAGACAGTGAGTGGCGAAGATAAGGAAGCCTCTCTTGATTATGATGGTGTATTGAGGATTAGTGGTCGAGTTTGTATGCCAAGAGTCAGAGATTGGGTGAGATTTATTTTAGAGGAGGCTCATTGCTCTACATAATTTATCCTTCCAGGCGTGACCCAAATATATCGTGATTTGATAAATCTTTACTTGTGGGGTGGTATGAGAAGGATGTGGCAGATTTTGTAGCTCATGCTTGTGTTGACAATAGGTGAAGGCCAAGCATTAGATATTGGTGGTTTTCTTCAGAGATTACGCATTCCTAAGTGGAAATAGGAGAGGATCACTAAAGACTTTGTGACTGAGTTGCCTCATACCTCTCATGGTTCTGACAATATTTGGGTCATCATGGATCGGTTAAACAAATCAGCCCATTTCATGCCTATTAAGATAAAAGGTTAGCTTGTATCTATGTTCGTGAGATAGTTTGTCTTCATGGGGTACCCATGTCTATTATTTCAGATAGAGGCTCAATGTGCACTTCTAGCTTTTGGCAGACTTTTTAGGAGGAGTTAGGCACCCAGATTGACCATAGCACAACTTTCGACTCCTAAAGTGATGGTTACTTGGAGCAGACTATTTAGGTTTTGGAAAATGTGTTATGTGCAAGTGTTATGGATTTCAGAGGTCAGTGGGAGAAACATTTGGATTTGGCAGAGTTTTCCTATAATGATAGCTACCATTCAAGTATTGATATGGCCCTTTTGAGGTGTTGTATGGTAGGTGATGTCAATCCCCTATTAGTTGGTTTAAGATTTCAGAAGTTAGACCCCGTGGTAACAACTTGCTTTGTGAGTCTTTGGATAGACATTGGGTGATTTAGGAATGGCTTTGACTGGCTTAAAGTAGGCAAAAAAAGTTATACAAATTGTAGCCTGTGTCCCTTAAAGCTTAGGATTAGTGATTAAGTCATACTTCATGCGTCTCCCTAAAAGGCGTGATGAGGTTTGGAAAAAGGGGAAATCTTAGCCCCATATTGGACAATTTGAGATTATTCGGGCAGTTGGGGAAGTTGCCTATGAGTTGACCTTACATCCAAACTTTTCAGCCTATAGTTTCTTATGTGTCTATGCTTCAACGTTATATCCTGGATAAGTCTGATGTGCTTCATTAGGATTTTGTTTAGCTTAATGAGGTTGACCTTTGTTGAGGAGCCAATGTCCATTTTAGGCAGAGGTATGAGACAGTTACATTTGAGAGTTATTCTTGTAGTTAAGCTTCAACGGAGATACCATTTTGTTGATGAGGCTACATGAGAAGTCAAGTCTAATATGCTAGTAGTTACCCTCAACTTTTTACCGATTCAGGCATTTTCTTACTCTTAGTTCGAGAATGAATTACATTTTTAGTGATGGATGTTGTAATAATGTAACACCCCGAATTTGGTACCTGGAATACTACACGGTGCTCATGACCCCGAAGGACCACAAACTAACCCATGACTGATATCTTTACCTTTAAACTGCATAATATACTGTATAATGCAGAAAAATGAACTGAAAGGCCATAAGGTTCAACATTGAGATATAATATATGATAAAAATATAACATGCGGGTAGGGTATGAAATACCCAAAAACAACTGAAATAAACTGTCTGAACATACTGTAGTCTGAAAAGCCTCTAAATCATGACTGAATTGTCTGAATAAGTAGTTAATGGGACATATCCCCAACTAACTCCAACTAATAAATAAATTAATGAGGTAATAAAGTAATGATCATGTTCTCGAAAGATGAGGACTCACTGCTAACTCTGACTGCTGAGACTGGAATCTACTGATGCTCTAGAGCTTGTGTCTCTGAACCTATGGTATAAGACACCATAGCACAAATGCATCAGTACTTTGAATGTATTGGTATGCATGTGACGTAGGCTGAATGCATGGGATTCATATAGAACAATACTGACTAACTGACTAATATGAACGTAAGAATGGATGCATGAATATATAGTAACTATAACTGAGATCGTGATAACATGAATTTACTGATAACTAATATGACTGGAAACTGAGTTCTGATGACTGATATAACTGATAACATGAGTGACTATATCTGGCAGTCCTGAATCTGATGGAACTAACTGAGTTTCGTACTATTTTGAGTTGACTGTATCTGAGAGTCCTGAATTTTGTAGCTGAAACTGTGGGAAGTAGTTATGTAACCGACATGCTCTAAATAATGCATTATAGCTGAGTTGGGGTCCAATCTGTAACCCCAATTAGAAGGGTGTCAATACCGCACCACCCTGTAAAGACAAGCTGTGAGAGACCCTCATCTGACAGTATCCCCAAAAGAGAACGATGGGGTCCTCATCTGACAGTGCTTATCTACCTCATCAACCCTCATCTAAAGTGTTGATGTCTCAACCTATGTTGGCTACATAGTTTTGGAACAGAAAGCTGACTTCTAAGAATCACCCGTCATCTAACAGTGTATGTTCCAATCCTTGGGTTCACTCGGTGCTAATTTCTACTCCCATTTGAATAGACATTGTACATGAATTACTGAACTGAACTAGACTGAGTTAACTGAGTTCCGTTGACTGACAGAATATTACTGAGATTTTTGTATTACTGAGTTTTCTAAGATTACTGGGATTTTTGAGTTTTTACTGAGTTTTCCTTAGTCACATGACTAACTGAATTCTACTGAACATGGCTTGACTGAGGATATCGTGAAAACACGACACTGGCTCTAGGCACACAACTAAATTATCGGGTACAAGTACCCCTAGGTGTCGATGGAAAGAAACAGATAAAGCATGACTTTCTTGAATACATGACCAACATCACAATCCATAATTCATTTATTGAGGCATTTCATCAAACATGTGATATGCATACACTTGTACATACATGAGGATTGCATAATATCATACTAGTTGGGCAGTTCTTCTTCACATAGACATTTAATCAAACACATGGTAAGCATAATATATGTAGACAACATTATACAACAAATAAACATCATGATTCAAATCTAATTTCATCATCCAAGGGTTTAATCATAGGTTCACATAAATCTCCACCTATACTAATCAATTCCACATAAAATTGATCACCAAACATGGATTAGAATTTAATTGGACATTATCAACATGAACAAAAGCAAACCAAACATGAAATTCATAAAGAAATCCATACACTTGAACTTTGAAAAGAGATTCTTAGGCTTCATGGACGAAATAAGTCCATGAATGAACAATATGCATACATGGTAGTGAGTTTCTTGAAGTTCTCAAACTAGAAGAATTTGAATCTCTTAGTTCTTGAAGAAGATTTGGATTTTGTTTCTTAAGGATTGCTCTTAAGGAGAAAACCCTAATTTTAATGTTGTGGAAGAATAATGAATTTAGGAGCCTTGGTCGGATATTACTAGGTATATAAACGGGTGGTAAAAGAACAAAAAGCCCCTTTAAAAATTACTTAAAAATAACTGATTGAAACTTGCGATGGCTCATGCTACGGTCCGTTGCTGGATCAACGGTCTGTCGTTTCGACCGTCGTAGGTAGACCGGGATAGGGACTCAATGCCTATGTAGCGAACGGCTTGGGCGATGGTCCGTCGCAAGTTTGACAGTCCATCAACCTATCTGTCACACCCTATCCAGAAGGTTGCCTCACTACCTTGCCTGCAACGGTCAAGGTGATGGTCCGTTGCTAGATCGACGGTCTGTCAACCTGGCCATCGTACCTGGGCAATTCTGACAGCTCTCGGTAAAATCTCCATAACTTTTCACTCCACTACTGGATTTAGATGAAATTAGTATCTTTGGAAAGCTAACTCAATTTTCCACATGATAAAAAGTGAAAATTTTAAAAATTCCACATGTACAAAAGTGGATTCATATTTTAAAGAAAGATTCTAACATTCTTGGGACAATTTCAAGCTAGGAAAAAGTATGGGGTATTACAAATAACCTCAATTTGTTGATTTTCTATTTCTATATGTGTTTTGACTATTTTTCTCTTTCCCGTAGTTGCTACATGTTTATTTTAAGGTTTAAGGATGGTTGGCGTAGATCTCGACATGATCCGAAATGATTTGGTGATTTTATAATTTTTAGTGGCTTGAGAAGCCAGATAGTAGAATTCGGTCAATATTTATTATTCTGAGTGTCTGATAGAAAAATGAACTGTGCCATTAAATCTAGAATGTCGAAATTATGTTAGCAATGGGTTGGCTTAGTTTCGAAACTTTTATATCTCATTTCAATCCTTCATTTGAAAATTCTTGAAATAGGGTCTTGGGGGTTAATTTATTGAAAACAACCTTTTTTGAAAATCCAACATCGCCATGGAGTTTGAAACATTAAAATTAACCTAGTAGCATATATGGTTACTTGAATTGGGTGTTGAATGAATCCTGGGGGTTCATTCAAAAATTTCAAAATCATGCAAAATCAACTGGTGCATAACTAATAGCTAGTGCATGAATCCTTCTTCATAAATGCGGCCCTATGGACATGAACGTAGAGAAGGAAAACACCTTTTATTTCATTTGTGAGGTGGTCTACGTGATCGCAAAGGGTGATGGAGTTTTTTCTGCAAATACGATGAGGCTGTTGCTAATACAGAGGCTCAATTCATTAGTCTTGGCGAACACGATTCATCAGCAAAGGCTAATTTTATGGATGGTCAACTTTGACCCTTGCGATCATGAGGTGGAGTCCATGATCATGAGGTACAGTTCACTAAACTGTACAAATATTCTATTTTTGTAATTCTATGTCATTTTTTGACCTTCAAGCTTTGAGAAAAGAGATTTTTTAGGGTTTCAACATTGAATTTTATGTGGGTAACTTCTAAACTCATAATCTCACCCTTTTCCATTGATTATATGATACGATAATAATCATGGACATGAACTTATGAGAGTGCATGTTGGACCTAAGCCTTGGTGTGTATGATTGAAGTGTAAAAGAAGCCCAAAATGCACACTAAAACCGTCCAAACATTACACTTAATCTACACTTGATGGGCGCCCTTTGGTGGAGAGGCCTTTTGGTCATTTTAGTTTTTACTATGTAAAACACTATATATATAACAATGTAGGGTTTCATTAGTTAGTTTTTGGATAATTTTGTAAGTCATAATACACAAAGAACACTAAGTCCTCTCTCCTTTGAGGCAAACCAAAACTAGGACAAGAATTTAGTGTGGATTCACTAGTGATTTTATTTGCTTGGAAACGTCGATGTTTGAGAGGTGGAATCTGATCTAGTGTCACGTAAGAGATAGGTGAATTTTTGTGTGTAGTGTTAAAGGTCCAATAGTGGAATAAGCTCTTGGGTTCTTAAGATTATGCCTTCATGTAGTCTATCTATCTATCCCTTTATTTAGTGTAATCTTTTGTTGTTGTTTCTTGTGTTGTTTAAACCGTTGGATATTGTTATTGTTATTTTGTTTTTCATCTCGTGTAGCTAATTTTTTAGTTTTGTTACTCCTTCAAAATCTCATTATTGTTTTTGTTTTCACGTTTTGGAGTTGTTATCTTCAAGCGCTCGGGTTTGTAGTGTGTTTGTGGACTATTTTGGCTTATTTTTGGTACATTCCTTGTTAGTAGTGTATCATTTGGTATCAAATCATGGATTGATCTTGTTACCACAAGATCAATCTTGGGCTCTTAAACTTGAAAATCTAAAAAAAAATTGTTGAAAGACTGAAAATTCCAGAACAAGGTACAATCTGTCCGTTTTTTATCTTGGCCGAGAAATTATAATTCTTGTTGTTATAGTCTTGGCCGAATTATGGAGTCTATTTATAGGATTTATTTTAGTTGTTTTGGTTTTTTTTAGTGTTATATTTCTTGTTCACTAATACTTTGAGTCTAGATCTAAACTTGAGCTTCAACTTGTTAAAAGTTGTTGTTGTGAATATTGTTGTGGTCGTGTGGTGTTGTTCTTGTTGTTGTGGATTTGGTTAGATGTTGGTTGATATTGTTATTGTTATTGAAAGTTTGTTGTAGTTTTCTTGGTGTTAATCACAACCTTCATTTATTGTCAAACCGAAAAACACAACACAAAGAGACTTGGCCGATTATTATTGTTATCCTTGTGGTTTTGGTTTTGAGATTGTTGACCTTGTTGTGGTGGGATTTTTGTTGTTCTTGGGATATAGTTGTTGGTTGTTCTTGTTGTGGTCGTTTTGTTTTTTAAATTCTTCACCATATCCATCACCTTGATAACATTAAAATGAGCTTTAGATCTTAGAAAGGTGAAAGACAGGGGTGTAGTACTTGTTAAATCTTGAAAGACCCCCAACCACCAAAAGACTTTACATCACATCTCAACCACTTTCCATAAAAAAAGGTTACATTTTTTAAGGAGAAGTACAAGTATAGTCAAAGACTTTTGAGTTTTGAAATCTTAATTGAAAAGGAGCTCCAAAGACAAGTTTGTATTTCTCTCCATTTAACAATTTCCACCAAAGTTCAAATTGTGAATTGTGAATTAAAAATTGTTGAGAACTGAGGCCAATCATGGACTTCCATGTCATCAAATTACTGTTCACATAACAAACTTTGTTTTAAATTTTGATCTTTTAGTTTCATTTTGTGTTTTTAGTTTCGTTTGTTGATTCCAAATCTAACTTACAAGCTAGTACTAGATTGTAAGTTAGCTTTGAAACCGTTCTTCGTGTTAAATTTCCTTTGTGTGTCTTAATTCTTTTGAGTTATTGTAATACTCCCTTGTGTGTTTTCCTTACTCTTTGGATTTATTGTAAACATTGGATTCACCTCTCAACACCTCTCGGAGTACAAGCAATCTTGCAACACTTGTGAGATTGAGTATGAGGGATCTGAGTGAGAAGAAATAAAAAGAGAGAGTGAGGATATTTTCTTGTACAACTAACGTGTTTTTTGGTTTTGTAGGTTACTTCTTGTCCACAATGGAAGCCATTTTGTCCCACCTTGGTGCTATTTCCGAAGACATGGCTAAGGAGAATGCGGGCCTTGAAAAATTAGGCTGGAATATGTCTACTGTACTTGAGAGGTTGGATCGAGCGGAGAGTCAAAGAATCTCTCATGTTTCAACTCCTAAAACTTTACCTCAAACGATCAATCCACCAAGACCACCACCAAATGACATAGACATAAGCCAAGCCACCAAATGCCCTCCAACCCGAGACCTAAGTAGGTCACTTCTCCCTCAATTTGATCAAGTACAACAAGAAGGACTTGGAAGCCAATTTCCTCCCATCTAAGATCCATAACCAAAGCTCCACATTACTAAAATAATCCTCTCAATCAAAACTCCATATCACCAAAACCAATATGTCCATATAGAGGAGTATGGAAGAAAGAAACATGAGGGACATGGAGTCTACAATGATGCTCATATGATGGAAGAGAAGTTGAAGAGAAGACGTAGGGAACAACAAGGAACCCGCCACCAATAAAATAGGTGGGATGTGTTTCAGATGTGATTGAAAACAAGGCTCAAGATAGAGAGAAAGACGAGGTTCAAAATGAAGATGTTGCCGAGACTTGTGTTATTAAGCTCTCAGGTTCCTCTTGTTTTTGCGGGCAGTTTTATGCCATCACATGTTTTTGCAGACTATTTTATGCCATCTCATGTTTTGCAGGCTATATTGAGTGATTTCTTTTGAAGTGGCCAATTGAACGAGGTGAAGTCGTGAATTTGTGGACAAATTCCTCTCAATATGGAGAGGATGATACAAGAATAATCACGAATATGGACTTATGAGAGTGCATGTTGGAACCAAGACTTGGTGTGTGCAATTGAAGTATAAAAGAAGCCCAAAATACACACTAAAACCATCCAAACACGACACTTAATCTACACTTGATGGGTACCCCTTAGTGGAGGGGCCTTTTGGTCATTTTAGTTTCTATTATGTAATTCACTATATAAAGAACAATGTAGGGTTTCATTAATTAGTTTCTGGATAATGTTATAAGTCATAAGACACAGAGAACACCAAGTCCTCTCTCCTTTGAGGCAAACTGAAACTAGGACAAGAAACTAGTGAGGATTCACTAGTGATTGTATTTGCTTGGAAACGTCGACGCTTCAAAGGTGGAATCCAATCTAGTGTCACGTAATATATAGGTTAATTATTGTGTTTGGTGTTAAGGGTCCAAGAGTGGAATAAGCTCTTGGGTTCTTAAAAGTATGCCTTTATGTAGTTATCTATCTATCTCTTTGTTTAGTGTAATCTTTTGTTGTTGTTTTTTGTGTTGTTGAAACTGTTGGATATTGTTATAGTTATATTATTGTTCATCTTGTGTAGCTACTATTTTCGTGTTGTTACTCCTTCAAAATCTCGTTATTGTTATTATTTTCAGGTTTTGGAGTTGTTATCTTCAAGCTCTCGGGTTTGTAGTGTGTTTGTGGACTGTTTTGGCTTATCTTTGGTACCTTCCTTGTTTGTAGTGTATCATTATATCTTCAAAAACACCTTTATATCATGATTTTGGAATAGAAAATTGGCGTTTTATCGGTAAAGTTTTAAAAAAGTTTTTCTTTGTTTTGTATCTTATTTTAAACCTATTTTGCATGAGTTTTCTCTTCTAAACTCCTATAACCTTGAGGAATGTGTTTTCTTAAAAAATCCAGTTTTACCCCTTTTGCTTTCAAACTCATTTTTTGAACCTGTTTTGGACCCAGTTCGAATGTGGGTATTGTTAGCTTTCTTTTAGCACGTAGATACTATATTTGAATATTGTAGTTGGTTTTGAGATTATTAGTAAGGGGAACGCTCCTTGTTGAAGCACTTTAAAATGGGTTCTCCTCATATTGAGGTAGGTTGTGGTTTAACTTCATTCAGATTGATATGAGTAGTTAATGAATAAGTAAAGCATGCTATGAATTAGGAAAAATAATTATGGAGTTTATATTCCAAGATTGTTTTAACTTTTATGTGTTAGGTGGGAGATTATATTCTATTATAGTTGATTTGTGATATCTGATATTGCGTGTTTCCCATGTGGGATGCTTTTATTCTAGGTATGATGCCAATGTGAGGACTAATGTTTCTAAAATAGGTCTTATTTGAGCATTCATTTCTTTTATACTAATAAAATACCTGAGTTAAGGGTTATATGATATAAATGATTCCTTACATATATATTTATTTTGATGGTGCCTAAATGTAGTTGATAATCATGGATTATGGACATCTTGAATTGATTTTTGGGCTCACGTGTATGTATATTCCGTGTTGGATGGATTGAATATCACCTTTTGAGTTGATTGTGAGCATCACATCCTCATTCTGTACATATACATTCATCAGATACTGCTGCCACTGGGAAACACTTTATCTTAAAGAAAATAAGACACTTGTTCATGACCCAACCTACTAAATCGTGAGGGCACCTACTCTAATGTACCTAGATAGGAGAACCCCTTACCACCCATTGAACATAACAAACAGAATTCTTTATTAATTAGAAGTAATCAATCATTATTACATAATTTTTGAAATTAATATGGAAATGAACTATCCTAAGATTTAGAATAAACAGGTATAAGAGCTATTAAGAGGAAAATACGCAATACACAACCTCCACCGACATTGAGAAAGTGGGAGTGTTGGAGATTCACTACCGAATCACTACCGCAATTATCAAGAAACTATCAATGATTCCTACAAAATACTAAAACCCGAAGAGGGTATAGCAAGCGTAGCAGTAGTACAAACCACACATACTAGTAAGCCTCATCGAATGACCTAAATCGAATTACACAAATACAACATAAATATTCAAGGAAATATGCATTCTCATAAAATCTTTGACCAACCCCTAAAGGTTCACTTCCATCTCATCACTAACTTCTATTTGCAAATCACAAGACACCACTATATCTTTCTTCCATGACCCTACCACCATAAACCACCAAGCATGGCTTTAAACTGATGGTCGGCATAACTTCTGAGGACAACTAACATAAGGAAAAATCCCTATACCTAGGTTAAGAACCTAAAAATTCACCTATCATACCAAGATAAGTCCTACTTAGGCATATGACCTGCCTACCCAGCTTTTCGATCATCGGATTGGATTCACCCTATAACTACATACGTCTCCCTCCTTTCCCGCTAATATATAACTTTTTAGTTAGTCCCAAATTTAAGTAGAATTTTACTACCAAAGGTAACCTAATAAGTCATCCCTAATAAGAAATAAGGATTAATTCATAAGCAGTTCACACTAAACTAAACTATAATTTCCTAGGTTATCCCATACTTGAGCCAACATAACTCAACATACAACAAACAAACAAACTATTAAGATTAGAATCACAAGTTAACCAAATATCAGCAAGTGGCATTCAATCAATCCAATTCAATACATGTAAATAATTATACAGTTAAATCACAACCAATTTAGCAACCCCGAATCCAAAATATCTAACATATGACAAGAATTTGAATTACATAAATTTCCAAGTATGTACATATATATTAGCATATAAACATAGTCCCCGATTCACTCATGGAAAATGTCAAACTCACCTGACCCTTGTATATGTACACTATGGGTGATGCATGAAAGTACAAGAGAGGGCTAAATTGTAATCCTGTTAAAATTTAGCTAGTCGACTATTATTTGGACCAATTCGACTAATGATGAGATAACCTACAAATAATTATTCTCCCTTCAAATAAACATTCATAATGTAGAATATAATATGAGAGCACAAAATAAATAATACTAGGATTTTTATACTAGTTTAGAACCAATGTGGTATCCTACTCCAGTTTCCTTGGATTGCAAGGAGGTTCTCTCTTTAAGCTCTTTGTAATGTGAGTTGAGTACAACCTTAGTGGTTTTCCACATTCACCAGTCTTTATGGTTGGTTTTCACTTGCTCACCAATAACAACTCTTTTTTTTCACTCGCTCACCAAAGAAATGATAATGGCACAACCTCTTAATAAAATGCTTCACCAAATAATATTTTTTTTCTCTCTTTACTCTTTTGACCACACAGTAAATTGATAATGAATTTCGATTCTTATGAAGAGTAGAATAAAGAAATGTGAGAGTGATAGAGATGAAAGTAAGTGTGGTTGTGTATGTCTTCAATAATGAATTAATGTATTTATAGCACTTATAATGCTTCCTTGAATCTTCAAAAAATCTATGCAGATTTTTTTCTTGATTTTGAGAAATCAAAAAATATTTTGCTTCATAATAAATATTGATTGTTGTAGATTCTCTTTCTCCTCTTTACAAGGCAAGTTGTAATAGTTGCACCTCTTTTGCTTGATTTTCTTTACTTCACAATCTTGTAAAGATTTGATTAAATTTCTTACAGATATTGGAATAAAGGATATCTTGTATCACATAATAAATATTTTCATCCTTGAACTAACAATGTAGTACTTCATGATCAACTTAGCAAATTTATTTCTCAAAATAATTCATTCTATCTCCTTTCAATAAATATTCAATAATATTTTTGAATATTTTCTTTTTGTTTATGTGTCAATAACATATCTTTTAGCATCTCAATTTTCATTACTTTGTAGGAAAATTCAGTCGCTTTCTTTCATAAATATCTCTATAGAATATTTTCTTTCCAAAAAAATAAATATTCTTCCCAATAATTTCTCTATACTCTTTTTGTTTTTGGATTGTACAAATATGAGCTTTTATTTTGGCAACTCAAGAGAATTTCAAGATCCTATTCATTTCCCCTTCTATCCTGATTTGAATGTAAACACATCCATCCATCTTTTTTATATTGAATTTTGATCACTTTGAATTAGACTCTTTTGCGAACTTGAACTTCAGACATATCTTGATGCTCTATAACTATTGGACCTTCCTTGAGTAACAAATTGATCTTGACTTTTACTTTATGTAGAATATTTCTTTTCATAGGATTGTAGTAGATATTCTTTACAATATCCTTTTTTCATATTTGCTGAGGCTTTCACTAAATTGTTCTTCATTAAATAAACCTCGATTTCGACAAATTATTTTCTTTCATAATATCTTCTTTTCTATGTTTCTTTAGATCTTCACTAAATATTTCCGCATCAAATAAATCTGTACCAAAAATAAATTTACCAAAAGTAAATATTCTTTTATTAAATTGTATGGATTTGTTATCATCAAAATTAGCAGGTGAAATCTTGGACCTAACAATCTCCTCCTTTTTTATGATGGAAAATCATTCAGTACAAAACTTTCAATTTTAATAAAGACTAAATACAAAGGATGTGAACTTTCCTGAATGTATGTTCCTTTAATTGTTGGGCATGGTAGAAAGGCTCCCCCTAACTTCATTCCTTTACTTTTCATTTCCCTTCTTCAGATACTGATAAAGCAAATATTTTGTACAGAAAAACTTCTTCCCTTTTGACATTATAAAAATGGGTGAAAACTAATAATAAAAGTGTTTGCTAATTAGGTCTCAACATATTTCAAAGAATGTATGATTAGCACATAATGAGTATATATTTTTCAATGGGGAATCAAAGTTTATAACCGTCAATGAATTATGAAAAGGCATCTTTAGCACTTCAAGTTGATAATATAGAATTTTCAATTGAACAAATACATACGTTAACAAAAATATAATCAATCAAAAAATATTTGAGAAATATTTTAAGAGTGTAAAATAGTGGAGGAATATATTGAGTCAACTATAATGGGTGTTGTTGTCAAACTTCATAAATAGATTATATATCATATCCTTCACACAAATAATAACCACCAGAAGATATTTTGAATCCATTTAAAATAAAAGATTGTGACTATCGCCCTTCAGAAATATTTGTCAGACTTGCATATTTCACAAATAATACACATATAGCATTTTAGAAAGAAATAAATATTTTCTTACCAATAAAAAGGCTACAAGATCACCCATCAGTACATATTAATTCTTTTTTCAAAGTGAGAAAATATTGTCATGGATATAGTTATTATCCTCAGGCACACTTCTCATATTATCTCTTATCATCTATATAATGTTAAGAGTCCTTATTTTTGACTTCTCATGATACACATGAATGTTATCTATGCCTTTTCACTTTATTTCTTGCAATGTTTGAGCCTAAGAATATCGCGCTATATAAACACAGTTAGTTCTTGAATACATAAATCAAGTTCTTAAATCACAGTCAAGAATTACACTAACATATTTAAGAAAATTTAGCTTGACTTAAAAAAAGAAAATATCAAAAAAATTGATATAGTAATGAAATATAATAGAGTCAATCACACCTTGGCTTCTCATTGATTGATATACTCATCAATTTTTGACTTTGCAAGAGAAATAAATAAGCTTACCACAATATTCGTGTACAGTGAATTTTCACATGAAATCTCTTGAGTATTCCCTTTGAGTACTTGACTTTGATAAAGCAACGTCTTATTTATCTTTACAATATTAGAACTTGAAGAGGATGTCAATTCTCCTTTTACAATCATCTCGAATTTGAATACCTTGTAAAAACTTAAAAACAATCTTGGTATAACTTATCGTTATTACTATATGTTAAAGAATATGAGCAATTATAAAATCACAAATATGCTTATAGAAAATTATTTTTCAAACAAAGAGAAATCAACTTTTCTTACTTTTCTCTTGGGTTGGTTTCAAATCATAAGAATTGACCCATGAGTATAAAGAAATTTCAAAAAATATTTAAAAAATATAATAAAGCTATAACCTATTTAGAAAATAATTTTGACATGTACAACAGTTTAAAGCCTTATAAAATGCCCATGAAAGGTAATATCTCAATGAAAGTCTTAATACATGTGAACAAACCTTCTTGTAGTGAATAATTGAAATTGCAGCTCACTAGCGATGAAATTCATTAATATGTTGTTTATTTACATTTAACAATTCTTGCACTGCTGAGTTTTTTTATTTCTTCTTTCTGATTTCACTTGCACGTATGTATCCATATCAAATTAGTGCTTGTATTTCAAAATATAGCATTCATCTTCATGATCTTATTGCTATAGCAGTGAGAAGAACTTGAATAAACTTTTTTGACACTAATTATTTCAGCTTTACCGTCCCATGTCATAGCTTCTTCATTTTGTATAATACATATGAATTGTTTAGCATATTTATTCTTGTGTTCCTTGATCATCCTCTATACAAAGTATTTTATTTTATAAATGGATTCAAGGAGTTCTTTCAAAAAAAAATAGTTTGTTTTTGGTACCCAAGCCTGTTTGAGTCCTTCAGGGTTAGGCTCAATGTTATTAGTATTACGTTTGGGTCTCCATACCCAATCATAAGTATTTGCATAGTAAAATGTTCTTTTATAAAATTTATGACCACTTTTATCACAACAATAACAATTTTAAGAAAAGGACTCTTTAATGACTTCTCTTGAGGTAGTGGTATGGTCTGCGTACACTCTACCCTCCCCAGACCCCACTAGGTGAAAATACACTGGTATGTTGTTGTTGTTGTTGTTGACTCTTTAATGACTGACTGATGAGTCAACTTTTCAAAAGTAATTTTGTCACTTTCAGGTTTCTTTTTTGTTGAAATGATAGAACAAATCATTTGCTCAATCGAACATTTATGACTAACTTAGATGTAAACCTACTAATGGCAAGCTTGTCAGAGATAAGCTCCTTACCATTTGACTTAAATTATTACGTCGACTGATTTGACTTAACTGAGTTATGACTGGTGGATTTGCACATGCCATCAATTTGCAATTGCAATTCTTGGGCTTTCTTCTGAAGAAAATCCTCTTCTATTTTGCATGCTGCCAGTTTTACTTTCTAGTCTCTCTTTTCTCTTTAAACTTTTCTAAGTTTATCAAAAGTGTGACTTAAATCATTTATGACTCAATCTAAAAATTTGTAAAGAGAATTATATTTATTGCAAGTTTGAGATCTTACCTCATTGGTTTCTTTTAGTGTCATCTAGCATGCATTGGACTTTTCTTCATTATCCTTCTCTTTGTCTGATTCATCCTCATCGCTCTAAGTTGATGTTATTTGATTATTCTTCTTCTTTAGATTATGATACTATAAGTTAACATAGACAAACTCACCATATTCGTAAAAGTGTATGTTCCTCATTTGTTGGACCTCACTTTCATCCTCTTGAATATCCTGGATAAATTGAACTCTATTTTTCTTTTGATATTTTTGGATATCTTATTCATATTTTCTTAAACTCTTTGATTTTTTATAGTTCCTTCATGGATAAATTTCAATCTATTTCATATTTCAATAGCAGTTTTATAGGTGGATATTTTCTCATATTCTTCTTCACTAAGAGTATAATGAAGCATATAGATTGCTCTAGTATTTGTTTGCACAATATCCAAATGATTTTTTGTGTAGTCAAATATTAAAGTCTCTTTTCCAAACTTCTTTCTGTCATTAGTTTTTGGAATAGGCCTCGGCCTATTCTGAGTAACTGGTTAAGCTTTATAATAGGTCGATTGAACATCGATCTTTATTCTTTCCTTTCACTGATTATAGTATATACTGTTGAAGTAGGATGGTTGGCTTATTGAGAGT
The DNA here is from genome assembly GCA_030864225.1 of Capsicum baccatum var. pendulum. Classification (NCBI taxonomy): domain Eukaryota; kingdom Viridiplantae; phylum Streptophyta; class Magnoliopsida; order Solanales; family Solanaceae; genus Capsicum; species Capsicum baccatum. The sequence continues at coordinate 194,547,529 of CM061555.1, read as the reverse complement.
CCCTATTAAAATTTCGCTTTAGTAATTTGATACATTGTAGTGAATCTTTACTCAGTTGCAAATGTGATATGAGGCACCGATATCAATTGCAAATACAAGAGTGGGGAGAGGGTAGAATTGTAAGCCTGTTAAAATTTAGCTAATCGACTACTATCTGGACATAGTTAACTAATGACAAGACAACATAAAAATAATTATTATTCCTTCAAATAAACATTCAAGATGTAGAATATAATATGAGAGCATAAAATAAATGACACCAAGATTTTTATACTAGTTCGGAACCCATGTGGTATCCTACTCCAATTTTCTTGGGTTGCAAAAAGGTTCTCCTTTTAATATCTTTGTAACTTGAGTTGAGTACAACCTTAGTGTTTTCCACGTTCACTACCAACATCTTCAAGGTTGGTTTTCACTCACTCACCAACAAGGAACAAGGGTCGGTTTTTACTTCCTCACCAATAATGACTCTTTGGTATTCACTCGCTCACTAAAGAAACGACAATGACATAACCTCTTAATACAATGTCTCACCAAATAATATTTTTTCTGTCTTCTCTTTTTTAAATATACAGTAAATCAATAATGAATTGCAATGCTTATGTAGAACAAAGAAACTTGAGAGTGGTTAACACGAAAGTAAGTGTGGCTGCATATGTTTTCACTAATATATTCTTGAACTTATAACACTTGTAATGCTCCCTTGAACCTTCAAACAATATATATGGATTTTCTTCTCAATTTTGAGCAATCAAAAAAGATTTTTCTTCATGATAAATATTGATTATTGTAGATACTCCCTCTCCTCTTTACAAGGCAAGTTGTGATAGCCACACCTCTTATGCTTGATTTTCTTTACTTCACAATCTTGTAAAGATTTGATTAGATTTCGTATAGATATTGCAATAAAAGATCTCTTGTATCACATAATAAATATTTTCATCCTTGGACTTATAATGTAGTGCTCCATGATCAACATGGCAGGTTTATTTCTCAAAATAATCCATGTTATCTCCTTCCAATAAATATTCAATATTATTTTTTAGTATTTACTTTCTATTTGTGTGTCAATAACATATCTTTTAGCATCTCAATTTTCATTACTTTGTATTGTAAATTTGGTAGCTTTCTTTCATAGATATCTCTATAGAATATTTTATTTTTAAAGAAATAAATATTCTTCTCAATAATTTCTCTATATTCTTTTTCTTTTTGACTTGTACAAATATGAGCTTTTATTTTGGCAACCCAAGAGAATTTCAAGATCCTCTTCATTTCACCTTGGATCTTGATTTAAATGTAAACACATCCATCCATCTTCTTGATTTTGAATTTTGATCACATTGAATTTGGACTGTTTTGTGAACTTGAACTTCAGACATACCTTGATGTTCTATAACTATTGGACCTTTCTTGAGTAACAAATTGATCTTGACGTTTTCTTATGTAGAATATTTCCTTTTATAGGATTGTAGCAGATATACTTCACAATATCTTCTTTTTCACATTTGATGATATCTTCACCAAATTGTTTTTCACTAAATAAATCTTGATTTATTTTCTTCCATAATATCTTCTTTTCCATATTTATTTAGATCTTCACCAAATCTTTCTTCATCAAATAAATCTGTACCAAAAATAAATTTATCACAAGTAAATATTATTTTATTAAATTGTATTGGTTTGTTATTATCAACATTAGCAGATGAAACCTTAGACCTAACAATCCACCCTCAAGACATGACCTGCAAGGTACAATTATTGTCCATGTACTAAATCTCAGACATGATTGTCTGCCAATCTTGTTTCACCAAAAATTCATGAGAACGTTTCTAATTACCAAAATTCCACATTTAATAATGAGATAAGTCAAGCCATATAATTATCATAAAACCATTTACGTTGACCAACTAAACAAGTTACTCTAACAAATCAAGCTACGAAGTAGTTAACAATTATATATAGCACAATTTGAACTAAAAGACAATAGATTACCTACACTACCAGTGGGGCCTTAACCATAATGCTAAGCTTCGAAGACCTTAACCAGGATTACAACTAATTTTTAAATTTTAACACATGTAGCCCCACATAATTTTTTTTATAAAATTCCAACAATACCTGTACTTCACACTAATATCGAGAAATTTTTTAGTAGAGACAAAATTTGATTGTTACACACTACGAGCTATAGAAGAGACCTGAGATTGAGTATGAGAGATGAGATATAGTATATATGGTGCGAACTCCCACTTGGTCCTATCTTTTAACTGCAACTTAGTGGGTGTATACGAAAAGTTATATGATAGCTTCCATCATTCATCCCATCCACATTGCATTGCATTGCATTATATTTACATTTACGTCTTGCTTATTTTTCTTAGTTCCCTTGACTTGTATTTATTTTTTTGTGTATTTCTCATTTATATCTATGTTTTTGTTATTTTATTTACTTGTATATATTAGAACTGTTAGTGGAGACGGTGTGTGCTATCGTAAGGGTCTTTTTTTGCTTGCAAGTAATGTGCTTATAGTTTATTTTACTTATCTCATTTTTTATTTGCTCAGTACCTCTTGATACCTACTGAGTAATAGTGGATCGTACTCACCACTACTATGCCCTTTTAGTACAGAGCCTATTATAAGTATGACTTATGGAGGCTGATTCATGTTGTGAAGTTGGTGATGCTTCAAGGTACTGGACACTCTAGGATATCAGAGTCAACTCTAAGCCTCTTTTATCTATGATTTGTATTTATTCCTATTTCAGAGATAGACTATGTATTTCAGTTCTAGATTTTATATAGATATTCATATGTTGTGACACCAGATTTTTGGATTGGATGGTTTCCTTTCATGTTTCATTGTGACTATATTTCATGTTTGGCTTGACTTTATTCTAGAACTTTTCCCAGGATATTTATTACTGTATTTGCATAATTCTTTATCAGTTTGGGTGATTGACTTATTTATCAAGGCTTGACTGTAATACCCCGATCGTTTCTTAAGCCTGAATCCGTCTTTTATGTATAAATTCCAAAGTTATTGATGTTTAAACCATGTTTTATTTCTCTAATTTCTACTTCTTATCATGTATATAATTGAATAAGCTTTCCATCGATACCAATTTTATTAAAATTCGACATCGGATGAATGAGTTATGGCCGTTTTACTCAACGGTATCGGATCGCCCAAGTTTGACGGTCAACCTAGTGGACCGTCAGGTCCCTGGTGGACCTTCAAGTGCCCCGTCAATCCGAGGCAGTGACTCCTTTTTCAGGCCATCGTGCAACGGCCAAGTTGGTGGACCATTAAAAAGTTGACAGACCGTCAAGGGATCCGTCAGGTCGAGACAGAATGTCTCATTTCTGCCCCTCGAGTGACGGATGACTTGGTGGACCGTCATTTTCCTGATGGACCGTCACTCCAACCATTACATCAAGGCATAATATTTCAGTTTTGGCACTCGAATGATGAACGATCTGGTGGACCATCAGGAGACTTGACGGACTGTCAGATCGATCGTCACAGGCCTCGTAGCTTTTCCAAAAGGGAATTTTGGTTATTTCCGCCCCATAAGGTCTTATATATATATATATATATATATATATATATATATATCCTAGTAGAGAATAGCCCTTCATTTTCTCCTTTCCTCTTCCAAGAAATATCTGGAAACTAGAGTTTTTCTAGAACCCAAAAATCCAATCTTCTTTCAAATAACTTCAAGAATCTTCCATAGAGATTGAAATTGATTCAAGAATTAAGTTCCTCAAGTCAAAGGCATCAAGAATCTTGGCCTCAAAGTGTGAGAAGAGTTCCAAATAAGTTTCCACATCTTCAAATCAAAATCCAAGGTATGTAGGGTTTGAGCAAGAACACTCCTTTCGTTCTTGTGCCTAAAGATTTACTTTCTATTATTGATTTACATGATTTTGCAAGTGAGTTTACACCCAAATTTCTTTATTTATGATTTATGAGATTTGAGTTGAATAAGTTTGATATTTATGATTATTTCATCATTATGTTTCTTAAATTGAGAATTTATTCCATGAGTTGTATATTGTCATTACATATTGATGATTTCAAAGCGATTTAAGACAAGTATCATAAGTTATGCCTTTCCATGATAAATTTGACTATTGAATACATATATATATATATCGATATTTGAGATCGAAAGTCAAGTTTGAGTCCTATGATGTTTCCTTGAAGCTTTTGATATTTGAAAATAATTCAAAAAAGCAACTGTACTTGATGTTGAGAAAGATTATGTTGAGTTGAGTCAAGTTAGGAATCCATAAGATGTTTATGATTTACTTATAAAATATATATATCTATGTTTTGGTCTTTGCAATATACCCATGAGTTGATATTGATTAAGGTGGATTTTCTAACGCGTTCTGAGCTGAGTCTAGGAGGAGTATTTAGCATCGAGCGGGAAATTTGATATTTTCCCAAAACTATGTGTCACTGTAGGATTGATGTTGATAATTGTGGGCCAAAGGCCGAGTGTGGGATTGTGATTGTGAAATTGAGATTGTACTCCCTGGCAAGAGTACGACACTCCCGCTAATATGGGGTTCTTTCCTTAGGAGGGCAAAACGTTGGAATCCATGCGGCTCACATGGTGTAGTTATGTCGGTTATAAGAAACTCCCAAGTTTATAATGATCTAAGTACCTTGAGTTACCGAGTCACTCTAAGTCATGAGTCAAAGAGTTTGAGTTGAGTTAAATGATTTACGAGATTTATGAAGCATATGTTATTACTGATGACTTCCGAAAATGATGTTTTAGATAATTAAAGCGAAAAGAGTTGTTATTGTCAGCATGCATGATTATCTTATAAATTTATGATATTATTCAAACTGTTGCATCCACCCCCACATACTCAGTACATTCCCAAGTACCGACTCTCATACTCTTTTGTATTCTATATTTCCTCCTGATATAGGTTTAGGTTCTCAATCTCAGCAGCGACAGTGATCTCTAAGTATCCTCATCTACATTTCTAAAGTTGTTGAGTCCTCATGGTTCGAGGACCTATATCTTTCATTTTATCTTGTTAATAAATGGTTATTTCCTTTCAGTTTAGTATAAGTCAGTTGGGGATCTGTCCCAATGGCTCCTTAATTCTATGTAGTAGAGGCTTTGTCAGACTAGAGTACCAGTACATACAGAACTGCAGTATTTTGATTGTACAGGACAGTATTACTTTGTATCTCAGTATGTTCAGGACATGGTTATTCTTCTTAATCTTATCATGATTTGCGCTATAATGAGTTCTGAAAGCAATGATAGGCTTAGAGGGTTAGCTTGAGGCCACGTGTAACCTTAAGCACCGTGTGACATCTCGGGATAGGTTCTCGGGGCGTTACATTGACCATGATAAGTGCCATCATGACCCATTATGGGTTGTGACACTTATGATCTTTAATTGTATACTTTAGTTCGAGTATTAGTCAATTGAAAACATTTATTGTGTCCTACGAAGTTTATGATTCTAAGTGATCTTGAATTCTTGAAAAGCCTTTGGGCCCAAGGTAAGTTGAGAGGAATGTCAATTGGATTGAATTCCTTGAAATTTTTCCCTATTTAATCTAATATAAGAAGGGAAAAGAGAATGTGGTGGTTGATGCCTTGTAAAGGAAACACGAGTTGCTTAATACTTTGTCTTCTAAATTTCTTAGTTTTGAATGCTTGAAGGCATTGTATTCCGAGGATCCCATTTTTGCTAAGATCTTTACGAATTGTTGTAAGTGCCTATTTTTTTATAAAATCTAAGATTTTATGTCATTTTAGTGTTTATATAATTCTTTTAAGTCTAAATTAGATATTATAATTTTATCTTATTTTTAGTATGTTTATTTTAAAAGATTTGAAAACTATAAAATTAAGTCACATTTTAAGGTAAGTTTTGTTTTTAATTTTCAATAAGAAAAGAAAAAAAAATTAAATATGTTTTCATTTAATCTTGTTTTTAATAAATAATCCAGTGATATTAATATTTTCTTAATCATATTTCTAAGACTAGCTATATAAGTTATCTATATTTTATTAGTTCTAAATAATATTTTTACCATTTTATTTTAGTTGTCATAGTATATTAAAAGTGTGAACGATCTTAGAAATGTTGTTTGAACTTTTTGTCCTTCATTAAAAGTCCTTCCTTTAGACAAAATTGTCTTTTCACTATTTTTTCCTAATATTTAAGATTTAAAAATTAATTAAATATATTTATGGTAAAACCTTTCCTTATTAGAAGTCATCACAATTTCAATATATTTTCATAATTTAAGAGTTGAAATTAATTAAACATATTTATGGTAAAACCTTTCTTTATTATAAGTCATCAAAATTAACTCCAACTGATACTTTTTTCATTAATTTAAGAATTCTAAGTCAACTAAATTTGATTTTAAAAGATTTGAAAAATCTTGAAACAAATATAAAATTATTAGAATAAGAAAATTTTAACAAGTACCAAATTTTTTAAAAGTTTCAAGTATGTAATAAGAATGTAATCAATATTTTGTAAGGATTTGACTTGAAAAATAAGGTAAGATTTTAAATATAACAGAAAAAAATCGTATCAAAAATATGGTTCAAATTGATGCATCTCTCTTAGCCTGTGGTAACAAGGAAAAAAGGTACTATATGGCAAACGCAAAAGTAATGATCCATCAACCACTTAAAACTTCTGGTGGTAAAACATATATATGTATATATTTATATTTATATTATTATATTAAAGTGTGAAAGATTTTTGAAAAATGATTTGAGCTTTTACACTTTATTAAAAATTTCTGCAATAGACAAAATCATTTAATTTTAAATAATTAAATTTTACACGTGCGAGGCACGTACGGTTAAACTAGTATTTCTAAAAAAGAAGGAAGAGAAAATTCCAAACTACTCGAACCATCCCACAATCTAACTCATGTTAACTTCTCCATTTTTTCTACTAACTCAACCCAACTCCCTTAATTACTCACCCACACAAACATTATATATAAACAAACCACACATACAACTATAAGCCAGAGATGGATTCAGGATTTTAAGTTTGTGAATTCCGAATAAAATTTTGCTTTTTGTGTTAAAACGACGTTGTTTTTATTATTGTTGTTGTTGTTGTTGTTCTTGTTCTTGTTGTTGTTCTTGTTCTTGTTCTTGTTCTTGTTCTTGTTGTTTTTGTTTTTTATTTTTTTTAATTTTAAAAAATTACTATTATTGTTGTTGTTGTTGTTGTAGTTGTGGTGGTGGTGGTGGTGGTGGTGGTGGTGGTGGTGGTGGTTGTTGTTGTCGTTGTTGTGGTTGTTGTTGTGGTTGTTGTTGTGGTTATTGTTGTTGTTGTGGTGGTGGTTATTGTTGTTGTTGTTGTTGTTATTGTTGTTGTTGTTGTGGTGGTGGTGGTGGTGGTGGTGGTGGTGGTGGTGGTGGTGGTGGTGGTTTTTGTTGTTGTTGTGGTTGTTGTTGTTGTTGTTGCTTTTTTTTAATTTAAAAAAATTACTATTATTATTATTATTTTATTTATTTCTATAGCAGCAGCACCTAACTTTTTTTTAATTAAAAAAAAAACAGCCACTAGCAGGGATCGAACCCGCACAGTAGGCTGAAGGAAGCGCCCACGAAGAGCAAATAACCCCACGGAGCTATCTAAGTGCCTTGTTTCATGTTGTTCCACATTAATATACATACATAAATATACATTTTCTATCTTATATATATACAACGTAATTTTGTTGTTGTTGTTGTTGTTGTTATAATTTTTTATTTATTTCTATAGTAGCAGCACCTAACTTTTTTTTAATTTAAAAAAGTTACTATTATTATTATTATTATTTTATTTATTTCTATAGTAGTAGCACCTAACTTTTTTTTAATTAAAAAAAAACAGCCACTAGCAGGGATCGAACCCGCACAGTAGGCTGAAGGAAGCGCCCACGAAGAGCAAATAACACCACGGAGCTATCTAAGTGTCTTGTTTCATGTTGTTCGACATTAATATACATACATAAATATACATTTTCTATCTTATATATATACAATGTAATTTCTTTACCGAGGGAGTTTGGGTGAACCCCATGGCAACCACATAGGTCCGTCCCTCGTTAATTTAATATACTATTACTACTATCCTTAATAACATTAATTTAATAATGTTTTATTAAAACTATAATTTTTCTATTATTAGTATAGTTTCATCTTTAAATTAATATTTAAATAAATAATATTTAGATATATTATATAACTTAAATTCATCCTCTACTTTATAATATATATACATACCCGCTCAATTTTTTCATATGAGGCAGAACCAGCCTAATTAATAAATCTTTAATATTATTTTATTTCCGCAATGACAAAAGAAATTAGATGTCATTTTCATCTTTGAGCCAAAAATAATGAAAAAATAATAGTGAAGAGTCATTTAAAGGTCATATTTTTTTGCAATTTTGAATAGTTAAAGGTCATATTTGTATACTGTCAAAGTTTAAGGTCATATTTATGTATTATGCCCTTAGATTTTAAGCTGGACGCGCGCAGTTTTGCGTGTTGCATACGCGTTTTGCCACGTAGGATTAGAGGTCATATTTGTGCAGTTTTGAATAGTTAAAGGTCATATTTGTATAATGTCAAAGTTTAAGGCCAAAGTTATAATTTGATGTCAAATTTAGGATCATTTTTATGTATTAACTCTAATATATTTTTTGATATAATTATAGGATATCGGAAAAAGTTAAGAGGATTTCTGAAAATCAATACCTATTACCTTAGATCCCCCCTGCTATAACCATTACACCCTCTCACCCTTAAAACTGATTACTCCCTCACGTGAAAAACTACAAGAAGGAAACAACCAATAAACTACTACTCCACGTCCAGCAACAACAACAACCCATATATAACCTTAACTACAACCCTTTCAAACTGAATCTCCAGTAACCAGCACACTAACACACACCACATCACAAAACTCCCTCAACCCTCACCCTACATAAAGACATGCGCACAACAGAAAGATAGATATACGAGACGCAAAGAAAAGAAAACAATACATACAACCTGAACACAATACATACAAACAAAAAAAAGCACACAACAAACCAAATAAAAGATTGGGAGAGATGGATACGAAGACGAAACCAATGAAGATAACAGAGGGAGAACGACAAAGGAAAAAGGGAGTGGAGTCTGAGGTTTTTTTCATGTTTTGAGTTTGTGGTTCGTTCATTTCTTTTATGGTAAATTAATTTCTGCAAAAGGAAATCTCCAATCTCTCTTGCATAATTTACTATTGCGATTATACAAGACTTGATTCTAATATTATGAAGTTTCTCAAATTTCGTATTTGTATAACTTATTATTCTTTGACATGATAATATAAAGTATGTTAAATATTTTCTTTCATTAGATTTAGTAGAAGACTATCGTAACAGTCCATACTTGATTGCATTTTTAAGTAAATTACCAAATTCATTCTTATCTTCATATTTTGGTGTCTTAGTAATGATATATGTCTTGGCTGAAATGTGATATGTGCTAAAGAGTTCAAGCACAAGCTCTGCAACCTAAGAAGCTAAAATGGTGGAATGGCCTCTGAACAGTTAACAGAAGAAGAGACTAAGGTTATGAGCATAAGAGAAGAAGAAGATATTATTCATCCAATGACAGTTATAGAATACAAGCTTAGATCTTATAGAGCTACCTCTGCTATTTCCTCTTAACTGCCTAACAGCTTTTGTGAGTTCCCTCTTAACAACTTCTAACTAACTACAATGTGAAATGACGCTTTTACCCTTACTCTCTAATTAGTACATAACAAGTCCTTCCCTCTCAAGAGTCCTTGTCCCCAAGGACAAAATCAGGAAACTGGGATTTGAAGGCATGGGTATCCATCCAAGTACTATCCTCATCAAGACAATGAAACCATTTGACTAAGAATTGAGTGTACTGTCGGTGATGTCTGGTGACCTGTCTGGTTTGGCTAATCAACTCAGGCTCCAAAATGATATAGCCATGAGGGGAAATGTAATAGGCAAATCTGGCACCACAACAGCTGAACTAATATGTAATTTGAGTTAAGAAACATGGAAAGTAGAGTGAATCTTAGCATGAGAATGAAGCTGCAACTGATAAGCCATTGGACCGACTCTTAATGACAGGAAAGGGCCCAAAAATTTTAGGTTGCAGCTTGTGGTAGGAGTGACTTTTGAGGGACATCTATCCGTAAGGCTGTAATAGGACATAAACCAAATCCCTTATTGAAAAATCCCTGAAAGATCTCTTCTTATCCGTATGAGTCTTCATTCTCGACTGAGCCACCTCCAAGTGATGTTTGATAAATCTAATAATACTTTCTCATACTTGTAAAATCCTATCTACCTCATCCACCAGGGATGTATAAGTGATATAGGGCATGTGAGTAGGAGGAGGTTGGCCATACAAAATCTCGAAGGGAGTAAACTTAGTGACAGAGTGGTAAGTGGTGTTATACCACCACTCAGCCAAATAAAGCCACTGTGCCTAATACTTAGGTCTGTCAGTACACATACATCTTAAGTAACCTTTAACACACCTATTAACCACTTCAGTTTGCCCATCCAATTGAAAGTGATAGGTAGTTGAGTAATGCAACTGAACACCCTGCACTTCAAATAAGGATTGCCAAAATTTGCTCAAACCACATCCCTGTCACTTACAATAGTCTGAGGTAAGCCATGAAGTTTATACACATTATCCATGTAAACTTGAGCTACAACAGAAGCAGTGTAAGGGTGTTTAAGGGTAATAAAATGGGCATATTTACTCAATCGATCCACCACTACTAAGATCACTAATTTACTGGAAGAAACGGGCAGTCCCTCAATGAAATCAAGACTAAGATCTTGCCATACTTTGTCAGGAATAGGGAGTGGTTGTAGCAATCCAGGACTACTAACACTCTCAGTGTTGCACTTTTGACAAACTTTATAATGTCTGGTGTGGTTATGGACATCTATTTTCATCTTCCTCTAGTAATAGATTTGACATAACCGTTGAAATATCGCAGCAATACTAGAATGTCCTCCTATTGCATTATCATGCAAAAATTCCAGGATTTGCCTTCTCACTTTCTTGTTAGCCCCCACCATGATCTTACCCTTTTGATACAATGCCCCATCCTTAAGCATGTAGATAGGGTTAGAGAGTGGTTTAACTTTTAATTGAGTCAACAAGTGTTGTATGTGAGGGTCAGTAGCATAAGTGGCTTTTATTTTATCTATGAAATCAGATTTCACAGTAGATAACATATACAGATGACTTGTGTCGGGTAGTCTAGAAAGGGCATCAACAGCCAAATTATCATGCCCTTTCTTGTAGGTGATAGTGTAATCATACCCCATTAGCTTGGCCAACCACTTCTCCTAACAAGGGGTAAAAATTCTCTGATCCATCAAATACTTGAGACTTTGATGATAAGTTCTCACAGTAAAGTGTCTACCAAGCAAATAAGGTTTTTATTTTTGTACAGCTGTTACAATTGCCATCATTTCTCCATCATATATAGATAGAAGTTGATGTTTATGACTTAAAGCATTGCTCATGAAAGCCACAGGGTCCCCCTTCTGTATTAATATAGACCTAATACCTACCCCGCAAATATCAGTTTATATTACAAATTCATCAGAAAAATCATAAAGAATGAGAACAGGGGTTGAGGTCATAGCATCCTTCAACTTCTCAAAAGCAGCAATAGCTAATTCAATGCACACGAACATTTTTTCTTTAACAAAACAGTCAATGGCCTAGCTATCAACCCATATCCTTGCACAAACCGTCTATAATAGCCAGTAAGTCCTAAAAATCCTCTTACTTCTTTAACTTATTTAGGGATAGGCCAATCTTTCATCAGTTGAACCTTACTGGGATCAGCTGTTACCCTTTCATATGAGATAATGTGACCCAAGTATTCAACACTGGTTTGTCCAAACTGGCACTTGCTAAGCTTTACAAACAAATAATTCAACTTTAATACCTTAAAAGTTTGTGCTAAGTGTGAAAGATGATCTCTCCAGGATTGACTATATATTAAGGTATCAACAAAAATACTAAGATAAACCTCGGGACACCTTGTTCATCAAGCTTTGAGAAGTAGATGGTGTGTTAGTTAAACCAAATAGTATAACTACAATTCATAGTGGCCATTATGTGACCTAAAAGTAGTTTTTTCAATGCCCCTATCATACATTCTTATTTGATAGTACCCTGACCTTAAATCCAAATTGGAGAAATAATGAAATCCACCCAACTCATCCAACAGTTCTTCTATAATAGGAATTGGAAATTTGTCTTTAATGGTATGGCTATTTAATTGTCTATAATCAATACACATTCTCCATGTCCCATCCTTCTTTTTAACCTTGACTATAGGTGATCAATGAAGACTTACATTTGACCTGATAATACCTATGGATAGCATATATTAAATCATCTTCTCAATTTTATCCTTTTGACAAGCAGGGTATCTGTAAGGTCTTACATTCACTGGGGCAACACCTTCTTGTAACAGAATTTTGTGATCATGCTCTCTTCTTAGAGGTAGTTCTTTAGGAATATCAAACAAGCACTCATACGCGTCTAGTAATTTTTGTAATTCATCAGGTACCTCCAATACTTGGGATTGTAGTTGTACTAAATATACTGCTGACTGAATATAAGCCACCACCATCATGCTTAATTGATATGACTTTTGCAATAATTTCTCTATTTGCTGATCATCGTTCATTTTTGAACCCCCAGGTTGACTACCTCTTAGTGACACCTTTTTGCCCCCAATTTGGAACTCCATTTTCAATATCTTGAAGTCCCATCTAATAACACCTAAGGTTATTAGCCATTGTATTCCAAGCACCACATCATCTACTCCCAAAGGAATCACAAACGTATCTACTGTAAAATCAACCCCCTGTATTTTTTATGCTACTTGTTTGCTCATCAAAGAGCTGTGAACTTTATTTCTATTAGCCACACAAACTGAGAGAGTTAGTAATTTTTGCAGCTTGTATCCCAACCTCTTAGCTGTGTCAAGGTCCATAAACTTATGGGTAGACCCTAAATCAATCAGTATGTGTATCACCTTGCCCTTTATACCCCCTTTCACTCTCATTGTTCTATAATCGGATGTACCATCAAGAGCATGTACTGACATCTAAGCCTGCAGAGTTTGGTCTTGCCCTAATATCTCATTAAGCCTCCAAGTATCATCCACTTCCAAGTCTTCCACATCACCATCCATTTCCAATATAAAGAGTTGTTTCCTCCTTTTGCAATTATGGCCCAAAGTGTACTTCTCATCACACTAATAACATAGCCTCTTGGCCTCTTTTTCATCCATCTTAGCTCCTGAAAGCCTTCTTGATCCTTTCACTAGTGGCCCTTCATTAGGAGAAGTAGTTGGGGCTTTATTGAACTCACCCCCTTTTGTGTTGTTAGAACTAGAAGCATTCCAGTAGTTTCTCGAGGTAGAAGGCAAAGAACTACTAGATGTAGGTAACAATGCCCTCTGATTTCTTGAATTGGTACCAGATGAAATAACATTCTTTTGAATTAGAATAGACTTTTTTGCCAATTTTTCCAAGCTATAAGCCTTCATCAAAGTACGAGGGGCCAACATCCTAACTTTAACCTCGATCTCAAGTTCTAATCCATTCAACAAATAACTGATAGAGTACTCCTTCGATAAATCTACCAAATTTAATAAGCTTTCAAACTTGTCCAAATACTCTTGCACAGACCCAATTTATTTTAATGATATCAGCTCTGCCATGGTATCATCATGCAATAATTGACCAAACCTGAATTGCAGGGAACGGGATAGTCATTCCAACTGGGCAAGGCCCTACCCACTCTCGATCTCACCATGGTTTGATGCCATTGCAATGCTCTTCCTTCCAAGTTAACAGATGCAATTTTGACCTTTATGTCTTCAGCAATCCCATCCACCTCGAAAAACTGCTCACATCAATAAATCAAACCATTCAATTCTTCACCCCTAAATTTGGGAAATTCAACCCTAGAGTATCTAGTTATCCGTGGGTGGTGGTTTCCCCCTTGACGCCCTATCCCTTCACCATTTTTAGTCAGTGGAATGTTCGATGCACCAGTTGAAGTTGCCCCATTGTTAGCTATGACAGCTAACAATAGATGGATTTGCGCTAAAGCTCCATAATTTTTCCCCATTGCATGCATTTGCTCACTAATTTCCTTGATTTCTCGACATTATTCTGTACTTCGCGTAGCTTCCGGCATTTATATAGGTGAAGAAAGACGATGGCTCTGACACCAATGATATGTGCTGAAGAGTTCAAGCACAAGCTCTACAACCTAAGAAGCTAAAATGATGGAATAGCCTCTGAATAGTTAACAGAAGAAGAGACTAAGGTTATGAGCATAAGAGAAGAAGAAGACATTATTCATCCAATGACAGTTACAAAATACAAGCTTAGCTCTTATAAAGTTACCTTTACTATTTCCTCTTAACCGCCTAACATCTTTTGTGAGTTCCTTCTTAACAACCTTTAACTAACTACAATGTGAAATGACGCTTTTATCCTTACTCTCTAATTAGTAAATAACAGAATGGCAATATTTATCATCAAATTTAGAGAAATATTAATATTGTAGTTTTTATTTTTTGTGTGCTAAATCACTATCCTAAAAATTCATGAAAAATTTATTATTTTATGTACAATAATCAATAAACTAAGTTAAACATGGTGCAGACTCATGGACCATTTTGCAAAATAGACACTTTGAATTTTTTTTTAAAGTCTTTAGACACAAGTCTTGAAAAATTAAGTATTTTGACATTTGGATAACATCAACACTTCTTATATACAATCCTAGCACACAAGTTTTAAACTTTACACTTTAGTCCCTCACCTCATCCATTTAATATTTAATATTTTTCATAATTTTTTATATTTCCATCATTCTTCATATTTCTCTATTTTAATTTAAAAAATTGTCCAAGAAGCCACCAAGAGGAGCTTTTATTTTTCACCAATATTTTCGATTCCGACCACTTTTTTGATAAAATCTTGCTCATCACAACTGAAAATCTTCATTCTTTGTCATTTCCTCCATTGTTGTTCCATCTTTTTTGAAAAAATTACAAAAAATAATATTTTTTCACCATTTTACTAGCTTAAAAAGCTTTCTAAATCCACTCAATACCTCTTCATTAGATATATTTCAGTAGTTTAGAAGCCCTACACATATACATTTCTTCATTCCAGAGCTAGAAGGGCATCGATTATATTCAAAATCAATCCATTCACATTTTTATATGGAGGTTTTTATTTCAATAGTCATCGACCAGTTATAGACCGATACCTTAATCTATTATTGATTAGTGTGGCCTATAATGGCAGTAGCTGAAGTAATTATTGAGGGAGGTGATTATATGGGTGTGTGGGAGGAGAGTCTCAAATATTGGAATTGGAAATCATCAAGCAAGGAGACAATGCTCATCCCATTGCGTCGCAATTGTTCGTATACGAAGACATGGTTTAAAGCGTAATTGAGAGAGGAGAATTTAATTGCAAGCCAAAGAATGTTGTGATTAGCTATCTAATGAATGGACGGGGGAAAATACATGCCCATATTCATAAAGAATGATTGGCATGTGTCCTTATACATGTTGGATGTCATTGCTGATGGCTCTAGGTCATTACTGAAGATAGATATCGTCCTGGAGTCTCCAACAATCCCTCTACCACACCCGTCTCTTCTACGGTCTGGGTCAGGATAGGGAGCACCTCTATCGTGAACTCCCTTGTATCACCCATTTTTACGGGCGATCGTGGAGAGGATGAACATGGAGCCCGACTAGTTGATCACCCCCCCCCCCCCCACACACACATACACACCACATCCCTTTAGTTAAGAATTTAATTTCTGTTGTAGTTTTAGTTCTAAGTTCATTGAAAATAAGCTTTCATGGTTAGGAATTTTTTTTGATGAAATATTTTTTCTTTTGCCCTTTTTGCTCGTATTTTAGTGTACATTGTGTTAAACGATGTTGCAATGAACTGATAAAATGAAATATTTTTTGTTTCCTACATATTGTCTATACTTGAATTTTACAATTTTGTTGTTGTTTGAAAGTTTGCAATTTTCCCTAATAGAAGATGAGTGAAACAGTTGTCATACGTAAAAATTTATAGTCTAGTATATGTATATACGAATTCATATATGCTAATGGATAATGAATCTGGTCCATCAATGATTATGTTGATTTATACAAAATTAATTGCAAAGTCGATGGAGTTTAGGATTGACCAAGTTCAATATCTATGAGTGAATGTCTACGTAATCGATGGATTCCACTATGAAGGTTGGTGAAATGGTAACGAAATATTAGTACATTGTAAATTATTAATTAATTAATTCATTAAAATTTAATTAAAGATCATTGATTATTTCCGTTATAAATCATAGACAGAAAGCCTTGTCAATAATATACCATATTGATTTATTGCCCTTAGTAGCATATTGTGAAAAAAAAATTAATTAATAAAAAATAAATAATTAAATTTTATTCAATTAAAGGAGCTTAAATAAGTCATGTGATCATATAAGATCCATGTAAATTGGAGAAGGTGATCAAAGATGTCTGAGGATAGGTAGTGGATAAATAAATGAATTCCTCACAACATACTTGTGCTTTGGATAAACATTGCCCTAAGGATGGTAGTTGTATAATCACTACCCATCCTCACACATCTTTGATCACCTTCTTCAATTTACGTGGACTCTCATACGATCACATGACTTGTTTAAACTCATTTAATTGCATAACATTTAATTATTAATTTATTTATTAATTAAATAATTCTTTTCAAAATATGTGCTAGTTATGGTCTATAAATAAGTATCCTGGTCTAGTTTGTTTATTATTGAAGTAGCCCATTATTGATGCTAGATTATTCTTAGTTATTTACTCGATCTGATATAGTCTAGCATAAACTGTGAACTACTTCCACAATTAAGTAACTAGACGATGATACTTATTATAGACCATGACTAGCACATAATTTGAAAAGAAAATAATTAATTAATAAAAAATAAATAATTTAAAGTTATGCAATTAAAGAAGTTTAACAAAGTCATGTGATCGTATAAGAGTCCACGTGAATTGAAAGTGGTGATCGAAGATGTGAGGTGATGAGTTGTGGTTGAACAAATGAATTTCCCACAACATACTTGTGCTTTGGGTAAACATTACCCTAAGGATGTTGGTTGTACAACCACTACCCGTCCTTACACATCTTTGATCACCTTCTCCAATTTATGTGGACTCTCATATGATCACATGACTTGTTTAAGCTCATTTAATTGCATAAAATCCAATTATTTATTTTTTTATTAGTTAATTATTTTTTTCAATATGCTACTAAGGGCAATAAATCAATACGGTATATTATTGACAAAGCTTACAGTCTATGATTTACATTGGACACAATCGATGGCCCTCAAATTAATTTTATTTATTTAATTATTTATATTTTTGGCTATGTACTAATGATTTCTTGACCGTTGCATCAACTCGTATATACCGTAGCATTGACCGAGTGTCGATCTATGTGGTCCATCATCTACCCAACGATGAGAAGACATCAATTATATTTAAGGTCTATGAAAGAGGTCCAGTAGTAACAAAATTTAAATATCAGATTTTTACAATGGTAATAAAGTACATGTCAAATCACATCCAACGATAATATCTTACTTTTGTTTTGTCAAATCACTTCCGTTTTTTCACCATTTTTTCAATTTTCTCCTCAAAATCTATTTTTTTTCTTTAGTAGTCATCTCCTCATCTTTTTTTCCTTCTTCGTGTTTCTTATCTTGTTCATCTGCTACCTTCTCCTCTTCTGTTTCTTCTTCTTTCTTTTTTTCTTCTATTTTTTCATCTGTTGCTGCAAGGTCTACAATCACTACAACTGCGAGTTTTTGAGGTTTACTTGATGTCGGCTACAAGGGAGACTGTCGACGTGCACTGCATTATTTTGAAGGGATTATCAAAATTAGACAAGTACATTAAATAGGAAGAACAAAAAAAATTAGTTTACCTTGGCAAGAATAGGAGATCATCCTCCTCCCCATCTTCACCATCTCTCAAGTTCTCATCTTCACCACTATCACTTTCATTTTTTCCTTCGCTTTTTCCTTCGTTATCCTCAACATTATCACTCTCATGTGCACTACTTTTCTCAAATTCCTCAATCTCGATAATGATTTTTGATTTACTTTTCGACTCGGGTTCTTTGATTACAACTTTTTTTCTCTTCGAAGTTTTGGAAACTTATTGATTTTTCGCTTCCTACTACTACAAGCAGTGGAAGCAGCCCTTTTAACTGCTTTCTAAACTTTGACCATTTATGATCTACAAGCAAAAACGAATCTGTAGTGGTCGATTTATCGACCACTGATCTATTAAAATAAATGAGAAAATGCAGCAAAAATAAATATATATGTAGTGAAACGAATCTGTAGTGGTCGATTTATCGACCACTGATTTATTAATAAAATAAAAAAATGCAGCAAAAATAAATCAGTAGTGATTGATCTATCGACCACTGGTCTATTAAGAAAAATGGAAAAATGCCTCAGATCAAACATGCAAATCAAGTTCCAACTTCTCCAGAAATTGATAGTGCAATTCACAACAACAAGAATACCATTAAAATGGGTTTAATTCAGTACAAAAAAATCAAAATCAATATGCAATATAAATACAAAAAATTAAAAAAAATTTAGTCATTATCCAAAGCAAAACACGATTAAACATGCGGCATCGACAATGTTAACTAAAAACACTCAAATTTTGACTAATTTAATGACGAACAATGCAATTTTTATCAAAATCGAAGAACCTAACACAAAACGAAAATAAAAAATATCAAAATGAATCTAAAATTGATTGAGGAAGAAGATTAAACTTACTGAGTAAGAGAAACTTCAAAAATTCGACTTGGAAAGCAAGAATTGAGCAAAACTTTCTTTTTCAAAAAATATAAAGAAAAATCGAGAAAAGAAGAGGATTTGAAGAGAGAGAAAAGTTGTTGAATTTATTAAATGATTTTAATAAATCTTTAAAAAATTAATAAATATAAAAAGGAACCATATTTTATTTTTTATAAAGTTATATTTTATCACAACTTTTAAAAATATAAAAGAGGCCCATGACCCACAACCCTGACCTACTTTTTGCCTTTTCTAAACCGTAACCCTAAAAAAAAAAAATTATTTCTATTATCCAAATTAAATTTTCAAAGTGTCATTCTTCCAAATCTTCTCTAGATTCATGCACACAAAATATAATTAAATGTTTTGTTAATATAGTAAATTGTTGTAGACACTATACGGAAATCCATTAGATGGATGGAAAGACTTATTTCATTTCTCTTTAATCACTATTGATGCTGTGACTTTATTTTTATAGTTGTTTAATTTCTCACTTTTGCAAATTCACTCTCTCGTAGTGATCTGTTTTCTTTATTTATAATACAACTCAATTATTAGTTTCGTTAAACTCTAGACAGAATTGGATATAGTTTAAAACATTAATCATTCCTTTGGTCTATACATTATTGATTAACTTTAATCTTCATATGTGCGGTTACGCTCCGTAATTTATATATAATATAAAGGAATCTAATAGAGAAGGTGATGTGACCCTCAAGGGCCTTCATATTTATTTTTTTCTCCCTTTTTTAACATTTTTTTCTCATTTCTTTTAATTAGTTTATTTTATAAAATCATGTCCTTAATTCATACATTCAATTATATAAATTCTACTTTTAAATATTATTAATTCCATAAAATTTAAGCTTTTCATATTCATAATCCTCAATTTGATAATGTACAAGAAAACCATTTATCTTTTTCTCATTTTTTTAATATTTTAAAAGTGTGTATATATATATATATATATATATATAATCTAGTTTAGGGCACATGCATTGCACGTGTATCAAGCATTTTTTATTAGAATCTGAATAAAATTAAATTAATACAAATTCAATATTTTCACTATTTTATAGATTTTGTTTTATTGTTCCTTGATAAATTGTTATGTGAAAGTAATATGAAAATACGTTCAAGACAAATTTAGTGTTTTGAACGAATCATAATGCATTTTCAGTCAGAACTGGAACAAACCCAAATTGATCGAATTCTACTTTTCGTTTAATGTTTCATTTTTTCTTGAGAAATTGTTATCTAAATTCAACTTCAAAACACGTTTAAGATAAAAATAGTGTTTTGAATGGATCAAGTCGCCTATACATCGATCTAACAAAACAATAGGTTTAACAATATTCACATGAATTGTGTTAATTCAATGCGTTCAAGTTATTGATGTACTCATAATGTACAACTGAACTAAAATTATGAGCATGATGTTGGGTTGAAACAACACGACAAATAAAGGAACATTGAATGATGACAATAAAGAGAAGTTATAAAAAAAATAGTAATTCCTCCGTCCCATAATTAGTTGTCCATTTTACTATAAATAGTTGTCCCACTCTACTTATCCACTTACCAGTTAAGAAAAGATTAATTTTATTTTTTATTTACGGCCAGTTTCTTTCTTTAAGCTGTAAATAAGTTTGTAAAGTTCAAATAAAAATTTCTCAACAACAAAATTAGTAAAAATACCCTTTATTAACGTTATTTGAATTTTGTGACTAATTTCAGTGAGAACAAATTTTTTTAGTGCTTTTTAAATTTTCAAATATTTCAAAAAAAATTTAGGCAAAACGTGGTTTTCAAATTTATACTCGACAAAAAGTATTAAGAAATTTCAAGGACAAACACTTTGTTATTATTTTATTTCGTGATATATTTTTTTAAAAAAAAATTGATAAACAATTAAGGTATGTTCGATGCACATGAATCATGCATTTATTGATAAAATTGTGTAAGAAAACATCAACATTTGACGTTGAATTAAATGGAATGTTCATTAAAACATATATCTATATTTGTTAATCTATAATGGGGAAGGATCAAATATACCTTTGTACTATTAGAAATAAGTCAAAGATATCCTCGTTTATTTAGACCCTTTCATAACCTAATATATGGTAGGTCAAACAATATATGGCATGTCTCAAAAGTTATATACATGAAATTTTTTCTCAAAAGTTTAGAAAATTTATGAGGCCTTGTAATGCTTAAATTTAAGGGTGTTGATCATTAAATTATGCGTATTTGAAAAAAAAATTATTAACAAAGAAAAAATAATATTTAAAAGTTAAATTATGTTTGAAAAAAATAAAAAAAAATTATTGACAAATACTTTCTTATTACTCCATTTCAAAATAAGTGGTACTAAGGGCTATATATATAAAATAAAAGTTGTTTTGGCAAACTAAAATTGTATATACAAATATAAATTTACTTTAGAGATCTATATATGAGCTTCAAAATTCGTTTTGTATATAAATATAAATGTAGATGAGCTTCAAAATTAGAAATTATATATTCGCTCTGAAATATACAAATATGTGAATATAACAATAAATATATATTTAACTATTTAATTTAAATCTAACTGTGAATAATAATTATTTTAACATTAGTCACACCTAATATAGTGATTATGAATTTGTGTTTTCTACTCCAAGTAATTTTTCCTTTTAATAATAATCAAATAGGAAAAAAATCATAACAGATGTGATCGACAAAAATAAAGAACAAAAGGAAAAGGCAAAGACAAAAAAACATAAATTGGTAAAGTAGAAAAGCTGGAAAGTTGTATCATCTTCCTCTTCGTGTCTCTTCTAATTCCTTTAATGGGGTAACTATTGTCCTTGTTCAATCTAGCAACTTTCTTATTTATTATTTTGATTTTATCCTTAATCATCGTATTTTTTTTTTATTTCAAGACTTCAGATGTTTAATTTTTGTCTTCATCATTTAGATTCATCAAAGATGATCTTCTGTGGAGTTCAAGAACTGATTTCTCCGCTATGTAACCAACATCTTAACAATATCAGAAAGCTCATGCCAGATACTGTTTGTCCATAGCGATGGAGTTGAAACTCAAACAGATGAGCTCCTCAGCTACCAAAATCTCTTAATTTCGATTTGATGTTGAGTGAGTAAGATATATTAAGCTGGTATTACCATTATTTTGATCAATTTGTGATTGATAATTGCACGCACTTTTAGCGCTCTATGTTAATGCATTATCTTATTTTGTATTATCAACTCTTAGAAATTAAGTTGTCAGTTGTCTTTTACTGTGTTGTGAATTGAAATTCGTATTTGTTCTTGTTGTTCAGAATTAAAATTTAATCTATTTAAGATTTGAACTGAATTTTTTGACAAATGGCTTGATTATGAAGAACTTCTGGAATAGTGGAATTGAATTCAAAATGGGGATTGTTTTTGGCTTTGGGGTGTTGTTAACTGATCATTCAACTTGAGCTAGATTTTAGTTTGGAAAAGTAAGTTCCATTGAGGTGTTGTTTTTTTATAGTGGAATTTGTGGTGGAAAGTTCATTGATTAAGGAATTCCTTGCTTTGACTGAGGAGTTTGTTTAGGCTACTGACTTGTGGTCAGATACAAGAACAGTATGCCCAGTGTACTTTGACCTTATCCTTATTTTTTGGAGATAGATATATTGTTTATTTGTGGTCATATATGGTTAGGAAATACTCCCTCCATTTTAATTTATTTGTATTACTTATTATTTTCACTCTGTTTCCAAAAAGAATGTCTCTTTATTTTTTTGAAAACTTTTTAATTACAATGTTACACGTGACATGTTTAAAATTACATGATTAAAGTACATTCTACGTGTCTTTAGTTTAAAACCACAAGATTTGATTGATGCTGGAGCCCCTACTATTTATTTTGATTAATGAAGTTGGTGCTGCAAGGTTAAATGAACCAATATAGCAAAAACTATAGATATGATGAAGAACATTCTCATGAATGCAATAATCTGAGGACTACCATTCACCTCCTAGTTTATAGAGGAGTATAATTGGTACTTCATGTCATTTACACCTCTTATAGTTAAATACTTCTGTCCTTCCATCTAAATTGTTCTTCTTCTAGGGTAATTTCCCTCAAATTTTCCACCTTTAGTTGTCTCTATGTTCTTCCTGTTTTATGCTATATTTTTTCTTGACTGTTGTTGTACTACTCACTGTGGTCAGCTTATGTTCCCGTTTAATTTTGTGTTGTAGAAAGAGTATAAGTGACGATTTTAAAGAAAATCATATTTAAGTCTTACTACCCATCCTTGAAGCATTTAATTCATCTAGGAAGCTTTATTTGGAATTTTGATGCCCATGACTGAAGCATTTAATTCATCTAGGAAGCTCTATTCGGAATCGTCTTGTTTACCACTCGTCATTTCAAATCCTAGGCCCATGTTTTTAATTGCCTCCTAGCTGGTGACATTCAATAAATTTTTTACAACAACAACAACAACAACAACAAACCCAGTGTATTCCCGCAAAGTGGAATCTGGTTGATTAACTTGTTTGAGCTATGTATATGTTGATCTGATGGTCGTTGTATCCATGGAGCTACAGTATTACTCAATTTTATGTGGTATTATCATGATTTTATAATAAACCCAATGGCTTTTATGGGACATTAGACTCATTTGGCTTGTTGTTGATTGATGATTTTGTAAAAAAAAAAAAAAGTTTAGATGGATAAGTAGAACCCTGAACATAGACATGTAATTGAGGTACATGGTGACATACTATCACAAGAGAAGAGGACTAAAATCTGTGGTTCAGCACCGTATAGATTCCCAGATGTTAAAACCATGTCTAAGGATGCACTGGAGAGATCAGCATCCATGAGGAAACTTTGCATTGTTGTTGTCCCCTGCATCATTTTTATGATTGTCACAGTTCTTAGAGGTATTAAAGCCAATAGTCTTGCAATTTTAACCAAAACTTCTCATCTACTATAAGATGTTGTATTGCATCATTTTTATTGTTGTCGAGGTTGCTGGAGGTATTAAAGCCAACCGTTTTGCAATTTTAACGAATGTTGCTCATCCACTGTCAGATGTTGCAGATTTTGCAATATCCATGTTTTCACTCTAGTTATCATTGGGTTTTTTAGAATTGAGATACTCAAGGCGTTAGTTTCTATTAGGTCCTCATACTATCATCTCAAGCCATATGAAGATCGTCTTGTGTGAGACAGATTGCCAGTAGGTTTTCTAAGTACTAAACGTTAGATGCAAGCTATTCTTTATTAAATTCTTTTCTATGTGCTTATTTTTGATACTTCATCACTTACGGTTGTAGATGACTTGCATTTATTTCTATCATTGGAACTTTTATTATTATAAGAATAGACGAGAAAGAGAAAAGTGTCTCTCATTCCATTGCTTCTTACGGTATAATTAATATCATGTATTAGAGGTAATCTTCGTATTTCAACAATGGCCAATAAACTTCTCCTTCCCCTACCAATCACTTTCCACACCAAAAGAGTCACTTTATAAACAAAAAAAGAAAAAGAAATAGTTGAAGAATTGCGAAGTGTATCCTTATATATAATGTGCCTCTACAGTCCTTTCCTGCTTTCCTACCTTTAACTATTTCTTTAAAGACAATTACATTACTCAAAAAAAGCAATATCAAATAGGTGTATTAGAAAAGTACATAATAGTAGACTACCAGGTATATTAGAAGTTATGAAGTTCATCATACTGTCAAAATCATATATACTTTGCACTAAAACCAAATATCAAAATTTGTAAGCCTCTATATATTTTGTACTTTCTTTAAGTTCAGATCTTCCTTCAACATACATGTTTTTCTTTTCAGATGATATATAGGTGGAAATACACTGGGTATGTTGTTGTATGATACATAGAGTGCATAATGCTCCCGTCATCCATGTCGATTCCAATGATTTCTTTATATTTTGTTCATGCCAACTTACTGAAATGGAATCGTCTTAATCAGTAAATTGTCAATTATCGTCTGTTATTTAGTTCCTTCAGTGTTTACTTTGTGCTTCTTCAATTGTAAGATTCATTTAGTTTGTGTCAAAAATTTTGGTAAGTTAGCTTGACCTATATTAAAAGGTTGTGATAATAACTTCTACGTTATAAGCTTGACCTATAATATGCTACAACTCTTAACTATCACATCTCACCAGATGTTGAACTTTACATTTCAGTAATTTAGTGAATTAAATCAATTTTTAGTTTGATATACACAAATATAGAAGCAGCTTTTATCCCATAATGACTACTTGGTGTCCTTATAGTTGGATCATCCTTCAACACTTATAGAATAGAAAAAATTATAGGAACATGGACTGAAATTGAGAAAAGCATATATCTGATTAAGTCTAGTAGCAATTTCTGATTGAGTCAATCTCTCCTCTTCGATTCTTACATATGCAAGTAAGGCGAGCAATTTTACTGCAACTTCAACAAACAAATTAAGGTAAGACTTTATAAATTTTAATAAGTGTAGATTTTGTAGGATTATCATACCAAATACATGTAACTGTTAATATAAATTTTAGTGAGTGTAGATTTTGTAGGATCATCATACCAAATACATATACCTGTTATTATACTTGTCTATTAACTATCTGATTGGTGCAGTTCAAGAAAACTTTGGCCTTGGTATGTCTGGAATATTCTACAGTCAGTACAGAATCATGGAAACTGAGGGAATTAAAACTATGGCAACTTGAAGATGGACAATCCAGTAGGTTGATCGAACATTCCATCACATAACCTAAAGAACTGGTTAGATGTAATAGAGAGAGTTGGTGCAGTTATGGCAACCTTCCAACAGGTGAGAACTGTTGGCTAATCCAAAAGCTAATGATGACACTTCAAAATAATTATTTAGGTATCCTTATGAATGATATTAATACAATATAATTTACTTGTTAAAGTACGAGCCCTACTAATTGCCTATTTGTGGAACAAGTAAGTAAACGTGGTTCACAGAAGTAAAAGCTGAACACTGTGTTTTTACATGGAAAACACCCAGCTCAAGAAAAGTGTAAAAAACCACGCCCTGTACCTCTACAGGATTTAAACTCAACTTCACTATAACACTTGATCCTCAACAATCAACAAAATTACAAAACTTCTTGTTAATTAGGAATTAAAACTTCTCCTATCACTACAAAAACACAAATTTTTCTAAGATAAGTATTTTCAAGTCTTTGAGTTCCCTAACTTGAAGACATAACTCCTAACTCAGTTTATAGATCACTGAGACTAGAACAGTGACTTATTACAACTCAAAGAACCTACCTACTACAAGCAGTCTAAGGGATCAGGTTCTTCTTCAAGTATGTGAACTATTTTGCTGATTGTTGATTATCTTTTCAGTGCATTGAGTAAGTGTTTTTGAATTCGTTTCTCGTATTTAAGCACACACTTAATAAAGTCCTTCAATTACTGTGATCTTCTATGTTCAATAGGACTCTAGATAGTTTTACTCTTCTTGTTGATGCCCCCTTTCTCACTTCTTCTTTAAATAGGATTCTTTTTTCAATAGGATTCTTCTCTTATCTCTGCAAGACTTTTTGTTTAACTCAACTCCTGCACGACCTCTTGTTCAACTCAACTTCTGTAAGACTTCTTGTTCAACTCAACTTCTAATGTGATAAATGTTATCCACTTCTATTTGTACGCAGAATCATCTTATCCATAACTTGTCTGCAGCTGAGCTTTGTTCACTTGGATGGACCATCTTTCACAACATGTTTCATTCACATGTCTATCATCAAAACTCCACATGCCTTAACAAATTACCCCTTTTTTATGATAACAAATATAGCAGCACAACACTATAAAAACCTGACATACTCACTAAAGAAGTTAACTAAAAGAATCAAAATGAAACACAGGTTAGTCAATTGGGTTATAAGCACTGTATAATCTATTCTTCCCTCTTTTGACATCATAAAAAAGCTAGACCAATAAGTGAAAAGTGTTTAATAATTCATGGCCACTGGGGCTATCACTAAAATAATGAAGACTTTAGAGAAAAAAACAAGCAATACAATAATAACACAGAAGTGAACCACATAAAGCAAAAAAGTCATTTCTTTGATAGATCAGAATACAATGATCACAACCCATTATAAGCAATAAGAGAGAAACAGCTTGGACCAAAATCAGGAAGAAAAGGTGCTTAAGACACTAACAGAGGCTTAAGTGGATAAGGAATAAGGAATAAGGGAGGTCAGCTTCCTAATGATATCAGCATTGTCAGCCCTTTCCTTTTCCAATATGGCTGTGAGGGAGGAAATTTGAGCATGAAGGACCTATTTCTCATTCTCATGAGCATCCTGGCCAGCTTCCAATGTAGCTTGTGCCACTTTCACCTCACTCTATTTGGCAGCAAGAACATTCCTCAACCTTTGTATAGGGTTGTCAGCACTCCTAATAGAAGCAGGTAACATAGCATGGTTCATAGAGCCAATAACATCCTTTATGGTCTGTAGTGACCACACTTTGACAGGAACATGAAAGTCCTAAAAAATAGGGCAAGCCAGAACTCATAGGGCAAAGCATGCCCATTTGTATCTTAGATTAAGACCCTTTGCATGTGCTTGATGATAAGTCTAGAAAGATTAATTGGAGTCTGAGAGTCTAGCAATTCCATTAGGGTGAGATCAAGAAAATTGGCTACTGTTCTCTTTTCCTGTCTAGGAAGAATCATTTTGTGAACCACATCAAAATAGAACTGGTGGAGAGGAGACATCTCATTCTTGAGGACTCTTCTATGAGTTAAAAGAAAAGGATTTTCAGAGAATTTTCTAGAAATATTAAGAGCTGAAGGGAGGTTATCAAGAGGAGCCAAACACCTTTCACATAATAACTCCAACCCCCAGTAGGAACATGTAAAATTCAACTCAGATCAGTAGGGTAAAGATTAATGGTTTTACCATGAACAGTGGTGGAGAACATCTCTCCGATAGCAACTCAATTTGTATAAAATTCATACACTTCAGCTTTCCCAAACTTTCTTTGATGATCACCTTAAAGAAACAGTTGTGACCACCCCCGAGCTCTTAGTTTGGTGAGCTACACATCCATATCAGGTCTCCCAAAATCGGTGACAATTCTACCCCAGCCAACTTATATTTTTGAAAGTGGAGAACATGAGCTGACTGAGAAGCCTTGTCAGCAAAATTATCAAAAGTAATATC
Source organism: Capsicum baccatum var. pendulum (assembly GCA_030864225.1). NCBI lineage: Eukaryota > Viridiplantae > Streptophyta > Magnoliopsida > Solanales > Solanaceae > Capsicum > Capsicum baccatum. The sequence goes on along the minus strand of CM061555.1, from coordinate 194,519,291 downwards.
ATAGTCAAGATCTGGATCAGGGTGAGTAGAGGAAGCAGGAGGAGTATCAGGAAGAAAATTAAAATCTGAGTCAGAGGAGTCAGAAGGAATAGGTGTGGATACTTGTTTCTTCAAACGGTAAGAGGATTTTGAAGAACCTCTAGTAGAAGGGAAGGCTTTGACAGTGAAGACTTTCTCAGTAGATTTTGAGGATGAGGAAGATTTGGAAGTGGGTTGGGATGTAGAGGTAGGAATGAAAAAGGATTTTGGGGTTTTGGAAATGATGTGCTTCAGTTTTCTTTTGGAACAAAGGAGAATATCAATAGAGGGAACACTGGGAGGTGGAGAAGCAGAAGGAGCAACCCATTTCTATTTATTATCACGAAGAGCTTCTTCCATAAAAGCATTTTGTCGTTGTTTATTTCCTCGAGTAAGTGGAATTCGATGAGAAGTGACTACAGGGGAAGGCTTAACTGAGGCAGCTTCCACTACTAGAAAACTGCTTATTATCTAGGGATTTTACCTAGGGAATAATATCGCAGGAAATATATGCGGATTTACCTATGAAATTATTAAATTCGTCAATATTAAAATATATTACCTGCCAACTATATATTTGCAACAAATTCGCAGGTAAATTTGATGCCATATTGCGCAAATTTCATACTTGCGACATTACCTGGGAAAATATATCGGCGGGTATTTTATCTCTAGGTAAATCCGGTATATGAACAAATATATATATTTTTTAAAATCGTAGAAAAATTCCCAGGTAATTTATCCTATGGATTTACTTAGAGATATTTTGGTGGAAATTTATGTAATGGATTTTATTACCTGAAAAATTATTTGGGGATTTTGTGCTGCAAATTTTGTTGGGGATTTACCTGCGAAATTATTACTTGCAACATTACCTGGGGAAATATATTGGCAAATATTTTATCTCTAGGTAAATCCGCAGGTATATGAATAAATATATATATATTTTAAATCCATAGAAAAATCTCCAGGTAATTTATCTTACGGATTTACATAGAGATATTTTGGTGGAAATTTATGTAATGGATTTTATTACCTGAGAAATTATTTAGGGATTTTGTGCTGCGAATTTTGCTGGGGATTTACCTGCGAAAGTATTACTTGCGACATTACCTGGGAAAATATATCACGGGTGTTTTACCTCTAGGTAAATCCGCAGGTATATGAATAAATATATATAATTTTTAAATCCATAAAAAAATTCCCAGGTAATTTATCCTACGAATTTACTTAGAGATACTTTGGTGAAAATTTATGTAATGGATTTTATTACCTAGGAAGTCATTAGAGGATTTTGTGCTGCGAATTTTGCTAGGAATTTATTCTTGGGGATTTACCTGTGAAATTATTACTTGCGACATTATCTGGGAAAATATATCGATGGGTATTTTATCTCTAGGTAAATCCGCAGGTATATGGACATATATATACATATATTTTAAATCCATAGAAAAATTCCCAGGTACTTTATCTTATGGATTTACGTAGAGATATTTTGGTAGAAATTTATGTAATGAATAGTATTACATAGGAAATTATTTGGGAATTTTGTGCTGCGAATTTTACTGGAGATTTATTCTTAGGGATTTATCTATGAAATTATTACTTACGACATTACCTGGGGAAATATATCAACAGATATTTATCTCTAGGTAAATCGGCAGGTATATGAACAAATATATATATTTTTTAAATCCATAGAAAAATCCCCATGTAATTTATCCTACGAATTTACTTAGAGATATTTTTGTAGAAATTTATGTAATGAATTTTATTACCTGAGAAATTATTTGGGGATTTTGTGCTGCGAATTTTGCTGGGGATTTATTCTTGGGGATCTACCTGCGAAATTATTACTTGCGATATTTTTTGGGGAAATATATCGATGGGTATTTAATCTCTAGGTAAATCCGCAGGTATATGGACAAATATATATATATATATATATATATATATATATATATATATATATATATATATATATATATATATATATATATATATATATTAAATTCATATTAGAAAATTTGAGGTAAAATAATCTTGATTTTATATAATTTCTTTTATAGTGTAAGCAGGGGCGCGGAGTCAGATAGGATCATAGGGGTTAATCTGAATTCTCTTTAGTGAAAAATTACATGATCGCTATTTTACATTTGATCCTAATGTACCCATAGAATGCTATGTATTCTCCACTTTTGAATCTCGCAAAGAGAAAATATTTTTTCCTCTGACTTAAGTAAATGATGGATTTATAAATAATTTAATTAAAATTTTTCATTTTATCTTATTGACAAGCTTTTACTGTCGCATAAATATAGACTTGTCATATTTTAAAATATTATTTTTTTCTTAACTTTATGCTTAATAAACTTAAATCGTATAAATTGAACAGTGGAAGTATGTTATTTTGCTTCAAATTACTACACTAATTAAACTAAATATACATTATTTTTAGGGGAAAAGATCAAGTGAATAAAACGATTTATTTTTTAAGCCTCTTTATTTCATTTACAAATTAATTATACTATCAATTCTTTCACTTTGTGGCAGAACTATTTATCGATGAATCTTCTAATTTATGTGATAATTTTTTGCTTTTAATGATCAAACTATACGAATTTTAAAAAATAATTTAAAATATAGGTACATTTTTATAATCATTGACATGACACGAATGACAATTTATGATATTTTTTTGGATAAAATTTGAATATACTAATTATAATTTTAAAATATTGAAGATAGATCAAATTAACTGAATGTCATATAAATTGAAACAAAAGAAATATTGTATACTCATTCAAATCATATATCATATAAATATACAAAATTCAAAAGAAATAATTTGAAACAAAAGATATTTTTCGGATAAAATTTGAATATGCTAATTATAATTTTAAAATATTGAAGATAGATCAAATTAACTGAATGTCATATAAATTGAAACAAAAGAAATATCGTATACTCATTAAAATCATATATCATATATCATATATCATTAGGGGTGAACATCCTGTTTGTTTGATTTGCTTGTTTAATATCGATTTATTTTTTCAATTTTTGGAATAACGAAAATGACAGCCATAATCAAACTAAAATAAATTTGATTTGATTCAATTTCTATAAATTCGGTTCAGTTATTTCAAATTTTTATTTCGATTTTGAAGATTAAAGTAGTGAGTCTTTCTTTGTCATGACTGAGCATTTAAAATTTGTGATTTTTTTTTTAAAATCATATTTGCGATTTTTATTTCGAATTCTTTGATGTGTCTCAATTGAGTTTAATTTGACTCAATCAAAATCTTCAATTAAATTTATTTAACCCAATATCTAATCCCAATTTGACTCATCTCCTCAAGTCTAATCTCAATCGCTCATCATATTTGATCAGCGGCTAATATTAAATCAATTTTCACTAATATTTTTCTTGAAATTGGAAAGCTTCAGACTATTTTTCTTGAACCGAGGGTATATTGGAAATAACCTATCTACCTTAGCAGTAAGGTCTGGATACATTATACCCTCCACGGACGTCAATCTGTGGGAATAAATCGAGTTACTTATGTTGACACCCCATATTAACGTGTCTTAATCATGATTTGACAATATACAATTTATTTTTATATTATTATTTTTTACATTATCTAATATTTTAAATAATTTTGCTAATATTTATTAAATCATTTCCGCAATTATACATGCCCATAATTTACAAACATTGTCTATTATTATTATTATTATTATTATTATTATTATTATTATTATTATTATTATTATTATTATTATTGTTATTGTTATTATTATTACGTCTTTCCTACATTTGTTAAATAGCAATTTAAGTCAATTCAATTTGTCCAGCTTATGTAATGTCTAGCCTAATTCTTATTCAATTAATATAAATTACATAAGCTGATATCATATTTGAGCTGATCATCAATCTTAGCTTGATTCGTTATTGAGATAAAAAAAAACTATTGGTCATTAGTGACAGATAAGTAATTCAAGATTAATTAACACCTCTACCCAAATGCACGTAAAATAATCTTAATTCTACACACGTTGTCTATGGTTAATAGCAATACCTTATTATATTTATTAGATAGTAGCCTAACTTCAAAAAAAAAATTCTAATTTATTTAAATTCTAGCCATCTTGTACTCAATTAATATCAACTTTAACCAAATTAACATAAATTTTATAGCTAATTTGTATTCAATTGATGACAATTATAGCCAATTTGTATTCAATTGATGACAATTATAACCATATTGATAACAATTTTAAGCTCAAATTGAAATTCAATGTTTCTAACCCCTTTTTAAATAACTTTAATCTCAGCCATTGATCAAAACCAATCCAACGGCTGAGATTAAATTTCTCACTTCTTTCCTTTTAAGCAAAACAAAAAACCCTAATCTCATTTCCACCAAAACCATCCACCTCTCTCTCGATCTTCTCTCTTTTCCCTCTCTCTATACTTCCCTTTTGTCTCTAAAACCAAAACAACCGATGCCACCTCCACCGCCTTCACTGATGCCTCCGCCGCCTCCTTTCCCAATGCCAGCTATGGTGGCAACAACAACACCAACCATCCCCCCGTTATCCTTTTCAACTATCCCCGCTACTATACTGTTCCACTCCCTATAAGGTACGTGAAATAAAAGATGATGCACAATAAAGGTTAGGTTATGTTTAACTATTTTCTTTTTCCTGTGATTACTGATCAGGATTTTGTTTTTGCAGATTGTTCAAATAGTTCTTGTTGCTCACATTAGTAAGCCAAATGGCATCAACGTTATTTCAATTACTTGGGGCATTTGGCAGGACCCTAGGAGTTTCTAGTATAATTGAATCATTTTTCTGCTTTTACAATTCGCATTGGGAGGATTCGTACTTTCACGAGGTATATTTGGTCATTTATATATTTGCAGTAGCTCTTACTTTGCTTAAACCGACTAGCGTAAAATTTTTAATCATCTACTTTGTCTAATGATGTAGATGATGTAAAGAGCTAGTGGATATGGGGTTACTAGATTTCACCAATGATGTATTCTGTGAATGCAATCCTTGTGAACGAATTTGATGGAAAGAGGTGGATACATGTAAGTTTCTCTATCTGGTGTTGCTTAAACAAAATTGTACTGTTCGTACAAGGTCTAGCTGTCTGTGACCATTAATATCCAAAATTAAATGTGAGAGAATGGAAAAGTTAATGCCTTGCTTTACTATAGATCTTTATTCAGGTTATCAAGAGGCAAAATCATCCATCAATATCCAAAATTAACTAACTCTTGTTTTGAATTTAGTAAGGTACATGGTCACTTTAGAAATGAATTAGTGACTTCGATTTGTTTAAGTGTAGGTACTTCAAATTTGAACTTGTGTTTTGAATTTAGTTTAGTTTGGCAACTTGTGAAGTGAATTAATGACTTAAAATGTTTAAGTGTCAGTACTTGAAAGGTGAACTTTTATTTTGAATTTAGTAAGGTACATGGTCACTTGAGAAGTGAATTAGTGACTTTGATTTTTTTAAGTGTAGGTAATTGAAATGTGAACTTGTGTTTTGAATTTAGTATAGTTTGGTAACTTGTGAAGAGAATTAGTGACTTGAAATGTTTTAAGTGTAGGTACTTGATAGGTGAAGTTTTGTTTTGAATTTAGTATGGTACATGGTCACTTGAGAAGTGAATTAGTAACTTCAATTTTTTTAAGCATAGGTATTTGAAATGTGAAATTGTGTTTTAAATTTAGTAAAGTACATAGTCACTTGAGTAGTGAATTAATGACTTGAAAATGTTTAAGTGTAGGTACTTGAAATGTGAACTTGTGTTTTGAATTTATTTGAAATATGTACTAGTGAATTGAAAATGGTTAAGTACAGTGACTTGAAATGTGAATTAGTTACTTGAAAATGGTCGTGTAGTGACTTGAAATGTGTACTAGTGACTTGAAAATGGTTAAGTATAGTTACTTGAAAATGCTAATATATAAATATTTATATTTTGTTGATTTTTATGATTTTATTTGATACTATAGTATTATATAATTTATGCTAATAATGTATTTTTAGCACTTTTTATGACCTGAATTAATATATTCTTGTGCAGAATGAGTTCGAAAGAAAGAAACAAAAAATATTAGTTGCTCAAAGTGCATCAATTGTGGAAGGAGGATGAGAAAGAAATTAGACTTCTTGATGAAGCATGATTACAAGAAATCATCTTCAAATGATGAACGCCCATCTCAAGAAGACAATCAAGTTTATGAGGATGAAAGTGATGGTGACTCTAACGACTTTAATGAAATTGATAATTCTGATAACGTGAATGAAAGTGATCTGATCCTGATGGTTGGTAGTTTTATTGAGGATTCAAGTTTAAAATATTTTGTTTTGGACTATTTAAGAATCATACATTAATTATTAATATGTATGTTTTGAATTATGTTTTTTTTTTTTGTTAGCTGTAGAGGTTTACATTAGATTTGTATTGAATGATGTTTTTGACAATTATTGAAGGTTTTGAATAGATTTTTAATTAATTGTGAAATATTTTTAGTAATTTATGTGTGAATTATTATTTCAAAATTTTTATGGGGATGTACATGCTCAACATTTATGAAACTTTTCTTGAAAAAAATTTGTTCTTGCGGATTTATTTGGGGTATTTCATACGAATTTTCTTGCGAAATAGTTTCATAAATATCTGCAAGAAATTTTACCAAATAATTCATGCAAAATTTTTATGATTAATTGCAAATAAATTCACAAATAACGTAGCTGCGGATTTATTTTCGTAGCTAAATTACCTAGGGATTTACTTGAAAATTTTCGTGGGGAATAATTTAGGAATTTTTTTCTGAAAATCCGCAGGTAAAATCCTTTTGATGAAATTTTACCAAATAATTCATGCAAAATTTTGATGTTTAATCGCAAATAAATCCGCAAATAACGTACCTACAGATTTATTTCCGCAGCTAAATGACCTAGAAATTTACTTGAGAATATTCGTGAGGAATAATATATGATTTTTTTTGTGAAAATTTGCAGGTAAAATCCGCAGGTAAATCCGCAAATAACATATCTGCGGATTTATTTTTGCAGCTAAATTACCTAGGGATTTTATAAATCTGCAGGTAATAATTACCTACGAAGGTATTTCCTTTGGATTCTAATTGGTAAGAAAATCCGCAGGTAATCAAATTACCTGGGGATTTTCCCACATTATTCCTATGAAAATCCCTAGGTAATAAGCAGTTTTCTAGTAGTGTTCATCTACATCAATGACAATAGAAGAAGGTTTTTGTTTTAGAGCAGATCTTGAGCTTCGAGGGATGAAATTTGTAATGGGTTCATCATCAAGGTCAACAATTTTAAGTGGGGTTGGTGGAGGAAGTAAAGGGTTGGTAGTTGAAGAAAATTAGGTAAAAGGGTTTGGGAAGTGTCTAAACGCAGCAAAATTAGAGAATTTTTTGGATATTTAAGGAGGAATTAATGGAGGTAAGGTTATATTTGGGTGAATGATAATGAAGGTAAAGGTGTTTATGGCAGAGTCGGGTGGGGAGATTGAAGAAGATGAAGAGAAAGCCATGTCTAGTAAAATGGAAGGTTAGTGATTTATCATAGATAAGGTTTAGAAGGAATGAGAAAGAAAGGGGAAAGAGGATGCATATTTTAGAGGAATTAAGGAAAGATGAACCGTGTGAGGAAATGATTAGATAGAAACGTAATGATGAAGGGGTCTGCATTAATGGGAAAGGGCTGACAGTTTTTTGAAGGAGATGGCTTTTGGATTTTTGATGGTTTAAGTATAACAGAAGGGACCAAGTGAACAACTTGTTTATCTCTTATGCTATTATGAACAAGTGAAAATCATACCTGAACTGTGGAAAAACAATGGATAAAATTTGCCTTAATGGTTCAGCCTATCTACAAAATCAACACATAACTGAGTTAATTTACTCTAAAACCTTAGAATTGGGATACACAACTAAATGTGTAAGACTGAATTACTCAACAATCACTTAAGTACAATCTTTTATAACCCATCATTGAGGAAGATTTATACAATTTTATCATCCCCAAGTCTAACCTGTTCCTTTCAAAGTATTCTCTACTCAAGGCCTTAGTAAATATGTCAGCAATTTGTTCCTCAGTTGAACAAAACATAATTGATAGATGATCTTTTTCAACATTATCTCTAAGAAAGTGATGTCTAATATCAATATGCTTGGTTCTTTTATGTTGAACAAGATTTTTAGCTATATTAATAACACTCGTATTATCATAAAAAATGGGAACACAACCAACATCTATACCAAAATTCATGAGTTATTGCTTAATCCAAAGAAATTGGGCACAACAAGAACTTGCAGCAACATATTCAGCTTCAGCGGTAGATAATGCTACTGAATTTTTCTTCTTAGTAGACCAGGTAATCAAACATGATCAGAGGAAGTGAGCCATTCCTGTAGTGTTTGTCCTATCTACCAAATATCCTACATAATTAGTATCAGAGTAACCTACTATATTAAAGTTACTACCTTTGGGATACTATAAGCCAAGATCACTGGTTCCCTTCAAGTATCTGAAGATCCTTTTCACTGATTTTAGATGTGATTCTTTAGGATTTGCTTGAAATCTAGCACATAGCCCTACACTAAATACAATGTCAGGCCTACTTGTTGTGAGATACAATAATGATCCTATCATACCTCTATATATTTTTTTCCTCCACATCAGGACCTTTTTCATCTAAATCAAACTCTGTGGCAGTGGCAATAGGAGTACTGATCTCTTTACCCTCTTCCATGGAGAATATCTTGAGAAGTACTTTGATATACTTCGGTTGATAGATCATTGTCCCAGATGATGTTTGTTTTATTTGTAACCCCAAGAAGTAATTCAGCTCTCCCATCATGCTCATCTCAAACTCACAGCTCATGAGTTTGGGAAAGTCATGAGTCATATTCATGTTGGTTGAACAAAAAATAATATCATCCACATATACCTACACAACTAACAAATCCTTTCCATTAGTTTTTAAGAAAAGTGTATTGTCAATTTTACCTCTGGAATAACCATTCTCCAATAGAAACTTTGACAACCTCTCATACTAAGCTCTAGGTGTTTATTTTAACCCATACAAGGCTTTATCCAGTTTATACACATGACCAGGAAACTCCTTGCTTTCAAATCCTGGAGGTTGCTTGAAATACACCTCCTCTTTGAGAATGTCATTCAGAAATGCACTCTTCACATTCATCTGGTAGAGTATAAACTCCTTGTATGCAGAAAAAGCAGCAAGTAATCTTATAGCTTCAAGTCTTTCTATAGTAGCAAAAGTCTCATCAAAATCGATTCCTTTCTTTTGGTTGTATCCTTGGACCACTAACCCTTCCTTGTTTCTTGTGACTGTTCCATGATCATCAACTTTATTCCTGTACACCCACTTAGTTCCAATCACTGATCTATCTTTTGAAAGAGGAACTAAGTGCCATACTTTGTTTCTTTCAAACTGATTCAGCTCCTCCTACATGGCTATGATTCAATCAGCATCAAACAATGCTTTATTTATTTTATTTGGCTCTATTTTGGATAGAAATTCCTTGAAGGCACACACACTTCTTAGTCCAGATCTGGTAATGATCCTAGAGGTGAGCTCAGTGAGAACATTCTCTATGGGATGTGATCCTTGATACTTGTATCCCTTTGGAATCAATCCTAGTGAGCTACTAGGATCACTGATGACATTCTGATCTAGGGTAGTTGGTGGCTCATTTCCCCTATCACTGTGCCTTCATCTTCAGTTCCCCCTGTTGAGGTGCCTCCAGGTTTGGTAGTTCTAGTCAATGAATCAGGTTGTGTAACCTGTTCTTCAACATTATTTCCTTCCTGCAGGTTAGTCTTAACACAGGATTCATCAAAGATCACATGCATAATTTCTTCAACACAGTTAGTTCTATTGTTTAAAACCCTGTAGGCTTTACTTTGAAGTGAATAACCTAAGAAAATTCCCTCATCACTTTTACATCAAATTTCTTAAATTATCCTTTCCATTATTATGTATGAAACATTTGCATCCAAAGGTTCTAAAGTGAGAGATATTAGGCTTTCTTCCTTTTAGTAATTCATAAGGAGTCTTCTCTAACATAGGTCTGATCATGCATCTATTTATGATATATGCTGTAGTACTTATTACCTCAGCCCAAAGGCTTTTAGCAATATTTGCTGCAAGCATCATTGTTCTAGTCATATCCTCCAATGTTCTATTTTTTTCTAGTCATATTCTCTAATGTTCTATTTTTTTCTTTCCACCACTCTATTTTGTTGTGGTGTTCTAGGAGCTGAGAAGTTATGATCTATACCATTTGTTGAAAAAAATTCCAAGAATTTTACATTGTCAAATTCTGTACCATGGTTAGATCTTATGGAGACTAAGGAAGTACCTAGTTTCTTTTAATTTTTCTTAATGAAAATTTTAAAGACATCAAAGGCATTTTCTTTAGAGGCTAGAAACAATGTTCAGGTGAACTTAGAATAATCATCAACAATTACGAACACATATCTCTTTCCACCTCTTCTCTGAAGTCTCATAGGTCCACACAAGTCCATATAAACCAAGTCAAGGCACTTGGATGTGCTAACATGGTTCTTTGACTTAAAAGAAGACCTTACCTGCTTCCCCCTTACACAAACACTACATAACTTTTCTTCCTTAAACTTGGTCTTGGGTAATCCCAATACCATGTCTTTGGAGGAAAGTATGTTTAGTTGTTTCAGACTTGTATGTCCAAGTGTTCTGTGCCAAATGAGGGGATCAGTTTCTATTGCACTTAGACAAGTTAGCTCAGGTCCTGGTATTTCCATTATGTCTACTTTATATATATTTTTGTATCTCCTTGCAGTAAGCATAATTTCTTTGGTGTCCATCCTTTTGACTTTAACCCCTGCAACAGTGAAAATTACTTTATTACCTTTGTCACATAATTGTGAGATGCTCAGCAGATTATGCTTCAATCCTTCCACAAGATTGACATCCTCCAATTCATTTGACTTAGATGAGCCAATTCTTCCAACTCCAGTAATTTTTCCCTTTTTTCCATCACTAAAAGAAACTCCTCCCCCATCTATTTTGGAGAGTGAAAGAAACTTTTTGTTTATCACCAGTCATGTGTCTTGAGTAAGCACTATCTAAGTACCATTGCCTCTTGTTTCTTTTCACCTTCTCCTGCAAAAGAAATCAATGGTTAGACTTAGGAACCCAGACAACCTTGGGTCCTATTTTATAAGTAAAATGATGAATTAGATTTCTTCTAGTCCATGCAGGTAACAAGTAGTGCAACCTATTTCTCTGACCAGAACTGGTTTTGTTCCTTTTGGTCTGAGAAAATCTGTTAGACAGGTTTTGACCATTTATCCTTCTTTTTCCAACCACTGGACATTCAGTGGTGGGATGTCCAAGGTTTCCACAAAAATAACATAAATCTTTAGGATCATCAAAACTTTTGTGGAATCCCAAGCCAGCCTTTTTATTGTAATTTCTTTTACTTAATTTGTGAACAATTCTTAAGTAGTTTGTCCACCTATTTGCCCTTTCAAGATTCAATTTTAGCTTAGAAACTTCTTGACTAAATTTATTTATTTTTCAGTTAATTCATGGCATTCTTGTTTGTATTTAAAAAGCTCAAGTTCAGCATTTTCTTGTTCTTTACTCATGGTCTTTTTCCTATTTTCAGTGAGAGTTAATTTGAGAACTTCAGACTTAAGATCATTGTTCGAAATCTCAAGTTCTGCAACCTGTTTTTTGAGAGTATAATTTTCCTTGTCAACTGTACCTGAGCAAGCCTTTAGATAAATGAGACCCAATTTGAGGCTTGCAAGACTGTTGAACAATTCATCCCCATCAGAGGTTAACTCTTGGAAATCATCAATCAATACACTCATCAACGAAATAAGTTTTGGTTTTGAAAACAATTGCAATTTTTCTTTAAGTTCAAGAATACTTACTTCAGAACCCTCTTCTTCTTCATCTAAATCTGAATCTCCAAGACCTATGAATACAATTTCATCAACTTCATCTTCATCTGAATCAGATTCCTAGGATGCTATCATTGCATGCTCCTCCTTCCTTTTTGCCTTCAGTTCCTTTTCAACCCTTTCTTTTTTCCATTCTATTTCCCAACTGGGCAGTCTCTGATTTGATGATCAATTTTTCCATATTTGTAGCACCCATTTGGATTGTCATTGGAATATTTCTTAGTACCTGTTCCCTTCTTCTTCTTAAAGAATTTGCTGAAATTCTTAGTTATGAAGGCAACTGGATCCTTGTCAAGTTCAAATTCCTCATCACTATCAAAAACTTTCAATGCCAAGATTTTTTCAGGAGCTTCTTGTTCTTTGGTTCCATCAATTTCCATTTCATAAGTCCTTAAGTTCCCTACTAGTTCATCTAGGGTCATACCTTCAAGATCCTTATTTACCTCTCTAATTGCAGTTACCTTAACATTCCATTTTGATTTAGGTAATACCCTCAATACCTTTTCAACTTGTTCTTCCTTAGAGATAACTTTTCTGAAGAAAGTCAACTCATTTGTTAAAGTGGTGAGTCGAGTCATCATCTCTTGTAGGGTTTTATTTTCCTTCATTTTGAATGCCTCATACTCAGTGAAAAGGAGAAAAATCCTGAATTTTCTTACTTGAGAGGTACCTTCATGAGCATTCATCAGTGTATCCCAAATTTGCTTAGCAGTAGTGCATGTTGATACCCTATTGTATTCAGTAGGTCCTAATCCACAAACCAAGATATTCTTGGCCTTTGTATTCTTTTTCAAAGCCAACAAGTCATCAGGAGTAAATTTACTCCTTACTTTCTTGACTTGTACACCATCAACCAACTTTATTGGAATAGTGAGTCCATCAGTAATCCTGTCCTGTAATTCATAATCTTCACCTTGGATGAACATCTTCATTCTTGCCTTCCACGAAATAAAGTGAAATCCATCAAAATATGGAGGTCTAGTAGTTGATTGACCTTCACTGTGACCAGTAGGAGGTACGAAATTCATCATGTTGATGTTTTCTTAGGTGCTAACCTTATTTAAGAAAACTTTGCTTTGATACCACTTGTTAAAGTATGAGCCCTACTAATTGTCTATCTGTGGAATAATTAAGTAAATGTGGTTCATAGAAGTAAAAGCTGAACACAGTGTTTTTACGTGGAAAACACCCGGCTCAAGAAAGGTGTAAAAAAACACGACCTGTACCTCTACAAAATTTAACCCCAACTTTACTATAACACTTGAGACTCAACAATCAATAAAATTACAAGACTTCTCGTAAACTAGAAATTAAAACTTCTAACTCCCATCACTACGAAAACATAAATCTTCCCAAGATAAGTGTTCTCAAGTATTTGAGTTTCCTAACTTGAAGACATAACTCCTAACTCAGTTTATAGATCACTGAGACTAGAACAATGACTCATTACAACTCAAAGAACCTACCTACTACAAATAGTCTATGACTTGCTGAGTAAGGGACCAGGTTTTTGTTCAAGTTTGTGAACTATTTTGCTGATTGTTGATTATCTTTTCAGTGCATTGAGTAAGTACTTTTAAATTCGTTTCTTTTATTTAAGCACACACTTCATAGAGTTCTTCAATTGATGTGATCTTCTATGTTCAATAGGACTAGATAGTTTTACTCTTCTTATTGCTGCCCCCTTTCTCACTTCTTCTTTAAATAGGATTCCTCTTTTAATAGGATTTTTCTCTTATCTCTGCAAGACTTATTGTTCAACTTAACTCCTACATGACCTCTTTTTCAACTCAACTTCTGCAATACTTCTTGTTCAACTCAACTTTTGATGTGATAAATGTTATCCACTTCTGTTTGTGCGCAGAATCATCTTATCCATAACTTGTCTGTAGCTGAGCTTTTTTCACTTGGATGGACCAGCTTTCACAACATGTTTCATTCACATGTCTATCATAAAAACTTCACATTCCCTAACATTAATTTTATATGAGTTTTACTCAACTAAAAAGTTTGAAAGTTTTATCGACTACACGATTCAATAGTAATTCAAAATAATGCCTTTCACATTCTCTTGGTCTAGTTTTGACATTAAAGAAAAGAGAATAAATAAATTAAATTTTAAGCATATACAAACATTAAGAGTGTTTCTGTAGGATGTCTTACCAAAAGTAATTCGACTAATTATTGATCTTGGCGAGTGTGACTCCAGTGAATTTTTCAGGTATGTTTTTGTTCTTTATCATCCTCGTCCTCTTTCTTATCTTTATCTTTCTTCTTCTTCTTCTTATTCTTCTTTTTCCTCTTCTTCTTGGCAATTTGTTTTCAGTTGTTGGCCCTTACTATTGTAGTACTTAGTTTAATATGATTAGCCTATATGTTTAAATTCACCAGGTTCAGAATTGGAGTTCAAGGAAATTAAATTTGCAAGAAGTAAAAAAAAAAAAATTAGACAAAGTTGTTGCAGAAGACCTGAAAATAAAATAGAAGAAAACAAATTTGGTGATCAAGATTCGAGACAAAGCAACGACAAAGCTAATGAAAAAAATCTTGAAATTTTAAAAGCAGGATTCATAAGAATTTGACTCTGATTTATATCAGAGTTATTGTTCACTTTGCCAAAAATAACGTGAGTCCTAACCATAAGAGGACTCCTACAATGATGATTCTTTTACTTTGCAAAAAATAATAGAAGCGTAGGAAAGCCAAAAATAATACTAAGTTCTAACCATAATAGGACTCCTATCAGGATGATGATTCTTTTACTTTGCCAAAAATAACAGGAAGCGTAGGAAAAAGTTATATAATTTTTTAATATATTTATATTTATTGTAGTCATAATAATTGAAGGAAAGAGTGAAAAGACAGTTTTATCTAAAGCAGAGACTTTTAATAAAGGACAAAAAGTTCAATTCACTTTTCTAAGGGTCTTCACACTTTTAATATATTATATAGACTATAGATAGATATAGATATAGATATAGATATATTTCATTTCTTTTTAGCTATCAATTTATTAGAAAAAATGATGGACCTTCCTTCTCCCCACATTCAAGATCACATATTACTCTACATGATTTACTTACTAATGTATAAACGGATGAAGAGAAAAGGTTAGGGTGATATATATATATATATATATATATTTCATTTCATTTTAGCAATCAATTTATTAGAAAAAAAGATGGACCTTCCTTCTCCCTACATCCAAGATCACATATTACTCTACATCACTTATTTCTCTACATGATTTACTTACTAATGCATAAACGGATGAAGAGAAAAGGTGAGGGTGATAATGGTTAATTGAAGATAAAAGATAATTAAGTATATTCATTAGAATTATTCAATGTACGTTATTTCTATTGAAATTCTTCACTGTAAGTTACTATTAGTTTACTATTATAAATTATAAATATAAATATTGCATGTACATCTTTGTGATCCTTTCTTCTCTTTCACAATAGTAGATTTTTGGAGGTGCTTAAGCATTAGAAATCTCTCTGTTGCTTTTTTGGATCCGGCTTCTTTTCATTTTCACTCTCTTCATTTACCCCAAGTTTCCATCTTGATTGATGACATATGACTTAATTAAATTAAATGGTTAAGATTTAATTTATTCCAAATTAAAACTCTAATCATGGTTCATATAATAAATATATTATATAAACTAAAAATAGGTTGTTTATTTCTTTCCTTTCTCAATATTCCCTCCAAGATTAATTATTTCTCTAAATTTTCGCTCATTCCCTCCAGAATTTATCAGTTCTAAGTTGACAGTTAATGATGCACATAAAAAAGGAGGATGACTCTGAAGGATTACTTCAATTCTATTTAAAAGATTGTAATAGCCAAGACAATTTTTTCATCCTCATTATGTATTTTATTTTTCCTATAGTTTTTTCTTTACACTTCAGTCGAAACCAAGAAGCTTGTGGAAAAAAAAAAACTGACTAATGAAAAAAAGAAATGAAGAAATTAAAATCCTTCATCGTCTTTAGAATTTACCAAGTGAAATTTTTTCTCAGAAGATAAAAGTGTTTTATGACATATTTTCTGTTTATTTTTTCGCCTCGTCAATTCCTTCTTGAAACATATGTTATATAAGTAATAAGTAATCTAATTAAAAATTATGTATAAGAAAGGTATATTTTTAAGTGCTGCCAAATTAGAACTGATAGATTTTGGAGGGAATGAGAGAAAATTTAGAGAAATAATCAGTATTGGAAGGAATATTGAGAAAGAAAAGAAATAAAAAAACTTTTTTTAGTTGATATAATATATTTATTATATTAATCATGATTAGAGATTTAGTTTGAAATAAATTAAATCTTAGTCATTCAATTTAATTAGGCCATGCGTCATCAATCAAGATGGGAACTTGAGGAAAATGGAGAGAGTGAAAATGGAGAGGAGACAAATCTTGCTCCTTTAATAGGTAAAAATTTTTATGTTGTTTTCTCATTATTGATTCATTGTAATATTGTAGGAAACTGACAAGTTATGTAGATTTAAAGAATTGCATTCTTTATTACAATTATTCAATGTACATTATTTCTATTGCAATTCTTCACCGTAAGTTACTATTACTTTATTACTATATATATATGAATATTGCATCTTAATAATATTCATGACTTTTATGATCTTTATATTCATAATTTTCAAATATTAAATTTTAAAAAGATGTCTTATGGTATTCCTTGAAGTAGTATTATAGTTATATTTTTCTGTAATATAATATTTATTGCTTCGGGTACACAATTTGTATTATGTCAAAACAACTTCAACACAAGTTCAAGATTAAATCAAGAACACTTATGTAGTTTTTCAACACCTTCAACACAAGTTCAATATGAACTATCAAAGAAGTGTGCTATTTTATTTTAAAGAAAAAAGATGAAGCAGAATAAGCCAAGTCCTCCGAATTTACGGAGTGTCCTTAAGAAAATAATCCCCATCAAGTATCCGAGGTTGCGAGATTTTCCTCCAAGGATAAAATGGCTTCACAACCAGAATATAGTGGTACCTCAAACTTTCTGGTTTTCTTCGAACTCACTCAACGAGAGATGATCACACAGAGTTTTTAGAAGCAAGAGAAATATTTTTTCTATGTAGAAATTCTCATACTAAACCTGTGGAAAAAATGCAGGTTTATATAGCCATGAAGTGCCTCTTTGGAAAGGAGGCAATGGTTCATTGGAAAGATGTATCATTTTGTAATAGTTATGTCTGTCCATTCCGAAACATGTCTTTTTATAAACAGTCACAACCGACCAAACAGTCACCCTTTTTTCAAAATAGTGTGTCTTTTTCTCGAAGGGTTGTCCCTCAATTTTTCATTCACACCAATTGAACCCAACAATCCCCCACATGAATGAGGAATAAGGAATGATTATTCTTTGTAAAACTTTATGGGCAAGTATGTGATCATCAGACAAAAAACTAATTGCATCTAGATAAGTGGGTTTTCCTTTGAACTTTTCATAGTGAACATGCATTGCATATACTCGGTCAATTGGTAGATTTGATATTTTTGAACCGTTGAGCTTTAATGTACACCTATATAATACATGTCACACAACCAACCTTTTACCATTTATGGTTCCCACAATTTTATTCATTTTAGCCATGAACACGTTTCGATTTCATGAGAGCTTTAAGAATATACCTTTACTAACATTCTCCTTGAAGTGGCTTCCACTTCTCCCTCACATAGGTGATTTCTAAACGTTCAATCCTATAGATTAAACTATTTGGCCAAATCAACCAAATTTAGATAATCATTAAAAGACTTCACACCATAAGTCTTATCCTTGTTTAGTAAACATTGTCTATACTATGAGAATGGATTGAGTATATTGACAATGTTGAACCTGTCAGACACAACTTTTTGGATCTCCTTGAACCTAGATCTTGGGATCTCAAGTCTGCTAGGTAGAGTTACTGCCATGCTGACTTGTCCTAGGTTGTAAACTCATTCCCTTGGATGTTCTCTCAACTCCTTCTCTAGATAAGCCTTTTGTAAGTGTATCCGGCATATTATCCTTTGTCTTCACATAGTTAACAGTGATAATTCCACTAGAGAGAACTTTTCTAACGGTATTATATCTCCGTATTGTGTGATGAGATTTACCATTGTACATCATGCTCCCTGCCCTACCTATTGTCGCTTGACTATCACAATGTATACATACTGGTGCCAATGGTTTGGACTAATAAGAAATATCTTCCAAGAAGTTATGGAGCCATTTTGCTTCTTCACCGACTTTATCTAATGTGATAAATTCTGATTCCATTGTAGAGCGAGCAATATATGTCTATTTGGACAATTTCCAAGAGACTGCTTCTCCATCTATAGTAAATACGTATCCACTCGTGGATTTTACTTTATTCAATCTAGTGATCCAATTTGCATCACTATATCCCTTAGTTGTGCTGGATATTTACTATAATGCAAAGCATTGTGAGGCACTTTCACTTTCATTCTTTTGAAGTGTGAAGCTCACGTCCAATGGAGTCTTGGCAATACCAAATTCCAAATACTTGAATTTGTCAAGTACCTTTTTGATGTAATGAGACTGTGAAAATGCCAAACCTTGTGGAGTTCTATGGATTCTTATTCTTAAGATCACATCCGTAACTCCAAGGTCTTTCATACCAAACTTGCCTTCAAACATTCATTTTGTAGCATTTATGTCAGAAATATCTCGACTGATGATTAACATATCATCCACATACAAACAAATAATGACCTTGTGATTTGGAGTGTCTTTAATGTAAACACATTTATCACATTCATTTATCTTGAACCCATTTGCCAACATGGTTTGGTCAAACTTTGCATGCCACTATTTAGGTGCTTGTTTTAGTCCATAGAGTGACTTATCCAGTTTGCACACCTTCTTTTCTTTATCAGGAACCACAAAACCCTCGGGTTGTTCCATGTAAAATTTCTTCCTCCAATTATCCATTTAGGAATGATGTTTTTATATCCATTTGATAGATTTCAAGACTATATACCTCCGCCAAGGAAATTAACATACTAATTGACGTTATCCTTGTTAGTGATGAGTACGTATCAAAGTAATCAAGGCCTTTTATCTATTTGAAGCCTTTAACTACAAATCTTACCTTGTATTTGTCAATAGTACCATCCTCTTTTATTTTTCTTTTAAAGATCCATTTAGAACCTAAAGGTTTATTTTCTGGAGGAAGATCAACCAACTCCCATGTATGGTTGTTTAAGATTGAATCAATCTCACTATTGACTGCCTCTTTCCAAAAGGATGAGCCTGAAGACGACATCGCTTCTTTAAATTTTAAGGCTTATTTTCTAAGAGAAATGCTACTAAATCCTATCCAAACAAAGTTGACGTTCTTTGACATGTACTACGTCTTGGGTTCTCATCATTATGTACATCCACACTTGGTTCATCTCGAGGTCATTTAGGCCCCCCACTAGTCTGTTCATGTCTAGTTTTATACGAATAAATATGTTCAAAGAATTCAGCATTATCTGACTCAATTATCGTATTTTTATTCATATCCGTATATTTGAATTTATGAACCAAAAATCGACATGATTTACTACTTTTATCATATCCTATGAATATGCAGTTCACTGTCTTAGGTCCTATTATTACCCTTTTATGTATAGGAACTTGGACCTCCGCTAGAAACCCCTACACTTTGAAATATTTCACATTGGTTTCCTTCCTTTCCATTTTTCATACAGAATTGATAGTGAATTACTGTGGGACATTCTATTAAGTATTTGGTTAGCTGTAAGGATAGATACCTACCCATTAGTTTTACGGTAAACCTGAACTTATTAGTAAGACATTCATTATTTCCTTTAAGGTTCAATTTTTTCTTTTCATAATTCCATTAGATTGGGGTGAATACGGGATCGTAGTTTGATGAATAATTTCATTTTCTACACATATTTCTTCAAAGTGAGATCCACATTCTTCACCCCTATCACTTCTTATTATTTTGATCTTTTTCTCTAACTAATTTTCAACTTCTGTTATATATTGCCTAAACGTATCTATTGCTTCACCTTACTGTTTACCAAATAGATATGACAGTACCTAGTACAATCGTCAATAAAAGTTATAAAATACTTTTTTCCACCACTAGATGGTGTTGACTTCATATCACAAATGTCAGTGTGGATTAAGTCTAAGGGATTGGAATTCCTTTCTACGAACTTATACGGATGCTTAGCATACTTTGATTCCACACATAGTTGACATTTTGATTTATTGCACTCAAAGTTTCACAAAACTTCTAAGTTAATAAGTTTTTGCAAGGTTTTGTACTTGACATGTCCTAAACGACTATGCCACAAATCATTTGACTCTAGCAAATAAGAAGAAGCCTCAACTTTCACCATTTAAAAAGCCATTACATAAAGTTTGAAAAGACCTTCATTGAGGTAGCCCTTTCCTACATATGTTTCATTCTTGATTATTACAACTTTCTCCAAAATAAACACACACTTAAATCTATTTTAAATAAGAAATGTTGTTGACACTAATTTTTTCCTAATAGTAGGAACATGGAGAACATTGTTGAAAGTCAACACTTTGCCGGAAGTCACTTTGGGGAATATCTTCCTATTTCTTTCAACCTTGGTTCTTGTGTTATTTTCCATGAAGATCACTTCTTTGGACCCAATGGGTTCATAAGTAGCAAAAGCTTCTTTGTCCGCTCAAACATGTCTAGTGGCTCCTAAATTAAACCACCTTTCATTTTGATACCCAACTAGATTGCTTTCAGTGATTATATCACATAGATTTTTAATCTTTCTAGTTATTTCCAACATGTTTATCTAATCTCTTTTTTCTTGTTCTTATTTAGAACTTGACTATTTTGAGATTTGTGGACAACATAACTACATATGTAGCAATTGTCTTTGAACATTTTCTTATTCTAGTCTTTCTCTTGTCCAGAATACTTATTCATCTTCTTATCATTTGGAGCATCATCCTTAACAGGATTTGCAACCATCATTGATGATTTTTCATTCAACTCATTATCCTCGTCTATCTTGGAATAACTCATAAGATCTTTCAAATCAGATAATTGATTTCCAATCATTTTTTTTCAAGAATATGAGGATCTATACTTATAAACATTTGCATTGGAAGTTTGTCCAGTCAAAATGACATCATTTGTTATCATTCTTTGAAGTTTAGACCAAAATATTTTTCTAATTTCTCTATCATTTTTATTGCTAGAGCAATACCTAAACGACTTAATGACGCACCATTGGTTGCCGTTGGGACAACACCATTCACAAATAAATTAATTTATTATTTAATTTCATTCCTCATTTTTCTGTCAATCTTTGACGTACTCTTTAGTATTTCAGAATACTAATAATAAAGAATTTAATCTTTAGCCAACTTGTTTCTAGTCAATGATGAAGTTTTTATAACTTCAAATCATCACCAAATGAACTATGAAACATGATGAAGTTTTAACGACTTCAAATCATAATCAAATTCAAACAGAGTGAAATCCCATAGATTTCAAACTCCAGAAACCAATGCAGAGATTTTAACGAATCGGTGAACTTTTTATATTCCTCAAATTGAATTCTCATACTGATTTCTTGATGAAGTTTTTATATTCTTCTAACCGAGGGAGTAAAAATTAAAAAATTTCAGTCTCCACAAAATCAGACCCAATACAGATTAACCAAACACTTGATTTATAAATAGTGATAAAAAAAATTTTCCTACACCAAACAAGCACAAAAAATAAATATTTTTATACTTTTCTTAAAATTATTATTTTTCTCAATTTTGATAAAATCTGTATTTTCCACCAATAACTTCAAAGACATGTTCAAATTAACATATGAACAATCAAATGAAGTTTTAACTATGGATTTACAACTTTGAACGTTTAACAATAAGGTCAACCCAACTTATGAACATCAACAAAATGAAGTTCAATCTATTTTATGGAAAATATCAAAACCAAATATTAAGAACAGCAACACAAGTTCAACCAACTTATGGACTATCAAAATGAAGTTTCAAAAACTTCAAACATAAGTTCAAAAAGTTGAAGAACTATCAATATGAAGTTCAAACTATTTACTGAAAAAATAATAAACAAAACAATACAGATTAATATTTATTTTCTTAAGATTGTTTTTTGGTTACACAATCTGTATTATGTCAAAATAACTTCAACACAAGTTCAAGATTAAATCAAGAACACGTAAGAAATTTTTCAACATAAGTTCAATATGAACTATCAAAGAAGTGTGATATTTTATTTTAAAGAAAAAAAATGAAGCGGAATAAGTCAAGTCCTCCGAATCCACGGAGTGTCCTTAAGAAAATAATTCTCCTCAAGTACCCGAGGTTGCGGAATTTTTCTCCCAGGATAAAATGGCTTCACAACCAGAATGTAGAGGTACCTCAAACTTTCTGGTTTTCTTCAAACTCACTCAACGAGATATGATCACACAGAGTTTTTAAAAGAAAGAGAAATATTTTTTCTATGCAGAAATTTTTATACTAAATCTGTGGGGAAAATGCAGATTTATATAGCCATGAAGTGCCTTTTCAGAAAGGAGGCAATGGTTCATCGTAAAGGTGTATCATTTCGGAATAGTCATGTCTGTCCATTTCAAAACATGTCCTTTTTGAACAGCCACAACTGACCGAACAATCACTCCTTTTTCAAAATAGTGTATCTTTTCCTCGAAGGGTTGTGCCCCTCCATTTTTTATTCACGCTAATTGAATCCAACAATATTTGTGCTTTAATTTAATTTACAAAATGGGACTTTTAAGTGTTGATCGACTTGTGAGAGTAAGTGTCAACAAGAGCTTAGGAATTATGCTATAAAAGTAAATAATTTTTTATTTATAATATCATATCCAAGGTCATCCTCTCATTTCATATTTGGTGTAATAATATTGTTGTATTTTCTATCGTATTATATTTATGTTTTGTAATTTGACTTGAAGAAAAAAGGTTTTGCATTTATATTGGACATTTTTAGTTCTTTGATAGAAAATTACATTTTAAACTAAATTCAACTAGTAAGTATGCACCTTTTATTTTACTTATCAATTTTTTGTTTTAATTTTTTTTTTTCATTAGGTTTGAGATTTTTGTATTTGTAAGAGAGCCTTTTTTGAGTGCGCGAAGAGCGTTTAAGTACACTAGTTCCCTTGTAAAAAAAAATAAACTATTTGCATGATTACCTTTCTTAGATAACACAAATCAACAAATAATTTAAGAAGGTTATGTAAACTATTACAATGTTTAGCCCCTTGATCAAATAATTGTGAGGTAGTTAAGTTTCAATAAAAGAAAAATGGGACATAAGTAGTGTTTGAGGTTATAAATATTATATATCCAAAATATTAATTTAAGCTAGACATAAGTAAATAAAATGACCATGCAAGAATCATGGGACTCGTGGGGTGTCTCACACCTTTCCCTCACTTAATAGAATTTTTTATCTTAATTTCTAATTTCCAGACCAATAATAAAGAGTCATTTAATTTTAATTGGGGATTCAATAATTTAATGACCATTTCTGTCGTTATGTATAAACCTCTTGCTGAAAATCCCGTGTTAAAATTTAATTCGAAGTTGAAGTTAAAAATTTCATGCTAGGCTAGTATTGTGCAAAATCAGAATGAGGCATGGTCTAGGGAAATCCAGGATTCTTCAGGAACATTAGGTGGTGTTTGATTTGATTTCTAGTTATCTAAGATGATAAGTATCCCATATAAATTTATGAAATCAAATCTTTGTAAGTAGAACTCTTAAAATTGATCTGAGCATAAAGGACATTATTTAAAATGTCCCTGGTTTAAGATAGGTTGTAAAAACTGAGATTTTAGGGTAAAAATGGACATTCTATCTTATCGACACTACTATAGCAGAGAAATTCTTGCTATAGATATGGTCAGATCTAGTCAACGCCCGCTATAGCGGCAGGTGCTGCTATAGTGACATTGTTATACTGGCATATGTCGGTATAGCTACAAAAGTCGTAAATTTAATTAATTTTTTCTCTAATGTAATTTATTTTTTAAAAACTTATTTTGGGAAAAGAAGGGGTAATTTTTTGTAATTCCCACTAGATTTTCATCGTTTAGCCTCATTAAGGTAAGAATTTCCTCTCCGTTAACAAGTAATTGATAATTAATCCTTAGAATCGCTAATTTATAAAGTTTGGAGAGGATTTTAGTGCTGATTTTGGTTATTTTCTAGTGCAAGGGAGTGAATTATAAGTAATAGGTTAATTGATTTTGATTATTAATGGTAAATTTACCCTTGTATTTTGTTAATTCACTAATTTATCCATAAAATTGATATTGTTAGATAAATTATGGCAGAAAGGCCTTAGAACGGGAAGGAAATAATTATGGACTTGTACTTAGGGGTTGGATATGAGTTACACTTCTCAACATGGTAGGTCATTTCATTGATTTTGTGTTTATATACATATTTTAGCTGAAGAGCAAGCATAAATTGCACGGAAGGGCAAAGCTCGAGTTTAGACGAGTTGTACAAGCTTGGTTCGAGGTAGGTGATGGTATTGTACCTTAAATCCAATTTGTGTTATATGTTCATGTCAACTACTTTGTAGTGTGGCTTATTAGTGCATGTTTTTTTTTGTTTGGTTAATTTCAAATTTTAATTTATTGTATGATTTTGGCCTACCTCATTGCTAAACGTGAAATGTTTTGGTATTTAAAATATTTTCACTGATTATTGGAGAAAAAAGGTTGGCAAAAACTTGTGTCTGGGATTTAGTACATGGATGAAAATTATCCCTTGTAGGTCATGGCTAGAGGGTAGATGTTTTACCCATATCATGTATGTGCGAGGGTCAGGTAAGCTTGATGGTTCCATGAGTGAACCATGGAATATATTTTATGCTTGATAATTGTATACATATTTTAACTTGGGTTGGTTGAACGTGACTTGGTGATATTTTATTGGCTCATTGGTTGTAATCTTAAGCTACTTAATGCTGCTTTTTATGCTAAATGTATGTTGGTTTGAATATGGATTAAATTCTTGTACTATAATTTATTTATGTGTTCATATTTTCATCTGGGTAAGCCAAATAACCCTACCAGTACAATGTTGTTTTCTTGTGTGCTGATACTACACCTTCTCTTACTTTTATGAGTGTAACGCATATTCCAGCGGCTCCTATGAAGTCTCACTTGTGATTCCAGTGGTTCATTTTGTATTCAAAGATGAGTAGCATATTTTGGGCTACTATAAATCCTTCTTGGATGAAATAGTCTTTATTTCTGTACTTATGTTTTTCATTTTAGTTTTAGGGTTGCATTCCCTTCTTAACAATCTTAGATGTTTTGGTATAGACGACTTGTGGGTCCTAGGAATGTTTTAATAAAGTACAATGTTCCACATTTTAGTTGTACTTATGTTTTTGATTTATCATTGAATATCTTTATTGATAAATTAGTTTTATTATCTATTTAAGTGTTGATTTTGAGATGGTGTTTCGGGGTAGATGGTCCTTCCACTTGGTGAGTAGTGTTGGTGTTACTCAGGAAGGATTTGGGCCATGACAAAGTTGGTATTAGTTCCAAGGTTTATCGATCTTATCATACCAAAAAAGATCTAATAGTGGCTCGCATAATGGTACAGAGATGTCTATACTTTTATCCAGCCGCTCCAGTTACAAAGCCATCCGTAAGGAGAAGATGATGAGTAGGAGGGAGAGAATAATCAGAATTTTGTACTTCTGTTGGATCCTCCCTATTTCCCAATTGAGCTTTTATAGGTAAATGAAAGAAAAATGAGGGGATGAGCCACACCCACTGGGGGTGGATCTCAAGAAACATATGGCCAGACCCTCATAAGGTCAGTTTCACCTTCCCTACCTCATGATTGTTTAGAAAAGATGGAAGTAGTAGAGGCACAGGGTATGGGGATCGAGGTAGCGGCACCTACTAGGGTTGAAGCACTACCCCCTATGTCTGCTGAGATTATTCAGAAGGTGTTAGATTTTTTAAGTGGATTAGAATAGACTAAAGCCACATCCATGATATCAAATTTTCATGCTCTGGTTGTTCATCTTACTGTTGCTATGGCTCTTAGAATAGATAAAGCTTTAGGGATCAATACTTTTCCTTATTTTTTTGGGTTTCGTAATGGATGGTATGAAAGAAGAGCTATCTAAAAAATTTTTAAAGATGAAACCTACAACATTCTAGGGTACTGAGTTTGAGGATGCTTTAGAGTTCATTATTGACTTTTATGAGAGGTTGCATAAGATGGGTATTATGAAGCAACGCGGAGTTGAGTTTGTGACTTTTCTATTAGAGAAGGTTGCTAACCAATGGTTGAGGGCATACGTAGAATATCAGTCACCAATTTTGACTCCATTGACTTAGAAATAGTTTCATGATTTGTTCTTAGAGAAGTATTTTCTCCATGCACTCTGCAATCGCAAGAAGGGTGAGTTTTGGGCATTGGAGCAAGATGATATGTCAGTTGCAACCTATAAGGATAAGTTCTATGCCTTGTCTCGCTATACCTCTTAGCTGTTGACTACTAAGGAGGAGAGTATTTTCCTCTATGTTAAGTGTTTGGATTATGATCTTCATATTTTTCTATACATATAACTTCTAAAGGAAAGGGGTTCAATGAAATTTCTAGCTATTTGAAGATGTTGGAGGGGGTAACGAAAGAGGGTCAAGCTAAGATGTTAGCCAAGAAGTCCCACAATATTGGAAATTTTAGTGGGTCTTTATCTAAGGGACATGGTTAGCAGGCCTATTCAGCTCGTCCAATTCTATCAGCCTTACCAGATTTAAATATAGTTCTAACAAAGGTTTTTCTCAAGCACAGGTTGTTAGGGGCCAAGGGCTTTTTACTCTTCTAGCAGTCGACCTTTTTTTAAGCAAAGGTGTTATTATTGTGTTGTTGTTGGTCACTTAAATAGGTAGTGTTTTGTGAGATAGGTGAATGCCCAGGTGAACACCAGACTTGATCTATAGTTCCTGCGAGTAAAGAGAAAGGAGGTAATGACAGGGGTTGTCCATAGAGTGGATGGGGAAATTAGGCAACTAGTCGGGGTTGTTGAGGAAATAGAGGTGCAGAGAAAGGATCACAGTTAGGGTAGGAGTTATCTCAAATTAATAATAGGGCTCACTATTATGTATTTTCAAGAAAGACTAATACTGAGGCTTCTGATGCAGTGATCACATGTACTATCTTTTTTTTGTGATAGAATAACATCTATTTTATTTGATTTGGGTCTACTTATTCTTATATATCTGTTCAGTTTATGGTGGGTCTGAATCTGGTTTGTGATGTACTTGATTACCCGATTTATTTGTTTACTTTGATTGGTGAGCATGTTGTATTAACCCATGTTTACTATTCTTGCCCTGTATTATTTATGGGTTTTCAAAGTTGGGTATACTTGATTATTCTGGATATGTTGGACTTTGATGTAATTCTTGATATGATATGGTTATCTCCATATCACATTATTTTAAACTGTAATGCTAAGACAGTGACTCTAGCTATGTTGGTAATGGATAAGCTAGAGTGGGAGAGAGTGTATAAGGCCAAATCGGTGAATATTATAGTATTTTTCTGAGTCAGGATGTTAGTTGGAAAGGAGTGTTCAATATTTTAAGCTCATCTTTGGGATATGAATGTGGTGTCCCCTTCTCTAGAGTCAGTTTTGTTAGTTTTCCAGGATGTGTTTCCTTCAGACCTACTGTGTATGTCTCTATATAGGGATATCAATTTCTATATTGACTAAGAGCCAAAAACCGATCCTATATCAAGCCCTCCTTATCAAATGACTCCAACAGAGTTGAGGGAGCTTAAAACTAAATTGTAGGAACTACTTGAAAAGGGTTTTATTTGTTCAAGTGTTTCACCTTGTGGTGATCCTATCCTTTTTTTTAAGAAGAAGAATGGTAGTTTGAGGATGTGTATCGATTATATAAAGCTCTATAAGGTTACTATTAGAAGTAAATATCCCTTGCCTCGTACAAATGATTTGTTTGACTAGTTAAAGGGTGAATAGGTGTTTTCAAAGATTAATTTGTGATTGGGTTATCATTAGTTGAAAATAAGACCAGAGGATATACCAAAGATAGATTTTAGAACATGGTATGGTCATTATGAGATTCTGGTGATATTTTTTAAGTTAACTAATGTGCCTACAACCTTTATGAGCTTGATGAACAATATCTTTAAATCATTCTTGGATTGTTTTGTTATCGTGTTTATTGATGATATTCTAGTCTAATCAAAGAGTAGGGGGAGCATGCAAGTCACCTTATCATAGTTTTGGTGTAAGAACACGCAAAATTCCTAGCTTAATTCAGTCCTTTAAGCTTGTTAAGGGGTCCCAGACTTAGAAAATTCTAGCTAAGTATTCAAACTTAGTTTATTTTAGGCCTTCAAAAGTTGGCAATCTCATTTTACAACTTTAAAGTCCTTTAAAAGTCTATATTTGAGTTAATTCATATCAGGAAGGTCAATAGGTGTTCCCCGAAGAGTTTTAGATTTTTAGAACTTCGTTTGAAGCTTCTTTTAAAATCACAAAATAGTGTGCCAACGCGATCTTGGTGCATCGCGTGGCCTATCGTGTTGGTTAATATTTTCCAAGGTTACCTGCATCAAATTTCAGTGAGTCGATGTAATCTTAGTGCGACGCGTTAGATATCGTGTCGGTGCCATCGATGCACCGCGATGTACGTCGGCAATCCAGTTTTCACTCATTAAAAGACCACATTTTTGGGGGTATTTGGGCCTTTTTCCCCCGACTCTCAGCCCCCAAAACATGAAATTTAATACCCTAGGAAGCAAATAAACCCATTCTTTCTCGATTTCTCTTAAGAACAAGCCTTAGGTTTTTTTAATTTTCAAATCAAGAACTCAAGATTCCACCATTAATTTCTAAAAATTCTTCAACAAGGTATGTAAAGTATTCATCCAAGGGTCCCTTCCACCCTTGGAGTTCAAGAAACTTCTTTCATAAACATGAATTGTGATTTCCATGTGGTGGGTTTGAATGTAATCATGTGGATGTTGTGGAATGTGTTCCAAGTTGAAATCTTTATGTGTTTCTTGATATTATGATAGCATGTAAGTTGAATTTTGATTCTCTTAAATTGAAACCCTTTAATTATGAAGCCATGATGTATTAGTATTGTTGATCATACCCAAGTATAAAGATACGCCTACCATGTTTTGATAAAATGCTAAATTGAGACTATGGTGCTTTTATGATCCTTTGATGGTCTAAACGATGAACTTATGCTATACCCACATGTTCACAATGTCTTCTATGTTAAAGCTATACCTTGTATGTATTTGATGGAATGCTCATGAGATTGGTTTAATGAAATTATAATGTGTTAGTATCCATTCCTATTCATGTGCAAGTTCATGACTTTCAAGTGATTAATGAAATGCCTCATAAATCGTATTATGTGTTGTTGACTATTAGCAAGTATTCAAGAATTATCATGTCTTATTATTTTCATGCTATCGAGTCCTGGGGGGATTTAATACCTGACAATTTAGCTGTCTGCCTAGAGCCAGTGTCAGTTACATAATAGTCTCAATCATGTCACGATCAGTAGTACTCTAGTTCAGTTATAGAACTCAGGAAAACTCAGTAAACTCAGCTCAGTTCAGTTAATTAGTACAATCAGTAACAGATCAGTCCAGCCTAGTATGAACTAGGAAATCAGTTCAGTGTCTATTCATTTAGGAGTAGGATTCAACACCGAGTGAACCCAAGAAAGGGGACTCACTTGCCAACAAAGAGTGGGATCCTTAGAAGCAGTCCTTGCTTTCCAGAACTACGCAACCAGCGTAGGTTAAGACATTAAAACCTGCTAGTTGAGGGTTGATGAGGTGGGTTAACCCGACAGTTGAGGGTCCCACCATTCTCATATGAGAACCTGCCAGATGAGGGTATCTCTTCAGTGTCTTTACTAGTGGCATGGTACTGACACTCTTCCAACTAGGGTTACAGGTTGGACCCCAAATCTATTCAGAAAAGGGGCATGTCGGTTAGATAATTAGCCCCCACATTCTCAGTCTTCAGTAAAAAACTCAGATAGTTCTACAGATTTCAGGACTATCAGATACAGTCACTCAGCTCAGTATAGAACTCAGCTAGTTCTATCAGAAACAGGACTATCAAACATAGTCACTCAGTAAACAATATATAAATTATCAGTTATATCAGTTATCAATAATCCATGTTATCAATATACTTAGTATCCAGAATCCTTATGACTTCAGTTATAGTTATGTATTCATGCATGCATTCTCACGCAGTCATGTTCATGTTATTCTGTCAGTTATAGCTCATACATATGAATCCTTGCATTCAGCCTTACCTCACTTTGCGTACCAGTACATTCACACGTACTGACGCATACTTTTATTTACGCTATTGTGTTTTGTACCATAGGTTCAGACGTACAGGCCCTAGAGCATTCTCAGAAGTTCAGATTTTTAGCCAGTAGTAGTAGACTAGCAGTGAGTACTCATTATTCAAGGATATTCTTTTATTTAATTATCTCATTAGATTCAGCATTTTAGTAGATGGAGTTAGTTAGGGGATTGTCCCATCAACTTCTTTTTTAGATAGTTCAGTTTAGTTGCTTTTTAGACTAGATGTTTATACAATATTTAGTATTTCAGATTCAGATGTTTTATCAGACTTTATCATTTTCTTTACATCAGTATTACAGCTTTGAACCTTATGGCATTTCAGCCCATTATTCCACATTATACCTTATTATTATTTAGTTATTGTAGCAGGTACCAGTTATGGGTTAGCTTGTGGTCCTTCGAGATTATGAGCATCGCGTAGCTTCCGGGGTACAGACTCGAGGTGTTACACACTTAGTATTAGAGCCTAAGGTTTAACAGTATCCTAGGAAGTCTGAAAGCCGCATCTAGTAGAGTCTTGTGCATGGGTGTGTAGCGCGCCACTTATGGACTGGAGGCTACGAGATGTTTTAGGAATAATTTTTTTCAGTATTCATATTGTGCGAGTGAGCATGAGCTCTAGATAAACTCTCTTTTTAATACAAGTTTCTCTTCCATCTACAAAAAATGCCTCCAAAAAGGACTCAAGAAAGAGGAATGGGAGATCAATCTCCCAAGCTGAGTTCAGAGCAGCTTTCACCACCCTAGCTCATTCAGTTGCTGCTCAGAATGAACATCTAGCTGCCATTCCAGCCAACCCAGTGGCCAATACTGCAGCAGCCAGGATTCGGGACTTCACCCGAATGAACCCTCCGTCTTTCACAGGGTCTAAGTCAGATGAGGACCCTCAGGAATTCCTTGATCAGGTGCAGAAGATTACATATATTATAGGGGTGATAGCTAGTGAGAGCACTGAGCTAGCTGCATATCAGTTGCAGGATATGGCTCACACTTGGTTTAAACAGTGGAAAACATATAGGGCCATAGATGCAGGGCCTATTAAATGGGAGAAGTTTGCCACTACTTTTCTAGATAGATTCTTTTCCCTAGAGCTGAGAGAATCTAAGGTGTTAGAGTTTATTAATCTGAAGCAGGGCAATATGACAGTGAAAGAGTATTCTCTCAAGTTTACTCAATTAGTTAGATACGCTCCTCATGTGGTAGCAGATAGTAAATCCCTAATGAGTAAGTTTGTGTCTGGGTGAATGATAGTATGGTCAAAGAGTGCAGGACCGTAATGTTAATTAGTGAGATGGACTTGGCTAGGTTGATGATCCATGCTCAACAGGTAGAGGAGTAGAAGAATAAGGAGAGAGAGAAGCAGAATAAGAGAGCTAGAACAGGTAGTTTCAACTTTGCTCAGCCTAAGTTAGAGGGTGGGAATCGTTCTTTATTTTGCTCAAAATCTTCAATTCTAGATCCATCCTAAGCTAGTGCTCCAATTCCAAAATTCATAGAGGGCAATAGAGATAGAGCGCTAGGCTCTAAGTCTCAGGGTAGTGTCAGTAGTTCCTGAACCAATCCTCTTTGTCAGACTTGTGGCAAGAACCATCAGGGTATTTGCAGAGCTGACAATGATGTTTGTTTTGGATATGGTAAGCCAGGCCATAGATTCAGATATTGTCCCCAGTCAGGTTCTCAGGGTCAGCAAAACCGTCCTCCAGCTCAGTCCGATCGCCCGAATCAGCAGGGTGCCTCATCCAGTTCCACCAGTGGGAAACGTCCAAATAGACTCTACACTCTTCATTCCCAACAAGATCATGAAAGTTCTCCTGACGTGGTCACTGGTACGTTATAGATCAATCATATATATGTTTACGCTTCGCTAGATCCAGGAGCTTTCTTGTCTTTTGTTACTCCTTATATAGCAGTTGATTTTGGAGTCAGTCCCAAAATTTTATCAGAGTCTTTCTCAGTATCTACCCTAGTGGGTAAATCCATCATTGCCCAATGGGTATACAGGAACTATCCGGTTATGGTATCTCAGAAAATAACTTCAGCAGACTTAGTCGAATTAGAGATGACTGATTTTGATGTCATTCTCGGCATAGATTGGCTTCATTCCTACTATGCCTTAGTCGACTACAGAAACAGAATTGTCCAGTTCCAGTTCCCAAATGAACCCATCCTAGAGTGGAGGAGTAGTACTTCATCATTTTGGGGTCATCTTGTTTCTTACCTTCGGGCGAGAAAAATGATATCTAAGGGATGTATCTATCACCTTGTGCGAGTCAAGGACTCCAATTCAGAAACCCCTACTCTTGAATTAGTGTCAATAGCATGTGAATTCCCAGATGTATTTCTTGAAGATTTTCCCAGAATTTCTCTCAAAAGGAAAATTAATTTCAGAATTGATCTTCTCCCAGATACTCAAACCATATCTATTCCACCATACAGAATGGCACCTACAGAACTTAGAGAATTGAAAGAACAGTTGAAGGATCTCCTAAATAAGGGATTCATCAAGCCTAGTGTATCCCCGTGGGGCACACCAATTTTATTCGTGCGTAAGAAAGACAGTTCTCTCAGGATGTGCATTGACTACCACCAATTAAATAAATTCACAGTAAAAAACAAGTATCCCCTTCCCAGAATCGATGACTTATTTGACCAACTTCAAGGCGCTAGTTACTTTTCTAAGATAGACCTCAAATTAGGCTATCATCATCTCAGAGTCAGAGAATATGACATCCCGAAGACAGCTTTCAGAACTCGGTATAGTCACTTCGAATTCTTAGTCTTGTCCTTTGGTCTTACCAATGCCCCAGCAGCTTTCATGGACTTGATGAACCGTGTATTCAAGCAGTACTTGGACATGTTCGTCATAGTTTTCATAGATAACATCCTGGTTTACTCCTGCAGTAAACATGATCATGTAGACCATCTCAGAATAGTATTGCAGACTCACAAAAATCATCAGTTATTTGCCAAATTTAGTAAGTGGGAATTATTGCTAAGGTCAGTAGCATTTCTTGGCCATATCATTTCCGGTGATGGCATTAGAGTGGATCCCCAAAAAATTGAAGCGGTGAGAAATTAGCCCAGACCCATCTCTTCATCAAAAATCAAAAGTTTCTTGGGTTTGGCTGGCTACACTACAAGAAAAACAGGCTATAGGGAAGGGAAATCTGGTCCCAAAAAGTCCAAATCTCGTCCCAATTGGTCTTTTGGGACGAGAAAAAACTGGTCGCATCCCGTCCTAACAGGCTCCACCGCTAAAGCTCAATAGCAACGATGCAACAAAGCTGGT
This sequence comes from Capsicum baccatum var. pendulum, assembly GCA_030864225.1. Lineage (NCBI taxonomy): Eukaryota > Viridiplantae > Streptophyta > Magnoliopsida > Solanales > Solanaceae > Capsicum > Capsicum baccatum. Next base: position 194,485,477 of record CM061555.1, on the reverse strand, counting down.
CCTTAAAAACCTTTTGCGACGGCTAAAAATCCAGTCCTAGTTATGCTTTTGCGACGATATATCTTGTCCCAATTAGCTAACTACCTGGTCCTAATTATCGTTTTGCAACGATACATCTCGTCCTAAATAGACTAACTACCTGATCATAATTATCCTTTAGCGATGGTATATCTTGTCCCAAATAGACTAACTACTTGGTCATAATTATCTTTTAGCGACAAAATATCTCGTTCCAAATAGGCTAACTACTTGGTCATAATTATCTTTTAGCGATGATATATCTCGTCTCAAATAGACTAGGTACCTGGTCCTAAATTATTTTTAGGGACAAGAAAGACTTGGTCCTAAATTATTCTTTAGCAACGAGAAATACAAGAAATACGCTCAATAGAGGAGAAAATTGGTCTCTAAAATTACCATTATTTGCTTTCATATATACACATAAACACCATGTATATATATACACACGTCAGTCATGTCATTGTTTACACAAATACTTTATGAAAAAAAAGAAAACTGACATTCTCTATTAACTAATACTATTAATATAGATGTCTTGATGTCTTTATCCGACTACCTAGGTCCTTTGATGAATCCCATTCATTCAACGAACACCTGCAATGGCCAAGAAGGATATAAGAAATTTGGCAATTTGGGCAGAATTTAATTTAAAAAATAGATGAAGCTAATTTATTAACAACTAAGATGATATACACACAAGCATATCTACTCCAGATGTTTTATGCAGAATCCAAAGCCTCAATGATGGTGCTAGTTTTATTAAGCTAATGGCAAGTGCTGAGGTGTCTAGTTTTCACAGCATATGCAGTAACATATTTACAAGAAAAACTGATCTGTTCGGCTATGTACCAGTTTAATAAGTTGCAATAATTTACTATATGGCAGAATAATAAAATTACTAGATTATACCAGAGTGAAAAAATGGTAAAGGCATTTTCTTAAATCAAAGTAACATTGGGAGAAAGAAAAAAAGTGTTGAGCAGGATACGTACCTTCTGGTTCAAATTCCACCTTCCCTTATTAGGAAACAAATCTTGATGGTCTCCAACCTTCAACTGTAGTTCAAGTAATAAGAAATGTTCATTCTTGTCAAGCATAGTGTACAAACTTTAGTTCTATAAGATACAGTGCAACCTGAGAAACACTTGGTAATTAAAAGAGACATGCCATTGGTGGCAGGGAAGTTAGTTTTTGCCAGGTTCAGGTGATGAACATTTGTCAAGACCTTCAATTCAGCTAGAAACTCCGTCATAGCCTCCATGTCCATTTTCTTGATAGCCACTTTCTGAATAGGTTACAGCACAAAAAGTACTGGATATAAACACACTTGAATTATTCTTTAAGTTGGTTATGGCTAAAACTTTATAAATAAGTGTGACCAAAGAAAATTCACGGGACATCCTACCCACTGGAGAGGTGAAATCATGACTCGGTGTTTAGGATTGGCATATATGAAAAGTATGCAGGATATAATGCTGGTCATTAGTCGTAGTAGCCAGCTCTTCATAAGTGAACTCAACAGAATTATCCACTGTTATCCTTGAAAGCCCCGGAGAATTGCCATCAGCCAAGCCATCGGAACCTGCCGCTTTAACTGTCGTGCTGCCTGCTGGGCCTAATCAAGACAAAAGATTTACATTAAGTTAACTAACAAACTTTGTTTTCTATAACTCTGATACTTTACAAAAGTTGCAAGCATAATTAAGTATACTAGCTAGAGAGCTCTTTTAATTAATTAAGTATTTCAACAGATCATAGACAGAAAGATATGCTAGGTCATTTTAAAAAACGACAATGAAATGGGAATCCTCTCTACTGAATTAAGAGGTCACCTAACCAAGTTGCCTTAAATTAAGGCATAATTGTTGTTTGGTCCAGAGTTGTTTGATCTATGTTTCTTACAGTGGTCATGGTGCTTACTGGATTTAGCCTTCTTTGGGACCTTTATCTTATCATCTGACAGATTCATTTTCTGAAGAACCAGTGGAATTCAGCCAGTCGGGCTTCTCTGGACCAATTACGGCATGATATCTGTGTACTTTGCTTAGTTTCATATTAGGACTTGCTGACTCTTTTTCTCTGGGATCCGGACTAGAAGGAAGGTAAGGACCATCTTCATCCATCCGTGACCTAGAAGGAAGGTAAGGACCATCTTCATCCATCCGTGACCCAACAGTTCCCCTGCCCCGCTTGATCCTGCCAATAACAAGATGTTCAGTTAGCTAGTTGAGGCACATTTGAGTTTTGAAACCCTACAGACAAGGAAGTGAAATTCTGACATACCGTCCACTGTCTTTTTAAACGGGGCCGTTAAGGTTATAAGGTTGTTTCCAAATATAAGGTTATAAGGTTAAACGGTGGCCGTTAAGGTTATAAGATTGTTCATTAAATGGTGTCCATTAAGTTTTATGTATAGATTAGGCTTTAAACGGTGGCTGTTAAGGCTAAGGTTATAAGGTTGTTTCCTAATATAAGGTTATAAGGTTAAACGGTGGCCATTAAAGTTATAAGGTTGTTTATTAAACGGTGGCCGTTAAGTTTTATGTATAGATTAGGCTTTAAACGGTGGCCGTTAAGGCTAAGGTTATAAGGTTGTTTACTTAACGGTGGCCGTTAAGGTTATAAGGTTGTTTCCTAATAAAAGGTTATAAAGTTAAACGGTGGCCGTTAAGGTTATAAGGTTATAAGGTTGTTTCCTAATATAAGGTTATTGAGGAGAGAATGATAGACACAATCATCTCTATCTTAAGCCTTTTGTTTGTAATCTACAATATATATCTTCCTCAATTAAGTTATCATTATAAAGTCTAGTGAAGTCTAGTCAACCAAACAAGATGAACAACAAGGTGCTAGTGAATCGAAATAGGCCACTCACAGCTTCACTAGACTTTATATTTAGTTTTGAGCAAGAAAAGAGGAAACAACAACAACAATGCTAGTGAATAGAAAGAGCCCCACACGGCTTCACTAGACTTCAAAATATACCTTTTTCAACATTGGCTTTCATTAGCCCACTGCCAACCCTTTCTCCTGCTCTTTTTGTAATCCGGACCAACATCTTTTAATTTTTCTGATCGAAGGTAAAAATGACACTTACGCTTCTTTAACAGCTATAGAGAGTATAGTCACATTCAAAGCAAGGACAGGATGATCCATATTGATTCCATGGTGATGTCCGCTATGATGTTGCTCGTGCATGTGCAGATGAGACTGATTAACAACTTCAGGAGCTGCAGATCACAATACCTACAAGAAATGTCGCAAAATTTGAAAACATAGACTCCTAGATATATCAAATACCAGCGATAGACACATACCAGCAGAACATCTGAAGCATGCCATCCAATACCTCGTGCCGTAGCCAACAGCACACCAGAAATTCCAAGAGCTCCAAGAGTCTCAAATTTACCATGTCCTGTTCATATAAAATGACAAGTTAGCAGAAGCATGATTTGATCAGATAATATTGTGGCTTTATTACATAATCTAGTAATAATCCAAATATTGTTACCAAGCCGATGATGAGAAGATTCATATTCATTGATAAATATACAAGATGTGATTTAAGATTCATGTCTTGTGATCTCGATTACAATATCCTATATTGATTACATTTTATCACATCACACATGGGAACAAACCCTGTCCTTAGTTGACTAAATCTAATTAGGTTGGAAGCTATTCAATTGTTCCTAGATATCACAGAATGAAATGCAAACACAAAATTGAAAGGTATAACCATGTAGAACAAGTGATGCAAGATCAAAAGAGTAAAGTGTAGATACAAATCAAGAGTTACCATAAGGATGTTCTTTGTCCTTGGGAACCCTTGCAGCTTTAAATGACAGCAATGCCACACGACTCAGAACCTGCAAAGACCATAAGTTCAATTTAGAAGATAATGTTTACAAAGTTGAATCAACATCACTCTAACCCACAGTGCAGGAGCGGATGCAAGTGTAAGGTGGCAGGTCCATCGAACCCATTACTCTCAACTCCACTTCTATATGCCCAGTTGAAATTTTGTTCAAACTATGTATTTATATGGACCACTGAATTAGGCAATGCAAAGTAAATATGCTCAGGAACAGCAATCACAACGTCACATTCCACGAGAGCTTCAGTAGCTAGAATTTCCCCGAAAGCACGCCTAGACTCAGAAACAGACCTTCCAAACACCACTGAATTAGGCAATGCAAAGTAAATATGCTCAAAGATACAAGATTTAGGTTCAGGATGAGGCATCAAACAAATAGACTGAACCCCTTTGTCCACCACAACAACCTCACCAGGAAGTACCTCCCTTTCATAAGTAGTCTCGGAGGCGAAAACAATAGCACCATTACTTCTCCTACCCATAACCAATGGCCTAAAACCATAAGGATCCCTAACAGCAACCAACTTATCCTCAGTAGCAAACACCATAGAATAAGCACCCTCAATCTTTTCACAAGCTTCAACAATCCTCAAAAGAAAAGGCCTTGCTTTCGATATAGGAATAAGGTGAAGAACCACTTCAGTATCAGAACTCGTATTAAATATCGACCCATTCTCCTCCAATTCACCACGAAGTTGTTTATAATTCACTAAATTCCCATTATGAGCAACACCAACTGACCCAAATCTATAACTAGCAACGAAAGGTTGAACATTCTTCAACATAGATGCACCAGCAGTAGAATACCTTACATGACCAATAGCCAAATCACCCGGTAATCGATCAAGTTTCGACTCGCTAAACACATCAAAAACCAACCCAACACCAGTAATCGACTTATGCACGTTATCATTAACGCATACAATTCCAGCGCCTTCTTGACCACGGTGTTGAAGAGCATGAAGTGCTAAATAGCAAAGACGAGAAGCTTCAGAGTCGCCATATATACCCACAACGTGGCACTCTTCCCGAGGTTTATCGTCAGCATCGAAATACGACCCAAATGAATGTCCATCCGGTTCGGGTTGACCCGAATGAACGACGTCGGTTAATGGGTTTTTGGAGGCGCAAGTGGTGAGAGTTCTGTGGTGGTTGTAGGGCTTAGGGAGGGTTTTAGTGGCTAAAGGTAGCAGCTTTTGAGATGGAGAGCAAAAGAGTTTGTCGACGGGTGATGAAATATGGGTCTTGTTCACGGCGGCGACGGCGGCAGTGGCGGCGGCAACGGCGGCAGTGGCGGCGGCGGTGGCCATGGTGGTGGGAAAACAGAGACAAAGGGGTTAGTAATTAGGCACTAGTAATTAGGTGCTAGTATAGGTTTTAGGGAAATTAGATTTTTTATTTTGGCTCTTTCTTTCCCTCTCAAAGCTCCCAATTAACATTAGGACCAGATAAAAAATATTAGGGACCGGATTTTTTCTCTTCACAATAAAATATACTTTTAAGGACCGTAATTTAATCTCGTCATAATAAATATTTTTTAGAGATCAATTTATTGACTCGTCGTTGAAAGTTGGTCTTAAATAAACTTTTTTCTTGTAGTGCTATTACAGGCGGTTTGTTGAGGGATTTTCGTCTATTGCATCCCCTATGTCCAGATTGACTCAGAAAAAAGTCAAATTTCAGTGGTCAGATTCTTGTGAGAAGTGTTTTCAGGAGTTGAAAACTTGACTCACTCAGCTCCAATTTTGACTCATTCAGATGGTTCAGGTGGGTTTGTGGTATACTGTGATGCATCCAGAGTAGGTTTAGGCTGTGTCCTCATGCAGCATGGTAAGGTCATAGCCTACGTCTACAGATAACTTAAACCCCATGAGAAGAATTATCCGACTCATGATCTCGAGTTAGCAGCAGTAGTGTTTGCCTTAAACATTTGGAGGTACTACTTATATGGGATGTATGTTAATGTGTTCACAGATCACAAAAGCCTTCAGTATTTGTTTTCTCAGAAATACTTAAACCTCCATCAGAGAAGGTGGTTGGAGTTCTTGAAAGACTATGATATGAGCGTTCTGCATCACCCAGGCAGGGCTAATGTAGTGGCTGATGCTCTCAGTAAACTGTCTATGGGTAGTGTTGCTCATGTTGAGGACAGTAAGAAGAAGTTAGTTCAGGAAGTTCATCAGCTTACCCGACTAGGTGTCCGCTTAGTCGATTCAGCAACAGGTAGTGTGTGGGTTCAGAATAGTTCAAAATCATCTCTAATTTCTGAAGTAAAGGAAAAACAGGATAGAGATCCCAGTTTAGTCAAGTTGAAAGTCAGTCAGAGATCAGAAGGTGGAGGTTTTCTCCCAAGGGAGAGATGGTGTTTTGCTTTGTCAGGGTCGTCTATGTGTTCCAAGTGTGGATGAATTGAGCCAGCAAATTCTTGTAGAGGCACATGGTGCACGTTACTCTATTCATCCAGGGGCCACTAAGATGTACCTCGATTTGCGGGAGATTTATTGGTGGAGTGGGATGAAGAGAGACATTGCAAAATTCGTAGCTAAGTTCTCAACATGTCAGCAGGTTAAGATTGAGCATCAGAAGCCAAGTGGGTTCATGTAGGAGTTCAGTATCCTTACTTGGAAGTGGCAAGAAGTGAACATGGACTTTGTGATGGGTTTGCCTCATACCCGTTGTCAGCACGATTCAGTTTGGGTCATCGTAGATAGGGTGACCAAATCAGCTCACTTTCTTTTAGTCCATACCTCGTATTCAGCCGAAGATTATGCCAAACTCTATATCACAGAGTTGGTCAGATTTCACGGTGTTTCGTTGTCCATTGTCTCAGAAAGAGTTACCCAGTTCACCTCTCATTTCTGGAAGGCATTCCAAAAGGGTCTTGGTACCCGAGTTCATCTCAGTACAGCCTTTCATCCTCAGATAGATATTCAAGCAGAAAGGACCATTTGGACTTTTGAAGATATGTTGCGAGCGTGTGCGATACATTTTAAAGGCAGTTGGGATGACCACTTGCCTTTAATTGAGTTTGTATACAACAAAAACTATCATTCCAGCATTTACATGGCTACGTTTAAAGTTCTCTATGGTCGGAGATACAGATCTCCATTCGCTTGGTTCAAGGTGGGTGAGGCCACAGTTGTAGGGCCTGACCTAGTATTCGATACCTTAGAGAAAGTTTAGTTGATCAGAAAAAGGCTTCAGACAGCTCAGAGCTGACAAAAATTGTACGCTAATGTGCGCAAAAAGGATCTCAAGTTTGAGATTGGTGATTATGTGTATTTGAAAATCTCTCCCATAAAGGGAGTAAAGAGGTTCAACAAGAAGTGAAAGCTTAGTCCTCGATATGTCGGTCCCTACAAAATTCTTAGTCACTTTGGCAAAGTAGCTTATGAGCTCGAATTGCCTTCAGATTTATCTTTAGTCCATCCAGTGTTCCATGTCTCCTTGCTAAAGAAATGCATAGGTGACCCAGAAGTTTTAGTCCATATAGAGGGCATAGATGTTCAGAACAACCTCTCATTCAAAGAGATTCCAGTCAAAATCCTTGACTATCAAACTCACAGATTGAGGAACAAAGAAGTCCCTCTAGTCAAAGTTCTTTGGCGAAATCAGTCCATTGAGGGAGCTACTTGGGAAGCCGAAGTAGACATGCGAACCAAGTATCGTCACCTCTTCTCTGCTAATCCATACTCAACCCAAGGTAATGGCTTTCCGTAAGCTTATTCAGTTTCATGCTCAGATTTCCATTACAAACTTGGTATCATTTACCTTTGCATATTCAGTCATATGTTCATGAGTCAGTTCAGTCATGTATTCATGCATCAAATATGCATGATCAGTATGAGAAACTCAGCTCATCAGTACTCCTAGTCATGTATTCATTAACCAGCTCAGTTATGTACTCATGCATCAGATATGCATATTCAGTATGATAATTCAGTATATCAGTAATATCAGTCTAATAGTCATGTCCCAGATGTTCATGTCCATTATGTAGATTTAGCCTACTAGTACTCTCAGTTCAGTCAGTCTCATTCGAGGATGAATATTCTCAAGGGGGAGATATTGTAAGACGTCACAAAATTTCTAGCTTAATTCAGTCTTTTAAGCTTGTTAATGGGTCCTATACTTAGAAAATTCTAGCTATGTAGTCAGACTTAGTTTATTTTAGGCCTTTGAAAGTTTGTAATCTCATTTCACGACCTTAAATCCTTTAAATATCTATAATTTAGTTAATTCATGAATCAGGAAGGTCAATAGGTGTTCCCGGATAAGTTTCAGATTTTTCGGACTTCGTTTGAATCTCCTTTGGAATCCCAAAATAGTGTACCAATGCGATCTTGGTGCTCCGCGTGGCCTATCGTGTTGGTTAATATTTTCTCCAGCTACCAACGTCAAATTCCAGTGAGTCGGTGCGACGCTTTGGATATCGTATTCGAGCCATCGACGCACCGCGTTGACCTGTGCATCGGCAATCCAGTTTTCACTCATTAGAAGACCACATTCTTGGGGGTATTTGGGTCTTTCCCCCGACTCTCAGCCCCCAAAACATGAAATTTAATACCCTAGGAAGCAAATAAACCCATTCTTTCTCGATTTCTCTTAAGAACAAGCCTTAGGTTTTTTAATTTGCAAATTAAGAACTCAAGATTCCACCATTAATTTCTAGAAATTCTTCAACAAGGTATGTAAAGTATTCATCCAAGGGTCCCTTCCACCCTTGGAGTTCAATAAACTTCTTTCAAAAACATGATATTTCCATGTGGCGAGTTAGAATGTAATCATGTGGATGTTGTGGAATGTGTTCCAAGTTGAAATCTTTATGTGTTTCTAGATATTATGATAGCATGTAAGTTCAATGTTGATTCTCTTAAATTGAAACCCTTAAATTATGAAGCCATGATAGATTAGCATTGTTGATCATACCCAAGTATACAGATACGCCTACCATGTGTTTAATAAAATGCTAAATTGAGACTATGGTGCTTTTGTGATCCTTTGATGGTCTCAATTATGTCACGATCCGTAGTACTCTAGTTCAGTTATAGAACTCAAGAAAACTCAGTAAACTCAGCTCAGTTCAGTTAATTAGTACAATCAGTAACAGATTAGTACAGCCTAGTATGAACTAGGAAATCAGTTCAGTGTCTATTCATTTAGGAGTAGGATTCAACACCGAGTGAACCCAAGAAAGGGGACTCACTTGCCAACAAAGAGTGGGATCCTTAGAAGCAGTCCTTGCTTTCCAGAACTACGCAGCCAGCGTAGGTTAAGACATCAAAACCTGCTAGTTGAGGGTTGATGAGGTGGGTTAACCCGACAGTTGAGGGTCCCACCATTCTCATATGAGAACCTGCCAGATGAGGGTATCTCTTCAGTGTCTTTACTCGTGGCATGGTACTGACACTCTTCCAACTAGGGTTACAGGTTGGACCCCAAATCTATTCAGAAAAGGGGCATGTCGGTTAGATAATTAGCCCCCACATTCTCAGTCTTCAGTAAAAAACTCAGATAGTTCTACAGATTTCAGGACTATCAGATACAGTCACTCAGCTCAGTATGGAACTCAGCTAGTTCTATCAGAAACAGGACTGTCAAACATAGTCACTCAGTAAACAATATATAAATTATTAGTTATATCAGTTATCAGTAATCCATGTTATCAATATACTTAGTATTCAGAATCCTTATGACTTCAATTATAGTTATGTATTTATGCATGTATTCTCACGCAACCATGTTCATGTTATTCAGTCAGTTATAGTTCATACATATGAACCCTTGCATTTAGCCTTATCTCACTTTGCGTACCAGTACATTCACACGTACTGACGCATATTTTTCTTTGCGCTATGGTGTTTTGTACCATAGGTTCAGACGTATAGGCCTTAGAGCATTCTTAGCGGTTCAGATCTTTAGCCAGCAGTAGTAGACTAGCAGCGAGTCCTCATCAATCAAGGATATCTTTTATTTCATTATCTCATTAGATTTAACATTTCAGTAGATGGAGTTAATTGGGGGATTGTCCCATTAACCCCTTTTTTAGATAGTTCAGTTAGAGGTTTTTTAAACTAGATGGTTAGAAAATATTCAGTATTTCAAATTCTGATGTTTTATCAGACTTTATCATTTTCTTTACATCAGTATTACAGCTTTGAACCTCATGGCATTTCAGCCCATTATTCCGCATTATACCTTATTGTTATTTAGTTATTACAGCAGGTACCAGTTATGGGTAAGCTTGTGGTCCTTCGAGATTATGAGCATCGTGTAGCTTTCGGGGTACAGACTCGGGGCATTACACACATGGTATTAGAGCCTAAGGTTTAACAGTGTCCTAGGAAGTCTGTAAGCTGCATCTAGTAGAGTCTTATGCATGGGTGTGTAGCGTAGCATACTTACGGATTGGAGGCTATGAAATGTTTTAAAAATAATTTTTTTTCAGTATTCATGTTGTGCGAGTGAGCATGAGCTCCAGATAAACTCTCTCTTTAATACAAGTTTCTCTTTCATCTATAGAAAATGCCTCCAAAAAGGACTCAGGGAAGAGGAATGGGAGATCAATTAGCCCCTCAACCCGTTCAGCCAAATCCTTTAGGTGAACATGTCTCCCAAGCTGAGTTTAGAGCAGCTTTCACCATCATAGCTCATTCAGTTTCTTCTCAGAATAAATGTCTAGCTGCCGTTCTGACCAACCTAGTGGCCAATACTGCAGCAGCCAGGATTTGAAACTTCACTCGAATGAACCGTTCATCTTTCACAGGGTCTAAGTCAGATGAGGACCCTCAGGAATTCTTTAATCAGGTGCAAAAGATTATAGATATTATGGGGGTGATAGCTAGTAAGAGCGCTGAGCTAGCTGCATATCAGTTGCAGGATGTGGCTAACACTTGGTTTAAATAGTGGAAAGCATAGAGGGCCATAGATGTAGGGCCTATTAAATGGGAGAAGTTTGCCACTACTTTTCTAGATAGATTCTTTCCCCTAGAGCTGAGGGAAACTAAGGTGTTAGAGTTTATTAATCTGAAGCAGGGCAATATGACAGTGAAAGAGTATTCTCTCAAGTTTACTCAATTAGTTAGATATGCTCTTCATGTGGTAGCAGATAGTAGATCTCGATTGAGTAAGTTTGTGTCTGGGGTAAATGATAGTGTGGTCAAAGAGTGCAGGACCACAATGTTGATTAGTGAGATGGACATGGCTAGGCTGATGATCCATGCTCAACAGGTAGAGGAGTAGAAGAATAAGGAGAGAGAGAAGCAGAATAAGAGAGCTAGACAGGTAGTTTCAACTTTGCTCAGCCTAAGTTAGAGGGTGGGAATAATTCTTTGTTCTGCTCTAAATCTTCAATTCCATCTCCATCCTCAGCTAGTGCTCTAATTCCAAAATTCAGAGAGGGTAATAGAGTTAGAGCGCCAGGCTCTAAGTCTCAGGGTAGTGTCAGCCGTGCCCGAACCAATCCTCTTTGTCAGACTTTTAGCAAGAACCATCAGGGTATTTGCAGAGCTAACAATGATGTTAGTTTTAGATATGGCAACCCAGGACATAGAGTCAGATATTATCCCCAGTCAGGTTCTCAGGGTTTGTAAAATCGTCCTCCAGCTCAATGCGATCACTCGAATCAGCAGGGTGCCTCATCTAGTTCTACTAGTGGGAAACGTCCAAATAGACTCTACACTCTTCAGTACCAACAGGATCATGAAAGTTCTCCTAACGTGGTCACTGGTACATTACAGATCAATCATATATATGTTTATGCTTTGCTTGATCCCGGAGCTTTCTTGTCCTTTGTTACTCCTTATATAGTAGTTGATTTTGGAGTCAGTCTTGAAATTTTATTAGAGCCTTTCTCAGTCTCTACCCTTGTGGGTAAATCCATCATTGCCCAATGGGTATACAGGAACTATCCGGTTATGGTATCTCAGAAAATAACTTTAGCAGACTTAGTCAAATTAGAGATGACTGATTTTTATGTTATTCTCGACATAGATTGGCTTCATTCCTGCTATGCCTTAGTCGACTGTAGAAATAGAATTGTCCAGTTCCAGTTCCCAAATAAACCCATCCTAGAGTGGAGGGGTAGTACTTCAGTATTTTGGGGTCAACTTGTTTCTTACCTTCGAGCGAGAAAAATGATATCTAAGGGATGTATCTATCACCTTGTGCGAGTCAAGGACTCCAATTCAGAAACCCCTACTCTTGAATCAATGTCAATAGCATATGAATTCCAAGATGTATTCCGAATCTTTTCCCAGAATTTCTCTCAAAAGGAAAATTGATTTCTGAATTGATCTTCTCCCAGCTACTCAACCCATATCTATTCCGCCATACAGAATGACACCTACATAACTTAGAGAATTGAAAGAACAGTTGAAGGATCTCCTAAATACGGGATTCATCAGGCCCAGTATGTCCCCGTGGGGTACACTAATTTTATTCGTGTGTAAGAAAGACAGTTCTCTCAGGATGTGCATTGACTACCATCAATTAAATAAATTCACAGTAAAAAACAAGTATCCCCTTCCCAGAATCGATGACTTATTTGACTAACTTCAAGGTGCTAGTTACTTTTCTAAGATAGACCTTAAATTAGGCTATCATCAGCTCAAAGTCAGAGAATGTGACATCCCGAAGAAAGCTTTCAGAAATCAATATGGTCACTTCAAATTCTTAGTTATGTCCTTTGGTCTTACCAATGCCCCAGAAGATTTCATGGACTTGAAGAACTGTGTGTTCAAGCAGTACTTGGACATGTTCATCATAGTTTTCATAGAAAACATCCTGGTTTAATCCAGCAGTAAATATGATCATATAGACCATCTTAGAATAGTATTGCAGACTCACAAAAATCATTAGTTATTTGACAAATTTAGTAAGTGCAAATTGTGGCTAAGGTCAGTAGCATTTCTTGGCCATATCATTTTCGGTGATGGCATTATAGTGGATCCCCAAAAGACTAAAGCTGTGAGAAATTATCCCAGACCTATCTCTTCATCAAAAATCAAAAGTTTCTTGGGTTAGGTTGGTTATTATAGGCGGTTTGTTGAGGGATTTTTGTTTATTGCATCCCCTATGTCCAGATTGACTCAGAAAAAAGACAAATTTCAATGGTCAGATGCTTGTGAGAAGAGTTATTAAGAGTTGAAAACTTGACTCACTCAGCTCCAATTTTTGCTCTTCCAGATGGTTCAGGTGGGTTTGTGGTATACTGTGATGCATCCATAGTTGGTTTAGGTTGTGTCCTCATGCAGAATGGTAAGGTCATAGCCTACGTCTACAGATAACTTAAACCCCATGAGAAGAATTATCTGACTCATGATCTCGAGTTAGCAGCAGTAGTGTTTGCCTTAAACATTTGGAGGCACTACTTATATGGGATGCATGTAGATGTGTTCACAGATCACAAAAGCCTTCAGTATTTGTTTTCTCAGAAATACTTAAACCTCCATCAGAGAATGTGGTTGGAGTTGTTGAAAGACTATGATATGAGCGTTCTGCATCACCCAGGCAAGGCCAATGTAGTGGATGATGCTCTCAGTAAACTGTCTATGGGTAGTGTTGCTCATGTTGAGGACAGTAAGAAGAAGTTAATTCAGGAAGTTCATCAGCTTACCCGATTAGGTATCCGCTTAGTCGATTCAATAGCAGGTGGTGTGTAGGTTTAGAATAGTTCAAAATCATTTCTAGTTTCCGAAGTAAAGAAAAAGCAGAATAGTTGGGATGACTACTTGCCTTTAATTGAGTTTGTATACAACAAAAACTATCATTCCAGCATTTACATGGCTCCGTTTAAAGCTCTCTATGGTAGGAGAGCTTAAGACAGCTCAGAGCTGACAAAAATCGTACGCTAATGTGCGTAGAAAGGATCTCGAGTTTGAGATTGGTGATTATGTGTATTTGAAAATCTCTCCCATGAAGGGAGTAAAGAGGTTCGACAAGAAGTGAAAGCTTAGTCCTTGATATGTCGGTCCCTTCAAAATTCTTAGTCACTTTGGCAAAGTAGCTAATCAGCTCGAATTGCCTTTAGATTTATCTTTAGTCCATCCAGTGTTCCATGTCTCCTTGCTAAAGAAATTCATAGGTGACCCAGCAGTTCTAGTCCATATAGAGGGCATAGATGTTCAGAACAACCTCTCATTCGAAGAGGTTCCAGTCAAAATCCTTGACTATCAGACTCGCAGATTGAGGAACAAAGAAGTCCCCCTAGTCAAAGTTCTTTGGCGAAATCAGTCCATTGAGGGAGCTACTTGGGAAGCCGAAGTGGACATGCGAACCAAGTATCCTCACCTCTTCTCTGCTAATCCAGACTCAACCCAAGGTAATGGCTTTCCGTAAGCTTATTCAGTTTCATGCTCAGATTTCCATTACAAACTTGGTATCATTTACCTTTTCATATTCAGTTATATGTTCATGAGTCAGTTCAGTCATGTATTCATGCATCAAATATGCATGATCAGTATAAGAAACTCAGCTCATCAGTACTCCTAGTCATGTATTCATTAACTAGCTCAGTTATGTACTCATGCATCAGATATGCATATTCAGTATGATAATTCAGTATATCATTAATATAAGTCCAATAGTCATGTCCCAGATGTTCATGTCCATTATGTAGATTTAGCCTACTAGTACTCTCAGTTCAGTCAGTCTCATTTGAGGATGAATATTCCCAATGGGGAGATATTGTAAGACGTCACAAAATTCCTAGCTTAAAATTCAGTCTTTTAAGCTTGTTAATGGGTCCCAGACTTAGAAAATTCTAGCTAAGTAGTCAGACTTAGTTTATTTTAGGCCTTTGAAAGTTTGTAATCTCATTTCACAACCTTAAATCCTTTAAATATCTATAATTTAGTTAATTCATGAATCAGGAAGGCCAATAGGTGTTCCCGGATAAGTTTCAGATTTTTTGGACTTCGTTTGAATCTCCTTTGGAATCCCAAAATAGTGTACCAATGCGATCTTCGTGCTCCGCGTGGCCTATCGTGTTGGTTAATATTTTCTCCAGCTACCAACGTCAAATTCCAGTGAGTCGGTGCAACGCTTTGGATATCGTATTCGAGCCATCGACGCGCCGCATTGACCTGTGCATCGACTATCCAGTTTTCACTCATTAGAAGACCACATTCTTGGGGGTATTTGGGTCTTTTCCCCCGACTCTCAGGCCCCAAAACATGAAATTTAATACCCTAGGAAGCAAATAAACCCATTCTTTCTCGATTTCTCTTAAGAACAAGCCTTACATTTTTTAATTTGCAAATTAAGAACTCAAGATTCCGCCATTAATTTCTAGAAATTCTTCAATAAAGTATGTAAAGTATTCATCCAAGGGCCCCTTCCACCCTTGGAGTTCAAGAAACTTCTTTCAAAAACATGAATTGTGATTTCCATGTGGTGAGTTAGAATGTAATCATGTGGATGTTGTGGAATATGTTCCAAGTTGAAATCTTTATGTGTTTCTTGATATTATGATAGCATGTAAGTTCAATGTTGATTCTCTTAAATTGAAACCCTTAAATTATGAAGCCATGATGGATTAGCATTGTTGATCATACCCAAGTATACAGCTACGGCTACCATGTGTTTGATAAAATGCTAAATTGAGACTATGGTGCTTTTGTGACCCGTTGATGGTCTCAATCATATCACAATCCGTAGTACTCTAGTTCAGTTATAGAACTAAAAAAAACTCAGTAAACTCAGCTTAGTTCAGTTAATTAGTACAATCAGTAACAGATCAGTACAACCTAGTATGAACTAGGAAATCAGTTCAGTGTCTATTTAGTTGGGAGTAGGATTCAACACCGAGTGAACCCAAGAAAGGGGACTCACCTGCCAACAAAGGGTAGGATCCTTAGAATTAGTCCTTGCATTCCAGAATTACGTAGCCAGCGTAGGTTGAGACATCAAAACCTGCTAGTTGAGGGTTGATGGGGTGGGTTAACCCGATAGATGGGGGTCCCACCATTCTCATATAAGAGCCTACGAGATGAGGGTATCTCTTCAGTGTCATTACTCTTGGCATGGTATTGACACTTGTCCAACTGGGGTTACAGGTTGGACTCCGAATCTATTCCGAAAAGGGGTATGTCGGTTAGATAATTACTCCCCACAATCTCAGTCTCAGTCTTCAGTAAAGAACTAAGATAGTTTTACAGATTTTAGACTATCAAATAGAGTCACTCAAATTAGTATGGAACTCAGCTAGTTCTATCAGAAACAGGACTGTTAGACATAGTCACTTAGTAAATAGTATATAAATTATCAGTTATCAGTAGTCCATGTTATCAATATACTTAGTATTCAGAATCCTAATGACTTCAATTATAGTTATGTATTCATGAATGTATTCTCACGCAGCCATGTTCATGTTATTCATTCACTTATAGTTCATGCATATGAACCCTTGCATTCATCCTTACTTCACTTTGCGTACCAGTACATTCACACATACTGACGCATACTTTTCTTTGCGTTATGGTGTTTTGTACCATAGGTTCAGACGTACGGGCCCTAGAGCATTCTTAGCGGTTCAGATCTTTAGCCAGCAGTAGTAGACTAGCAGCGAGTCCTCATCAATCAAGGATATCTTTTATTTCATTATCTCATTAGATTTAGCATTTCAGTAGATGGAGTTAGTTGGGGGATTGTCCCATCAACCCCTTTTTTAGATAGTTCAGTTAGAGGTTTTTTAAACTAGATGTTTAGACAGTATTCAGTATTTCAAATTCTGATGTTTTATCAGACTTTATCATTTTCTTTACATCAGTATTATAGCTTTGAACTATATGGCATTTCAGCCCATTATTCTGCATTATACCTTATTATTATTTAGTTATTACAGCAAGTACCAATTATGGGTAAGCTTGTGGTCCTTCGAGATTATGAGCATCATGTAGCTTTCGGGGTACAGATTTGGGAACTTACACACTTGGTATTAGAGCCTGAGGTTTAAGAGTGTCCTAGGAAGTTTGAAAGCCGCATCTAGTAGAGTTTTGTGCATTGGTGTGTAACGCAGCACACTTATGGACTGGAGGCTACGAGATGTTTTAGGAATAATTTATTTTCAGTATTCATGTTGTGCGAGTGAGCATGAGCTCCAGATAAACTCTCTCTTTAATACAAGTTTCTCTTTCATCTATAGAAAATGCCTCCAAAAAGGACTTAGGGAAGAGGAATGGGAGATCAGTTAGCCCCTCAGCCCGTTCAGCCAATCCTTTGGGTGAATATGTCCCCCAAGCTGAGTTCAGAGCAGCTTTCACCACCATAGCTCAATCAGTTTCTTCTCAGAATAAATGTCTAGCTGTCGTTCTGGCCAACCTAGTGGCCAATACTGCAGCAGCCAGGATTCGAAACTTCACTCGAATGAACCCTTCATCTTTCACAGGGTCTAAGTCAGATGATGACCCTCAGGAATTCCTTAATCAGGTGCAAAAGATTTTAGATATTATGGGGGTGATAGCTAGTAAGAGCGCTGAGCTAGCTGCATATCAGTTGCAGGATGTGGCTAAGGAGTTAAAAATTGGACTCGGTTTGGTTTAGTGACGAAGGTAAGGTATTTTATAGGTATTGCTATTTATTATCATGGTTTTGTCAAGAGCTATGCATCCATTTCAACACACTTGGCAAGGTTGGCTCAGAAGAAAGTGCCATTGTTTTGTCGGATCAATTGAGGAGAGCTTTCAAAATCTCAAGACACTCTTTACTATAATGCCTATCCTTTCGCTATCAGTTAAAGGTAGGACTTTATAGTGTTTTATGATGCTTCACTTTGTGGCTTGTGTGATATGTTGATGCATGATAGAAATGCCATTGCTTATGCTTCAAAGCAGTTGAAGCCTTAGTAAAGGTACTAACTAACTTATAACTTAGAGTTGGCAGCGGTGGTATTTACATTGAAGATTTGGAGGCACTATCTTTATAGTGTCAAGTGTAAGGTCCTCACAAACTACTGTAGTTTGTAATACGTGTTTACTTAAAGGGATTTGAATCTAAGGCAACGGTGATGGATGTAGTTATTAAGGGATTTTTAGGTAACTATTCAACACCACCTGATAAGGCTAATGTGGTAGCAGTCGCATTGAGTTAAAAGATGTAAGTATGGTAGTTTGTTACTTTTGAGGGTGTCCAAGCAACTTTTAGCTAGAGTTTAAAACTCTAGTATCTCTAAGCATGATGTTTGGGGTCTCAGACATGGGTGTTGTGTTGTTTAGTGTTGAGGTGGATTCGACATTTGTAGAGTAGAATAAGGCAAAACAATTTGAGAAAAAGTAGTTGAATGCACTCAAGAATAAAGTGGTATTTGAGGAGGTGGTGAATGCCACCCTTGACAAGTATGGGATGTTATAGTTTAAGGGAAGCTTATGTGTTTCTCAGGTTGGAGATTTAATTTGTGATGTACTTTTAGAGGCCCATGGTTCACGTTGTTCTATTCATCCAGATACAACAAAGATGTATTGTGACTTGAGGTAGCTTTATTAGTGGCCCAGAATAAAGAGGGACATAGTGGACTATGTGTCTAAGTGTCAAAATAATCAATAGGTGAAGTATGAGCACCAAATCCATGTGGGGTTACTTAAGAGGATGCTTATACCAATATGGAAATAGGAGCAAATTTCTATGGATTTTGTAGTGGGTCTTCCTAAGACTTGAGGAAAATATGACTTTATTAGGCAATAGTAGATCAATTGATGGAATTAGCTCACTTCTTATTTTCTTATTGGTTTAATTAGCCTATAGCTCTCAATAGTTAGCTAAAATCTATGTCAAGGAGATTATGAGATTTCATGGGGTGCCACTTACTATCATTTCTAATAGAGAAGTAAAATACACTATTAAATTTGGGACAGGTTGCATGAGAAGTTGGGCACCAAACTCATAATTAACATATCTTTTTATCCTCAAACTAATGGATAGTCAGAGAGCATGATTCATGTGCTAGAGGACCTATTTAGGGCTTGCATGATTGATTTTGGTAGTCATTGGGACCAGTATCTTTCATTGTGTAAGTTTTCATACAACAATAGGTATCACTCTAGCATTAATATAACACCGTTTGAGGAACTTTATAGAAGAAGTAGTTCACCTATTGGGGAATTTGAGTCTGGAGATTTTAAACCTTTGGGCACTAAATTGGTATGAAATTTCAAGAGAAAGTAAGGTTCATTCAAACCTAGTTGTTGGTTGCTTAAAGTAGGCAAAGATTATACAGAATGTAAGATAAGAGACATGACTTGAAAGTTGGGGAGCAAGTTTTCCTTAAGATGTCTTAAATGAAGGAAGTTGGATGCTCGATAAAAGAGGCAAGCTAAGCCCTTGATATATTAGTTCCTTTGAGGTTTTTGAGGTGGTGGGTCCAGTTGCATACAGGTTGGCTCTAGCATCGAGATTGTCATGAATTAATTTAGTATTTCATGTCTTTGTTATCAAGAGGTACCATAGGGATAAGGACTAAACTATAATACCCCGTAAAAGTCTTAGCTCATTTTAGCTCCCAGTTACATGTTTAAGGGGTCAAAGACTTGAAAATTTCACTTAGTCATTTCCAAGGTCCCTAAACTTCGATGATCTTATTTTTAACCTTTCCGACCTCCAAATATCAATTTTTAAGTTGATTCATGATCGGGGTTGTTCAAAGTGTGTCCGAGGTGAGTTTTAGATTTTTCAGACGAGCGTAGTGGTGTGTTTAGATCACTAAAATAGTATAAGCACCGGGATAAGCCCATGCCGCTCTAGATCCTGCGCTGCATACTCTAGTGCGCCACTCCAGAACCCGCGCCGCTCTCTCTAGTCCGTTCCTCCAGAGCCCGCGTCGCCCCTTCCCCTTTTTTGTCTAGCTTTTGTTCCTTGTCATTAAGGGAATTTTGGTTAATTTCCTTTACCCAAACTCATCCATAACACAAAATTTTGGTCCCCAAGGAGAATTATTTGCCCTATTACTCATAAAATCTCTCAAGAAAACTATCTCTACCTCAAGAATAAACCCTAATTCTTACTCAAGAAATCAAGATTCAAATCTCAAGAAACTCTCAAGAATCTTCACAAATTCATCTAGTGAGGTATGTGTGATGTTCATCCATGGGTTCCTTTCACCCATGGAGTCCAAGAATCCCTTTTTGGTTTTAAATTATGAGTTTTCATGTTCAAGTTGAAATATCTCCATGAATTTTTTGCTAGTTCAATTTCAAGTTATGTTTATAAGTGTTTTACAAGTAGGATGAGCCATTACATGTTTTAAATATTGTAATCTTCATGTTAAATCCCTAAGTTATGAGTTTAGTCTTGTAATCATGTTATTCTCACATGCTTTACCCATTTCCATGCTTAAGTTCATGACTCTCATGTGTTTGATGAAATGCTTAAGTGTTGGGTTTTTAACAATGATCCGCTACTATGGTTTTAAATATTTTATATGGCATTATTGTTAATTCCATGCAGTGCTGGTGGGTTATGAATTACCAATACCTATGTGATTTACATAAATTTAACTTTTCAAGTACTCATACAGTTAATCCATGACTCTTATCAGTATACTTACATGTTTATGATCATGATGAGCACTATCAATTATGTAATGATGTTCAGTCTAGTTCAGTCCATTCCACTATCAGTGTCAGTTCAGCTAGGAGTAGGATTTTACATTGAACGAACTCAGCAATAAGGGCTCACCTGACAATAGAGGGTGTGACCCTTAGTAGCAATCCTCGAGTTACAAAACTATGTAGCCAACGTAAGTTAGAGATGTCTACCTGTCAATTGAGGGTTGACAAAGTGTTAACCTGCCAGTTTAGGATGGCACATATCTCATTAGAGCACTTTCCAGTTAAGGGTGAATCCTTAGTCCTTCGGGATACTAGTTTAGTATATCTTCACACAGATTTTTAGTACCCGTGGCATGATACTGACACCCTTTCAACTGGGGTTACAGGTTGGACCTTGATTAGCTCAGATTGGGGAATGTCAGTTAGATGATACCTCCCACAATCTCGGTACAATATTCAATATAGTTTTAGTTCAGGTTTGCTAGAACAAAGCATATAGATTCTCAGTTATTAAGTTATCGGATTTTAGTCTTTTAGTTTACAGATTAATTTAGATATATGTTTATGCTTGGTCTTGAATTCTCAGATGTTACAGTTTTTATGCATTCATATTCAGTTTTCTCATACTATTCAGTTAGTCCTTATTTCACAAGCACAGTACCCCATGTATATTAGCCTAACCTCATTTCATATACTAGTACATTCAAAGTACTGACTACGTACTCTTTTTTGTGCTATGATGTCTTATATCATAGGTTCTGATGCACCAGTTTCTCGACCGCAGTTAGACAGCTCAGTGTAATCCAACAGCTGTAGTGGTGAGTCCTCATCCATCGAGGACATGTTATGTTTATTCAGTTATTTTGGTAGTTTAGTTTATTCAGCCAGTCGAAGTCAGTTGGGGGTCTGTCCCATCAACTCCTCAGTCAGTTTAGAGGATTTCAGACATTCAAACAAATATTTAGATAGTCAGTTAGTTACTTCCAGTTCTTACCTTCTTATTTTCTATTCCGCACATGTGTTAGTTTATATTTTATTTAGTGCTCATAGCAGGTACTAGCTAATGGGTTAGCTTGTGGTCATTTGTGACTATAAGCACCAATGTCACGACTAGGGGTAGCCTCGGATCGTGATATAAACTAGGTTTTTTTAGATATAGACTTTGCTTACGAGGAGGAACCAATAGCAATTCTAGATCAGGATATGTAGAAATTGAGGATGAAGGAAATTCGTTAGGTTAAGGTTCTTCGTCCTATTGAGGAAGCCACTTGGAAAATTAATAAGGACATGCGGGATAAGTACCCTTAATTATTTGAGGATATAGGTACTCTCTTTTCTCCCTTTTTAGCTTTTTTTGCATTTAATCATTCGAGAAAGAACTATGGATAAATTGGTATCTGTTGTAACAACCATTTTTATCGTTATGCATAAACCTTCCATTGAATATCATATGATAAAATTTTACCTGAATTAGAAGTTAAAAGTTTTAGGCTAGGCTAGTTTTGAGCAAAATTAGAGCGTGGAATGGTCTAAGGAAATTCGGAAATTATTCGGGTAATTTAGGTGGTGTTTTATTTTATTTCTAGTTATCTAAGATGATAAGAAACCCGTAGGAATTTATGAAATTGATTTTGGATAAGTAGAACTCCCAAAATTGATCTTAGCATAAAGGTTATTGTTTGGAATATTCCTGGTTTAAGGTGTGCTATAAAATTAGAATTTTTGAGTAAAACTAGACATTTCGTGCCCCGGCGTTGCTATAGCAGCATACACGCCATTAAAGCAGGCTTTCTCGATAACAAATAAATTCCTACTATAGCAATATTTAGACATGGTCAACGTCCGTTATAGCGGCAGGTGCTGCTATAGTAACGTTGCTATAGCGATGTATGACTCTATAGTGGTGAAAGTCGCAGATTTGATTAAATTTTCTCCCAAAATAGTTTATTTTTCTAAAACTCATTTTTGGGCAAAAGAGGGGCGATTTTGAAAAAATTTCACTAGATTTTCATTGTTTAGCTTCATTAAAGTAAGGATTTCTTACCCAGTAACTAGTAATTAATAATTAAGCTTTAGAATTGCTTATTTATAGAGTTTAGAGAGGGTTTTAGGGCTGATTTTGGTTATTTTGTGGTGTAAAAGAGCGAATTAAATAATAAGTTAATGAGTTTTGATTATTAACGATTGATATACCCTTGTATTTCATTAATTCACTATTATCCATGCAATCGGTAGTGTTAAGTGAAATATGATTGAAAGACTCTAGAATAGGAAGAGAATGATCACAAACTTAACCTTAGGGGTTAGTTATGATTATAATTCCCAACATGGTATGTTACTTTATTAATTATGTATTTATTTGCATGTTTTAGACCAAAAGCATGAGAAAATTGCACCTAAGGGCAACGCTCCATCTTAAATGAGGTGTACAATCTTGGTTTGAAGTACAATCTTGGCTTAGAGGAGAGTTATATGACCTACTATATACTAAATTAAAGGTTTTCAAGTCTTCTTTCTAACGCAACTGGTTTCACCTTAATCCGATATTGGAGTAGAAAGTTATGCTCATTTTACTTCGAAGTATCTGTTTGCCAAAATATGACGACGAGGCTGACGACCTATCAACTAGGTGATGGCCCATCAGCCCTAGTCATCAGCCTAGGGAAGGGAGTGATAAAATCCATCCCAAAAGTGACAACCTAGGTGACGGCCTATCACCTGAGTGACGGCCCATCAACCTTGGTCGTCAACTGATGAAGTTCTACGACTTTTTTGGTTTCCTTAGGGGTATTCTGGTCTTTTCCTCACTCTAAAAACCTTTTTCACGAATTTAATTACACTTTAAACATTACTAATCAATAATTATCAGTTATACAACATCAGAATCCTCTTTTCACTCTAAAAAAATAAGATCAAACTAGGGTTTCCTCCAGGAACAAAAACTCAAGAAAATCATTCCTTAAGTCCAAGATTTCCAAGGAACAAATCAAGATTCGAGTTCTACTCTTTAAACCTTGTAATCTAAGGTATGTGGGATTTTCCTGAACTACATAGGCATGGTGAAATCGTTTTAATTGTGTTTAAATGTTGTGAAATTATGAATTTACAAAAGGGTTTTGAATATACATTTACAATTATCCATTGTGATCCTTCTCGACAATAATGTTTTGTCTTGAGGTCTTACCCCCTTAAACTTGATTTTGTTTATATATATATATATATATATATATATATATATATATATATATATATATATGTATGTATGTATGTATGTATGCATGTGGTTTGATGTTTGAAACTTTAGTTGAGAGCATGAATAATTATAACCCCTCTCTTGTTATAAAGTCCCTTGTTTTCATATGTTATGAATCATTTAATTTCATATTGAGAAGCATGTTACAAATGCCTTTACTATTGTTTAAGACTTGATTTTGATTCTAAATTTAAGAAAGGGGGTTTTATATGTTGATAAATGTTGAAGATACATATGATGAAGGAATTACATGGTTTGTTACAAAATACTTGACCACCACATGTTCATTGAAATGTTGAAAAGAAAGAATCTTTGTATAATTTAAAATATGTTTTGAATTAAGAACTCTCTTGCATTGTTAAATAGTTTTGGTGGTCAACTGAATCGATTGGATTGAAGGAACTAATGCATATCATTATGTGTCTTAAAATTGATTAAAAAGGGTGACCATGGTAGATAAAAGCATTGCAGAGAAAATATTGGTTTTCAAATATTTTGAATGGTGAAGTTTCGTTTGATAATTGAATTATTTGGGTGGTCGATCAATACCTTTTGAAATAAGATAAGGGAAGTAGAGATGTTGTTATATGACTTGCAATTATGGGTATGACGATACTCTATTTTGATGTGCCCAAATGACATTAAGAAAGAAATAACTTTTCAAAGAAGATATGGTTTAAAGAATCTAAAACTGGGCTTACGAGAGTTAGATGGTTACCTGAAGAAGGCACGAGTCAAATGACTCATTGCCCAAAATTGTTATTTGCCGACACGAGTTTATGATACCTGAAAGGGAAATTATATGCTGGCGACGACCCAATGGCGTAGTAGAGAAGTAGATATTCCAACCCTTGTGGCAAACTTGGGTTGGGAGTTTGGCCGTTGAGTCAAGGACGGATTCCATATAACCCATGGAATAGCAGAGTTATAAGGTGTACCATCTAGCTCAGAAGTAAAATAAAGAGTGGTTCATGGTTTCAAAGAAACGTTCCAAAGTTTTTTAAGTATGCCCATGTGTTTTCTTATATTGTATATAAAATATTTTTATGAATTTCTCTCACTTATGCTGTATAAAATATATTATTTTGGATTGCTCTGTGTACCAGTACATCTGTATTGACCCCTTATATTTCAGGATCTGAGACACAAATCTTGGAGTCCCGCTAAGCAGTAGATTGGGTTGTCCGAATTTTGCAGTTGGTGAGCTTCTCTTATTTCGGAAGGCATAGTTATAATTTATTGTCATTTTATTTTAATTTATGATCCGACTGGGGGCCTTGTCCCAGTTTCAGACATATGTTATTTCAGAATTGTTAGAGATTTCATAGACTGGTGTCATGTATTTTCGAAGGTTTATAAAACAAATTTCATACCATTCAGTTGAAGTAAGACTGTGACCATGTTCCCGTATTGTTATGTACTTTCCGAATTTATCATATAGTATAAGAATTATGTATATGATCACCAGTTAGAGAAGGGATCTTGAGCCTTCTTGGTTTGGGATAGTCGTTGCGGCCAAGGCCTCGGTTCGGGTCGTGACAATGTATGAGGGTCTGGTGAGTTTGACGATTCCATAAGTGAATCGAGAAATATATTTTACACTTGATAATTATTTACATCTCTTGACTTGGCTTGAATGAATGTTTCCTGGTGATATTTTATTAGCTTGTTGGTTGTAATATTAAGTTGCTTATTACTTTCTTGTTATGCTAAGTGTGTGTAGGTTTGAATATGGATTAACTTTCTGTACTATAATTTGGTTATGTGTTCACATTCTTATCTTGGGTAATGACCCTACCAGTACATTGTTGTTTTCTTGTATGCTAATAAATACTACACCTGCTCTTACTTTTGTGAGTTTAGCACATATTCCAGCGGCTCTTACAAGACCTCACTTGTGATTTCAACAATAGATTACGGATCCAAGGGTAAGCAATATGCTTTGGGCTACCATGAATCCTTCTTGGGTGACATAGTCTTTATTTCTGCACTTATGCTTTTCATTTTAACTAGTTTAATCGTACATGCCTCGCACGTGTAATTTTTGATTAATTAAAATTAAATAATTTTGTTTATTGTAGAAATTTTTAATAAAGTGTAAAAAGTTTAAATCACTTTTCAAAGATTCTTCACACTTTAATATAATAATATAAACATAAACATATATTTTAGTGTACGCACATATATATTTTATCACCAGAAGTTTCAAATGGTTGATGAATCATCACTTTTGCATTTGTCTTACAGTACCTCTTCCCCTTGTTGTCAGAGGCTAAGAGAGATGCAAGAATTTGAAACATATCTGTGGTACGATTAGTGTTTTATATTTAAAATCTTTCCTTATTGTTAAAGTCAAATTTTTTATTACATTTTTATAACATAATTAAAACTTATAAAAATTGATACTTCTTAAATTTTTCTTATTCTAACATTTTTATATTTATTTCTAAATTTTTTAAATCTTCTTAAAATCAAATTTAGTTGATTTAGAATTCTTAAACTAATGAAAAAAGTATTAGTTATCATTAATTATGATGACTTCTAATAAGAAAAGGTTTTACCATAAATATATTTAATTAATTTTTAATTCTTAAATGTTAGGCAAATAGCAAAAAGACAATTTTGTCTAAAGCAAAGACTTTTAATAAAGGTCAAAAATTCAAACAACATTTTTAAGGCCATTCACACTTTTAATATAGTATAGATTTCTACACTTTTTCAAATTTTTTTAAAATCAAATTTAGTTGAATTAGAATTCTTAAACTAATGAAAAAGGTATTAGTTGTCATTAATTATGATGACTTCTAATAAGGAAAGATTTTATCAAAAATACATTTAATTAATTTTAAACTCTTAAATATTAGAAAAAAATAGTGAAAAGATGATTTTATCTAAAGCAAAAACTTTTAATGAAGGGCAAAAAGTTCAAACAATATTTCTATGACCCTTCACGCTTTTAATATATTATTGATTTTGGGGTTGCATTCCCTTCTTGACGATCTTAGATGTTTTGGTACAGACGATATTCAGATCTAAGGGGTGGTTTGGTTAAGTACAATGTTCTGCATTTTAGTTGTACTTGTGTTTTTGATTTGGACTTGAATATCTTTATTCATGTATTAGTTTTATTACTTTTTGATTTGGAATTGAATATCTTTATTCATGTATTAGTTTTATTATCTCTTTTAAGTGTTGATTTTGAGATGATGTTCGGGGTAGATGGTCCTACTACCTAGTGAGTAGTGTGGGTGCTGTTCTCGATAGGTTTGGATTGTGAAGGTGACTTGGAATACCAACACTCAATTCCAAGTGACAACTTTGTAAAAGAAATAATCTCTTTTCAATATATCACTTTCATTTGAAAAACCTTTTAAAACACTCTTAGTAATGTGGTGGTATATAAGGACATGACAGATGGCGACTCTACTAGGACAACTAGAATTTGAGCTTTGCATATTATGTCATATTTAGTTTTTCTTAATTCTTGGATATATGTATTATGTTTGTTGGCCTAATGTACTCTTTGCTGGATATTTACCATTTTAATATTTTGAGACTGCATTTATAAATTATCTTTTCTCGGGCATCACTCCGAATCTTTAAATATACTTATGTAACACCCCGTATGTTTCTAAGCTAGGAGACGAACCATTTTTCTTATGTATGAAACCTCCTATACTGTGAGTAGAATTTTAGTGCATGAATTACATTGAGTATCCTAGTGATAAGATAGATTATGATACATTAAGCATGTTCATATGAGTCACTTAAGGTAATACAAGCTAAGAGTTTTTGAATCCATCAAGTTTTAGTATTCGATTTTGCAAGGGTCATCTTTGAATGAGTATAACTCGATGTTAGTATGGTATTTCTAGATATTTATACCCACCAAATTGTAGATAATTGAATTAGCTTTCCAACAATACCAATTTCGCCTTAATCCAATACCCGAGAGAAAAGTTATGCCCATTTTCGTGAGAGACCATAAGGATAGGCGATTGGTAAGGCACCGCCCAACCAAACTTAGGCGATTGGTTAGGCACCGCCTAAGTCAGTTCCAATGCCAAAAATACTCCGTTTTGAGTTATTTTGAAGGTAATTAAGTCTTTTAACACTCCTTACATGTTCCTAAACTTAACCCTACAAAATATATAGCTTCTAAACACATTACAACCCTATTAACATCTCAAAGCTCATCATCCAACAACACTAAAACAGAAAAACAACTAGGGTTGCATAATTAAGCTTGAAGATCCAATTTCAAGGAAATTCCTCCGTCAATCATCAAGAACCTCCCTTCCAAGGTATGCGTAGTGTTCATCCACGGATTCCTTTCGTCCGTGGAGTTCAAGAATCAATCTTTAAAATACAAAAGCTTGGTTGATTATGGTGATATGATCATACCCATGTTGATGCTTGTTTGTTTTTCTATATAATAGTATCGTGACTGTATATCTCATGAAAGTTATGTTGTTAGTTGAAAAACATGATCTTTAGATGGATTGATAGAGTGCAAGTATGAAATCCACCCATGCCTTAAAGAATGCATGCAAGGTGTTCGATAAAATGCCTAGTATGTTAGAACTTCATATTTACATGATTTCATAATATCTAAATAACAAGTTCATGTTAGTCATACACTCCAATATGAATTTCCATGCAAATTATGTGTTGTTATTGTTGTGGTATAAAGCATGTATGATAATGGAGATATAAATTTTGTACACAAAATATATCCATGCTTTCCCTACCATGTTGGAGATGTTGAATAAATACATGAAGTATAATATCCCCAAATCATTACAATATGAACTAAATATTACATGTTGTCGTTCCCTTATGCTTGAATAGTTTCCATGACCTTTCTATGAATAGTATATGTTGTCGGAATGCCCATGATATTAGAATATGATATTTATGACTTGATTATAAGCATTCCTATTCATGATAGATATTATGATGACCATGCACTTCATGAAATCCCCCACTCATGTATTATGGATTGTTATTGATGGTCGTGTACTCAAGAAATTCAAGTTGTGTAAGTTTCCTTCCATCGAGTCCTGGGGGTACTTGTACCCAGAAAATATAGCTGTGTGCCTAGATCCATGTCATGTTTTCACGATACTCTCAGTCAAGCCATGATCTATAGAATTCAGTCAGTCATATGACTCAGGAAAACTTAGAAATCTTAGTAATCTCAGTAGTCCAGTAATCTCAGTAATCTCAGTACTCAGTAACCTCAACAACCTCTGTATTCACAGTCAATATCAGTAACTTCAATACTCTCAACCAGTCCTTAAAACTCAGTACATTCCGTCAGTCATTGGAATCCAATAAACTTAGTTTAGCTCTGCTAAATAATACCACTAGTATCAGTCCAGTTAATCAGTATTAGTTCAGCTAATCAGTTCAATTCAGTTAATCAGTCCAGCTTAATTATTCAATTCAGTGTCCTTTAGATGGGAGTAGAAGTTTGCACCAAGTGAACCCAAGGATGGGAACTCACCCGCCAGTTCAGGGTGTGATTCTTAGTAGTCATCCTTGTGTTCTAGAACTACGTAGCCAGCATAGGTGGAGACATCTTAACCCGTCAGATTACGGTTGATGAGGTAGCTTAACCCGTCAGTTTAGGGTTCCCACCATTCTCATTGAGTACCTGCCAGTATAGGGTTGTCATAGCTGTCCTTACCAGTGGCTCGGTATTGACACCCCTCCAGTCGGGGCAGAGATTGGACCCTAGCTTAGCTATTATAGGGTATTTGGCGCATGTCGGTTAGATAACTACTTCCCACAGTTTCAGTTACAGATTTCAAGACTTTCAGCTATAGCTACCCAGTCTCAGTAAAGAACTCAGATAGCTCTTCAGATTTCAATATAACAGGGCTGTCGATACAGTCAACTCAGAAATAAAATGAAACTCAGATAGTTTCCTTCAGATTTATGGACTGTGAGATATAGTCACTTATGCTATCAATCACAAAAGTTATCAGAACTCATGCTAACAATACTCAACTTTAGGACTGTCAGATACAGTCAATCAGACAAGTTCTTCATAAGTTGAACTATCAGAAACAATCATTCCTTTATCAGTAATATACTATCAGTCTCCCAGTATTCAGTAATACAGTATCAGATCCATCACTTATTAGTGATTTACATATCAATATCAGTTAACTCAATCTTTCAGAATCTCATTATTAGTACCCTCATATTGTCAGTATTCAGACTCAGTAGTCAGTATCTCCATGAGTTCAGTTACAGTTACGTATGCATGTATGTACTCTCACGTTCATAGCAGTTAGTATTGTCCATGCATATAACCCTTTGCATTTAACCTACCTCACTCGTATACTTAGTACATTCAGACGTACTGATGCATTTGCGCTATGATGCTTTCTCTTATGCTACACCATAGGTTTAGAGGCATGAGCTCCAAATCAGCAGTAGATTCCAAGATCAGCAGTCATAGTTAGATATGAGTCCTCATCCTTCGAGGACATGATGATTTCATTTCTATTTTAGTTTTCACTTTTTTTTAGTAGTTGGAGTTAGTTGGGGACATGTCCCATCAACTTCTTATTCAGTTCAGTTAGAGTCTTTCAGACTAGATGTCAGATTAGATGTTTAGACTTTAGTATTTATGTTTCTTTTTGGTATTGTTATACCATATTTTTCAAATATGTATTAGTATTGAACCTTATGGCCTTACAGTTCATGTTTCCACATATTTTATGAGATATTATGTAGTTTACAGGTACAGATATCAGTCATGGGTTAGCTTGTGGTCCTTCAGGGTCATGAGCACCGTGTAGCATTTCGATTCAAAAAATTGGGGCATTACAAACTTGGTATCAGAGCCTAAGGTTCAACAGTGTCCTAGGAAGTTTGAAAGCTGTATCAAGTAGAGTTTTGTACATGGGCGTGTTGTGCACCACACTTATGCGCAGGAGGCTATGAGATGTTTTAGGAACAGTTTTCCTTCTTTCATGTCTCAAGATCGTGCTATGGAAAGTTTCTCTAAGGAACCCATGTAGATTCATATCATACACCCCTCATATTTACTTTACCTTACTTTTAAGGTAATAAAAACAATGAAGTTCAAAGTCCTAAAGATAGGGCTTTCTCAGACAGTCCCTACAGTCAGTTATGGGATTAGCCACAGACTCAAACAGTATCCCATCAGTTCATTATTGTTCCAAGGTCGTACTGATTTTATTCATGATAATGAGAACTCATTCTTGAACCCAGAAGTTTAACAGTAGTAGAGTTGGGATAGTATCATTCTATTTGATCAGATTATGTATTCATGGGGATTAAATCAGTAGGCTTGAACAGTACGAGCTAAACACTTAAGTTTATTGACTCAAAATTAAGCATGAAGGTGTGAATGTCATATTTGCAGTATATGAGGAAACAAAATCAGATGATGTGTTTAGTAAGACAGACAGGGGTTGAACATAATGTAGGTATGTGATGGTAGATCAAGACCTAAGCCAGCCCCTCATATTTCAGTAGTAGATCCAGTATGTATAGAAAGCAGTAAGGGAAGACAATTCCAGACCCATTCTCATCTCAGTGCAGAGTTTTTCACTTCAGCTATCATGAAACCAACTCAGACATTGCATACCAACTTTATGGTCACGAACTATAATCATGTATGAATTCAATTTCCAGCATAAGAAGTCCCTTTTACTCCACAGTACAAGTCATGTTCCATGAGAACAATCTACTTTTATGTACTTTCCACGGGTTTATGTGCGCCTTCAGTTCCCAGTAAAAGGGGTTCAGTTCCATCTACCTCAGTATTCGAATCATGTCCCACGAGTACAAAAAACTCTAGACTCAGGTCATGGAGCTAATGACTCATGTACGCATATTATGCTTTCCAATATACTTAGCTTATATGACTCATGCTATGCCCCTACAAATCAGATACATTTAGACTATGTCATGTATATCCTCAGTTCAGACCTTATTGGTAAATCCAAACTATTGATATTTTATTTCTCAAGTTTAAGTCATGTGTCAAGTTTAGTTTGTATCTATTCATGTTTCAGGTCCTCCTGATTTACCCCTCTAGTTAGCTCTCCTTATGGAATAGTGTAGTGATGAGCAGTTGTTTAGATAAGAGAAGATTGTTGCATGCTTACTTTGCACGAGGGTGTAGTTGTGAAGATAGGCTTGAATGTCATGATAAATATGCAAGTAAGCATCTAGCAAGGGGTTGTATTTAGAAGTTGGGAAGTTCGATCTTTTCCCCTATTGTATTGAATCAATAAAAAAAAGAGGTCAGTGCTACAGCCCCCTATTGTTTGATCCAATATTGACCGGGAATGGACTTAATTCACCTGAGAGAGTTGTGCTTTTCTTTTTGAAACTAGGGTCAGTGGTGAGAAGGCCGAGAAAGTGGTTAAAACCACCATCGCATCGGTTGGAACCTTTCAACTACACCTAGGTGGCTGTTTGGTCCTCCAACTCTCATTTTTATATTGGTTGATCAATAGGTATTTGGTGGTCTTCACGGCAGTGATCTCTTTATCAGTCCTAAGGATTTACCATCCTTACGGAAAATGGATATAGATGATAAGAATTTAGGTGCAAAGTACAAAGTGTAAGTGTACATTTAGATCCTTGACTTATGTCAGCCCCTAGCATGTAGCCATCAAAAACTTAGTTTCCAACTCAATTATAGTTTCAGTATCCAGCACTCAATGATCAGTGTTCCTTGAATTCAGTACTTCTGTACTAGCTATAAGCTTAGTTATAATGTCATCTTTAGTTCAGTAACCAGATTTGAAACTTAGTTCAGTTCTAGACATGCTTGACCATAGCATTTAGGTTGTCAATACTCAGTTATCAGTGTTTCAGTACCCTAGTTTATAGAATACCTCAGAGCCATGTCGTACGCTTGGTCTCGCATTTGAAAATAATACAGACTTCATAAATCCATTCTCAGATACCTCATTCTACTCAGTTAGTCCTTATCCTCTATGCATAAAACTCAAAAATCTCAGCCCAGCTATTTAGACTAAGTATAGTTTAGCTTTGCAAATCCAGTATTCAGCTATTAGTTATTCAGTTAATCAGATAAGTTAGTGTATTTATGCACTCGTGTTCAGCTCAGTTCATGTATCATGTCTCAGTTTCAGATCCTAGTTATTTAGTCATGACTCAGTTCCTAGGTGTTTTGAACATCACCTCAATTTCCCTCAGTAGTTCATCTAAGTGCGTATTCTTTGCGGGACAAAGTGTCCCAAGGGGGAGATACATCATACCCCCAAACTTTCATGACATAATCATGTTGCTCTCTTTTCTTTTGATGAATCCAGTTTGCAGAAGGGGTACTCATAAGATAACCCTCAAGCTCCAACTTCAGTCATATGCCATGTTTTCAAGATTTAGTTCAGATCATGATATTCAGTATATCTACCACGTCCCAGACTTAGTTATATTCTCATGTTTCCGATCATGCATATGGAGTAATTAATCTCAAACTTATCGGTATTATCAGTTCAAGGTAATAGTTTTCCTTAGTCTTACTCGTTCTCATGTTTATATTTTAGTTCCAAACTTGGTATTCAGTTCCACGCTCAGTTTTCAGTTCAAACTTGATACCTTTACCATTGCATGTTCATGAGTAAGTTTAGTCATGAATTCACGCATCAGATATGTGTGATCAGCTCATTAGTACTTTCAGTCATGCATTCACGTATCATGTCAGTCATATAATCATGCATCAGATATGCATGCATTCAGCCTTTCAGTTGTGCATCAGATATGCATTCTCATTTTGAGAAAACTCACTTTATTAGAATCCTCAGTCTTATATTCATGAATCAGCTTCCCATGCATCAGATATGCATGTTCAGTATGTTATGCTCAACTTTCAGTCATTTCAGTCACGAACCCATGTTTCAGTAGTGTATGTATTGTATGTACTTCATCATATCATCTCTCCGGCTTCAGTTATCTTCCATTCGAGGATGAATGTTCCCAAGGAGGAGATATTGTAATACCCCGTATGTTTCTAAGTTAGGAGACGAACCATTTTTCCTACGTATGAAACCTCCTATCCTATGAGTAGCATTTTAGTGCATGAATTACAATGAGTATCCTAGTGATAAGATATCTTATGATACATTAAGCATGTTCATATGAGTCACTTAAGGTAATACAAGCAAAGAGTTTTTGAATTCATCAAGTTTTAGTGTTGGATTTTGCAAGGGTAATCTTTGAATGAGTATAAATCGATGTTAATGTGTTATTTCTGCATATTTCTACCCACCAAATTGTAGATAATTGAATTAGCTTTCCAACAATACCAATTTTTCCTTAATCCAATACCCGAGCAAAAAGTTATGCCCATTTTCGTGAGAGACAGTAAGGATAGACGATTGGTTAGGCGCCGCCCAACCAAACTTAGGCGATTGGTTAGGCGCCACCTAAGTCAGTTCCAATGCCAAAAAACTCTGTTTTGAGTTATTTTAAGGGTAATTAAGTCTTTTAATACTCCTTACACGTCCCTAAACTTAACCCTATGAAATATATAGCTTCTAAACACATTACAACCCTATTAACATCTCAAAGCTCATTATCCAAGAGCACTAAAATAGAAAAACAACTAGGGTTGCATAATTAAGCTTGAAGATCCAATTTCAAGGAAATTTCTCCGTCAATCATCAAGAACCTCCCTTCCAAGTTATGCGTAGTGTTCATCCACGGATTCCTTTCGTTCGTGGAGTTCAAGAATCAATCTTTAAAATACAAAAGCTTGGTTGATTGTGGTGATATGATCATACCCATGTTGATTCTTGTTTGTTTTGCTATATAATAGTATCATGACTGTATATCTCATAAAAGTTATGTTGTTAGTTGAAAAACATGATCTTTAGATGGATTGATAGAATGCACGTATGAAATCCACCTATGCATTAAAGAATGCATGCAAGGTGTTCGATAAAATGCCTAGTATGTTAGAACTTCATATTTACATGATTTCATGATATCTAAATAACAAGTTCATGTTAGTCATACACTCCAATATGAATTTCCATGCAAATTATGTGTTGTTATTGTTATGGTATAAAACATTTATGATAATGGAGATATAAATTATGTACACAAAATATATCCATGCTTTCCCCACCATGTTGGAGATGTTGAATAAATACATGAAGTATAATATCCCCAAATCATTACAATATGAACTAAATGTTACATGTTGCCGTTCCCTTATGCTTGAATAGTTTCCATGCCCTTGCTATGAATAGTATATGTTGTCGGAATGCCCATGATATTAGAATATGAGATTTATGACTTGATTATAAGCATTCCTATTCATAATAGATATTATGATAACCATGCACTTCATGAAATCCCCCACTCATGTATTATGGATTGTTATTGATGGTCGTGTACTCAAGAAATTCAAGTTGTGTAAGTTTCCTTCCATCGAGTCCTGGGGGTACTTGTACCCAGAAAATATAGCTGTGTGCCTAGATCCATGTCATGTTTTCACGATACTCTCAGTCAAGCCATGATCTATAGAATTCAGTCAGTCATATGACTAAGGAAAACTCAGAAATCTTAGTAATCTCAGTAGTCCAGTAATCTCAGTAATCTCAGTACTCAGTAACCTCAACAACCTCTGTATTCACAGTCAATATCAGTAACTTCAATACTCTCAACCAGTCCTTAAAACTCAGTACATTCCGTCAGTCATTGGAATCCAATAAACTTAGTTTAGCTCTGCTAAATAATACCACTAGTATCAGTCCAGTTAATCAGTATTAGTTCAGCTAATCAGTTCAATTCTGTTATTTAGTTCAACTTAGTTATTCAGTTCAGTGTCCTTCAGATGGGAGTAGAAGTTAGCACCGAGTGAACCCAAGGATGGGAACTCACCCGCCAGTTCAGGGTGTGATTCTTAGTAGTTATCCTTGTGTTCTAGAACTACGTAGCCAGCGTAGGTTGAGACATCTTAACCAGTCAAATTAGGGTTGATGAGGTGGCTTAACTCATCAGTTTAGGGTTCCCACCATTCTCATTGAGTACCTGCCAGTATAGGGTTCTCACAGCTGTCCTTACCAGTGGTGTGGTATTGACACCCCTCCAGTCGGAGCAGAGATTGGACCCCAGCTTAGCTATTATAGCGTATTTGGGGCATGTCAGTTAGATAACTAGTTCCCACAGTTTCAGTTACAGATTTCAGGACTTTCAGCTATAGCTACCCAGTCTCAGTAAAGAACTCAGTTAGCTCTTTAGATTTCAGTACATCTGGGCTGTCGATACAGTCAACTCAGAAATAAAATGGAACTCAGATAGTTTCCTTCAGATTTATGGACTGTGAGCTATAGTCACTTATGCTATCAATCACAAAAGTTATCAGAACTCATGCTATCAGTACTCAACTTTAGGACTGTCAGATATAGTTAATCAGACCAGTTCTTCATAATTCGAACTGTCAGAAACAATTATTCCTTTATTAGTAATATAGTATCAGTCTTCCAGTATTCAGTAATACAGTATCAGATCCATCACTTATTAGTGATTTATATATCATTATCAGTAAACTCAGTCTTTCAGAATCTCATTATCAGTACACTCATATTGTCAGTATTCAGACTCAGTAGTCAGTATCTCCACGAGTTTAGTTACAGTTAACTCATGTTCATATCAGTAAGTATTATCCATGCATATAACCCTTTGCATTTAGCCTACCCCACTCGTATAATCAGTACATTCAGACGTACTGACGCATTTACGCTATGGTGCTTTCTCTTATGTTATACCATAGGTTCAGAGGCATGAGCTCCAAATCAGCAGTAGATTCTAGGATCAGCAGTCAGAGTTAGATATGAGTCCTCATTCTTAGAGGACATGTTGATTTTATTTCTATTTCAGTTTTCACTTTATTTCAGTAGTTGGAGTTAGTTGGGGACATGTCCCATCAACTCCTTATTCAGTTAAGTTAGAGGCTTTCGGACTAGATGTCAGATTAGATGTTTAGACTTCAGTATTTATGTTCCTTTTTGGTATTGTTATACCATATTTTTCAAATATGTATTAGTGTTGAACCTTATGGCCTTACAGTTTATGTTTCCACATATTTTATGAGATATTATGCATTTTATAGGTACAGATATCAGTCATGGGTTAGCTTGTGGTCCTTCTGGGTCATTGATGATAGGCGGATTTACACGCCTATATCAATATATTTTGCCCATATTTTAGCCTAGTTTTGAGAACAAATTATATATTTCATGCACTTTTAGTCCCTTTTCCTGTAAATGAGCTAACGAACATGATTAGTAAAGTTTCAGGTATAAATGATGCAAAATTCAGCATTTTATGGCTTACTTGATGCAAAAGAAAGCTCACGAAGAAAGGAAAAGGAGTGTACACGCCTAAGGACCAAAACTGCTGCATGGAAAATCTGTCCCGGGCTAAAACAACATTTCTAAAGACTTTGGGGACTTACAGACACATAGCTGGATTTGGACAATGATACATTAACCTAGTACAATTGGGTTATGTATTTCATTAGTTTATTTGGATTATGATAATGTTACATTAACCTAGTACATTTGGGTTAAGTATTCCATTAGCCTAGTAGGATTTGGTTATTTGTTTCATTAGCGTAGTAGGAGTAGGATATGGGTATTATAAATACCCTATCATGCTAGAGATTTCTATTCATTCCTCCCTTAGTGGAGAGATACAATCCTCCCTTAGTGGAGAGATACATTCTACTTCTCAATTACAACTCTTCTAATCTTCCCATTAATTCTACTTTTCTTCTTCTATTCATCTATTTAATTCTTAATTTCCGCAACAAGAGAAACGTTACTTGCAAGGGAAGTTCACGCCTAAACGCCTACCACACTAAACTTCACATGAAATCTTCATTGTGGTATAATAACAATGTCAATTGTGATTTCCTTCGCACTCATGGGTAACTAAACTCCTCTGTTGGGGTTATGGAAGCCTTATGAGATACTATCTAAGGCTATGAGTTTGTGAATTCGTGACAAGTGTGTTGCTTATATCATTATTCTCTTCATCTTAATGCAAATTCTTGTGGCTGCAGACGCATAGAATAACGCCAGTATAACATTTAACTTGTTCGAAAGTAAGGTTATCTGTCTGGAAAAGAGATAATGTCAAGGTAGTAGGACACCCTTTCCTATTAAAAAGCTAGTGCCGTAATTGGACTAACCTCTTGGAGAATTCATACCATTAGACACTCTTTAAGCTCGAAAGAGTTAAAGTGAAATAATCCTCGAATAGGTCGAAACACGCCTGGATTTACCATCGAATACAATTCTCTATAAGCACATGCATGTCTGAATTCAACACACTCATAGCCAATAGAGACGTATAACTCAGAAGGTGGACATAACCCCAACTCCTCAAATCTCATTGTTTCACAACCTACGAAACATTCTTTCCTTTTTACTTTGCCATTTTCAGTTTTTACTTTAATATTTTGGTTACACATTACAATCCCCCCTTTTTACGAGACTTGCACTAAAAGTCTAGTAATCTTTGCTTACTTGTTGACCAAGCTATTCCCTGTGGGATCGATACCCAACCCAGGTTGGGTTCTATATTTTCTAACGACCGCTTTACACTCCTAAGAGAGCTGTAGATTGAGCGTTATCAAAAATTGGCGTCGTTGCCGGGGAATACGAGTGTCAATCAAGTTTGTGATAATTACTAGACCCTTTGGTCAAAGATTCTCGTACTTTTACTTTCAGTTTTTGTTTTTGTTTACTGCAGGTTTTTATTTAGTGCATGCCCCATACTCAAAGTTCTGGTCAACCGTTATTACCTATCAATCCTGAACCACAACGTATTGGCAGAATAAAAGCACAAGCAGAAATTAAAAGGATGGCTGCCCAACAGGAACAGGCGAGATTAGCTGCTCTTGCCGCCGCCCAAGTACACCAACAAAACATTGATAACCCTGGGCGAGCAACAAATCCTGACGATGAGGATTTAGGTGATGACGAGTTACTAAACCCAAGGCGTGATGCTGAAATCATAACACCTGCCAACAGAAGAGGTCGTCAAGCTCGGTTTAGGTATGATCGCCAACCCATGCAACCAGCTTTTGACGACGATGATGATGATCTTGATGGTGCCGGAGCCACTGGGGCCATAATTCCACCACCATTAGCGCCCGGAGCCAAGTTCAACATCACAAGCACCATGATTCAGTTATTGCAACTCAAGGGATTATTTGGTGGACTAGCAGGCGATGATCCGAATATGCATCTCATCAACTTTATTTCTACATGCAAGTCATTTGACAATCCTGGTGTTGGTCAGAATGCTATTCGATTACGTCTATTTCCATTGTCTCTGTCTGGGGAGGCAACACTATGGTTGAATGGGCTGACTCCTGATTCTATTACAAATTGGAGGCAATTGAGAGACGCTTTCCTAGAAAGATTCTTTCTGCCATCCAAGAGGGCGCAATTGAGAGATGAAATCAGCAACTTTCGTCAGCTTCCCTCTGAAGCTCTTCATGAAACATGGGAGAGGTTCAAGACAAAGCTAGCGAGATGCCCAAACCATCATATGACTAATGTTCACCTAATGGAGATCTTGTATAGAGCCTTGAATTCAATAACTAAACCAGTGGTGGATAATGCAGCTGGAGGATCTTTCATGGACCTCACCTTTGGTCAAGCAAGAAATATGCTAGATCGTATGACGAAACAAAGTAGAGCTTGGCATACCAGGGATTCTGAGGTAGCAAGCCCCACTTTATCTATTGGCATGACTGCAAACCAAAGAAGAAGAGAAGAAGAACGTGATCAAGATATGGCGCATTTGAAAACACAAATGGATCTTCTTACAAAGCATTTATTATTAGGGAAGACCGAAAAAGTGAAAGCTATTGCATCAAAAGGAAGAGACGAATCTGATTCGGAAGATGAGGCCAACTACTTGAACAATCAGGGGGTTTCCGCGGGAATGCCCAAGGAAACCAAGGTCGAAACTATTATGATAAATCTGGAAACAAGGACCAAGGTAGTTGGAAGAACAAGAATGAAAAGAGTGGTTTGTACGTTCCCCCTGGTAGACGTGACACCACCACATCTAATTCTGGAAGTATGGAAGACATGATGGCTAAATTATTGAAAGGAGTGGAAGCAAAGAGCGCGGGAGTAACAGAGGTAATCAATGATTTGTCCTCCATGAAACAATTAGTTGATTCACATTCCACTTCTATCAAGCAAATAGAGCAGCAATTGAGCCAACTTTCAGCAGCACTCAATCAAAGAAAGGCCGGCACTTTACCTAGCAATACTGTGCCAAACCCAAGGAATGACGGGTCATACATGGACATCACTACCAGAAGTGGTAAGGTGCTGGAAACTTTAGAAAAAGGCAAGCAAGTGGTTGACGAAGTTGCGGACATGGATGACAAGACAAAAGGAGAAGATGCCGCAGCACCCACTCCTGACGTCAAGGACGCCACATCCAGCACTGTGCAACCTGAAAAAGTGGAAAAATGGAAGCAAGAGGAGAAGAAAACCGTGGAAAGAACACTTCCATACCCACCGCCACCTTTTCCCCAAAGATTAAAGAAGGTGGCGGATGATACAAAGTTCAGCAAATTCATGAATATGTTAAAGCAGCTGACCATTAATGTTCCATTGGTGGAGGCACTTGAACAAATTCCTGGATATGCAAAATTTATGAAGGACCTGTTGACAAAGAAGCGGGCATCAAGTTATGAGTTAGCGGATAATATTCATCATTGTAGTACAGTTGCTACCCGATCGATAGTTCAGAAGAAGGCCGACCCCGGAGCTCTCACTATTCCTTGCACTATTGGATCGTTGGATTTTGCCAAAGCATTGTGCGATCTAGGTGCTAGCATAAATTTGATGCCACTATCCATCTACAAGAAGTTGGGCCTAGGCGATCCGACACCAACCAATATGAGGCTTGTGATGGCTGATAGGTCGGTAAAAAGACCTGTGGGTATCTTGAATGATGTGTTGGTGAAAGTTTCTTCATTCATCTTTCCTGCAAACTTCGTTATTCTGGATTGTAAGGAGGATTCTGAAGTTCCCATAATCCTGGGACGTCCTTTCCTTGCAACCGGAAGTATGCTTATTGACATAAAAGATAATGAGCTTTTGTTTCGAATTAATGACGAAGTAGTACGATTTGATATATGCAAAGCCATGAAGCAGCCCAGCGATATGAATGAGTCATCTGTAGCTGATGTTTATCAAGAGGATATGAAAGCATTATCTATAGAGAAACAGCCTACTGTTGAGCCATTGTCTGCTGCGCCACTGAATGTTGAGCATGAGGATAATGAAGATTATGAAGAAATTATGGGTGATCTAACAGAAATAGAGTCTTATACTCCTAAGCAACCGGATTGTGATCTCAAGAATCAACCAATAGCGAAGACTCCTATTGATGAGCCACCAATGCTAGAATCGCAAGAGCTCCCCGATTATCTAAGGTATGTGTTCTTGGAAAGTGGAAGTATACTTCCGATAAGTGTGGCGGATGATTTAAGTGAACAGCACGTGGAGGCTCTCATCTCTGCTCTGATAAGGTACAAGAGAGCTATGGGTAGGAAGATTGATGATATAATTGGTGACTCTCCGGAGAAACGTAGGAGCCATCTCGAAAAATATTGCATGCCCACAGGTAAGCCTCATTGTCGTCTAAATCCTTTCAGAAAAAGATCCACCATTTACCTCGACGAAGTCTGAGTACTCGAGGTAACTATGTCGTGCCACGACAATAAATAAGGCGCTAGATGGGAGGCAACCCATCGTTTATCATTTTTTATTTATTGTTTATCATTTTGTCTTTCTTTCGTTCTAGTACTTGTTTTGTTTTTGATAAATGAAAATCCAAAAATAAGAGTCGTGCCACGACCAAAACTAAGGCGCTTGGTGGGAGGCAACCCATCATACTAATT
This sequence comes from Capsicum baccatum var. pendulum, assembly GCA_030864225.1. Taxonomy (NCBI): domain Eukaryota; kingdom Viridiplantae; phylum Streptophyta; class Magnoliopsida; order Solanales; family Solanaceae; genus Capsicum; species Capsicum baccatum. Next base: position 194,443,817 of record CM061555.1, on the reverse strand, counting down.
GTTTTCATTGGTTTTGAGCAAATATAGGTGCGAGAAGTATTCAATGAGGAGATTGGTTTCACATGACGATTTGGACGTATTGTATGGAAAAGGTGGTAAGTTAGGTATAAGGATGCATAAGGTTATGGATTGAGCATTGCTCATGCCAAAATAGGCATCGAGGAAGGCTATGCCTAGGTAAAACTAGGCCACGAACAATGCAAAACCTATCCTATAGCCTAAGGTCTCGGAATCTAGTGTGCTATACACTATGCGCCGCCCATTCTTAAGTATGCTTTTGACTATGCGCCGCCTATGCTATGGCATTAGGTCTCAGGATCTCATATGCCATAGACTATGCGGCGCATATGTCTCAAAATGCCATAGACTATGCGGTGCATATGTCTCTAAATGCCATAGACTATGCGCCGCATATCCCATGACTATGCCGAGCATTATGCGCCACATATGTGGCATTTTTGTCTCCAAAACCAATTGTAAATGGGTCAAAACCCGACCCATTCCCTTCCTATATAAAGGGGACTTGGTCTTGAAACATAAGCACATTGCAAAGTGACCTAAAAGCGCCGCATATTCACCCAAATCCTCTCAAAATTTTCGTTTTGCTCTTCCAATTCACAAAACCATCTCCACAAGCTTCAATCAAGTAAGTAGTCTCTTATTCTTCATTTATTTCTCGTAAGTACTACATTGCTGTGACTATTATGAATTGCTACATCTTGGAAGAATATTGGTGATGATAATGTGTTTGGATTGTTGATACAAACCATGTGAGTGAACATAAACGTTAGGATAATCTTGACTTATACCCGACTTGAATGTGGTTGTAATAGCATTGTTATACTATTTACGGAATTGCTATGGTGATGAACATTGACTATCATGTTATGATCTTGTTACTTGGATGCTTACATGTTAGACTATCCCGTTCATCTGGATAAGCCTTATAGTTGCCTACCGACTTAGGAGGTTGCAATTGTTGAAAATATCCATACCATGATACAACCACTATGTAGTAGTGTTGTTTTATCTAGCATGATAGTAGTGAAATGGCTGCAAGTAAGTGATGCATTTCTGATTTTCTTGTTGGAATATAATCCTAAAACGTATGTCGACGAAATCTGAGTAATCGACCACTTTCGCTTCACTGATTTGTGTTAACAAAACTAAGTGTGGGGTGGTACCCCTATTGCTTGTTGATAGATTGTATAAATTGAGATTGTGCTGCCATTAAGACTATTTCTAGTCTCAGGTACAATGGCACCTAAAGCGAGGCAAGGCAAGGATAAGGCTACCACGTCACAAAAAGTCAAGAAAAGAGGCCAAAAAGAGCAAGGAGAACCCTCCTCACTGCAAACACCTCGACTCACTCTTGGAATTAAGTGGGATACCTATGAGGAACTTCTAATGATGACGACTCTGATGATGATTCCGATGCAAAGGTGTATGACCCCAGACATAGAGAATGAGTCTGACTAACCAGGTTCTTCTTATTTATTTTCCACTGAGGGCAGTGTCCCGTTTAAGTGTGGGGTGGCGGTATTGCATGCTATGATTCTCTATTTGTATCTATGTTTGTTTACTTTGTTTTTGTTTGTGTTTCGTTTTTAAGTTTTTTTAGTAGTAAATTTTTTTTTAAACGTAGCTTCGCATAAAATAATTCTAATAGGCAGCATGAGATTATAACAAGAGTATGTGCTACAATTATGACTGTTGAGACGTTTAGGCTCTAGTTGTGACTCATTATGTGATATTGTGTGGTTCAATTCCTTCACTTGTTGGGTCGAGAGTCTATATTACTTCCAATCAAGTCGACCATGTGCCTTGTGTGTGTGAGATAATAGTATATTCTATGTTTGTGGCTGATGCTAGAACTTGCCTGGTATGTATGCAAAGCAAAAATAAGGAGTGAAAGTTTAGGAGATGATTTAGGCATTTATTTGGCAACCAACATATGTTTACCTTCGTTTTACCTACCCTTGGACATCATCCTAGTTAAACCCTTTTGAGCCTTTAGCCTATTTCTTTGACAACCTCATGTGTAAGCCTAATCCATTTTTTTCAAGACCGTGATTTGATCCAAATTCCTAAGTGCTTTAAAGTATAAAGTCATGTGACAATATAAGAGGAAATTGGGTAAGTATGATGCTTTAAATTGTAATGGTGCTTGAATGTGTTATGAAAAAAAAAAGAAAAGTGCTAGTATAAGAGGTATGTTGTGAAAAGAAAAAGGAAAAGAAAGCTGAAAAGTGAGTTATGCTTAAAATTGAAAAACAAAAGAGGAGAACAAGGGTGGTAGAATAAAAGAAAGAAGAAAGGTTGAAAGAAAAAAAAATGTCAATGATACAATGTGATGTATTAAAGTGCTTAGGAACTTAGTCACTATTTCTGGCCAAAATAGTCCTACCCATCCCTTAGCCTACATTACAACCATCAGAAGACCTATTTGATCCTAATCTTAGCATTCTGACATTTAGTGGAGTATTACACTAAGGGCAAGCCTATGGTCATCAGTTGCTGCATACGAATTCTTTGTGAGAGCGAGAGCAAGGATATTTTGATACCCATGTTTGAAAAATATGCTATACTTGTGAGTGGCTATGGGTAATATATTGTGAGACACACATGGTTGATGAGTTTTAGATAGTTGTGTATGATTCTTTGTGCCTTGAATTTTGAATATGAGTTAACCACCATCACGAGTCTATGCTAGAGGATAAATGGTTTCTACTAATGAATGGAAAACTACTCTTTGTTGATAATTGTTGTGCTTGTCTTGATAAATGTTTTGTGTTGTTGTTGTAAAAACCCTAATTTGATGTTTAGAAGGACATGATATGTTGTTCGAGGACGAACAAATCTCTAAGTGTGGGCTGTTGATGATAGGCAGATTTACATGCCTATATCAATAGATTTTGCCCATATTTTAGCCTAGTTTTGAGAACAAATTATATATTTCATGCACTTTTAGTCCTTTTTCCTGTAAATGAGATAACGAACATGATTAGTAAAGTTTCAGGTATAAATGATGCAAAATTCAGCATTTTATGGCTTACTTGACGCAAAAGAAAGCTCACGAAGAAAGGAAAAGGAGTGTACACGCCTAAGGACCAAAACTGCTGCATGGAAAATTTGTCCCGGGCTAAAACAACATTTCTGAAGACTTTGGGGACTTACAGACACATAGCTGGATTTGGACAATGATACATTAACCTAGTACAATTGGGTTATGTATTTCATTAGTTTATTTGGATTATGATAATGTTACATTAACCTAGTACATTTGGGTTAAGTATTCCATTAGCCTAGTAGGATTTGGTTATTTGTTTCATTACCGTAGTAGGAGTAGGATATGGGTATTATAAATACCCTATCATGCTAGAGATTTCTATTCATTCCTCCCTTAGTGGAGAGATACAATCCTCCCTTAGTGGAGAGATACATTGTACTTCTCAATTACAACTCTTCTAATCTTCCCATTAATTCTACTTTTCTTCTTCTATTCATCTATTCAATTCTTAATTTCCGCAACAAGAGAAACGTTACTTGCAAGGGAAGTTCACGCATAAACGCCTACCACACTAAACTTCACACGAAATCTTCATTGTGGTATAATAACAATGTCAATTGTGATTTCCTTCGCACTCATGGGTAACTAAACTTCTCTGTTGGGGTTATGGAAGCCTTATGAGATACTATCTAAGGCTATGAGTTTGTGAATTCGTGACAAGTGTGTTGCTTATATCATTATTCTCTTCATCTTAATGCAAATTCTTGTGGCTGCAGACGCATAGAATAACGCCAGTATAACATTTAACTTGTTCGAAAGAAAGGTTATCTGTCTGGAAAAGAGATAATGTCAAGGTAGTAGGACACCCTTTCCTATTAAAAAGCTAGTGTCGTAACTGGACTAACCTCTTGGAGAATTCGTACCGTTAGACACTCTTTAAGCTCGAAAGAGTTAAAGTGAAATAATTCTCAAATAGGTTGAAACACGCCTGGATTTACCATCGAATACAATTCTCTATAAGCACATGCATGTCTGAATTCAACACACTCATAGCCAATAGAGACGTATAACTCAGAAGGTGGACATAACCCCAACTCCTCAAATCTCATTGTTTCACAACCTACGAAATATTCTTTCCTTTTTACTTTGCCATTTTCAGTTTTTACTTTAATATTTTGGTTACACATTACAATCCCCCCTTTTTACGAGACTTGCACTAAAAGTCTAGTAATCTTTGCTTACTTGTTGACCAAGCTATTCCCTGTGGGATCGATACCCAACCCAGGTTGGGTTCTATATTTGCTAACGACCGCTTTACACTCCTACGAGAGCTGTAGATTGAGCGTTATCAGTCATGAGCACCGTGTAACATTTCGGTTCAGAAAATCAAGGCGTTATAACATACCACTATTTACTGTGTCTATAGGTACGCTCTACAAAACCTTCTATATGAGATGAATCAGTGTACAGTTATGTTCCTGATTTAAAAATATTAGTCACACATATTAGGCAGGGTTGGATAACCAATAGAATTGAATAGCTCTACACAAGTAAACTGGCCCTCTCCAATCTGAGTTGTCCACTTGGAAAAGCCACTATAGACACCTTTATCTTTAGGATGTTAAACCTAGAAGAACAAAACTACACTTGATGAACATCGCTCCTTGGCTAGGCTTTATTTCCATCATGTGCATTTGACCTATTGGTACTTTGCTTAATGACTTGGTCCGTCTAAGACAAGTGATCATTTTAAAGATTATCATGTTCATTTTTATGTGTTATCAAAAATGCATTCATTTGGAAGGCTTTTGCATGTTCACTAGCTTTAACATAATCAATATGTTAACGAAAAGAGAAAAGATTTACTTTTGATTCTTATTTTTTACTTTTTTTAAAAAGGAAGAAAAATGTTTGAAGCAAAACCTCAAAAATCTTTTTTTGATGTTATAAAGAAAAGTCAAATCATACTTTTGAACTTTGAAAACTACACATACTTTGAGAACTATGCCCACTTGATTCTCACGTTGATGAGATACATAGGCAACCCTTACCGGGTTCAGTGATATTCTTAAAGATTTTTTTTTATATATTGAACCCTAACACATTTATTATCTCAGAGCTAAGATAGTTTAAAGTGGTTGGTTTGTGGTTAAGCTAGAATCTCATCCACACAGCAGAAGATCCAAAGAAAAAGGCAAGATAACCCATGTAGATAGTATAGAGTTTGATAACGTAGAAGCAAAAAATATGTTAATTCCACAGGAATCCACATCAATGGAGGATATAAACCTATAAATATAACAAATGGGTGAAATGTACCAGTCCTAGATGAATGGACAAAAGCCAGCCCCTCCAATCCCAGGACTTTTAGACACGACTGTTCCAATTTCTACTTATGCCCAAACTATTGATCCACTTTACCCATCTAGATTTATCCGACATGGTAATATGTATAATGTGGATGGACCTCAACCATGTTCCCTCTAAATCAATCTCTCAAAAATAACCCACTTTTCATTCCCGAAGTACAAACTACTGCAGGCCACCAACTAACATTGATACAAAAGTCCATAGTGAGCCATATCTTGACCAATTATATTCCCTTGAAGTAAATTTTAAAGTCCTCAAATCCTATTATCCAACTCATCAACACAGTATCCTATTATGATTGAAAAGAAAACTAAAAATAAGGAACAAAAAAAGATGTATTGAAACCCTTGGGGTTTGCACCACACAGTGAGGGACCAGATCCCTCAAAGTCAATCACAATGGATTGAATAGTAGAGCAACTATGAGGTGCTGGAAAACAAAGGCAGTGCAGGAAAGTAAAAATAGAAGATTTTAATGTGAAAACTCGGGAAGAAAAAAAGCATGACTTGCCCTCACAAGCACCAAAAGAAATCTATTATAATCAACCTCCTGATTACAGTCTAGATTTTATCCTAGCTTTAGGCTCCTTTCTCTAGTAGCAACTCTACTACAAGCTCATCTTGATAATTCTACCAAGGACCCTCTTTACTGATTAACTCTAATCAATCCCAAGCTTAAGTAAATCTACCTAAGCACCTCTCTCAACAAAAGAAAACACTACTCTTATAGAAAAAGTAATTCAATTACAAATCAATACTTACTCAAGAACACTCACTCCCCCCTTAAGAATACTACAAGGATAAGAACATGAGCAATGTTTGAGTAATCTTGAAATGGAGTTTTTGCTGCCTCTCTTCATTTTTTAGAATTGTGCAAAAACTATTTGATGAAGAGACATCTCTTTTATTTTATAGCTGAGTGATAATTAGGGCTGAAAGATCATTAGACCAGCTGTCCTAATCAGTACAAAATAGCACCTGCAAGTTTATTACACAAGAAAAAAAAACTTTGAAGACAACGTGTCCCAGTTGTAATGTACCTTGCATATCTTGGGACCTGGTCCCTTGTAGTTAGCTACTTATCATAAAAACTACATATAGTAAGATGGCTAAAAAATGAGAAGTTTGAAGAAAAATATGAGGGACATGCAAGAATTGGTAGCACAAGAGTGTTTTTACAAAGATTTGTGCATGTTCCCTAATGTATACTTGCCTCTAGGGTTCAAAACCCTAAAGTTTGACAAGTACGAGGGTCACAATGATTCTTTGGCTTATTTGAAAAAGGTTTTGTAATCAATTAAAAGGAGAAGGGGGAACAAAGAACTACTTATGGCTTACTTTGGAGAGAGTCTGATGGGGATAACTTTAGAATAGTTTATTGATCAAGCTATTTCTCATTGATATGTTTGAATGACATGGCTCAAAATTTTTTCTAATAATTTAAATATAATATTGGCATAGTTTCAGATTGCACTGCACTTTCCAACATGAGTAAAAATACACCAAAAGTGTTTGTAAATATGCTATCTAGTGGTTGTAGCAAGCTGCTAGTGTCAAGCCACTAATTAAAGACACGGAGATGACTGATATTTTTCTTATAGCACAAGAACCTGATTACTTTAACCACCTGCTCTCTGCATTAAGCAAAACATTTGCTTAAGTAATCAAAATTAGAGAAATGATTGAAAATGGAATTAAGTCGAGGAAAATTGTAATTCAAGTACCTCTTAAAGCTACAACTCAAGCAATTCAGAATGGTTCTAAAAATTTTGGTATAAAAAAGAAGAAAGAGGATGTAGCGATGGTCATACAAGGACTAAGACAAGGTTATTATATCCCATGTAGAACCCTCAATATTCTATTATCCTACCTTAATATTAAGTCTACAATGCACAACCATATGTCTAATAAATAAACTATCTCCAATTGCATAGACCAAACACATCAAAATCCTCACTAGTATCCTCTAAATATTTGAGAACACTACAAACCTCATCTAAGGAAGGAATAGGGGGAATTAAAAGCCTAGAGATTATTTCACACCAATTGGAGAGTTTTATGAAAGCTTGTTCAAGAAATTAAAAAGTTTGAATATGATAAGAACTATTCCCCAGAATCATGTAGATCCACACTCAAAAGGTTTCAATCCTACAACACATTGTGAATACCGTTCTGATGCTCCAGGACATGGTATTGAAGATTGTAGATTTTTGAAAAGAAAAGTGGAAAATATGACTCAAACAAAGATAATTGTGGTCGAAAATGAATGATCCTCAAATATTACTGAGAATCCTCTGGGATTAAATAATGAGTACACTTTATTGAGATGATATATGGTGATGAAGAAACTACTAATTCTCTCAATTCTCAAGATAAGTCAATTTAAATTAATGAAGGTTCTATTAAGATGGATTTGCAGACAAGTGGCTAAGATGTCAAGTCCGTGATAGAAAAAAGACTTCTTTCTTCTCTAGGAAGGAGTATTGGTAGTTTGTTTTGTCGGCATTTCTATTATCTCATTATTTCAGGGTTGTAATACATATTTTAGTTTGTTTGTTTGATTCAAACACTCCTATCATGTTATTTTAGTTTTTATGAGTCTGGTCATATTATTTTGTTGTTTAGGTTATTCAGGGTTGTAACCTATAGCTTATTTTGTTTGTCTTGTTTTCAAACTCTTCTATCTTTACTTAATAAAATACAATTTTCTATTTTGAGTTATTTTGATACATTCTACTAAGCTCTCTTTGTATCTATTTCTTTTTATTTTAGTTTTAGTAACATGATATACATGCAGAATTTTCGTCCAAATCTCAAAGACCTATCTAGTCATTGAATGAATTTGCTAAAAAAGTCAAAATGAAAGAAAAAAATTTTAAAGAAAAGATAGAGGATTGGGAACATTTAGAACAATAGCAATTTGAAGTAGTCCAGTAAGAGAAAACAAATCCTTTGATGTAGGTTAAAAGGACAAATTAGATCTAAATTGACATGTGTCATTTGTTCTGAAGAAGTTATTGACTAAATAAAGATTTCTAATGGACAATCATGAAAGAAAAGTGGAATACACGTAAATAATATAAATGTTGTGATTTTCACTTCCAATTCTTAAGTACGTTCTTGTATTAGACATTTTTAATAATTGAGATGACGAAGTATTTTAGTCTGCTATTTAAATATTATGTCATCCTTTGCTATTTCTTTTGAGCCTTAATTTTAATTTATTTCATATCTCTCTTTCAAAATATCACTAGAGTCAAAAATAAAAAAATAATAAAAAGAAATAAAGTAAAAAGGAAAAAAGTCAAAAAGAAATAGAGTGAAAAAAGTCAAAGTTAAAAAAATTAGAACAAACTTTCTAAACTACGTCTGACCTGATTCTTGCTTTGATGAGATATGTAGCCAATCCTATCATGGGATTTGGTCCAACCAAGATAAGGTTTTGAAAGTTTTCAATTACAAATATTTGGGCAAAACAACTTTTATTTTTACTGAAAGAGCTGATTCCAAATGTTGTAAGTCTTAACCCCATTATATATGTTATCTCAATGGGACCTCACTCAACTCTCTAACTCGTTCTTTCATCCCTATACCCACTTGAACAACATGTGAACTGATTCTCTTATAACCCGAGATATGAAGACTGCCTAAAATCGGGGCTCGATAACACTTCTTTTCTATTATTTATTTTTCTAATTTTGAATTAATAATTAGGTCAAAAGTTAACCATTTATTTACTTCTTTGCTTGAAGATTCTTCATGTTCTCCAAGCAAACAAGTGCATTTTGTAAACACCTAATTTTTACCAAATCTAAGGTTTTACATTATTTTAATGTTTATATATTTTTTTAAGTCTAAATTAGATACTTTGATTTTATGTTTTTTTAGTGAGCTTATTTTAAAAGATTTGAAAACTAAAAAAATAGAGTCACATTTTAGGATAAGTTTTGTTTTTTATTTGAAAAGAAAATTTTCTTTAAATATGTTTTCTTTTAATTGAGTTTTTAATAATAATCTATTGATATTAATATTTTCTTAGTCATATTTCTAAGACAAGCCATTTAGTTTATCTATATTTGTTTAGTTCTAAATAATATTTAATCATTTTATATTATTAATATCTCTGAAAAAAGGGAATAAAAAAATCTCAAACTACCCAAACCATCCCACAATTCCACTCATCTTAACTTTTTCATTTTTTTCAGTCAACTAAACCCAACTCCCTCATCTGCTCACCCACACAAACATCAACATATATATATATATATATATATATATATATATATATATATATATATATATAAGAGGAGGGTTATAGATATGCCTATAAGGTACCTTTCTATGGCCTCCATTTGATACTATATTTTTTTCTTTCTTTTGAACTTTTTCCTCTTTATTTATCTATTTATTTATTTATTTTTTAAATAAACCAAAAATATTAGATTCAATTAATCAGCTTTTCATCTCCCATTTTAATTATCCTCTTAATTATATGCATTCTTGTTAAATAACTTCTACTCTCCCTCACGTCTAATAACTAATAGCTAATTTCATTTTCTTCTTTATTATTTAAAAAGGTCATTTACTATCATATGTATTCCATTGAATTATTTTATAAACTGGAAGGTTACAGAGAATTACTATCATATGTATTCCATTGAATTCTTTTATAAGCTGAAAGGTTACAGAGAATAAGTATAAGCATTAAAAAATGATGATAATTTGAGTTCACCCATTATGTTATAGAGAATAAGTATAAGCATTAAAAAATGATGATAATTTGAGTTCACCCATTATGTTTTTGTTATCATTTCTTATTTATTCATTTTTTTGAAGGGTTACAAGGAATGAGATGCTTGAAATTGATATTTTAAAATTTTAATTTATTTAATATTTTCTTATGTTGTTTTTTAAGTTTATACAGATTTCATCACCACAAAGTGTATTTGGATTAATCCTTTTTTAGATTCATTGCAACTTATAAAGTTGAAAGGTTACAAAGAATGAGTATAAGCATTAAAAATATGGCAAGTTCACCCATTATGAGTTCAGCGAGGTATTTCATGAGTCTGATATGGTTGTTAAGCTTGATACCCATTCTATAAGTAAAAGATATAATTTTAAGTATCTAGGGTCTATGATACAAGAGAATGGAGAGATTGACGAAGATGTCACTCATCGGATTGGGGTAGGGTGGATGAAATGAAGGCTCACATCTGGAATCTTATGTGACAAAAACTTAACAACCACATCAGACTCATGAAACACCGGCGTTACCAACCACATCAACCATTTGAAGGCTCCCAAACTTAAAGGCAAGTTCTACAGAGTGGTGGTTAGATCGGCGCTATTGTATGGGGCGGACTATTGGCCTGTTAAGAAGGCCCACATCCAGAAGATGAAGGTGGAAGAAATGAGAATGCTTAGGTTGATGTGTGGGTGTACTAGGAAAGACATAATTAGAAATGAGGTTATTCAAGAAAAGATGGGTGTGGCTTCGGTGGAAGCCAAGATGAAAAAAGTGAGGTTGAGATGGTTCGGTCATGTGATGAGGAGGAGCACGGATGCCCTAGTGCAGAGGTATGCGAGGTTGACCAGGGATAGTTTCAAGCATGGTAGAGGTAGACCAAAGAAATATTAGAGGGAGGTGATTAGACATGACATGGAGCAGCTCCAGCTTATCAAGGACATGACCTTAGATAGGAAGTTGTGGAGGAGGTGGTGTTATGAATCGGGTAGAAATAAAGTAAATCATAAGCAGAAAGAAAACAAGAACACATAGATTTACGTGAAAACCCTTGCGAGAAAAACCACGGGTGGAGGAAGAGGATGTTTCACTATAATGGAGAGAGAGTACAATGTGGAGAAGGCTGAATTTTCCGAATCTCCAAAACAACCTGCTAAATGCACTTATATAATATATGCATACAAATAAGTCCTAGGCCCAAAAACATAAAGGTCTATATCGGGCCTATTGGCCCGGTCCTTATGCTACCACTACAGAACCTATTGAAAATCAACAACATGGGTCGCACAGCAAAACTTTCTAGGCCGGATCATCAAAATTTGGGTCACAACTCGAACAATCTCCACCTTGACGTAAATTCTAATTCAGAACTCAAATCTATTTCAAGACAAACTCTCCACCTCTTCCACAAAATCCCCTAAGGGAACATCTTAACAGATAAAACTAACCAAGCCTAAGCAATGCTCAAACTTGGAACTTGGTAGTGTCTTGGTCATCATATCAACAGGATTATCATGAGTACTAATCTTGCTCACTACAATATCACCACGAGCAATAATTTCACATACAAAAATAATACCGAACATTGATGTGCTTTGTCCTCTCGTGAAACATCTGATCTTTCATAAAAAAAGATAGTACTCTGACTCTCGCAAAAGACCATAGTAATCTATAAGTCTTTTCTAAGTTCACCAAACAGACCCTTCAACCAAATAGTTTCCTTGAAAGCCTCTATATTAGCCATATACTCTACCTCAGTAGTTGACAAAGCAACCATAGTCTGTAAGGTAGCTTTCCAACTAATAGCACAACCACCAATGGTGAAAATATAATCTGTAAGGGATCTCCTAAAAAATCATAATCAATATACCCGATTACTCCATCTCCGTTTCACCTAAACTGCAGACAAACATCAACAGATCTATGCAAGTATCTAAAAATCCACTGAACTACTTTTAATGTTCTTTACTAGGATTTGCCATGTATCTGCTAACTGCACTGACAGCATAACATAAATTTGGTCAGGAACACACCATCGCATACATAAGAGACCCGATGGTACTAGAGTATGGAACTCGAGACATATAGTCACGCTCATTATTTGTCTTTGGAGATAAAATGGCTGAGAGTTTGAAGTGAGATGCCAATGGAGTACTTACAGGTTTGACATTTTGCATATTGAACCTGTGAAGTACTTTTTCAATATATCCTTTCTGACTCAAGTATAACTTACAATTCTTTTTAACCCTCAGAATCTCCATGCCAAGAATCTTCTTTGTTGCACCTAGATCCTTCATATCAAACTCCTTACTGAGCTGGTCTTTGATTTTTATTATCTCTCTCATATTCTTTGCTGCAATCTATATATCCTCAATATACAAGATAAGATACACAAATGAACAATCACTTACTTTCTTGAAGTAGATACAACTATCATAGCTGCTTCCCTGAAACATATGAGAGGTCATAAAAGAGTCAAACCTCTTATACCACTGCTTGGGTGACTGTTTTAAGCTATAAAGAGACTTTTTTATCAAGCATACATAGTCCTCCTTTCCTGAGAGTACAAAGCCCTCTGGTTGCTGCATATAGATGCCCTTCTCAAGTTCTTCATGAAAAAATGCAGTTTTGACATCCAACTACTCAAGCTTAATATTATGCATGGCCACAATACCAAGCAATGCTCGAATCGAACTATGCTTTACAACTGGAGAAAACACATCTGTGAAGTCGATACCTGGAACCTGACTGTAACCTTTAGCAACTAGTCTTTCTTTGTACCTAGCATCTTCAACTCCTGATGTTCTTTCTTTTCTTTTAAATACCCACTTACAACAGACAACTTTCTTATCTTTAGGAAATCTCACCAAATCCCATATGTCATTCTTATGAAGTGATTTCATCTCCTCTTGCATAGCAATCATCCATCGGCCGGAATTATCATAACTAACTGCCTCTGAGTAAGAAGAAGGATCTTCACCAAAATCAATACCTTCTGCTACACTCAATGCATAAGCAATTAAATCAGCTTTAACATACTTTTGAGGAGGTATAATATCTCTTCTAGGCCTATCTTTAGCAATAGAATATTATGGTGCCACTGGTGGTGAAGAAGAAATAGTATCACTCTGTATCTCCAGGCTAGACTGAGAAATAGGCACTGGTGTAAACTATGCTCCAATCTACAATTCAACATGGGTGCTTGACTTTGCTGATTCATGTTACTAAGATCATCTGGGGGTGAAGCACTAGATTCGAAGTGAGCCCAAAGTTTGGCAGTTTCATCAAACACAACATCCCTGCTAATTATAACCTTTCTGCTTTCTGGACACCAAAGTTTATAACCTTTAACACCAGGGTTATAACCCATAAATAAGTACTTTACAGATCTAGGTTCCAACTTTCCATTATCAATATAAGCATACGCAAGACATCCAAATATCCTCAAATCAGAATAACTAGCAGGAGTACCAAACCATACCTCTTATGGAGTCTTTTTATCAATCGTGCCTGAGGGAGAGTGGTTAATAAGAAGACAAGTCATGGAAGCAGCTTCAGCCCATAAAGACTTGGGTAGACTAGCATTAGAGAGCATACAACGCACCTTATCCATTATAGTCCTATTTATTCATTCAGCCACACTATTCTACTACGTAGAATGACGAACTATCAAGTGTCTCACAATTCTTTCTGACTTGTACAGAGCATTAAATTTATTAGAACAGAACTCTAAACCATTATCGGTCCGAAGGCATTTTACCTGCTTCCTTATCTGTTTTTCAATCACAGTCTTTCACTCCTTGAAAGTAGGCAACATATTATTATTTTGCTTCAGAAAGAACACCTAAACTTTTCTTGAATAGTCATAAATAATAGTTAACAAGTAATTAGCGCCCCCTCTAGAAGGTACTCTAGAAAGACCCTAGAGATCGGAATGAATATACTTAAGTGTTCCCTTAGTTGAGTGGATGCCTTTAGTGAATCTGACTCTCTTCTACTTCACAAAATACAGTGCTCACAGAAATCCAATTTGGTAATACTCTACCCATCAAGAAGTCCTCTCCTGCTTAGTTCAGCCATCTCATTTTCACTCATTTGCCCCAAGCGCATATACCAAAGTTTAGCAACGTCACTTTTTGATATAGAGAAGGTAGAAAAAATCGTATAATTTGTAATAGTAGATCCTTGCAAGACATACAAATTGTAGACTTTCTCTGTCCCTTCATCACAACAAAAGAGCCGTTGTAACCTTTAGGACTCCACCATCACCAGTGTACCTATAACCGTTCGAATCAATGGTACTCAAGGAAATAAGATTTCTCTTCAGGTCTGGGATATACTGTACATCACCAAGTGTCCTCAAAATATTTGTTGTGGATAGGAGAGAGTATTTGTGCTTCAACACATGAAGGCTTGCTTTGCAATGCCTTCGGTTCCTCTTATTTATAGAATGAATTTTTACAAAAATATTTACATTTCTTGCACGTTTTCTAAAATTCTAAAAAAAAAGTCTCCTAATGAGATAAGAATTATTAGAGCTATAGCCTAAAAAGTCTAAAAGGCTAAAAAGTTACAAGAATTATTAGTGCTATAACCTAAAAAGTCTAAAAGGCTAAAAATCTAGCCTATACAACAACTTTACGTAAAATGTATTTAATATCTTATCTTCTATTATTACTCCGTTGATATCTTCTCGTTGTCGTATCTGCTGCTTTTCCATATCTCCATTATTGCTTCTTATCTTATCTTCCAGCTGGCATGCTTATCTTCTTGATTCTTTTATTCTAGGTGGACTTCTGGGATAATATTATCTTCTCTATTACATCTTGAACATTGATGGTCTGGATATTTGTGTCCAATTATCTTGCAATATCTTGTCAATAATCCGTCTGAAATAAATCCTCTCATAATTGCTCTTGCAGTAGATTGTTTTTCTGGGTTAAGTAATGTCATTATCCATTGCCTAACATCTTCCATATCTGCTTGTCATAGTTCTTTTTGAATTTGAATAAATCATCTAATGGTCTCTTGAATAATAGCTCTATATTGGATTTCCATTGGTATAATTATTTGCTAATTCTTGAATAATTATAGCTAGTCCAATGAGTCGTTTATTTGTGTAGAAATCAGGTATCTCAATTCTGGGTATCTCTGGCTGTTGCATAATATCTTCCGGTATAATCATATCTCTGGTTAATCCTATTTTTACAACTTGTATAACTGGCTTTATTTCATCGTATAATATCTCTGCTGGTGCAGTATAACACTTTATATAAAATAGATTTCCTTTGGTTATTCTTTTATAGGTAATGAATATTTTATGTAATTCTTCCATAGCTGTTAGTTCTTCTCCTAGTAAAAACTTAAGTGTAGAAAAAATATTTAAAATACCAATAATAAAATACCAACAATATTTAAGAAATAAAAAGTCAAATGCATCAAAGACAAATTTTTATAAAACAAACAAAAAAATACATAGATAAAAGAAAAAAAACTTAATTATTATTATCATCATTATCATCATTATTATTTGTATGGTTAGCCGGCCAATCTTCAACTAGCAGCAGCAGCGCCCTCCTCAGCCTACGGATCTCCCGCAACATCCTTACTCTGACGGTGGCCAACCCCAATGCAGTTCATGAACCTCCTTCTGCAGTTCCCGCATGGCGTCACGTAAAATAGCGACATCCCACACAGGATCAGCCATATATAGAAAACGTATAAGTTGAGAAAACACACACGTAAAACCAAAAGTAAAGAAAAGAAAGAATTCGAATATAATACAATGTATATTTACACAAAAATCAAGAAAAAACCTTACCAGAGACAGGAAAAAGCTATCCAGTCCTTGAAGAGAAAATAGTTGAAAGTGTAACAAGAGCAAGGAATAAATAGTGTATGTAGTAGAATGAACGATTGAGTAAGGAGGGACCTATTTATAGAGGACTGAACTTGAATGAGTTAGGCAAAAAATCGCAACTATTCACCTCCATTTATTAATGACATTCTTGATTACTGTAAAAAGTTTTGACTTAATTAAATTAAACAATATTTTGATAAGTCATGAATTTTCAGCTTTATTATTATTAATAATTAGTTCTTTCCAAAAACCGTTTTTACACTGAGTTGGACAACAGATTATATATCTATTGCAACATATAATCTATGTATCTTTTATTTAAAAAAATTATCTTCATGACATCCAAATTTTTTGACTTTTTAATTATATAAATTAATAAAGTAGATTTGAAGGCACAACTTTTCATCTCAATTTATTAATGACATTCTTGACTACTGTAAAAAGTTATGACTTAATTAAATTAAGCAATATTGTGATGAGTCATGAAATAATTTTTTAATTATATAAATCAATAAAACAGATTTAAAGGCGTAACTATTCACCTCAATTTATTAATGACATTCTTGATTACTGTAAAAAGTTATGACTTAATTAAATTAAGCAATATTGTGATAAGTCATGACTTTTCATCTTTATTATTATTAAAATAATTAGTCATAATTTTTTTAATTATATAAATTAATAAAACAGATTTAAAGGCGTAATTGTTCACCTCAATTTATTAATGAGATTCTTGATTAATGTAAAAAGTTATGACTTAATTAAATTAAGCAATATTGCGATAAGTCATGACATTTCAGCTTTATTATTATTAAAAAAATTAGTTCTTTCCAGGAACTATTTTTTTACACTGAGTTGGACAATATATTATATATCTGTTGCATCAGATAACTCATCTGTGACAATAGATATATCATCCGTTGCAACAAATAGATAATCAATTGCATCAGATAATATATTTGATGCAACATATAATCTATATATCTTTCTTTAAAAAAATTATCTTCATGACATTCAAATATTTTGATTTTTTAATTATATAAATTAATAAAGCAGATTTAAAGGCACAACTGTTCACCTCCATTTATTAATGACATTCTTGATTACTATAAAAAGTTATGACTTAATTAAATTAAGCAATATTGTGATAAGTCCTGACATGAATTTTTAATTATATAAATTAATAAAACAGATTTAAAGGAGTAACTGTTCACCTCCATTTATTAATGACAATCTTGATTACTGTAAAAAGTTATGACTTAATTAAATTAAGCAATATTGTGGTAAGTCATGACATGATTTTTTAATTATATAAACTAATAAAACAGATTTAAAGGCGCAACTGTTCACCTTCATTTATTAATGACATTCTTGATTACTGTAAAAAGTTATGACTTAATTAAATTAAGCAATATTGTAATAAGTCATGACTTTTCATCTTTATTATTATTAAAATAATTAGTTCTTCCCAGAAACCATATTTACACTTAGTTGGACAACAGATTATATATCTATTGCATCAGATAACTCATCTGCGACAACAGATATATCACCTGTTGCAACAAATAGATAACCGGTTGCATCAGATAATATATCAGTTGCAACATATAATCTATATATCTTGTTTTTTAAAAAATTATCTTCGTGACATCTATATTTGCTGACCTTTTAATTATATAAATTAATAAAGAAGATTTAAAGGCACAACTGTTCACCTCCATCTATTAATGACATTCTTGATTACTGTAAAAAGTTATGACTTAATTAAATTAAGCAATATTGTGATAAGTCATGACTTTCAGCATGTTATTATTAATAATAAGTTCTTTCCAGGATCTATATTTACATTGAGTTACAACAACAGATTAAATATATGTTGCATCAGATAACTCATCTGTTACAATAGATATGTCATCCATTACAACAAATAGATTACCTGTTGTATCAAATAATATATTTGTTGCAATAAATAATCTATATATCTTTTTTAAAAAAATTATCTTCATGACATCCAAATTTTCTTATTTTTTAATTATATAAATTAATAAAGCAGATTTAAAAACAAGAATATTTTTATTGAGTTTTTTACGGTTTAAATTATGTTTATCATTTATTTTCTTATTATTTTTTGTGAAAAGAAATGACTTAATTAAATCAAGCTGGTGAGTTTTTTTATTATTGTGACAAGTCATGACTTTTCAGCTTATTAAATTTAAATAATCTGTTTCTCAATTTAAAAATCGAATACACCTGGTTTTCAATAACCGTTTCTTTAATAACCATTTTTTTAATTGAGTTATGGCAACAGGTTGTATATTTGTTGCATCAGATAACCCATCTGTTTCAATAGATATATCATCTGTTGTAATAAATCGACCATCTGTTTAAGGAGATTTTTTTATTTCTTCTAATTGATTCATCAGTCACAACAAATAATGAATTTGATGCATCAACAACGTTTTTTATTTTTGTTTGTTGAATGTCTTTAGACAAAAAGTCACAGTCACGACTATTCATTAACTTTTTTCTTAAAAATCATATCATCATATAACTTAATTAATCCAATGTTGTGACTTTTTTTAAATTAAATAATCTTTCTTTTATGATTATAATATTATTTAGTTCCTTAATATTTATTAATGAACCATTTTTAGAAAAGTTTCTCATCATGACTTTTCACCACCATTTGTTGCCACAAGTGCTCAATCCCTAACTCCAACCGTCGACATGTTAAGAATAGAGAATACATAGAATGATAATTAAAAATTGAATAAGAATTAAAAATTCAAAGTCGACCAAACCAAACCAAACATATTCATAAATTTTTTTGAATCCCTTATAGGTAGATCGGATATAAAAAAGGAAAATCCATACGCTAAAAGAAAGAAAAAACATAACCTAATTATTACTATTATTATTATTATTATTAC
Organism: Capsicum baccatum var. pendulum; assembly: GCA_030864225.1. Taxonomy (NCBI): domain Eukaryota; kingdom Viridiplantae; phylum Streptophyta; class Magnoliopsida; order Solanales; family Solanaceae; genus Capsicum; species Capsicum baccatum. The sequence continues at coordinate 194,424,901 of CM061555.1, read as the reverse complement.
TACTATTATTATTGTCAACCGGACAATTTTCATCCAGCAGTAGCAGGGCCCTCCTCAGCGTTGCTCCGAAGTCGGCCAAATCCCTCTGGAGTTCATCAAACTGCCTTTGAAGTTCCTGTAATAACTCTATATGAATCTTCTTGTATGAATCTAGATCAGCCATATTACTATTGTAAGTGTAGTAGAATGAACGAGTGAAGTGAGACCGGAGGGACCAATTTATAAAATGATTAAATTGGAAGGGACTCGACTTAGTCAAACAAAAAGCCACGACTGTTCATATCCCTTAATTAAATAAAACTGATGACTTTTTGAATATGTAAATTAAAAAAATGGATCTAAATACAACATTTTATCTTTTTATTGTATTTCGAAAAGAGGCAGATTGGTAATTTGTTGCAAAATATATTCCACCTGTTAGATAACTTACAACATATTGATAATCTATTGCAACAAATGGATATATCAGTTTGCTTTTCCATCAGCTGTGGCCTCTGTTGCACTTGCTAGTCATCTATTTATTCAATTTCATCGAGAGCAATAGATTTTTCTAAAGACTTCTTGGCCAAAATTAATTTTTGCTCTTGAATTGCTTTTCTTTTGTTCTTTGTGTCCTTCAAGATAGCCTCCAAATTCAATTTTTACCATTGTATTACTGATAAAAATTAAATTTGGAGGCCATCTTGAAGGATGCAAAGAAAAAAGAGAAGAAATCCAAGAGGAAAAAATGAGTTTGGCCAAGAAGTATTTAGAAAAATCTATTGCTCTCAATGAAATTGAATAAACAGATGACTAACAAGTTGCAACAGATACCACAGCTGATGGAAAAACAAACTGATATATCCATCTATTGCAATAGATTATGAATATGTTGTAAGTTATCTGACAGGTGGAATATATTTTGCAACAGATTACCAATCTGTCTCTTTTTGAAATACAATAAAAAGATAAAATGTTGCATTTAGATCCATTTTTTTTTAATTTACATATTCGAAAAGTCACCATTTTTATTTAATTAAGGGATATGAACAGTCATGGCTTTTTGTTTGACTAAGTCAAGTCACTACTTCCAATTCAATTATTTTGTCATTGTGGTAGTTGAGCTCAGTATAGAGTTCTTCATCTTTCGTGAGTTTATCAATGAGGACCACTTTCTTATAATACTCCTCTTGGTCCTTCTTAGATCTACGCAAGGTCAAGGAGAAGTATCAAAGGTTCTCTTTGAGTTTTTCCAAGGCAAGCACTCTCTCGACTGATAAATTTGGTGCCGCAGCATATATGGATAGTGCAGCATTCAATGCAGAACAATTTTATGGTAGAAGCAAGTCTTGAGAAAACATAATTAGTAATCTCTAGATATCAACTTTCGTTGTGTTAAATAGTTCTGTTGATATCTTGTCCTCTACGGGAGAAGATTGATCAACAAAAAACCAAGTGGTTGAGATCGTTTAATCTGTTGACTAACTTGAGCAAAGACGTCTTCTGGATTATCAAACTTCACAGGGCAGTCTAGTGGTTCAATAACACCAGATATCTTATTTCCGGTATTAGCTAATGATGGGGAGATTCTGCCCTTCTCACCATCCTGAAAAGAAAAAGCCCTCAAAATTAGATGGAGTGTCTCTATATTAGGACACAAGATGAACTAAATCTAGCATTCAATTTTTCCTTCCTATTCCTCCTCTTTTCACCTTCTCACCTTTTTTAGATCCAAATTTTTTCTTTTTTCGGATACTTGATAATGCCTTGAAAATTGCTTTCTTTCTCCTCTTAGCCTTAATGTCTAATGGAGTGAATGAAACTGAAATCCTCTTTGATCGAATGTCACTACTGTTAATCAAGATAATAGTTTTGCCTCTTAATCACTCCATCATGTTTTGCCTTAATCACTCCATCATGTTTTGCCTTGCACTAGTCAGATTTGAATGCACAAGATAAGAAAGGAGAGACAAGATTGATAATTCTTCTCCTATATAGAGGACAACATATCCGTTATGCAAAAGTCTACACCATTACCAGAAATGCTTGCCACAATGAAAGTCTGTAGAAGGCATGACAAATAAACACGAGCAACACCCGACATTAAATCTTAACAAGGTATCAGAACCGTATTCATGGTCTCTCAGCCTTATCAGTTTGGACCTACCAAACTTAACTATAAAATTGCAGATATCTTGTTTGAATGATCTATGACTAATCGGTAAAAACAGCATTCACAAAATCAGTGTACTCTATGTGTGTTTCCACGATAACATTATTCCTCCGAACCTATCTTTACTGTAGCCTTTTGTGATGGTCTGACAAAAGTTGATCAACTTTTAATTCCTTATATATCTACAAAGAAGAAGAAAAAAAATTAATGTCACAAAAAGAACATTATCCATCTGTTGTAACATATGTAGAGTCTTTTGTATCAGATGTGGAGTCTGTTGGTCAGATGTGGAGTCTGATGCAACAGATGTGGAGTCTGTTGGAGTACATCAAACAAGCCTTGCTGGTGGTTTGATTTGTTCCAACAGTTGCTCCGTCTGTTGCAATATCAACAACAATATAAACTACAAGCAATAAATAAAAAACATCAACAATAAAGAAAATAACAACATTTGTTCCAACAACATCATCAACAATAAAGAAGTATACATCCTATGTTCCAACACCATCAATAACCAGGGGCGGACCCACATGGAGTTCTCCAGGTGCACGAGCACAGACTGAACTCGTATCGAACTTTATATATGTATATGGAAATTAAAAAAACGTATATAATCTAATCATTGAGCACCCATAGTAAGATTTGTTTGGTTAGCCTAGTGGTTGTTTATGGGTGCTTAAGGCTATTTATTTGTTTTGGTCTTGAGTTCAATTCCCACTCAGCACATATTTTTTTAATTTTGGTAACCAACTCTTCTCTTCTTATTCACTTTAAACTTTCTTTTATTTTTTCTCCCTTACTCCGTGTGTTAATTGTTCGAACTCCACTATTTTTAAGCTAAGAAGCACCCACCATCTAAAAGACCTGGATCCGCCACTGCCGACAACATCAATAACAATATCAACAACAAAGAAACAAACAAAATACATAAAAAAATGATACTGCCAACAAGGCTTTTAAACTTCTCCCAACAGATGACTTTTTTTTGCATCTTGTAATAAAAGTTCTTCGTTTTTTTATTCAAAATTAAAAGTTTCTTCAAATATTTTTAAATAAATATGATATGGGTAAATGGTAATTAAATAAAAAAAGATTTAAATAACTTGCAAAGAAGAAGACGAGAATAAAAGAGCAATAGTGAATCATACCTTAATGTCAAAAGGGGATCACAATAGTAATTTCAGTCGAGGAATCTAAGATATGGATTGGTTTAGATCCGAAAGGAAATTTATGAGAAAGAGGAACGGAAAAAAAGGTTGTGATAACCCTAAAGAGGATAGAAAGAAAAAGATGAGAGACGAATAAAATAAATTTAGGGCTGAAAGAGAGATAAGATAATTCTAATTTCTAGATGTACTACCCTTAATATTAAATGACTAAACAAAGTATATTTATTCAAATTTATATTTTCAAAGCATAATTAATAAGGCTAATTTGGTAAAATAAATTCCTAATTAATATTTTCATAATGGGCGTGCCAAGTCAATAGGGACCAACTAATATAATATGAAATAAAAGAAGTATTAGGAGTTTCAATATTCATTAATAATTTGAGGGGCACGAGGAAGAAAATGGATGACATTGAAAAGATAAGACTAGACTATTCAATGAGATTTTTGAGTTATCCAAGAAACATTTTTTAAAACCTTTAGTAGTACTACTTTATCTACTCGGACAGATGCTTGCTTTAAAAGTAAAATGAAAAAAAAATATTTTCAAATAGATATTTCATCGGTTGCAACAAATATAAATATTTGTTTGAAAAATCCCAACAGCTCAGTCATCTGTGACAACAGGTGGAAATGTCCATTTGATAACTAATTCAGAAATGTCATCTGTTACAATAGATATCAATATTTGTTTGAAAATTTCCAACAGCTTAGTGCAAATGTCTATTTGATAATTAAATTAGATATGTCATCTTTTGGAACAAATATTATTATCTGTTTGAAATTCTCCAACAGCTCAGTCGTTTGTTGCAACAGATTTTATTGTAATTGATTTAGGTAGAACTAGGGATGAATGAATAAGCTCATAGGGTCAACAAAAAATCCAATTGAGTCTTTGCAATTGCATGGTGTTGGTATTACGTTGATCCCAACCCGAGTCATCGATCGATCACTCTAAGTTGAAATGAGTTCTCATTAACTTAATGTTAAGATTAATAATAGTACCTACATCAATCTAGTGGAACGAGGGATGAATGAATAAGCTCACAGGGTCAACTACAAATCCAATTGAGTTATTGCATTTACATGGTGTTAGTATTGCGTTCATCCCGATCCGAGTCGTCGATCGATCACTCTGAGTTAAAATAAGTTCTCATTAACTTAATGTTAAAATTAATAATAGTACCTACATCAATCTAAGTGGAACTATGTATGAATGAATGAGCTCAAAGGGTCAACTACAACTTCAATTGAATCTTTTGGCAATTGCATGATGAGACGGTATTGCGTTCCTCCCGACTAGAGTCATCGATCGATCACTCTGAGCCGAACCTCTTCTTACTACCTCATATATTCAACTAATACCTTAATTGAATAATTTAGGACTAGGGGTGAGTTCTCATAGGGTCAACTACAACTTCAATTGAATCTTTTGGCAATTACATGATGAGATGATATTGCATTTCTCCCGACCAGAGTCATCGATCAATCACTCTGAGCCAAACCGATTCTTACTACCTTATATATTTAAATAATACCTTAATTGATTAATCTAGGACTAGGGGTGAGTTCTCATAATGTCAACTACAATAGATGACGATGCCTATTTGATAATTTACAATAGATGGGTAATCTATTGCGACATATGACTTAATCCATTTGATAATTTACAACAGATGGATAATCTGTCACAACAGTTGACTTAATCTGTTTGATAGTTTACAACAGATTCATGATATATTACAATTAATAACATAATTTGTTTGATAGTTTACAACAGATGCATAATATATTGCAACAGATTACCTAATCTGTTTGATTTTATCCAATAGAAAAGACATCTATTGCAACTAGTTGAACATTTGTTTATATATAATTTCAATTGAGTTCATATGTTAGAATAATACCTTAATTGAATATGAGTTCTCATGGGGTCAACTATAACTTTAATTGAGTATTTTGGTAATTGCATGATGAGATGATATTGCGTTCCTCCCGACCAGAGTCATCGATCGATCACTCTGAGCCGAACCGATTCTTACTACCTTATATATTAGAGTAATACCTTAATTGATTAATCTAGGACTAGGGTACTAATACCTTAATTGAATAATCTAGGACTAGGGGTGAGTTCTCATAGGGTCAACTACAAATTCAATTGAGTCTTTTGGAAATTGCATGATGAGACGGTACTGCGTTCCTCCTGACCAGAGTCGTCGATCGATAACTCTGAGCAGAACCAATTCTTACTATCTCATATGTTCAACTAATACCTTAATTGATTAATCTAGGATAGGGTACTAATACCTTAATTGAATAATCTGGGATTAGGGGTGAGTTCTCATATGGTCAACTATTGATTAATCTAGGACTAGGAGTGAGTTCTCATAGGGTCAGCTAGAACAGATGGCAATGCCTATTTGATAATTTACAACATATGGGTAATCACTTGCGACATATGACAATATATTTTATAATTTACAACAGATGAGTAATCTGTCGCAACAGATGACTTAATCTGTTTGATAATTTACAACAGATTCATAATATGTTATTACCTAATCTGATTGTTAATTTACAATAGATGCAAAATCTGATGAAATATGTTGAACATTTATTTTTATACAATTTCAATTTAGTTCATATGTTAGACTAATAGCACCTAAATGTATTAATCTAGGACCCGGGGTGAGTTCATAGGGTCAACTAGAGTACTTGGTCAACTACAACTTCAATTGGTTTTATACAATTTCAATTGAGTTCATATGTTGGACTAAATAGTACCCTTTTGGCAATTGCATGATGAGAGGATTAAAAATTATGCATATCTTTTATGATTTTAAATATAATTAATATCAATTCGGACCAAATTAATATTTTCAAAACTTATCATTCTTTTTCAAAATACAAATCAACCCATACAAAATATTTCATCATTTCAAATCTTGAGTTCTCGCTCTTCTCTCTTATTCTCACTCAATAATATAGTACAGACAACAACTACTCAACAAATTTGCTCAACCCTCCATAACAGATCACTTTTTTTCTCATTTCCAACCACATAGGTGTTATTTTTGACTTCATTCTTGCTTGTATCAGTCATTTTCTTTGTCTTCGTAGTCAATGATAACGCTCAATCTACAGCTCTCGTAGGAGTGTAAAGTGGTTGTTGTCAAATATAGAACCCAAATGGGTTGGGTATCGATCCCACAGGGAATAGCCGGTCAACAAGTGAGCAAAGATTACTAGACTTTTAGTGCAAGTCTCGTAAAAGGGGGGATTGTAATGTGTAACCACAATATTAAAGTAAGAACTGAAAATAGCAAAGTAAAAAGAAAGAATGTTTAGTAGGTTGTAAAACAATGAGAATTGAAAAGTTGGGGTTATGTCCACCTTCTGAGTTGACGTCTCTATTAGCTATGAGTTATGCGGAATTCAGACATGCATGTGCTTATAGAGAATTGTATTCGACGGTACATACAGACGTCTTTAGACCTATTCGAGGATTATTTCACTTTCACTCTTTCGAGCTTAAAGCGTATCTAACGGTACAAATTCTCCAAGAGGTTAATCTAGTTACGGCACTAACTTTTTAATAGGGGATGGGACCCTACTACCTTGACATTATCTCTTTTCCAGACATATAACTTTTCTTTCGAACAAGTTAATGCTATACTGGCGTATTCTTGAGTTTGCAACCACAAAGAATTTAGATTAAGATGAAGAGAATAATGATATAAGTAGCATATGTGTCACAAACTCACAAACTCATAGCATTAGATAGTATCTCATACGGCTTCCATAACCCCAACAGAGAGCTTTAGTTATCTATGAGTGCGAAGGAAATCACAATAGACATTTTTATTATACCACGATAAAGATTTCGTGTAGTAGTAGTGTGGTAGGCGTTAGGCGTGAATTCCTAGCAAAGTAACGTTTCTCTTGTTGCGGAAATTAAGAATTGAATAAATGAATAGAAGAAGAATAAAAAGTAGAATTAAAAGTAGTAGTGAATGAATTGTAAGGTAAGATGAGAGTTGTTGTTAAGTAGAATGCATAAAAATCTCTAGCAAAATAGGGTATTTATAATACCCATATCGTATTCCTACTAAGCTAATGAAATACTTAACCAAATCCTACTAAGCTAATGAAATACTTAACCCAATTGTACTAGGTTAATGTATCATTATCCTAATCCTAATAAATTACTGCTAGTCTCCAACGTCTTCAGAATTGTTGTTTTAGCCCAGGACAGATTTTCCATGCGCCACTTTTGGTCCTTGGCGTCCAAGACTCCCTTTTCTCCTTTCGTGAAGCTTTCTTTGGCGTCAAGTTATCCATAAAATGCTGAATTCTGCATCATTTATACCTGAAACTTTGCTAATCATGTTCGTTAGCTCACTTACAGGAAAAAGGACTAAAAGTGCATGAAATATATAATTTGTTCTCAAAACATTTCTAAAATATGGGTAAAATATAGCACTATAGGCGTGTAAATTCGCCTATCATCAACACCCCACACTTGAAGCTTTGTTCGTCCTCGAACAAACTATCATGTCCATCTAAACATCAACTTAGGGTTTCACAGTATCAACACAAAATATTCATCAAGACAAGCACAATAATTATCAACAAAGAGTAGTTTTCTGATCATTAGTAGAAACAATTCAACCTCCAACATAGACTTGTGATGGTAGTTAATTCATATCCAAAAGTTAAGGTACAAAGAGTTATACACAACTACCCAAAACTCATCAACCATATGTGTCTCACAATATATTACCCATAATCACTCACAAGTATAACATATTTTTCAAACATGGGTATAGAAATATCCTTGATCTCGCTCTCACAAAGAATTCATATGCAACAACTGATGACCATAGGCTTTCCCTTAGTGTAATGCTCCACTAAATGTCAGAATGCTAAGCTTAGGATCAACTAGGTCTTTTACGGGTTGTAATGTAGGCTAAGGGACGGGTAGAACTATTTTGGCTAGAAATAGTGACTATGTTCCTAAGCGCTTTAATACATCACATTATGTCATTAACACTTTTCTCTCAAACAACCTTTCTTCTTTCTTTTATTCTACCACCTTTTTTCTCCTCTTTTGTTTTTCAATTTTAAACATAACTAACTTTTTAGTTTTCCTCTCCTTTTTCTTTTCATAACACACCCCTTATGATAGCAATTCTTTTTCATAATAAATTCAAGCACCAATACATTCTAAGGCATCATACTCATCCAAATTCCTCTTATTTTGTCACATGACTTTACACTTTAAAGCACTTAGGAATTTGGATCAAATTGTGGTCTTGAAAAAAATGGATTAGGCTTACATATGAGGTTGTTAAAGAAAATAGGCTAAAGGCTCAAAGGGGGTTATCTAGGATGATGTCCATGGGTATATAAAATGAAGGTAAACAATCATAGGTTGCCAAAGAAATGCCTAAATCATCTCCTAGACTTGCACTCTTTATTTTCGCTTTACATACATACCAGGCAAGTTCTAGCATCAGCCACAAACATAGAATATACAATATCCTCACACACACAAGGCACATGGTCGACTTTATTGGGAGTAGTATAGACTCTTGACCCAATAACTGAAGGGATTATACCACACAATATCACTTAGTGAGTCACAATTAGAGACTAAACGTCTCAATAGTCATGATTTTAGCACAAACTCTTGTTATAATCTCATGCTGCCTGTTAGAATAATTTCATGCGAAGCTAAGTAAAAAAATTTAACTACAAAAAAAATGAAAAACGAAAAAAACTCAAACAAACAAACATAAATAAATGCAAATGCGGAAAAAGGAGTATAGCATGCAAATACCCCCACACTTAGATGGGACACTGCCCTTAGTGGAAAATAAATACGAAGAACCTGGTCAGTCGGACTCCTTTTCTATGTCGGGGGTCATACCCCCTTCGTCAGAATCATCATAGGAGTTGTCGTCATCAGAATTCTCCTCCACGCCGGAATCTGGCATTCGTTGCTCATCATCGATCGGCACATCGTCATCAAGAGTTTCCTCAAAGTATGTACCTACTCCACACATCTCCCTTGCATGCACATTCATTGGATAGTCATGATCTAGCTGTTGGAGCTCTGCAGCAGTTGGAACACGTCCACCACTCATCATTGTGAACCGAGTCATGCCATAAAGATGGTGAAAGAAACTCTCATCCCGAGCATGTCTCTCTGCCGTAGTAAGGTTGACGCCATGTGTGGTTTCAGCATCTTTGAACTTTGTGAGGTCAACCTTCTTAGGATTGTGTGGGAGTCTATGATCAGCCAGTTCCTCTTCGATGTCTTCCTTCCTCAAGATTGCAGTCAACAAGTTGCCGAAACTAAAATGGGACCGCTTGTGTAGCCTGGCTTTTCGCATGGTGGATCGAATAATTGCCCCAAAGTTGATAGGGACATTCATCATCAGTGCGTATACCAAGCACACTCTATCTCTTGTTATCTTGGTGTACTGGGTCCCTGGTATGAGGCAAGATTTGACAATACGCAACCATATCCTTGCTTCCCTATTCAAAGGAGCATATGGGAAGGTGTTGTGTCGTCCGGTGCCTTTTTGTCTGCTCCACCTTGCCATGGATCTACTTCCACAAAGTGTGTGTAGAATTGATCTATATGGAGGTCTACTGTACAACTCTTTGAATGGTGATGGATCGACTGAAGGTAAGCCAAGAAAGGAGTTGAAGAAATCCGCATTGAGTTGTAAAACTTGGCCCCGAATCTTGACCTCGCTGCCTGTGGTTTTCGGTGACCAGTTGGCATAAAATTCTCTTGTCAAATCGAGATTACATTCTCCCATGTCTCGGAATATGAAATCAAGATGTAATGCCATGATCTTGGCCAACATGCGCGGCTCCTTCTTTGCTAGGCTTTCCTTGTTTATCAAGTCCACATGAACATATTTTCTTTCCTTGTTGTTCCTATACCATTCCTTCGCTTCCTCCTCAAGAACCCATTTTATTCCAAACATGCGGCGTGGTAATTGCATTGAGGATGATTCTCCTTGCTCTTTGCGGCCTCTTTTCTTGCCTTTTTGGAAAGTGGTAGCCTTATCTTTGCCTTGTCTTGCTTTGGGTGCCATTGTACCTGAGACTTAGAACAATGTTCTTGTTAGCATCATCTCAATGGATACAATCTATACACAAGCAATAGGGGTACCACCCCACACTTAGATTGTTGATACAAATTAGTGAAGTAAAAGTGGTCGATTACTTAGACTTCATCGACATACGTTTTAGGTGCTATATTCCAACAATCAAATCAGAGATGTCACCCTTCTTGTAATCTTTGCAATACTTTCATGATGGATATAGCAAGACTACTACATAGGGATTACATGAAGGTATAACATCTAACAATAATCACAACCTCCTATGTTGGCAGGCCACTATAAGTCCCATTTCGATGAACAAGTCATTCCAACATGTAAGTATTCAAGTGACAAGATTATGCAATGTTAATGACTATGGCAATTTAGTAAGTAGTATAACAATGAATCAAAATCAAATTCAAGTTGGAAACAAGTTAAGATTATCCCAACGTATATGTTCACTCACTTGGTTGTGTATCAACAATTCAAAACACATTCTTATCACCAATATTTCTTCAAGATTTAGCAATTCATAATAGGCATGATAATGTAGTACTTACAAAAAATAAATGAAGAACAAAGAAGTACTTACTTGATTAATGCCTTTGGTTGATGTTCTTGTGAAGAATTAGAGCAAAAGGAAAATTTTTGAGATGATTTGGAGAGTATGTGCGGCGCCTAGTTAGGTTTTTCAATGTGTTTGTATTTCAAGACTAAGTCTCCTATTTATAGAAAAAGGTTGGGTCGGGTTTTGACCCATTTAAAATCGGTTTTGGAGACAAAAAGTGACCATAGGCGGCGCCTTTTGCTTTGCCTTTGGTGAGCATAGGCGGCGCCTAGTGCAAAGCCTTTAGTGACCATAGGCGGCACCTTTCACTTTGCATTTGAGATTCAGAGACAAAAGGCTTTAGCATAGGCGGCGCCTATGCTATGGCATACTTGAGCATGGGCGGCGCCTATGCTATGGCACACTAGATTCCGAGACCTTAGGCCATAGTATAGGCCTTGCCTTGTTCGTGGCCTAGTTTTACCTAGGCCTATCCTTGTTCGATGCCTATATTTTCATGAGCAATGCTCAATCCATAGCTTTTTGCATCTTCATTCCTAACTTACCACCTTTACCATGCAAGCCGTCCAAATCGAAATTTGAAACCGATCTCCTCGTTGTATACCTCTTGCACCTACATTTGCTCAAAACCAATGAAAACGACTAGTACGATGGGTTGCCTCCCACCAAGCGCCTTAGTTTTGGTCGTGGCACGACTCTTATTTTTGGATTTTTATTAATCAAAAGCAAAACACATACTAGAACGAAAAAAATGAAAAACGATAAACGATGGGTTGCCTCCCATCTAGCGCCTTATTTATTGTCGCGGCATGACATAGTTACCTCGAGTACTTAGACTTCGTCGAGATAAGTGATAGCCATATAATTTATCGAATCAAGAGGACCGATATAGGGTTTAACTAATTGGCCATTCACTTTGAAGATAACACCATTGGTGTCTTCCAACTCAACTACTCCAGACGAGTAGACTTGGATAACTTTGTATGGAACAGACCACTTGGACTTTAACTTACCTGGGAATATCTTCAATCTGGAGTTGAAGAGAAGCACCATATCATCCTTTTGAAAGTTTCGTCGAACAATCCGCTGATCATGATACTTCTTCATTCGCTCCTTGTATAGGTCCGATCTCTCATAAGCATGTAGACGGAATTCATCCATCTCGTTCAGTTGCTCCAATCTCAGATTCATTGCATCATCCCAATTCAGATTCAATCGCTTTAATGCCCACAATGCCTTATGCTCAAGCTCAATGGGTAAGTGACAAGCCTTCCCATAAACTAGTTGATAAGGGGACATGCCAATTTGTGTTTTGAATGCAGTCCTATAGGCCCATAGTGCATTGTCCAGCTTCCGAGACCAATCTGTCCTATTAGCATTTACCATTTTAGCAAAGATTTGCTTGATCTCTCGATTGGAAACCTCTTGATAACGCTCAATCTACAGCTCCCGTGGGAGTGTAAAGCGGTCGTTAGCAAATATAGAACCCAACCTGGGTTGGGTGTCGATCCCATAGGGAATAGCTTGGCCAACAAGTAAGCAAAATTACTAAACTTTTGGTGCAAGTCTCGTAAAAGGGGGGATTGTAATGTGTAACAAAAACAATAAAGTAAAAGCTGAAAATAGCAAAGTAAAGAGAGAAAGATTGTTACGTAAGTTGTAAACAATGAGAATTGAAGCGTTGGGGTTATGTCCACCTTCTGAGGTATACGTCTTTATCGGCTATGAGTGTGTAGAGTCTTGACATGCAATTGCTTACAGAGAATTGTAGTCGATGGTAAATCCAAGCGTCTCGCGACCTAAACAAGGACTATTTCACTTTAACTCTCGCGAGCTTAAAGTGTGTCTAACGGTACGAATTCTCCAAGAGGTTAGTCCAGTTACGGCACTAGCTTTTTAATAGGAAAGGGTGTCCTACTACCTTGACATTATCTCTTTTCCAGACAAATAACCTTTCTCGCGAACAAGTTAAATGTTAGACTGGCGTTATTCTATGCGTCTGCAGCCACAAGAATTTTCATTAAGATGAAGAGAATAATGATATAAGCAATATACGTGTCTCGAACTCACAAACTCACTGCAATAGATAGTATCTCATTCGGCTTCCATAACCCCAACAGAGAGGTTTAGTTACCCATGAGTGCGAAGGAGATCATGATTTGCATTGTTATTGTTGAGTAATGGCGTGTGGATTAGGTGATAGGCGTGTGGCGTGATTCCTTAGCAAGTAACGATTCTCTTGTTGTGGAATTTAAGAATAGAATTAATGGAAAGATTAGAAGAGTTGTAATTGAGAAGTAGAATGTGTCTCTCCACTAAGGGAGGACTTGCCTCTCCACTAAGGGAGGACTTGCCTCTCCACTAAGGGAGGACTTAATTAAAAATCTCTAGCATGATAGGGTATTTATAATACTCCTATCCTACTCCTACTATGCTAATGAAATAAATAACCAAATCCTACTAAACTAAGGAAATACTTAACCCATTTGTACTAGGTTAATGTAACATTCTCCTAATCCAAATAAACTAATGAAATACATAACCCAATTGTACTAGGTTAATGTATCATTGTCAAAATCCAGCTTTGTATCTGTAAGTCCCCAAAGTCTTCAGAAATGCTGTTTTAGCCTGGGACAGATTTTCCATGCAGCAGTTTTGGTCCTTAGGCGTGTAGACTTTCTTCCCTTCCTTTGTGAGCTTTCTTTTGCGTCAAGTAAGCTATAAAATGCTGTATTTTGCATTATTTATACCTGAAACTTTCCTAATCATGTTCGTTAGCTCATTTACAGGAAAAAGGACTAAAAGTGCATGAAATATATAATTTGTTCTCAAAACTAGGCTAAAATATGGGCAAAATATATTGATATAGGCGTGTAAATTCGCCTATCATCAACACCCCATACTTGCAGCTTTGTTCATCCTCGAACAAAATATCATGTCCTTCTAAGCATCAACTTAGGGTTTTTACAGCAACAACACAAAACATTCTTCAAGACAAGCACAAAAATTATCAACAAAGAGTAGCTTCCCGATTATATGTAGAAACAGTTTAACCTCTAGCGTAGACTAGTGATGGTGATCAACTCGCATGCAAACGTTAAGGTACATAGAATCATATACAACTATCCAAAGCTCATCAACCATGTGTGTCTCACAATATAGTACCCATAATTACTCACAAATATAGCATATTTTTCAAACATGGGTATCAAAATGTCCTTGCTCTCACTCTCACAAAGAATTCATATGTAGCAACTGATGACCATAGGCTTGCCCTTAGTGTAGTACTCCACTAAATGTCAGAATGTTAAGATTAGGATCAAGTAGGTCTTTTGATGGTTGTAATGTAGGCTAAGGGACGGGTAGGATCAACTATTTTGGCCAGAAATAGTGACTAAGTTCCTAAGCACTTTAATACATCACATTGTATTATTGACACTTTTTTCTTTCAACCTTTCTTCTTTCTTTTATTCTACCACCCTAGTTCTCCTATTTTGTTTTTCAATTTCAAGCACTACTTACTTTTCAGCTTTCTTTTCCTTTTTCTTTTCACAACATACCTCTTATGATAACACTTTCTTTTTCATAGCACATTCAAGCACCATTACAATTTAAAGCATCATACTCACCCAATTTCCTCTTATGTTGTCACATGAGTTTTTCACTTTAAAGAACTTAGGAATTTGGATCAAATTATGGTCTTGAAAAAAAATGGATTAGGCTTACATACAAGGTTGTCAACGAAATAGGCTAAAGGATCAAAAGGGTTTAACTAGGGATGATGTCCATGGGTAGGTAAAACAAAGGTAAACATGTATAGGTTGCCAAAGAAATGCCTAAATCATCTCCTAAACTTACACTCCTTATTTTCGCTTTGCATACATACCAGGCAAGTTCTAGCATCAGCCTCATACATAGAAGATACTATTAATCTCACACACACAAGGCACATGGTCGACTTGATTGGAAGCAATATATACTCTTGACCCAACAAGTGAAGGTATTGAACCACACAATATCACATAATGAGTCACAACTGGAGCTTAAACGTCTCAATAGTCACAATTGTAGCACATACTCTTGTTATAATCTCATGCTGCCTATCAAAAATAGTTTCATGCGAAGCTAGAAAAAAATTTACTCCTAAAAAAACTTAAAAAAAAACGAACTCAAATAAACAAAGTAAACAAACAAACATAGGTGCAAACAGAGAAGTATAGCATAACAAACAAACATAGGTGCAAACAGAGAAGTATAGCATGCGATACCGCCACCCCACACTTAGTCGGGACACTGTCCTCAGTGGAAAATAAATACGAGGAACCTGGTTGGTCGGACTTATCCTCTATGTCTGGGGGTTGGGATCATCATAAGAGTCATCATCCTCTTAAGTTCCGCATAAGTATCCCACTTAATTCCAAGCGGGAGTCGAGGTGTTTGCAGCGGGGAGGGTTCTCCTTGCTCCTTGCGGCCTCTTTTCTTGCCCTTTTGGGAAGTGGTAGCCTTCTCCTTGCCTTGTCTCTCTTTAGGTGCCATTGTACCTGAGACTTGAAATAGTGTTAATGGTAGCACAATCTCAATGGATACAATCTATACATAAGCAGTAGGGGTACCACCCCACACTTAGTTTTGTTAACATAAATCAGTGAAGCGAAAGTGGTCGATTACTTAGATTTCGTCGACATACGTTTTAGGATTGTATTCCGACAAGAAAATCAGCAATGCATCACTTACTTGCAGCCATTGGACTACTTTCATGGTGGATATAGCAACACTACTACATAGGGGTTACCACATGGAATAGTTATTCTTACAACACTCACAACCTCTTATGTCGGTAGGCACTATAAGTCTTATCCCGATGGTCGGGATAGTCTAACATGTAAGTATCCAAACAACAATCTTAAGCACTATTCATAGCCATAGTAATTCCGCAAATAGTATAACAATGCTATTGAAACCAAATTCAAGTCAGAAACAAGTCAAGATTTTCCTACGTATATGTTCACTCACATGATTTTGTATCAACTATCCAAACACATAAACATCACCAATGATCTTTGAAGATGTAGCAATTCATAATAGGCATAGGAACGTAGTACTTACTAGAAATAGATGAAGAATAAAAGAGTACTTATGTGATTGAAGCCTTTGGAGATGTTCTTGTGAATTGGATGAGCAAAAAGAGAAGTTTTGAGATGATTTGGATGGATGTGCGGCGCCTTTGGGTCAATTTTTAGTGTGGTTATGTTTCAAGACTAAGTCCCCTTTATATAGGAAGAGTATGGGTCGGGTTATGACCCATTTACAATCGGATTTGGGGACAAGAACACCACATATGCGGCGCATATCACTCGGCATATCAATGACATATGCGGCGCATTGTCTATGGCATAATGGGACATATGCGCCGCATAGTCTATGGCATTTGTAGACATATGCGCCGCATAGTCTATGGCATATGAGATCCTGAGACCAAATGCCATAGCATAGGCGGCGCATAGTCAAAAGCATACCTAGGAATAGGCGGCGCATAGTGTATAGCACACTAGATTCCGAGACCTTAGGCTATAGGATAGGTTGTGCATCGTTTGTGGCCTAGTTTTTCCAAGGCCTAGCCTTCCTCGATGCCTATTTGGGCATGAGAGATGCTCAATCCATAGCCTTATGCATCACTATTCCTAACTTACCAACTTTACCATACAATGCGTCCAAATCGTCAATTGAAATCAATCTCCTCATTGAATACTTCTTGCACCTATATTTGCTCAAAACAACTGAAAATGATTAGTACGATGGGTTGCCTCCCACCAAGCGCCTTAGTTTTGGTCGTGGCACGACTCTTATTTTTGGATTTTTCATTAATTAGAAACAAGACAAGTACTAGAATGAAAGAAAACGATAAACGATAAATGAAAAACGATAAACAATGGGTTGCCTCCCATCTAGCGCCTTATTTATTGTCGTGGCGCGACATGGTTACCTCGAGTACTCAGACTTCGTCGAGGTAAGTGATGGATCATTTTCTGAAAGGATTTAGACGACAATGAGGCTTACCTCTGGGCATGCGATCTTTTTCGAGATGGCTCCTACGTTTTTCCAGAGAGTCACCAATTATATCATCAATAGTCCAACCCATAGCTCTCTTGTACCTCATCAGAGCAGAGATGAGAGCCTCCACGTGCTGTTCACTTAAATCATCCACCACACTTATCGGAAGTATACTTCCACTTTCCAAGAACACATACCTTAGATAATCGGGAAGCTCTTGCGATTCTAGCATTGGTGGCTCGTCAATGGGAGTATTCGCTGTTGGTTGATTCTTGAGTTCACAATCCAGTTTCTTAGGAGTATAAGACTCTATTTCTGTTAGAGCACTCATAAGTTCTTCATAACCTTCATTATCTTCATGCTCAACTGTCAGTGGCACAGCAGACAATAGCTCAACAGTAGGCTGTTTCTCTATAGATAATTCTTTCGTATCCTCATGATAAACATATAACTCATTCATATCGCTGGGCTGCTTCATTGTTTTGCATATATCAAACCGTACCACTTCGTCATTAATTCGAAACAAAAGCTCATTATCTTTCATGTCAATAAGCACACTTCCAGTTGCAAGGAAGGGACGTCCCAAGATGATGGGAACTTCAGAATCCTCCTTACAATCCAGAATAACGAAGTCTGCAGGAAACATGAATGAAGAAACCTTCACCAACACATCATTCAAGATACCCACCGGTCGTTTTACCGACCTATCAGCCATCACGAGCCTCATATTGGTTGGTGTAGGGTCTCCCAACCCCAACTTTCTGTAGATAGATAGTGGCATCAAATTGATGCTAGCTCCCAAATCGCATAATGCCTTAGCAAAATCCAACGATCCAATTGTGTAAGGAATAGTGAAAGCTCCAGGATCTGCCTTCTTTTGAACTAGCGATCTTGTAGCGATTGCACTACAATGATGAACATTATCCGCCAACTCATAACTTGCTACCCGCTTCTTTGTCAATAGGTCCTTCATAAACTTCGCATATCCAGGAATTTGTTCAAGTGCCTCCACCAATAGAACATTAATGGTCAGCTGCTTGAGCATAGTCATAAATTTATCATAATAGTTCCAACCTTGGTTTCCTTGGGCATTCCCGCGGAAACCCCCCTGATTGTTCAAGTAGTTGGCCTCCTCTTCCGAATCAGATTCGTCTCTTCCTTTTGACGCAATCGCTTTCACTTTTTCAGTCTTCTCTAATAGATGCTTTGTAAGAAGATCCATTTGGGTTTTCATGTGCGCCATATCTTGATCACGTTCTTCTTCTCTTCTTCGTTGGTCTGCAGTCATGCCAATAGATAAAGTGGGGCTTGCTACCTCAGAATCCTTGGTATGCCAAGCTCTACTTTTCTTTGTCATGCGATCTAGCATATTGCTTGCTTGACCAAAGGTGAGGTCCATGAAAGAACCTCCAGCTGCGTTATCCACCACTGGTTTAGTTATTGAATTCAAGGCTCTATACAAGATCTCCATGAGGTGAACATTAGTCATGTGATGGTTTGGGCATCTTGCTAGCTTTGTCTTGAACCTCTCCCATGTTTCATGAAGAGCTTCAGAGGGAAGCTGACGAAAGTTGCTGATTTCATCTCTCAATTGAGCCCTTTTGGATGGCGGAAAGAATCTTTCTAGGAAAGCGTCTCTCAATTGCCTCCAATTTGTAATTGAATCAGGAGTCAGCCCATTCAACCATAGTGTTGCCTCCCCAGACAGAGACAATGGAAATAGACGTAATCGAATATCATTCTGACCAACACCAGGATTGTCAAAAGACTTGCATGTAGAAATAAAGTTGATGAGATGCATATTCGGATCGTCGCCTGCTAGTCCACCAAATAATCCCTTGAGTTGCAATAACTGAATCATGGTGCTTGTGATGTTGAACTTGGCTCCGTGAGCTAATGGTGGTGGAATTATAGCTCCAGTGTCTCCGGCACCATCAAGATCATCGTCATCATCGTCGAAAGCTGGCTGCAAAGGTTGGCGATCATACCTATACCGAGCTTGTCGACCTCTTCTGTTGGCAGGTGTTATAATTTCAGCATCACGCCTAGGGTTTAGTAACTCGCCATCACCTAAATCTTCATCATCAGGATTTGTTGCTCGCCCAGGATTATCAATGTTTTGTTGTTGGACTTGAGAAGGGACAAGAGTAGCTAATCTTGCTTGCTCGTGTTGAGCAACCATCCTGTCGATTTCAGCTTGTGCTTCCATTCTTCTAATTCGTTGTGGTTCAGGATTGATTGGTAATAACGGTTGACCAGAACTTCTAGTATGGGGCATGCACTAAAGTAAAAACCTGCAAGAAACAAAAACAAAAACTAAAAGTAAAAGTACGAGAATCTTTGACCAAAGGGTCTAGTAATTATCACGAACTTAATTGACACTCGTATTCCCCGGCAACGACGCCAATTTTTGATAACGCTCAATCTACAGCTCTCGTGGGAGTGTAAAGCGGTCGTTAGCAAATATAGAACCCAAAATGGGTTGGGTATCGATCCCACAGGGAATAGCTTGGCCAATAAGTAAGCAAAATTACTAAACTTTTGGTGCAAGTCTCGTAAAAGGGGGGATTGTAATGTGTAACGAAAACAATAAAGTAAAAGCTGAAAATAGCAAAGTAAAGAGAGAAAGATTGTTACGTAAGTTGTAAACAATGAGAATTGAAGCGTTGGGGTTATGTCCACCTTTTGAGGTATACGTCTCTATCGGCTATGAGTGTGTAGAGTCTTGACATGCAATTGCTTACAGAGAATTGTAGTCGATGGTAAATCCAAGCGTCTCGCGACCTAAACAAGGACTATTTCACTTTAACTCTCGCGAGCTTAAAGTGTGTCTAACGGTACGAATTCTCTAAGAGGTTAGTCCAGTTACGGCACTAGCTTTTTAATAGGAAAGGGTGTCCTACTACCTTGACATTATCTCTTTTCCAGACAAATAACCTTTCTCGCGAACAAGTTAAATGTTAGACTGGCGTTATTCTATGCGTCTGCAGCCACAAGAATTTGCATTAAGATGAAGAGAATAATGATATAAGCAATATACGTGTCTCGAACTCACAAACTCACAGCAATAGATAGTATCTCATTCGGCTTCCATAACCCCAACAGAGAGGTTTAGTTACCCATGAGTGCGAAGGAGATCATGATTTGCATTGTTATTGTTGAGTAATGGCGTGTGGATTAGGTGATAGGCGTGTGGCGTGATTCCTTAGCAAGTAACGATTCTCTTGTTGTGGAATTTAAGAATAGAATTAATGGAAAGATTAGAAGAGTTGTAATTGAGAAGTAGAATGTGTCTCTCCACTATGGGAGGACTTGCCTCTCCACTAAGGGAGGACTTGCCTCTCCACTAAGGGAGGACTTAATTAAAAATCTCTAGCATGATAGGGTATTTATAATACTCCTATCCTACTCCTACTATGCTAATGAAATAAATAACCAAATCCTACTAAACTAAGGAAATACTTAACCCATTTGTACTAGGTTAATGTAACATTCTCCTAATCCAAATAAACTAATGAAATACATAACCCAATTGTACTAGGTTAATGTATCATTGTCAAAATCCAGCTTTGTATCTGTAAGTCCCCAAAGTCTTCAGAAATGCTGTTTTAGCCCGGGACAGATTTTCCATGCAGCAGTTTTGGTCCTTAGGCATGTAGACTTTCTTCCCTTCCTTTGTGAGCTTTCTTTTGCGTCAAGTAAGCCATAAAATGCTGTATTTTGCATCATTTATACCTGAAATTTCCTAATCATGTTCGTTAGCTCATTTACAGGAAAAAGGACTAAAAGTGCATGAAATATATAATTTGTTCTCAAAACTAGGCTAAAATATGGGCAAAATATATTGATATAGGCGTGTAAATTCGCCTATCATCACCTCTACCTGGCCGCTAGTTTATGGGTGATAAGGCGTGGCTACCTTATGTTGCTTTACACTATATTTTGCCAACACGGATATGAATAGCTTGTTGCAAAAGTGAGATCCTCCATCGCTTATAATAGTACGTGGTACTCCAAAGCGAGATAAGATATTTCTCTTTAAGAATGCTACAACACGCTTTCCCTCACTGTCGACCAACGCTACAACTTCAACCCATTTTGAGACATAATCTACAGCAACTAGGATGTACTTCATTCCAAACGAATTTACAAATGGACCCATGAAATCAATACCCAATACGTCAAAGAGCTCTACTTCAAGGATTATTGACATGGGCATCTCATGGTATTTCGAAATAGCACCTTGTCTTTGGCATTGGTCGCATCTTCTAACAAAGTCGTAGGCATCTCTGAATATCGAAGGCCAATAATATCCACTTTGCAATACCTTTCTTGCTGTCCGATTACCTGCGTGATGTCCACCAACTTGGGAAGTGTGGAATGCTTCCAATATATTAGGCACCTCTACATGGGATATACATCGTCGACTAACACCAGCCGCACATCGTCGAAACAAAATGGCTCATCCCAAAAGTAGTGTCGTACATCATGCATAAACTTTCTCTTTTGATGGTAAGATAAGTTTGCAGATATCACATTACTCACCACAGAATTTGCAAAGTCGGCATACCATGGTAATCCTTCCATTGTTGCTGCTAAGATCTCCTCATCAGGGAATGCATCATCAATCTCGATTTCAGGCTGTGCCACATGCTCGTTCTCGAGTCTAGACAGATGGTCAGCCACTTGGTTCTCACAACCTCTTCTATCTATAACCTCGAAATCAAATTCTTGCAGCAGAAAAATCCATCGAATTAGTCTTGGTTTTGCATCCTTCTTTGTCATTAGATACCTTAGAGCTGCATGGTCTGTATGAACTATCACTTTGGTACCCAACAAATAAGCTAGGAACTTCTCAAACGCATACACAACCGCTAGGAGCTCTTGTTCTGTGATAGTGTAGTTCTTTTGGGCTTCATTCAGGACCTTACTCGCATAGTAGATAGGATGAAATAGCTTCTCCTTTATTTGTCCAAGTACAGCACCAACGGCTACCCCACTAGCATCACACATGACTTCAAATGGGAGAGACCAATCTGGTGCTACCATGATAGGGGCTTGAATTAGTTTTTCTTTGAGGCATTCGAATGCCTTCACACAATCTTCATTGAAGTCAAACTTTGCATCTTTCTCCAAGAGTTTGCACAATGGACTAGTAATTTTGGAGAAGTCTTTGATAAACCGTCGATAGAAACCTGCGTGACCGAGGAAACTACGAACACCTTTCACAGAGGTTGGGGGTGGTAGCTTCTCAATAACTTTAATTTTCACTCGATCCAGCTCAATTCCTCTTTCGGAGATTTTATGCCCAAGAACGATACCTTCTTTTACCATAAAGTGGCACTTCTCCCAATTCAGCACTAGGTTGAATTCTACACATCTTTCCAATGCCATGCTTAGGTTTGCCAAGCA
Organism: Capsicum baccatum var. pendulum; assembly: GCA_030864225.1. Taxonomy (NCBI): domain Eukaryota; kingdom Viridiplantae; phylum Streptophyta; class Magnoliopsida; order Solanales; family Solanaceae; genus Capsicum; species Capsicum baccatum. The sequence goes on along the minus strand of CM061555.1, from coordinate 194,402,425 downwards.
CGCTTCAAAAGACTCACTAACAACTAAAAAATCATCCATAAATACCTCCAAAGTGTCTTCAACCATATCAGAAAAAATGGACATCATACATCGCTGAAAGGTGGTTGGTGCGTTACATAGCCCGAATGGCATACGTTTGAAGGCAAACGTACCATATGGGCATGTGAACGTTGTCTTCTCTTGGTCTTCGGGAGCAATACAAATCTGATTATATCTGGAATAACCATCTAAGAAACAAAACCATCCTTTCCCCGCTAATCGATCTAGCATTTGGTCCATAAATGGCATTAGAAAGTGATCTTTGAGTGTCCATGAATTTAACTTTCGGTAGTCCATGCATACCCTCCATCCGGTGACAGGTCTAAGTGGAATAAGCTCATTCTTTTCATTCGCGACCACCGTCATGCCTCCTTTCTTGGGAACACATGGTACCGTGCTTACCCATGTACTATCAGAGATTGGATACACAACTCCTGCATCTAACCACTTAATTATTTCTTTCTTCACCACTTCTTGCATAGGTGGGTTTAGACGCCTTTGATGCTCAATGGTGGGTGTGCAATTCTCTTCAAGCTGAATCTTGTGTGTACAAATCCCAGGTGGAATACCAATAATATCCGCAATGGTCCATCCAATGGCTCTTATATACTTCCGTAGAATAGCAATGAGAGCTGCAACTTGTTGCTCACCCAAATCTGCCGCCACTATGACTGGAAATGTATTTCCGCTTCCTAAGAATGCGTACTTTAAATGACTTGGCAGCTCCTTCAATTCTAACGTGGGTGGCTCTTCAATAGATGGCTTAGCTGGTGGTATGGGTCGATTTTTGAGATCAAGGTCCGGCTTCTTGGGAGCATGGCGATATGTCCCTAATCCTGATAGAGCACAAATAGCTTCTTCACAATTTTCAGCATCCTTACTCTCACCATTCATAAGCAAAGTCGCCAATGGGTCATTAATCAGCTGCTCCTCTTCAAGTAATTCTTTCTCATTATCAAAGTAAACATCAGCCACCGAGAATACATTCAGGTCTTTGGGTTGCTTCATTGATTTGCAAATATCAAAGCGAACTACTTCGTTATTTATTCAGAATGAAAGATCATTAGCTCTCAAATCGATAAGAACACTTCCCGTAGCAAGGAAAGGGCGCCCCAAGATTATGGGAACTTCTGAATCTACCTCACAATCCAAAATAACAAAGTCTGCCGAAAAGATGAATGAAGAAACCTTTACCAATACATCACATAGAATACCAACAGGTCGTTTTACCGACCTATCCGCCATTACGAGCCTCATATTGGTTGGAGTAGGATCCCCTAACCCCAACTTTTTATAGATAGATAGTGACATTAAATTGATGCTGGCTCCTAAATCACATAATGCCTTGGAAAAATTTAAAGATCCAACGGTGTAAGGAATAGTGAAAGCACCGGGGTCAGCCTCCTTCTGAACTATTGATCGGGTCGCGATTGCGCTGCAGTGATGAACATCATCTTTCAACTCATAACTTGCTGCCCACTTCTTTGTCAAAAGATCCTTCATAAATTTCACATACCCAGGCATTTTTTCAAGTGCCTCCACCAATGGAACATTAATGGTCAGCTGCTTTAACATAGTCATGAATTTGCTGAACTTCGTGTCATCCGCCACCTTCTTCAATCTTTGAGGGAAAGGTGGTGGTGGGTATGGAATTGTTCTCTCCATGGCTTTTTTCTCCTCTTGCTTTCGTTTTTCAGCTTTTTCAGGTTGCAAATCATTGGGGTTGACGTCATGGATGTCGTGGCCTTGTTCTGCGGATGCTTCTCCTTTCGCTTTATCATCAATATCCGCTACTTCGTCACCCACTTGCTTACTTTTTGCTGAAGTTTCAAGCACCTTACCACTTCGGGTAGTAATGGCCATGCATGACCCATCATTCCTTGGGTTTTGCACAGTATCGCTAGGTAAAGTGCCAGCCTTTCTTTGATTGAGTGCTGCTGAAAGTTGGCTCAATTGCTGCTCTATTTGCTTGATTGAAGTGGAATGAGAATCAACTATTTGTTTCATAGAGGACAAATCATTAACTACCTCCGTTACTCCCGCGCTTGTTTCTTCCACTCCTTTCAATATTTTAGCCAGCATGTCTTCCATACTTCCAGAATTAGATGTGGTGGCGTCACGTCTTCCAGGGGGAACGTACAAACCACTCTTTTCATTCTTGTTCTTCCAACTTCCTTGGTCCTTGTTTCTAGATTTATCATAGTAGTTCCGACCTTGGTTTCCTTGGGTATTCCCTGGGAAACCCCCCTGATTGTTCAAGTAGTTGGCCTCTTCTTCCGAATCAGATTTGTCTCTTCCTTTTGACGCAATAGCTTTGACTTTTTTGGTCTTCCCTGATAATAAATGCTTTGTAAGAAGATCCATTTGTGTTTTCATGTGCGCCATATCTTTATTACGTTCTTCTTCTCTTCTTCTTTGGTCTGCAGTCATGCCAATAGATAAAGTAGGGCTTGCTACCACAGAATCCCTGGTATGCCAAGCTCTACTTTGCTTTATCATACGATCTAGCATATTGCTTGCTTGACCAAAGGTGAGGTCCATAAAAGATCCTCCAGCCGCATTATCCACCACTGGTTTAGTTATTGAATTCAAGGCTCTGTATAATATCTCCATTAGGTGAACATTAGTTATATGGTGATTCGGGCACCGCATAAGCTTCGTCTTGAACCTCTCCCATGTTTCGTGGAGAGCTTCAGTTGGAAGCTGTCGAAAATTGGTGATCTCATCTCTCAACTGTGCTCTTTTGGATGGCGAAAAGAATCTTTCTAGGAAAGCGTCTTTCAATTGCCTCCAATTAGTAATAGAATCAGGAGTTAGCCCATTCAACCATAGAGTTGCCTCCCTAGACAGAGACAATAGAAATAAGCGTAATCGAATTGCATTCTGACCAACGCCGGGATTGTCAAATGACTTGCATGTAGAAATAGAGTTGATCAGATGCATATTCGGATCATCGCCTGCTAGTCCACCAAATAATCCCTTGAGTTGCAAAAGCTGAATCATGGTGCTAGTGATATTGAACCTTGCTCCAGGTGCCAAGGGTGGCAGAATAATGGCTCCTGTGGCACCAGCTTCATCCAAATCGTCATCAAAAGATGGTTGTATGGGTTAGCGATCATACCTAAACCGAGCTTGACGACCTCTTCTGTTGGCAGGTGTTGCGATTTCAGCATCATGCCTTGGGTTTAGTAACTCGTCATCACCTAAATCCTCATCGTCAGGATTTGTTGCTCGCCCAGGGTTATCAATGTTTTGTTGGTGTACTTGGGCGGCGGCAAGAGCAGCTAATCTCGCCTGCTCCTGTTGAGCAGCCATTCTTTCAATTTCCGTTTGTGCCTCCATTCTGCCAATTCGTTGTGGTTCAGGATTGATAGGTAATAACGGTTGACCAGAACTTCGAGTATGGGGCATGCACTGAATAAAAACCTGCAGTAAACAAAAACAAAAACTAAAAGTAAAAGTACAAGAATCTTTGACCAAAGGGTCTAGTAATTATCACAAACTTAATTGACACTCGTATTCCCCGGCAACAGCGCCAATTTTTGATAACGCTCAATCTACAGCTCTCGTAGGAGTGTAAAGCGATCGTTGTCAAATATAGAACCCAACTGGGTTGGGTATCGATCCCACAGGGAATAGCCGGTCAACAAGTGAGCAAAGATTACTAGACTTTTAGTGCAAGTCTCGTAAAAGGGGGGATTGTAATGTGTAACCACAATATTAAAGTAAGAATTAAAAATAGCAAAGTAAAAAGAAAGAATGTTTAGTAGGTTGTAAAACAATGAGAATTGAAAAGTTGGGGTTATGTCCACCTTCTGAGTTGATGTCTCTATTAGCTATGAGTTATGCGGAATTCAGACATGCATGTGCTTATAGAGAATTGTATTCGATGGTAAATCCAGGCGTCTTTCGACCTATTCGAGGATTATTTCACTTTAACTCTTTCGAGCTTAAAGCGTATCTAACGGTACAAATTCTCCAAGAGATTAATGCAGTTATGACACTAACTTTTTAATAGGGGATGGGACCCTACTACCTTGACATTATCTCTTTTCCAGACATATAACTTTTCTTTCGAACAAGTTAATGCTATACTGGCGTATTCTTGCATTTGCAACCACAAAGAATTTAGATTAAGATGAAGAGAATAATGATATAAGCAGCATACGTGTCACAAACTCACAAACTCATAGCAATAGATAGTATCTTATACGGCTTCCATAACCCCAAGAGAGAGGTTTAGTTACCCATGAGTGCGAAGGAAATCACAATAGACATTGTTATTATACCACAATAAAGATTTCGTGTAGTAGTAGTGTGGTAGGCGTTAGGCGTGAATTCCTAGCAAAGTAACGTTTCTCTTGTTGTGGAAATTAAGAATTGAATAGATGAATAGAAGAAGAATAAAAAGTAGAATTAAAAGTAGTAGTGAATGAATTGTAAGGTAAGATGAGAGTTGTTGTTAAGTAGAATGAATAAAAATCTCTAGAAAAATAGGGTATTTATAATACCCATATCGTATTCCTACTAAGCTAATGAAATACTTAACCAAATCCTACTAAGCTAATGAAATACTTAACCCAATTGTACTAGGTTAATGTATCATTATCCTAATCCTAATAAATTACTGCTAGTCTCTAAAGTCTTCAGAATTGCTGTTTTAGCCCGGGACAGATTTTCCATGCGCCACTTTTGGTCCTTGGCGTCCAAGACTCCCTTTTCTCCTTTCGTGAAGCTTTCTTTGGCGTCAAGTTATCCATAAAATGCTGAATTCTGCATCATTTATACCTGAAACTTTGCTAATCATGTTTGTTAGCTCACTTACAGGAAAAAGGACTAAAAGTGCATGAAATATATAATTTGTTCTCAAAACATTGCTAAAATATGGGTAAAATATAGCACTATAGGCGTGTAAATTCGCCTATCCTCAGTCAACAGAGTTCGAGAAGAGTTCTATATTTGTTTTTTTCTAAAAAATAAGGAATGTTAAATTAATTATGAAAAATAAAATTTTTAGTTGTATTATCTTCGAGAATGGGTTTACAATTTTGAGTTTTGATGGTAAAATCGTAGGAAGAACTCAAGAAATCCCTAGTTTCTATCGCTGTTTTCCGTTGATTGTTGTGGTATTATTGGATAGTTTTTTGTAGTGTTTGTGGTGGAGGTGGTGGTGTTTGTAGTCATCGTGGTGGCACTGGTGGTGGCATTGGTTGGTGGGGTTTATGGTGGCTGTCAGTGGTGTCGGTATTTGTGGTGTTTATTTGTGGCATTGGTTGGTGGTGTTTGTGGTGGTGGCTATTTGTGTGTCAATATTCGTGGTGTTTGTAATGTATTTTTTAAAATTTATGCGCCCATCAATTGTAATGTAATTTTTGTTTTTCTGTTATTTGTAGGTAAAAATGTCTCCCAAAAGAAAATAAAGTGAAAGTGGCTCAACGTCTGACCATCCAAAAAAAAGACTACAGTATAGAGGAATTCGAAGGAGCTTCTTGAACAATCTCAATCAGGGAAAAGTAAAGATGAGGAGAGATGTGAAAATAACGTTGAGGGAGGTGGAAAAAGGTCTATAGATGGTGATGAAGAAAATGAAAGTGAGAAAGATGAGGAATTAAAGAGTAAGAAAGAGATAGAGGATGATCATCAACATGATGATAATGGATCACAATGGGGCGTGAATTAATATCGACATCCCAGCATGATCCTGTCAAAACTTTTAGTATTGGAATGTTTCAAGTTGCAATTCCGATAAATGACACAGAAGCAAAATAACTGACTGGTCAAATTGTACTTAAATGTCAGATGGGGAATTTTTTTGAACATTTTATGAAAATTATGAAGAACGAAAACATAGGCGGACTTTTTAAGAAGAGCTGCTTTGGATGCTTTCTTGAGCTACCTGAGGGCCCATCTGCCCGTATCCATTTCCCTATGATGATGGTATATAGTCTTCTCAAACACAGGATCAAGTACGTGGGGGATGATAAAGTTCCGGAGGAGGGGGGCAAAAAGAAGATGGATGAAATCTGGATCAACTACTGTGGCATGCCTATTTGTTTTGGCTTGCAAGTGTTTGCAATAGTGACGGGCTTGAGATACCATCATCCAGAAGAACCACCAACCCGCAAAAGATCCAAGGCAAGAAAACACAAGGAAAAAATAGATGGGTTGTTTGACATTGCCCGACGTGGCTACAAAGCATCGGATTTGTTGACAGATCTCAAGGATTAAACCATACCAAAGAAGTATAGGGAGCAATTGTGCTTATTTTGGTTTGCCCATTCGATTATATTGAAAAGAGACGTGAACAAGGTCATAGAATATGATTTGTTGGCGCATACTAAGGATTTTTCTAAATTCAATAATTATCGCTAGGGATATGACATCTTTTACTTGACTGTCTAATATTTACTGACAAAGCTATCCTCAGGGACGACCACATTATACAGATTTTCTTGGGCTTTCATGGTACAATTAATCACTAATTTTAATCATCCATTAATTTATATTGAATATAGTTATTACGACATTTTTAACCCTCCGGATGATGTAGTATATCTTTTTCAAGTAAAATAATTTTACTCAAATAAAGATATTGAACAGATGTTATATCTGATGCACCAGATAGGACATCTATTACGACATGTTATGATTGATAGCTTGCATTGGATTACCCATCTATTGGTTTGGCTCTCTAAACCCGACTCCTAACAGATTAACCATCTACTACAAATTATGCAACAGATTTGTAATCTGATAACATATTGTTCATCCATTGTGATGTACAGATCATCTATTACATAACAAATTACCCATCTTGTCCAACTGTTGCAATAGATGATTGATATTTTGCATCAGATTATCCATGTGTTGCTCTATTTCTCTAAACCAGACTCAAATGAATTTTATCCATATACTGCAAACTATGCAACTGATGGGTCTTTTTTTTTAAAATGTAACCCAACTGTGAAAATTATTCTATTATATGATTTAAATGCATCTGTCTTTTTTATAGGTTGTGCATCCATGGATCGTGCCAACTGAGGAGGAGTCAGTGATGACTTCTTATATTACTGTAGGTCATGTTGATACTATATCATACCCAATGGTGGAGTTAATAAATAAGGAATTGGCTTGAGCAACAACCATAAGAAAAACAGTTAGACAAGGTCAGCCTAATGTTGAGGCTCTTCATGACCAACCTACTAAGGCAGATCTGGGTGCTTCATCTGGTAGAGTTATTGGTGTTTGTGGCAGGCATACTGATGCTTCTACCACTCATGATGATGATTATGTTGATGCTTAATAAATAATAAATATGTTTGAAAAAACCCCTTTTCACCCTTACACAGGTCCTTCTCACCCCTCTTCACCTTTGTGTTCTCGTTGTGAATGGGAAGAGTGCAAGGACAGACAGGATAAACTCTTTGAAAAAGTAGAGGCTATCTCTAAAGATATTGAGAAATTCAAATCTAAGAGGTGTGTCATACTATCCAAGAAGGTGAGGGAGCCACACACTCCTACAGTATTGGTTAGGAGAAAGAAAAGAGCAATTAGAGACGTACTCTCCTATCGAAAATAAAAAAATTGCAATTCCTCCCTCTCCAAAAGATGTTGAAGTTTAGGGGCAAGTCAATAAGGTGTACGTATATGTGGAACTTAGCGCCGAATAGAATAGGGATCTACAATAGTCCAAGAATGCTAAGCCAGGCACATCAAATTACCCAGGCCTCCTTTTCTCCCCAAGACTTCCAGACTATAACTGATATGCATATGCCGTACGAGGACAAGGAAAGTTTACTTTTCCTAACCTAGCCCTTCTAATCTACCCATGAATAAGAAGCTACATAACAGATTTCACATCTATTGCAACATCTGGGTATACTAGTGTAATTGGTAGTGGTTCTATTACAACTTATTATCCATCTGTTGTATAAGTTGCGTTGGATTATTGATTCAGAGAACCCTATGTAATAGATGGACCATCCGTTGCATCTTTACAATTACTAACCTATTTAAAAAATGACTTCTTATATCACAGCATGTTGAAATAATTCTCTGCTTCATGAGGAAAAGGCAATTAACGTATCGAGTAAGTTATGATGCTACCGATAGGATAATAGACCTCGACTTCTAAAAGAAGCTCAAGGATAGGTACGATCAACTCAATAGGGAGGTGTTATTACTTAGCGTGGGACTTGATTTCCTAGTTCCAATGTTGGTCTTGGATGAAGAAGAAATGATAAAATATGTTAGAGGAGAGAGGCCAAATCCACACTGCAAGAGCTAGGCCGAGGCAAAGAGAATTCTTGTAGTCATTAGTATGAATGACATGCATTATCGGGCTGTTAAGATACTACTCGAGGAGGGAAAGATTAATGTTTATGACTTCAATGTATCTGTCGTTGATGATTTCAATCCTTTTCTTCTCATGAAGCTACTGATGGTGTTGTTGCCCATCTTGTTGAGGGAGAGTAAACTGATGAATTTGTCAAAGAAAGTTTTAATGAAGAAGTCATGGGATTTTAAATGTCAAAACAAGGGAATGATCCTTCCAAAAGATGATGCCTCTAAAGCGAGTGGCTCGCACGCTCTTGCACACATCGAATGTTTGCTGACTGGCACAGAAATAACCGAGCCAATGACTTTTTTGTGCGACAATGTTGTGGAATACCTGTAAGAGGTCTGGGCTTATGGGGTACTAACTGGACGCTTGAAGCCTATGTATATAGAAGAGCCTGTGATATAGAAATTTTTAATTTCAAGTCACCCTTCACTTTATTACATGTACATGTAGTGACAATAATTTTTTCTGATGAAAGTTGATTTTTTTTATAATGCAATAGATTGTCAATCTGTTGAAAAATATATTTAATCTGTTATGACAGATAGTTTATCTGTTACAATAGGTTGGTCATCTATTGCATTAAGCTGATGTTATTTCTATGAATAATCTAATAATCTAAGTCTAATTTGTTGCAACAGTTAGAATACCTGTTTGATAATTTCTAACAACTTACCTAAATTTTACAACATATGCCTAAATCTTTTTGATATTTTTCAACAGTTACGCTTGAATATCCATGTGCTCGACAACATCAAAGCAGTAGCAAATATGCACACCACCATGAAAATTTCAGCAATTAGGCTTGAATATCCATGTGGCCAACAACACCAAACTAGTAGCAATAATGACAATAATGTAGTATCTTCTTGCTCGATTTTGTTTCTCTTCAGAAGCTTTGACTTTGTTCAACAAACCCCAGATTACACGATTTTCTTGTGAAGGGTGTCGTTCTTCATACCAATCAAAGTAATTGCATCCACTCAATTTCTATAAAAAAGAGAACACAATTATAAAATAATTATAAGTCAATAATTAATCAACTAATTAAATAAAAAAAATATTACCTTTGAAATCTTACAAGTAATAAACCTACGATCTGGATTTTGTTGAGTTCAAAAAGTCTTTAACAGAGCTTCATGATTGCACTTACAATAATGAAAATCTTTATCACAAAAAACAGTGAAAGATGCACTCGACATTGTCAAGCTCAGTTGGAAAAAATGAAAGAAATAATTTGAAAAATTTGGATAGATAAAAAAAGATGACGATGAAGAAGAAGATTTGGAAATTTAGGGTTAAATTTTAGGAAGAATATGAATATATAAGACAATGGAGGGGGAGGGGAATGACCGTTAGGGGCCAAGTGACGGCAAGTCAGCAAAATATGCCAGACTGAGACATTTGACATTTGATGCCTATTTTATTTTACGTGTTTAAAATGAAAACTGTCTACTTGATTCCTATTTTATTTTAGGTGTTTGAGATGAACACCGTCGATGGGTTCCAGCTTTTTTATTTCAATTCACTTTAACCTTTTTACACGTAGTGGTAATTTTTCTATGTCCAACGAAAGTTTAATTTTTATAATGCAATAGATTCTCTATCCGTTGTAACAATTATTCTACCTGTTCTAATATATACATTATCTGTTGCAATATGTTGTTCATCTGTTGCATTATCTTGATGTTTCTATCTAAGTCCATTTTGTACAACAGTGGAAAGACCTGTTTGATAAATTCCACCAGATTACCTACCTGTTGCAACATATGTCTAAATTTGTTTGATTTTGCCAATAGATGTGTCGTCTGTTGCAACAGATATATTATCTATTGCAATATTTGAATATAGTATTCCTTTTCAATTAATAAGTTCAAATCTAAGGAATAAATAAAATTTATAGACAAAATACAATAAATTGAAGCTTTCAGAAATTAGTTGAAATACGTCAACGAATAAATAAAATGTAAAAAAATTATTATGGGTACATATATCAAAAAATATACCAACAACAATTTAAGTATGATGCCAAGGATTACTTTGACAGGCTCAAGCTATAAAGATCTACTCAGTATGGACAAGTTGTTCTTTATCCGGTGCTATGGAATTCAGCTTTGCTCGTCGTGGATCTTTATTGTCGCTTATATATGGTTTCTGTGCTTTCTGTTCTCCGTATTTCCATAAAAGGAGTAGCATATTGTTAATGTTGTTCATCAATAGCTTCTTTTATATCCACCTAGAAAGACAGAATTGGTCAATGCTAATCACAGAGATACAACAATACAAAAAAAGATAACTCATCTCTTTTAGTAAATCTAATAGATCTTTCTCCTATTTTAAATTATCCCAAATAGATTATATTTCTATTAAAATAATGAATCAACTATTAGGACAAATTTCTACATGAGGAAGACCCTGTATGATAATTTCTAATGGATGAACCATCAGTTGCAACATATGAATTATCTGTTGTAGTAGATAGGTCGTCTGTTGGTACAAATAAAAGTGGTATGAAGAGCTTTTTGATTTGCTAATACAGATGGGACTTATGTCGCAACGGATACTTTATCTGGTGCAATAAGTTAGTCAACTGTTGCAATAGATGTATATATCTGTTTGATAATTTTCAGCAGATGTGTCATCCATTGAAACAGATATGTGTTTGTTTGTTTTGTCAGTTGAAAGATACCTTCTTCAGCTTGTGCTGCTCTTTTTTGGACATTGTACGTTGCTCAGTGCAACACACAGATAGAGGAGTTGCAATTTTGCTTTTTTGTATGCTTGATAATGCCCAAGAAATCACTCTCTTTCTTCTCTAAACTCTAATTTGTAATGGAGCGGATGTAAATAAAATCCTCTTTGATGGAATGACACCCCTCTTAGATGTCAATTCCTTTATAGAAGCAGTTAATGCATTAATAACATTAATCACTACATCATGTTTCGCCCTGCAGTCTTGATATTTGCATACAGAACATTCACTAGGAGAGGCAAAATTTGTATAACCAGTATGATCATACTCATAATGGTTTACTTTAAATACTGTAAGATGAGCATTATTAGTATCAACAGCAGGACCATTACCACCACTAACAGCTCCATCACCACTAAGACCATCAACAACAATAAGCCTACCCTCCAAAATTATTTTTCTTGTAATGGTTGTTGCTCTAAGCAATTTCATTTTTATTCTGTCGATGACCTTAGGGTTTGCTAAAGTTTACACAGACTGTAAAGTAAGAAAAAATGACATCTTCAACTCTCGATTGGTTGGAACTAGCGACAGATGCACAATCTAACATAAATCATTACATATATTAGAATGATGATGAGATCATTCAAAAAAGTTATTAATTAAAAGAAAAAATTAATTATAATTATACTTACTGCATCCTTCGTGGGGTGAAGAGATCAAGAAATTTTATGTTTTTATTAGTTTTGGACGACAACCATCTCAAGATTCTTGGACAGGAAATCCTTTTTGGTAGTTCACTTGTTGTCTCAAATAAAGAATGGCTCCAAATGCCCAAGCCTATAAAATAACGCCAATAAATCAAAACAATTATTGAGTAAAAAAAATAAATGATATCATAATAGAAGAAAGAAATATTTACCATGAAAGCCCATGGGAAGCCATATAAGTTGACTGTCTCTGGCGCTAATGGAGTCAACAAATATTTGATAGTCATTTTGAAGCTTTTATAACCCCAAGAATAGCTGTTAAACACCTTAAGATCCTCGGAGAGCTTTATTAAACTGAGGCTTATGTTGTTGTTAACATCTCTCGCCCAAAGAATAGTATGTACAAACCAACAATGACTGCTTGTGCTTCTATGAAAGTCCTTTACCTTTCAACGCTTCTATCAAATTTTTATTTTTAAAGCTTGGAACAACAATGGACACCAGGTCATCATGATCACATAACTTGCCTTTGCCATTTTTAGGTGTACGGGGTGCTTCTTTTGGATTAAAATAGGTATAACTTGAGAAGGAGGATAATATTTTAGTCCAGTAACTATGGCAAACTCCTTCCAACCAAAACAAACAGGCATGCCATAGTAATTTATCCACACCTCATCTATCTTATGTTTGTTTTCATACATAAACCTATGCTTGAGAAGTTCATATACCATTTTCATGTGGAAACGAGCATTGTTGTCCTCCGGAAAATCAAGATATTTCCCAAAGAAACTGTCCCTAAAATAAGCATCCAATTTATGTTCTTGAAGTATTTTTCTGAAGGTGTCGAAAGATTTTCCTATGGCCGACTTAACCTCGAAATCACCTGTTAAATATGCGGCACCATCGCACTGCATTCTCAGTGCTAGAGACTTTGACCAAATCTTCGGTGGAAGGTCTATTAGAATTTCCATTATCTCTTTTGAAACATTCCTCCTCCCCGTGTTCATTATATTCTGCTCCCGATTGAGATAACGCTTGTAAAGAAAGCTTATAGAGTGGTGGATGTAGCCTAACTGCTTCACTTATTCCTTTTCTTGGACTTGATTCAGTTTCTGTTATTTTGGAAACCATATTATCTAAAATTAACAGGAACATAAAAAATATATTATAGTTGATTAATGCATAGTTAAAAAAGAATAATAGTAAATCAAATAAGCAAAATAGTAAAATAACAGTTACAATAGATCACCAATCTATTGCACCAGGTAGTATATCTATTGTAGCATATAACTAACCTGTTGTAGTGGATGAGTAATCTGTTGCAATAATACAAAATATATCACTTATCTTTTAAGACAGATGAATGGTCTATGCAATAGATCACACATTGATGTGACATATGAGTGATTCGTTGGGATAGTTAAATAACCTGTTGCAACAGATGAGTAATTTAGTACGATAATACAAAATAAATCACTCATCTATTGAGAAAAATGAATGGTCTATGCAGCAGATCATACATCTGTTGTAACATCATCTATTGCAACATGCGAGTAGTCTATTGGAATAGTTAAATAACCTGTAGAAATGGCTGAGTAATCTATTGGTATAATACAAAACATATCATTGATCTGTTGAGAAAGATCAATGGTCTATGAAACAGATCACACATATATTGTGACATCATCTATTGCAACATATGAGTGATCTGTTGGAATAGTTAAATAAACTGTATCAATGGCTGAGTAATTGTTGTGATAATATAAAACATATCACTTTTCTGTTGAGAAAGATGAATGGTTTGTATTATAGATCACACATCTATTGCAACATATGAGTGATCTGTCAGAGCAGTTAACTAACCTATAGCAATGGCTAAGTAATCTGCTGTGACAATACAAAACATATCACTCATCTGTTGAGAAAAATGAATGGTCTGTGCAACAGGTCACATATCTGTTGCAACACATGAGTGATCTATTGGAACAGTTATCAACAGTCAATATTATTTAGGTTTCTTCTAATATAGGGTTGTCTATCACGACAGATGAATTATCAGTTCATAAAATCAAGTCTTGGGCATTTTCTGTTGGAAGAGTTGATAGGATTTTATCCAATGGGAGGTTCATCTGTTGCATCGAATCATTAGTTTGATGGTTCTTCCATTGCATTAGATGGTTAATTAGTTGCATCAATTTTTTTATTCGATGCTTAATATGTTGCAATATATGACAAATCTGTTGCATCAGATAGTTAATCTATTGCATCAGATGATTAATCTGTTGCATTAAAATTGGAATCTAATGGTTCCTCTGGTGTATCAGATAGTTTATCTGTTACATCATATGATAAATCTGTTGCATCGGGTGGTTAATATGTTGCACAAGATGGGTAATCTATTGGAGGGAACAAAAATAATAGCATGATTTTGTTCAACAAGAAAACAACAATTTCACTATTTTTACCCATAATAAGAACAGAACAAATCAACCCAAATTGTTGTTTTGTTTTTATAAATACAAACAATAAAAATCAAACTTCAAAAAATGCAACAAACAACAAAATATCATAATTCGCTTTGAAAAGAGAAGAGAAGAAATACCAAAAATTAGGGTTTTATTTAGACCACATTTCAAATTAATGTAACAAATATTGAAATTGTTAACCAATACTATAAGAGAAATTGACTCAAGTTCCTCATTTTCTTCAAAAATAAAAAGGCCATAAATTTTAACCTATGAAAGAAGAAAAAGAATGATGAAAAATTTGAATATGTTGTGGTCGGAGAGCAAGGATGTCAATCGATTGAATGTTGAAGTCGAAAAGGAACTCAAATCCTAACTATTTGTAGTCGGATCTTGAAGTCGCCGATGATTGAAATAAGAAATTTATAGAATAGTTAGTTGGGAGAGAGTTGAGAGAAGCTATCAAGAGAGGGATGAGAGACATGTTGATTTGAATTGAAGAGGGGAACTAGAAGCCCAACTATTTTTCACCGGAGGTAGAAGTCGTCGGGGGTTAAAGGGAGAAATTTTGCAGAACTATCGATTGGGAGAGAGTTTAGAGAAGCTGTCGAGAGAGAGGAGAGAGTGGTTGATTTGGATTGAAGAGGGGTATGGGTTGGGTTGATTTATATTTTTTAAAAGATTAGAAAGTTTTAAAAATACTAATCAAGTCCACAATTAACTTAATCAAGTTTCCTAGTGATGTTTGACCCTTTAAGTTGGTCAATGTCACCAATCCTTCATTCAAGATTTAAAAGATACCTTTCCTTCAATTTTCTCGTTAAACATGGTATAGACTCGCATATGCATAGAATGTAATTAAATATTTTGTTAATATGGTAAATTGTTGTAGATACTATGTGGAAATCCATTAGATATATAGAAATGTTAAGTTCATTTTTCTTTAATCCTTATTGATGTTGTGACTTTATTTTTATATTTGTTTAATTTCTCACTGTTGTAAATTCACTCTCTAGTAGGTAGGGATGGACATAAAATACCAGATATCAAATTACCGAACCGAACCAAAGAATTTGGTATTCGGTATTTGGTATGGTAATTGGGAGTAAAATTTTAAAATTATAATATTTGGGTTCAGGATTGGTAAAAGATATTACTACCATTTGGTATTTGGTATTTACTGAATACCAAATTATTGTTAACTGACCATAGTCTATACTCCATAGGCAACGAGTCCAAATTTATATTCTACAAAAGGTCAAAAAAAGCCCACAACCTAAAAGTCTATAATATTATATTCTTGTTAAAATTTTAAAATGAAAATCACTTTTAAAATTTTTATTGTTAGCAGCAGTGAAAAACATGTTCAAATATGAAGTTATTGTTTAATATTACTTGCGTTTTCTTCATTCTGGTTCTATCTATCAAGGCAACCTAAACTTGTCTAGTCTTGATGAAACTTGTAGGTATATCTAAGTTATGTCCAGTGAGAGAGTTGATGCAGAGATACTCATTTCCTGCCATATCTAAGTAACTAATTTATCAAAAAGGTTTGATACTCTATTGTGTGATTTTAAATATCTTATAACTTATTCTTGATCAAAGGGTTAGTGAATTCTTTTATTTAAACTCACTCACTAGTCACTACGAGGCAAATATTTGAGGAACAGATGTGGCTATTATCTTTCAAAGCCATTTTTACATTAAACAGTTATTATATTAAATCAGAAGATAATGAATGAGCTATAAAACATCACTGATGAAGTGTTAAAAAGTGTTGTTTCCATAAGGCATAGTGCATAAACTTTATATTTTGTTTTGATTAAGTTCTAAAGTAAACTGTTATCGTTGGCCTAGAGTAAAGCCTACCAAATTTAACTTTAGTATGATATTACAAAATACCATACCGAACCAAAGTTTAATTTACCAATTACCGAATTACCAAATCGAAGTTTAATGGTATGGTATTTGGTATGTACTTTCATTTACTGATTACCAAATTATCGAATCCAAATTATGATAATGCCAAACCGAATACCGAACGCCCACCCCTACTAGTAGGGATCGGTTTTCTTTATTTATAATTATAGCTTATTTATTAGGTCCGTTAAACTCTAGATAGAATTGGATATACGTAAAAACATTAATCATTTCTTTCGTCTACACTTTTGATTAACTTTAACTGTAATGTTTACTCTCCATAATTCACTAATAAAATAAACTATTTGAATGATTACATTTCTTGGCTAACACAAACCAACAAATAATTTAAGAAGGTTATGTTAATGATTACAATTGTTAGCCCCTTGATCAAATAATTGTGAGGAAGTTGAGTAAAGTTTCAATAAAATAAAAGCAGGAAATAAGTAGTTTTCTAGGTTATAAATATTATATTTCCAAAAGATTAATTTAAGTCAAACATAAGTCATTAAAGTGACCGTGCTAGAACCACGGGACTCGAGGGGTGCCTCACACATTTTTCTCAGTCAATAAAATTTCTTATTCAGATTTCTAGTTCGAAGACCAATAATAGATAATCATTTTCTTTTGATTAGGGATTCAATAAGGTGACTTAGAGCATCAAAACTCAATTTCAAGTAGTGTCCTGTAAAATAAATAATCTCTTTTCAAAATGCCACTTCAATTGAAAAAAATCTTTTTAAACTACTCTTAGTGATGCGGTGGTAAAAATAGGGGTGTTATAATTGTGAATCTTGGGAAAGGGAAGGATGACTTATGGATAGATCTTCTACTCCCTATTCAAAGTTTGATGGTTTCTTATTCAAAGGGAAGAGTTTGGAGAGAATTATTTGTAAGGGAGCATATGATGGTGGGTTGATGGGTCATTTTGGAATAGACATAACCCTAGATATCTTTAAGGAATAATTTTATTGTCCAATGATACACAAATATGTGACAAAAATTTGTGGTCAATGTATTGAATATAGGAGCACTAAATCACGACTACTTCCTCATGGGTTATACGTCCCACTTCACCTATCCCAATGACCTTGGCTTGATATTCTTATAGAATTTATTTTGGGACTACCAAGGACCAAATAGGGTAGAGATAGCTTCTTCGTAGTGGTTGATAGATTCTCAATGATGGATTACTTCATTCCATGTCATAAAAATTATGATGATCATAATGTAGAATCTTTGTTTATTGAAAATGTTGTCAAATTACATAGAATTCCTCAAACCATCGTAAGTGATAAAATTCCTTAGTCACTTTTGGATGGAATTATGGGGTAGGCTTAGTACCAAATTGTTGTTTTCTACTTCTTTTCACCCATAAATTAATGGACAAATATAATTCATAAATAGGACCTTGGGTTTTATGATTCAAACCATGGTAAAAGGGAGGTTGGTATCTTGGGAGGAGTATTTTACTGTTGGGTTATGGGTGTTTTCCCTTCCTATGTGGATAAATAAAGCCTAATATGAACCAACCCACTTTTACCCATACACCCATTACTATGGGGCATATATATATATAGATCTTTTTTAGGTCTTATTTATCATCACAAAAGAGAGTTTTTAGCAGCCAAAGAGAGAAAAAGAAAGCTGATTTTCGCCAAAATTTTTTCAGCCACAGCTGTCAACTCCAAATTGTAGTTTTTGCTTTGTTTCTTGTCTGATTGAGCTGATTTTTGGATAGTTTATTTCTCTCATCTATATATTTGATTAGAAACCAACGGAGTTAGATTTGGTGACCTGTAGCTCCTATTTTTCATTCCCGAACAACAACTGCATTTTTGGTGTTTGTGCTCTTTTTTATTATCTAATTTTGGTACTATCGTGTTGTGTTGTTGCTCATTGTTTGACACTCATTTGGTGGCCATTTTAGAGAATAATTTTTAACTCTTTTTGATTATATTGGAGATTTTAGTCCCATAGTTTTTTTACTCTTCACACCGAAGGGTTTTCACATAAATTTGGTGTCTTGTTATTCCGGTCTTATCGTGTTTGTGTGATTGATTTATTTACTACCATATTAATTATTTTTCTTGGGTTTTATTGTCTCCTCTTGGTTCAAATTTAAAGGTAAAGTTTAGACTTGGGTATTCTTTCGCCGCTACCCTGTCGGGCATTTTGATTGTGCCCTTACCTTTCCCAAAAAAGTGGTATTAAAGTGTTGGTTATTTTTTATTTGAATTATGAAGGAAAATATGAGAAATATGGTGTTCTTGAATGTTAGTAATTATCATACTTAGAAAGGCAAAGTGAAAGATCTTCTCTTTGTCAAGAAAATGCATCTACCTGTATTTGCGTCTCCTAAACCTTAATCCATGATAGATGAGGATTGATATTGTCTACAGGTTTGTGGTTATATTATACAATGGATTAAATATAATGTTAGAAACTATATTGTGAATGAGACAAATTCTAGAAGATTTTCGGACAAGATCGAGACACTTTATGCTTCGAAGACTGGCAATAACAAGTTGTTCCTGCTTAAGTAATTGATGAATATTAGGTACAAAGAGGGCAATACTATTTTTGATCATATAAATAATTTTCAGGATGTCCTTGACCAATTGTTGGAAGTGGGTGTAAAGTTAGATGAAGAAATTCAAGGACTTTGGCTTCTTAATACTCTGCCTGACCCTTTTGAGAAGCTCTTTGAGTTTCTTTGACTAATTCTGCTCCCGGTGGTATTGTAGCTATGTAATATGTTAAGAGTGGTTTCCTTACTAAAGAGATGAGAAGAATATCTCAGGCCTCATATTCTCCATCTTCACACTCTGATATTTTGGTTACTGAAAAGATGGGGAGAAACAAGTCCATAGGTCCAAATGATAGAGATAAAAGTAGAAGCAAGTCGAGGTCTAAATTCAAGAATGTTAAATGTGACTATTGCAACAAAACGGGGCATATCATAAAATATTGCTACAAGCATAAGAAAGATATGAGATGGCAAAAGAAAGAAAACAATAATGAAACTTTGTTGTTGTTGTTGCTAATAATGATCTTTTTGTTTCTTATGGTGAGAATGTCATTAATCTTGTTCGTGATGAGTCTAGCCGGTTTGTGGATTTTGGTGCTAATTCTCATGTTATTCCAAAGAAAATTATTTTGTTCTTATACTCCAGGTAATTTTGAGATTCTAAAAATGGGCAATAATGATGAAGTTAAAGTACTTGGCATTAACACTGTTTGTTTGAAAAGTAACAATAATTCCAAACTAGTTCTTAATAATGCATGTCAACCATGCTCTAGATGTTCGCTTGAATTTGATTTCTGTAGGAAACCTTGATGATAGGGATTATGTTAACACCCTTAGTACTGGAAAGTAGAACCTTACTAGAGGTTCAATGATTATGGCTCGAGGTGACAAGTTGTTTAACTTGTATGTATTTTGGGGCTCTACTTCTGGAGGCTTGATAAACTTGGTAGATAATGATACTTCATCAGAGTTATGTCATAGAAGGCTGAATTATATGAGTGATAAGAGGATTGATAGTTTAGCTAAGAAAAATTTGCTTTCTGGAGTAAAAAAATAAATTTGTAGAAGTGTGTTTATTACTTAACCGGTAAACAAAAAAGAATTTCTTTTCAGAATTATCCGCCTTTAAGAAAACTTGATTTACTGGAATTGGTACATTCTAATTTGTGTGGTCCTTTTAATATATGGTCTCATGGTGGTGAACTTTACTTTGTGACTTTTATTGATGACCATTCTCGCAAACTCTGGGTATTTCCTTTGAAGTCCAAGGATCAAGTACTTGATGTGTTCAAGGGTTTTCAGGCCTTGGTTAAGAGACAAACAAGGAAGAAATTGAAATGCATCCGATTAGATAATGATGGTGAGTATATTAGTCCTTTTGATAGATATTATAGAGAGTAGGGTATTTGGCATCAGAAAACTCCTTAGTTGAATGGTTTAGTAGAGAGGATGAATATAACTCTAGTTGAGAGGGTTAGATGTATGCTTTTAGATGCTAAGCTGTCGGATTTCTTTTAGGTAGAAACACTTAATACTGTTGCTTATGTTATCAATTTATCTCCTACTATTTCTTTGGATGGTAATGTCCCTGACAGAGTTTGGTCTGGTGAGAATGTTTCTTATGATTATCTTAGACTCTTTGGATGTAAAGCTTTTATGCATATTCCTAAGGATAAAAGGTCAAAGTTGTATTTTAAAACTAGACAGTGTATCTTTATTGGTTATGGTCAAGATGAATTTGGCTATCATTTTTATGATCCAGTTGAGAAGAAATTTGTTAGAAGTTGTGACATTGTGTTCTTTGAAGACCAAACAATTAAAGATTTTGATAAAGTTGAGAAGGTTGATTCTCATAGTAGTGAGAGCCTAGTTGATGTTGATCCAGTTCCTTTGACTACTATTCTAGAAAACAATCTTCATGATGATGATAATCAATTTAATAATGAAGATGATGATCATATCCAGAATGACTAGTAAAATATTGTTGATGCTTCAGTGCAAATTGATATGGTTAATTAGAAACCAGTTGCAGAGAGTTATATCAGATGATCTGCTGGAGAGAGAATGCCTTCATCTCGTTATTCTCCTAGTGAGTATGTACTCTTCACTGACAGAGGAGAACTTGAGAGTCTTAATGAGGCCATGGAAAGTGAAGAAAAAGAAAAGTGGTTTGATGTCATGGAAGATGAGATTAAATCTTTGCATGATAATCATACCTTTGATTTGGTTAAGCTACCTAAATATCGAAAAACTTAGAAAAAATAGGTGAGTTTTTTGGGTGAAACATGAAGATGGTAACCTAGTTCCATGGTACAAAGATAGATTACTTGTGAAGGAATTTAACCAGAAAAAGAGAGTTGATTTCGATGAGATATTTTCTCCAGCTGTAAAGATGCCATCCATTCATATGGTTCTAGGCTTAGCTGCAAGACTAGATTTAGAGGTTGAGTAAATAGATGTTAAAACTGGTTTTCTCCATGGTGACTTAGATGAAGTAATTTATATGGAGCAACCCAAAGGTTTTGAGGTCAAGGAAAAAGAGAATTATGTTTGCAAATTGAAGAAGAACTTGTATAGTTTGAAACAAGCTTCTAGGCAGTGGTACAGGAAGTTTGGTTCTTTTATGAGTTAGTAGGTCTTCAAGAAGACTACTTCAGCCATTGTGTTTTGTGCAAAAATTCTCTGATGATGACTTTATTATAGTGTTGAATTATGTTGATGACATACTTGTTGTTGGTCATAATACTTGCAGGATTCAAAAGTCGAATCAAGAGTTGAGTAAGTCTTTTTCTATGAAAGACTTAAAACCAACAAGGCAGATTCTTGGCATGCAGATTGTCCATGATAGAAATGCCAAAAAGTTGTGGTTATCACAAGACAAGTACATTCAGAAAGTACTTCAAAGGTTTAACATGGACAAGGCTAAGGTTGCAGTACACCTTTAGCTATGCAATTCAAATTAAGCATGAAGCAGTGTCCTTCTAGTGATGATGAGAAGAAAGATATGAAGAAAGCTCTTTATGCTTCAACCGTTGGTAGTTTGATGTATGCAATGGTTTGTACAAGATCGGATATTGCTCATGGTTTTGGTGTTGTTAATCGTTTACTTTCTAATCCGGGGGGAGAATATTGGAATAGTGTGAAGTGGATTATGAGATATCTTTTAGGCACTTCTAGTCTGATTTTGTGTTTTGGTAAAGGGAAGCCAATTCTTTGTGGTTATACTGATTCAGACATGGCTGGTGATGTTGATACTCACAAGTCTACTTTAGGGTATTTGGTTACTTTTCCAGGGAGAGCTGTGACTTGGCAATCTAGGTTGCAAAAATGTATTGCTCTATCTACTATAGTAGCAGAGCTTATTGCTGTCATTTGATAATGCTCAATCTACAACTCTCGTAGGAGTGTAAAGCGGTCGTAGTCAAATATTGAACCCAACTGGGTTGGGTATCGATCCCTCAGGGAATAGCTTGGTCAACAAGTAAGCAACGATTACTAGACTTTTAGTGCAAGTCTCGTAAAAAGGGGGGATTGTAATGTGTAACCAAAATATTAAAGTAAAAACTGAAAATAGCAAAGTAAAAAGAAACAATGTTTAGTAGGTTGTAAAACAATGAGAATTGAAGAGTTGGGGTTATGTCCACCTTCTGAGTTTACGTCTCTATTAGCTATGAGTTATGCGGAATTCAGACATGCATGTGCTTATAGAGAATTGTATTCGATGGTAAATCCAGCCGTCTTTCGAACTATTCGAGGATTATTTCACTTTAACTCTTTCGAGCTTAAAGCGTATCTAACGGTACAAATTCTCTAAGAGGTTAATCCAGTTACGACACTAACTTTTTAATAGGGGATGGGACCCTACTACCTTGACATTATCTCTTTTCCAGACATATAACTTTTCTTTCGAACAAGTTAATGCTATATTGGCGTATTCTTGCGTTTGCAACCACAAAGAATTTAGATTAAGATGAAGAGAATAATGATATAAGCAGCATACGTGTCACAAACTCACAAACTCATAACAATAGATAGTATCTCATACGGCTTCCATAACCCCAACAGAGAGGTTTAGTTACCCATGAGTGCAAAGGAAATCACAATAGACATTGTTATTGTACCACAATAAAGATTTCGTGTAGTAGTAGTGTGGTAGGCGTTAGGCGTGAATTCCTAGCAAAGTAACGTTTCTCTTGTTGCGGAAATTAAGAATTGAATAGATGAATAGAAGAAGAATAAAAAGTAGAATTAAAAGTAGTAGTGAATGAATTGTAAGGTAAGATGAGAGTTGTTGTTAAGTAGAATAAATAAAAATCTCTAGCAAAATAGGGTATTTATAATACCCATATCGTATTCCTACTAAGCTAATGAAATACTTAACCAAATCCTACTAAGCTAATGAAATACTTAACCCAATTGTACTAGGTTAATGTATCATTATCCTAATCCTAATAAATTACTGCTAGTCCCCAAAGTCTTCAGAATTGTTGTTTTAGCCCGGGACAGATTTTCCATGCGCCACTTTTGGTCCTTGGCGTCCAAGACTCCCTTTTCTCCTTTCGTGAAGCTTTCTTTGGCGTCAAGTTATCCATAAAATGCTGAATTCTGCATCATTTATACCTGAAACTTTGCTAATCATGTTCGTTAGCTCACTTACAGGAAAAAGGACTAAAAGTTCATGAAATATATAATTTGTTCTCAAAACATTGCTAAAATATGGGTAAAATATAGCACTATAGGCGTGTAAATTCGCCTATCATCATCATTCAAGCTTGTAAAGAATTTCTTTGGATAAAGAGATTCTTAGGAGAACTTAGTTGTGCTCAAGAGACGTATGTGCTTTATTGAGACAGTCAAAGTGTTATACAACTTGGAAATAATTCTATATTTCATGGTCGGTCTAAACACATTCATGTGAGATACCATTGAATTCAAGATGTGTTGGATTCTAAGTTGCTTAAACTTGAAAAGATTCATACAGATGATAATGGTTCAGACATGATGAGTAAAGCATTTTTAAGAGGGAAGTTGAAGATTGTTGTATGATCGCCAGGATGGCGGTCTCCTCCACATAGTCGGGAGGGGGAGAATTGTTGGGTTATGGGTCTTTTTCCTATCTATGTGGGTAAATAAAGCTCAATATGGACGAACCCACTTTTTCCCATAGGCCCATTAATATGGGAAATATATATAGATCTTTTTTAGGTCTTATTTACCATCACAAAAGAGAGTTTTCAGCAGCCAAAGAAAGAGAAAGAAAGCTGATTTTCGCCCAATTTTTTCAGCCACAACTGTCAACTTCAAATTGTGATTTCTGCTTCGTTTCTTGTCTGATTGAGCTGATTTTTGGAAAACTTGTTCATATTATCTCAAAATTTCTTTAGAAACTGACGGAGTTGAATTTAATGGCCCGTATATCCTATTTTTTATTCCCAAACTGCATCTACATTTTTGGTGTTTGTGCCCCTTTTTATTCTCAAATTTTGGTGCTATGTTGTTGTGTTGTTGCTCATTGTTTGGAACTCGTTTAGTGGATATTTTAGAGAATAATATTGTAACTCTTGGTGATTATAGTGGAGGTTTTGGTCTCATATTTTTTTACTCTTCACACCAAAGGGTTTTCCACGTAAATTTGGTGTCTTGTTATTCCTGTCTTATCGTGTTTGTATGATTGGTTTATTTACTGACATAAAATTTGTTTTTCTAGGGTTTGATTGTCTCCTCTTGGTTCAAATTGAAAGAAAAAGTTTAGACTTGGGTATTCTTCCACTGCTATCTCATCGGGCATTTTGATTGTACCCTTGACTTTTCCAACATTTACTTTTGTTGAATTTACATATAATATAGATATTCATAAACATATTGGCATGAGTCCTTTTGAATATGTTTATGGTTTTAACTTACTAACCCCTTTTGATCTCACCCTTTTGCCATAAGATGTTGTTGTGAGTGTACATGGACAAAAAAGAGTTAGTCCATGAAGAAGTTGTGTGAGAAAATAAAGATCCAACTTGCAAAGGAGAACCAAAAAACTACTATGAAGGGAAACAAAGGAATAAAAAGAGTTGTTCTTGAACTTAAAGATTGGGTGTGGGTTCACTTTCGCAAAGAGATATTCCCAAACAAAATTAAGGGAAAATTGATGCATAGGGCTGATGGTACATTTCAAGTCCTTGTGTGACACAATGATAATGCTTACAAGATTGATCTGCCCCTGAAATATAAAGTTCACACAACATCCAATGTGTGTTATCTCTTGATTTTTGAAGCTCAAAATGATAAAGGGACAAATTTGATGACAAATTCTCTTGAAGAAGGAGATAATGATATGATCCAAGTCACCTCCAAACCATTCACTAGGAGCAAAGCTTGACAACTACAAGCACTTCAAGGTATACTCATGAAAAGGGACATACTTAAGCATACCTTGATACTATCCAAAGGGTTCCATGCCTTGATGATTGAGTTTGATACTGAAAGTAGGCCAATAGGGAATGATATCATTGTTCAACTTAGTGTCGAATGCACAAACCCTATTGCACAACACTAATATTGAATGAACAACTCCTCAAAAAGATGCATAACTTGACAAAATGGGAGGCATTGCTTGTGCAAAGTTTGGTGACCACTTGTGAAAATTGCATAAGCCTTATGCATCTATGGACTACTTGTTCATCTATAGGAATCCTATTTTTAAAGGCATGGATCACTTTTGGGGTTGTTTGTGCAATTTACCCAAAGGGTCACTTTTGGACCTTGTAGAAAATTATAAATAGTAGGAGGTTAGCTACTTTAGTTGTTAGCTTATTTTGGTTAATGAAGAAACTACTCATATTGAGTGTGTTGAGCTTGGAAAAGCTTGTGTTCATGATTTTTTAGAAATGATTGGTGACGTGGGAGTTTTGCTTCCCTCGAGGTCTATCATAGGAGTTAGGTGCTTGTCAGTAATTGAATTTGAGGTCTTTGGATTTGAAACATCCATTGATTGCTTTTTTATTTTATTTTCTTGTGTTTATCTTTTTTTATTTGTCACTTTCTTTAGTTTCTCATATTTCAATTCACTTATCGTATCGCAGTTCGTATTAGTAATGAAATTTTTATTTGATCTTTTCTTCGGGAGGGAAATTTGTAAGTATTTATTTTATAGAGTTGGCGTATTTGGAATAACATACAAGTATATTGTTAATTTTTGAATATTTGCAGAAGTTATTCTTTTAGAAGTTGAAAATTAGCTTTTTCCAGAAATACTTTTAGAACTTTGGCCAAGTTCAAATTTCTACTATGATATTGACAAAAATATTTTTCAAATTAATTGATAAACAATGAATTACTACCTACATAAACCACGTCAATGAATAGAGATATTTGAGAAACAAGGTATACATGACTATGTAAGAGAATTTTAAGTTATATGTTGTCATGACCCAACTACTCAGATGTAACACCCCATACTTTTCTTTCTTTTGTTCATCTCATAGTGCATGAATAAGAGGCTTAGAACCTAAAAATTTCACTAAGTGTTGGGGACTTAGTCTTATTTTTGGCCTCTTAACTTCGAAGATTTTTAAACTAACCTTCCCGACCCAAAGATTAAGTTTTTGAGTTAATACATGTTCAGGGGTGTAAGGAGAATGTGTTGAGAAATTTTCAGATTTTTCAAATGAGGATTGGGTCGTGCTTGAAATTTTATTCCAGAACCTCACCACGATAGTGGTGCGTCGCAGTGGTTATAGTGATGAGGCCTTCATTGCATAGCGGTGAAGGTGTTTTTATCCATTTATTGATTAATAATCAAATGCATATGTCATGATCTTTATCCTAATGTGTAACGTGCTTATGAGGTGAGGAATGTTCATAGAAATCACTTAGAACAAAGTTGAGCTAAGAACCTTTGATTCGTCCAAAGTTTGGTATTTGATTATAAAAGAGTCAACTTTGAACGTATATAACTTTTGATATACATGGAATTTTTTAGCTCAAGAACCACCAAATTGTAGATAATTTAATTAGATTTCCAACAATACCAATTTTGCCTTAATTCGATACCCGAGCAAAAAGTTATAATCATTTTCATTAGAACCAGTAAGCCATTGCGATAACACTATGCTGCGATGAGCCTTCAATTCGCATTCCAGTTAGGAATTTTTTATTTAAATGATTGAGTGGCAATTAGGTCTTTTTGTACCTTAACCCAATTAGTAAATCCATGACTTAAAGCTTCAGTTAGGGCATTATTTGTCCATATTCTCCAATCTTCTCTTAAAGAAACCCTAACCCTCTCTCAAGTTCATAAAATTCAAGTACATTCCCTTCAAGAAAACCAAGAACTCAATTTTCCAAATTCAATAACCTTTAATAAAGCTTCAAGAATGGTGTTTCTTCACCCAAGTTAAGAAGTTTAAGGTTTGTGGGAGTTCATCCATGGGTCCCCTTTCACCCATGGAGCCCAAAAGATCTTTTCTTTCAATTAAAGAATGAATCTTCTATGATTATGGTATGTTGTATTTTCAAGAAAGATTGAATTTCATATTTTTATCGTAATTTAAATGCGATTTTAGCCCATGTACAATTCAATGCAATATTTGATTTTCTCATGCTATGAATTTGAATTTCCCAAGTCCTATTTCAAGTAAATTCCATGTTAAGTCCCCAATTTATGATTTTAGTCATGTAATCATGCTATTTTCTCATGTTTAAAGCATTCCTATGTTCAAGATTATGATTCTCATATGTTTGGTGGATTGTTCATGTTTTGGGTCTTTGAAGCATGATTCCCATACTACAGTTGTAAGTGTTGAAATCGTGCCTTATAGTTATTCATTGCTGGTGGGTTATGAATACCCGATACGTATATGATTTACATAAATTTAGTTTTTCAAATATTCAGATAGTTAATCCATGAACATTATCAGTATACTCAGATACTCATATTCATGATGAGCATTATCGTTCTATATAAATCCTAAATTTATGGTTTCAGTATTGCAATTATGCTATTCCCATATGTTTCACTCACTTCCATGCTTAAGTATATGAATTCCAAGTGTTTGATGAAATGTCCAAATGATTGAATTTTGAAACATGATTTCCTATTATGGTCTTATGTCTTACATGTGTTCCTATTGTTGTTCCATTGAGTCTTGGAGGGTTATGAACACTCGTTACTTAGCTGTTTACATAGTTTTCGGAAATTTTAGAATGGTTTCGGATAAACCGTGCGTCTTGTCATTCAGTTAGTATCATGTTTAGTTGTTGACTGAGTTAAGTTTTGTTAGTCCAATAATCAGTGTTAGATTAGTTGGTAGTAGAATTTAGCACCATCGAATGCAGGACAACGACTTTCCCATCAGTTAGACGGAGTCATTAGTAGCGGTTCCTATATTTCAGAACCACGTAGCTAGTGTGGGTTATGAGGAGTCACCCATCAATTTAGGCTTGACTACCTCCTAGGGTTCACCCATTAGTTTAGGCTTGACTCTGACCAGGATCATCCGTCAGTTTAGTATACCCTGGTTCTTTAGTATCTTAGTAGATCCACACACTTATTATTAGTACCCGTGGCACGGTACTAACACCTTTCCAACTAGGGTCACGGGTTGGACCCCAATCAACTTAGAATAGGGCACGTTGGTTAGATGATACCTCCCGCAGTCTTAGTTTAGTATTCAGTTCAAGTTTCCATTGACCATAGCATAAAGTTTATCAGTTTTTCGGTTATCAGATTTCAATATTTATTTTTATAGATTATTTTAAAATATCTATATTCTTGGTCTTGCATTCTCAAATATCACAGTTTTCATGCACTCATGCTCAATATATTTTTGCATTCAGAGCCTTGAGTTATGTCGGTTTCCACCCTATAGATTCAGACCCAGTATTCATACAGTACCCATGTTTTACTATCTTTCAGCTTCAGTTCTACTTATATTATAAAAGTAAAGTTTTAAGAAACTAAGTCTAGTGATTCACCATCTTATCAGATTACATTTGTTGCTCATGTTTTTAAGATATTTCATCTTTCAGTCTATTTCAGCCTCTTGGTGAGTCTACTTACACTTAGCATGCATGCTTTAAGATTTTATATAAAATCAGTTTTACTTATTGCATTCACCCCCGCTTACTCAGTACATTCTAGAAGTATTGATCCACATATACGTCTGTGTGGCTATATTATTTAATTAAAGGGAAGGTACCAATTGTAGTCCACACGACATTACTGGACAGTTGCAGTTTCCAGCTAGTAGGTGATGAGTTCTCCTATTTTGGAGACTTCAGTTAGATGTTGTTCATGTACTTTAATTAATTACTCATATATTATATTGACTCGGGACTACCCCCTAGTCGTCACACGGTGCTTACAGTCTTGAGGGACCACAATCTAACCCATGAGATGGTACCTACTGTGAGCACTGGATAACATGATCATAAATGCAAAAGAATACTGACATGCCATATGATTTTAATAACTGAATTTGAAACTAAAATATGAGTCTGTAGAAATAATTGACTGAATCTGATAGAATAATGATAAATTGGATAACTAACTGTAATGTCTGAATATTGAATAACTGACTCTAATGCCTGAAAATCCTCTAAAACTAACTGACTGAATATGAGTTGATGGGACAGTCCCTCAAATAACTATGCTAACTACTGAAATTGAGATATGAAGTAAAATAATCTGTCCTCAAATGATGAGTACTCACCCCTGCTACTGTACTGTTGATAGCTTGAGAAGTGGAGTCTAAGCGTAGTCTGGGAACTGAGCATCAACACCTCTGATATAATACATCATAGCGCAAAAGAAAGGTATGCGATCACTACTTAATGAGGTAGGATGATATGCATGGTTTCATAAATAGAGCTAATAATTAATTGAATATACATGTAAAACATGGAGTACTGAGTAGAGAGCATAGAATTTATAGATACAAAAAATATGGAGAATATATAAATATCGAGTATGCATGACAATTTGTAAATACTGAAGATTAGTGAAAATCTGTGGACACTGGGATGCATGACCAAGAATATAACATAGACTGAGTAAAATCTGTAAACTGAACTACTGAAAAAAACACTGATATTTGTATTCTTTGCTCAAGTAACTCTAAGACTGCATAACTAAAGTGAGACTGTAACTGAGACTATATCTGAGACTATGGGAGGTATCATCTAATCGACATTCCCTAATTTGAGCTAATCGGGGTCTAAAATTTAACCCTAGTTGGAAGGGTGTTAATACCATACCATGGGTACTAATGATGGCTTTATGAATCCACTAAACTAATATAATATCCAAACTACTAAGGGTGTCAAGCCTGAACTGACAGGTGACCCCTACGAGATAGTCAAGCCTAATCTGACGGGTGACTTCTCATACTCTACACTGGCTACATAGTTCTGGAGTATAGGGATTGTTACTAACGAATCTGCCTATCTGGCGGGAAAGCCTTCATCCCTACACTCACTCGGTGCTAAATCCTCCTCCCAATTGAAAGACACTGAAATACTAGACTGTTCTAAGTTTATCTGACTGGTAACTGACTATTTTGATAATGCTCACATATGTTCTGAAGACTATTCTATAATGTACTGATACTAGATTAAGTAAACAGCTATGGATTTTGGGTATTCATTACCCCCAGGACT
Source organism: Capsicum baccatum var. pendulum (assembly GCA_030864225.1). NCBI lineage: Eukaryota > Viridiplantae > Streptophyta > Magnoliopsida > Solanales > Solanaceae > Capsicum > Capsicum baccatum. The sequence goes on along the minus strand of CM061555.1, from coordinate 194,372,076 downwards.
CAAAACAATAATGATAAAATGGCACTAAAGCTTGAAGGAAAACACATGAAGGCTTTTATTTAAATCAATTACTCTTGTAGGAATTATATCAAACACTTGTAGTTAAGGGTTTAAAACAATCATAGGAATGTTATAGGACTTATAGGAATAGCATTAATTCAACATAATAGATCTAAATCATAGTTTAATTCATTAAATAATGATATAAAAGCATGGAGGGTTGAACAATAACAATAATTTCAGGCTAACATAGTAGAAAATCATCAGTATATGGAGATTCATGGATGAAATCACAATTTAAAATCAAATAACTTGAATAGATCAAAACTTGTAAATTAAATTGGTTACTTGGACTCCATGGAAAAAAGGAATCCATGGATGAACATCTAACATACCTGGGATAATGAATTTCTTAAAGTTCTGGGTGAGTTCTTGAGGATTGGCCTTGAATTTGAAAGCTAGGGTTTCTTGTTCTTTAAAAGGGGATTTTTGATTGTGAGAAGAATTGAAATAATGATGACTACTTGGGGTGTTTAGGGGTTAAATTTAATGTTTTAGGTTAATTAGGGACGTGGAAAAAGACCCAAATACCCCTGAACAAATTTAAAAACAAAAGCTGATAACTAAAGATCCCTATTTTTAGCCTTGGTACGACGTGCCACTATTGCACCAAGCCACTGGAATTGGACAATTGGGAAACTAGTATGTGGCACGATGCGGGGAAAATTGCGGTCCTTCACTGATTGTGACTTGGAAGTTCACCGCGACGAGGTGGAGTCGCGAAGAGACACTGGAAACTGCCAAATGCTAATTTTTCCATTGGCGCGACGCGCCAAGATTGCGCACCTCCACTAAAAATTGCCAATCATCATTTAGACTAGCTCCACGATGAGCTAATTGTTAAAATGACGGGGTCTAATGACTGAAACATAAAATTTCCATAACTTCTTACCTGATTATTAGATTTGGGCAAATTTTATATCGTTGGAAAGCTAATTGAATTTCCTACACAATGGCAGGATCTAAACTAAAAATAATGAGTGTTTTAAAATCTTTTGTATACGAATAATCATGTATTAGGACTTAGATTATGCTAGGAAAATATGGGGTGTTACAATATCTCCTTTTTGGGATCATTTTTCCTCGAATGAAACTAGTTACTAAGCTTACAAACTGAACATGAATATCTGATGCATGTATTACATGACTGAACTGATTTGTAAATGGATGACTGACATGAACATGATGTGCAACTAAAATTGAGCATGACAGAGACAAATTTTAAGAAGATTTGTACCTTATAGTGAATCTGGATTTGTGGAGAAAAGATGAGGATACTTGGTCCACATATCTGCCTCTGCTTCCCAAGTGGCTCCCTCAACGAAATGATTCAGCCAAAGAACTTAGACTAGTGGAAATTCTTTGTTTCTTAGTCTATGAGCTTGATCATCAAGAATTTTGATTGGAACTTCCTCAAAGGAAAGACTGTTCAGTATCTCTGCACTTTCTAAGGGAACAACTACCGTTGGATCACCAATACACCTTTTCAACAACGAGACATGGAACACTGGGTGTACTGATACTAATTTTGAAGGCAACTCAAGCACGTAAGCTACCTTTCTAAAATGACTGAGAATTCTAAAGAGACCGATATATCGGGAACTGAGTTTCCCTTTCTTGACGAATCTCTTCACTATTTTTATGAGAGAGATTTTCAAGTACATAAGATCATCGATCTCAAACTCGAGGTCCTTTCTCCTCAGATTAGCTTATTATTTCTGTCTGTTCTGGGTAGCCCTAAGCCTTTCTCTGATCAACTGAACCTTCTCTAATGTATCAAACATAAAGTCAGGCCCTACTATTTGTAGCCTCACATACTTCAAACCAACCAATCAGAGATCTATAACTCCTACCATAGATAGCCTTAAACGGATCCATATGGATACTGGAATGATAGCTGTTATTCAATGCGAATTCAGTCAAAGGCAAATGGTCATCCCAACTACCCTTAAAATTAACAACGCATGCTCTCAGCATTTATTTTAGAGTCTAAATGGTCTTTTCTGCTTGGCCATCTATTTGAGGGTGAAAAACTGTATTGAGGTGCACTTGGGTACTAAGACCCTTTTGGAATGCTTTCCAAAAATGACAGGTAAACTGGGTACCTCTATCTGAGATTATAGACACTAGGACTCTGTGTAACCTGACCAACTCTCAGATATAGAGTTTGGCATAGTCCCTAGCTGAATAAGAGGTATGGACTTACAAGAAATGGCTAATTTGGTCATCCTATATACGATGACCCAAATAGAATCATGCTGATGATGGGTTTGTGGCAAACCTATCACAAAATCCATGTTCACTTCTTCCTACTTCCAAGTGGGAATACTAAACTCCTGCACGGACCCACTAGGGTTTTATGCATAATCTTAACTTGCTGGCGTGTAGATCACTTAACTACAAACTCTGCAATATCTCTCTTCATCCCACTATACCAATAGATATTACATAAATTGTGGTACATCTTAGTGGCCCTTGGATGAATAGAGTAACACACACCATGAGCTTTTACAAGAATTTGTTGCCTCAAATCATCTACAGCAGGCACACACTATCTATACTGATAAGGCAAAACACCATCTCCCCCTTGAGAGAAAACCTCCACTTTCTGGTCTCTGATTGATTCTTTTAATATAACTAGACTGGGATCTCTATCTTGCTTTTCCTTCACCTTGGAAAATAGAGATGATTCGGTGCTACTTTGTACCCATACACTACCCTCTACTGAGTCGACTAAGCGGACACCTAGTCAGGTAAGCTGATGAACTTCCTGAGATAACTTTTTTTTACCATCCTCAACATGAGAAACACTGTCTATAGATAATTTATTGAGAGCATCAGTCACTATGTTAGCCTTGCTTGGATGATACAAAATACTCATGTCATAATCCTTCAATAACTCTAACCACTTTCTCTGACGTAGATTCAAATATTTCTGAGGGAACACATACTAAAGGCTTTTGTGATCTGTGAACACATCTACATGCACCCCATACAAGTAATGGCTCCAAATCTTTAAGGCAAACACTACAACTACTAACTCAAGATCATGAGTAGGGTAATTCTTCTCATGGGGTTTAAGCAGTATTGAGGCATAGGCTATGACCTTACCTCTCTGCATGAGGAAACAACCTAAACCTACCCTAGATGTATAACAATACACAACAAAACAATCTGAACCATCTGGTAGAGTCAAGATTGGGGCTGAGGTGAGTCGAGTCTTCAACTTCTAAAAAATCTTCTTGCATGAATCTGACCACTAAAACTTAACTTTCTTTTGAGTCAATGTGGACATGGGGGATGCAATAGAAGAAACCCCCGTAACAAATCGATGGTAATAGATATCTAAACCCAAGGAACTCCTAATATTTAATGGAGAGAAGGGTCTACGCCAGTTTCTCACCACCTTGATCTTTTGAGGATCAACTCTAATGCTATTACTGAAAATGATATGGCCAAGAAAAGCTACTGATCTTAGCCAAAATTCATACTTACCAAATTTAGCGAACAACTGATGAACTCTAAGAGTCTGAAGTACTATTTTGAGATCGTCTACATGTTCAGTTTCACTACGGGAGTAAACAAGAATGTCATCAATGAAGACTATGATGAACATGTGCAAGTACTGCTTGAACACTTGGTTCATCAACTCCATGAAGGCTGCTGGGGCATTGGTAAGACCAAAGGACCTGACTAAAAATTTGAAGTGACCATACTAGGTTTAGAATGCTATTTTCAAAATGTCACATTTGAGCTAATGATAACTTGATATGAGGTCTATCTTTGAAAAATAGCTGGCACCCTAAATTTGATCAAATAAGTCATCGATTCTAGGAAGTGGATATTTATTCTTGACTGTGACTTTGTTTAACTAACGGTATTCTATGCATATTATGAGAGAACTTTCTTTCTTACTCATAAATAGAATAGGTGCGCCCTACGAGGAGATGTTGGGTTTGATAAATCCTTTATCTAAGAGATCATTTAATTGTTTTTTTAACTCATTGAGTTCTCTTGGAGCCATTCTATATGGTGGAATAGATATATGCTGGTTATCTGGAAGAAGGTCTATTCCGTAGTCGATTTCTCTTTCGGGAGGAACCCTGGGGAGATCTTCAGGGAACACATCTAGAAATTCCCTGACTACTAAAATTGACTCAAGGGTTGAAGTTTCTTAGTTAAAGTTTTTGACTTATATAAGATGGTAAAAACACCCCTTCGATATCATCTTTCTCGCTCCAAGGTATGAAATCAACTAACCCATAAGAGTTATGGTACTACTTCTCTATTCAAGGACTGGTTCATTTGAGAACTAAAAATAAACTATTCTATTTCTACAATCAACTGAGGCATAGCATGAGTGGAGCCAATCCATGCAGAGAATAACGTCAAAATTTGTCATCTCTAACTCCATGAGATCAACTGAGGTAACTTTCTGAGATATTATGACCGAACAATTCTTGTATACCTATCTGGCTACAATGGAAACACCTAATAGAGTAGACACGGAAAAGGCCTCTGCTAGAGTTTTAGGATTGACTCAGAAGTTGATGGCTATATATGGAGTTACAAAAGAAAAAGAAGCTCCAGGGTATAGTAAAGCATAAACATATAAGTGAAAGACCTGCAATATACCAGTAACTACATCAGGAGAATTTTTCTGATCTTGGTGGGACTGAAGAGCATATAATCTATTCAGATGCTGACCACTACTGGAAATGACAACCTGCTGAGTTGGGCGATCGGATGGAACTGACAACTGATGGGACTGGCCCTATTGGCGCACATCCCTACATTTCTGAGAAACTACCCAACACTCTTGAATCCGATGGCCTGGCTTTCCATACCCGAAGCACACATCACTACCCGCTCTATACTCACCCTCATGGTGTCTGCCACATTTTTGACATAGAGGATTTATACGAGCAATGCTAACACTGACCTGGGACTTAAAGCCTGGTGCCCTATCCCTAGTGTTGTTTCTGAATTAGGGTACTGGGGCACTGGCTAAAGAGGGTCTTGGGGCTGTAGACCTCTGATGAAACTGAGGACAGTTACCATCTTGTGACTTTGGATGATTAAAACTAAAACTACCATCATAGCTCTCTTATTTCCTCTTTCCCTCTCCTTAATATTTTTCTCCTCTATCAGTTGAGCATAGACCATCAGCCTAGACAATTCCATATCACTAATAAGAATTATGGTCCTACACTCCTTGACCACACTATTAGATACACCAGACACAAACTTGCTCATCTTGAACCTGTTATCAGCTACCACATGAGGAGTGTACCTGACTAACTAAGTAAACTTAAGGAAATATTTACTCACGCTTATGCTGCCTTGCCTCAAGTTAATGAACTCTTAATACTTTTTCATTCCTCAACTCATATAGGAAAAATCTATCTAAGCAAGTTGTGGTAAACTCTTCCCACGCTACATGCCCTGCATCAACACCCTTATCTACCTTTCACTACTTAAACCAAGTATGGGCTATATCTTGCAACTGGTATACAACAAACTCATCACTCTGACTAGATGTCACCCCCATAGCATTTGTGACCTTTTAAACCATATCTAAGAATTCCTGTGGATCCTCTTCAGAGTTGGATACCGTTAAAAAGGGAGGATTCATTCGGGTAAAATATTGAATTTTTATCGCAATAGGATTGGCCACTGGGTTATCTGGAACAGTAGCTGGTCATTCATTCTGTGCTGCTATAGAATTCGCTAGAGTAGTGAACACAACTCTAAATTCTACGTGAGAGACATGCTCATCCAGAGGATCTACCTGGATAGGCTGAGGGGCAATATGATTTCCTATTCTTATTTCATTCTTCTTGGGAGGCATGTTCTGTAAATGGAAGAAAGAAATAGATTAGATAGGGAGTTTAAATTGAGCTTATGCTCACTCATACAACATGAATACTGAAAGAAGGGAATCTTTTTTCCTAAACGCCTTGCAGCCTCTCGTCCATAAGTGTGGCATGCTACACACCCATGCACAAGACTCTACTTGACGCAACTTTTAGACTTTCTAGGACTCTTTAAAACCTTAGGCTCTGATACCAAGTTTGTAACGACCCAGGACTACCCCCTAGTCGTCACACAATGTTTACAGTCCCGAGGAACCACAAGCTAACCCATGAGCTGGTACATACTGTGAGCACTGAATAACATTATCATAAATATAAAAGAATAATGACATGCCATAAGGTTTTAATAACTGAATTTAAAACTAAAATATGAGTCTATAGAAAAAACTGACTGAATCTGATAAAATAATGATAAACTAGATAACTAACAATAATGTTTGAATATTGAATAACTGACTATGATGTCTGAAAAGCCTCTAAAACTGCCTGATTGAATATGAGTTGATGGGACAAGCCCCCAACTAACTCTACTAACTACTAAAATAGAGATATGAAGTAAAATAGTATGTCCTAAAATGATGAGGACTCACCACTGCTATTGTACTACTGATAACTTGAGAAGTAAAGTTTTAGCACAGTCCGAGAACTGAGCGTCAATACCTATTATATAATACATCATAGTATAAAAGAAAGATATGTGATCAGTACTTTAAATGTACTAGTATGCTAAATGAGGTAGGCTGATATGCATGGTTTCATTAACAGAACTAATAATTAACTAAATATGCATATAAAACATGGAGTGCTAAGTAGAGAACATAGAATCCATAGAAACTGAAAGTATGTAGAATCTGTAAATATTGAGTATGCATGATAATCTATAAATACTGAAGATACATGAAAATTTATGGACACTAGGGATACATGACCAAGCATATAACATAGACTGAGTAAAATTTGTAAACTGAAATACTGAAAAAATATCAATATTTGTATGCTTTGGTTAAGCAACTCTAAGACTACATAACTGAACTGAGACTGTAACTGAGACTATATCTGAGACTGTGGGAGGTATCATGTAACCGACATTCCCTAATTTGAGCTACTCTAAGACTACATAACTGAACTGAGACTGTAACTGAGACTATATCTGAGACTGTGGGAGGTATCATGTAACTGACATTCCCTAATTTGAGCTAATCGGGGTCCACCCTATAACCCCAATTGAAAGAGTGTTAATACCATACCACGGGTACTAATGATGGCTGTGTGGATCCACTAAACTGATATAATGTCCAAACGACCAAGGGTGTCAAGCCTAAACTGATGGGTGACCCATATGAGATAGTTAAGACTAATATGATGGGTGACTTCTCATACCCTACAAAGCCTACGTCGTTTTAGTGTATAGGGACTACTACTAATGACTCTACCTATCTAATGGGGAAGCCTCCATCCCTACACTCGCTCGGTGCTAAATCCTACTACCAATTTAATGACACTCAAATACTAGACTATTTTAAGTTCATCTAACTAGTAACTGAATATTCTGATAATGCTCACAGTATGTTCTAAAGACTATTCTATAATGTACTGATGCTAGATTAAGTAAACAACTATGGATTTCGGGTATTCGATACCTCCAGGACTCAATATAATAATAATAAAATAATAGTAAAGCTTGAAAGATAAACAATAAAGGTTTTTATTTAAATCAATCACTCTTGTAGGCATTTTATCAAACACTTGTAGTTCAGGGTTTAAAACAATCAGGCTTTTATTTAAATCAATCACTCTTGTAGGCATTTTATCAAACACTTGTAGTTTAGGGTTTAAAACAATCATAAGAATGTCATAGGACTTATAGGAATAGCATGAATTCAACATAATAGATCTAAATAATGGTTTAATTCAATAAATAATGATATAAAAGCATAGAGGGTTGAACAATAACAATACTTTCATGGTAACATACTAGAAAATCATCAGGCAATGAAGATTCATTAATGAAATCATAATTTAAAATCAAATAACTTGAATAGATCAAAACTTATAAATTAAATAGGTTACTTAGACTCCATGGATGAAAGGAATTCATGGATGAACATCTAAATACCTGGGATAGTGAATTTCTTAAAGGTCTGGGTAAGTTCTTGAGTATTGGCCTTGAATTTGAAAACTAAGGTTTCTTATTCTTGAAAAGGGGATTTTTAATTGTGAGAGGAATTGAAATAATGATGACTACTTAGGGTCTTTAGGGGTTAAATTTCGTGTTTTAAGTTAATTAAGGCCGTGGGAAAAGACCCAAATACCCCTGAACAAATTTAAAAATGAAAGTTGAAAACAGAAGATCCTAATTTTTAGCCTTGGTGCGATATGCCACTATCATGCCAAGCCACTGAAATTGGAAACCTGGGAAACTAGTTTGTGGCACGACATGGGTAAAATCGAGGTCCTTCACTAATTGGTACTTGGAAGTTCACCGTGACGCGGTGGAATCATAGAGAGTCACTGGAAACTGCCAAATGCCAATTTGGCATTTAACGCAATACATCAAGAATATGTACCTCCATTAGAAATTGACAATCTTCCCTTAGACTAGCTCCACAATGCGCTAAGGGTTAAAATGATGGGGTTTAATGACTGAAACTTAAAATTACCATAACTTCTTATTCGATTATCGGATTTGGGCAAATTTTATATCGTTGGAAAGCTAATTGAATTTCCTATGCAATGGAAGACTCTAGAATAAAAAATAATGACTTTTTTGAAATTTTTTGTATACAAATACTTATGTATTGGGACTTAGATTATGCTAGAAAAATACAAGGTGTTACATATTTATTGATTAGTGGTAGCTGGAGGCATGTCCCAGCCATCTATAGTCAGTATAGTAGAGGCTTCATAGATGTCAGTCAGAGTCAGTCATGTAAATTTTTTTCTCTCTTCAGTTTTATCAGATTATAAATTATATCAGTATTATAATTCTTTTTAGATTTTTTCAAGATTATATTTCCGCACAATAAAACCAGTTATTTATTATATTATAAATCAGTTTCATAATAGTATGCCAGTTAATAGGTTAGCTTCGGATCACTTGTATTTCCAAACACTGTGTTACGACAAAGGGATAGACTCGGGATGTGACAAACTTGGTATCAGAGCCCAAAGTTCAAGTGTCCTAGGGTGTCTATGAAGCCGTTTCTAGTAGAGTCTTGTGGAATGGTACGAAGATATCTATACTTTTCTTTGAGAGTCTACAGGGAATTTAGAAAATATTTCCCTTTTTTCATGTCTTAGATCATACAGTAGAAGTGTTCTATTAGAAATTTATATAGATCCTCATCTTTCTCTATTTGTTCCAACTCTGCCTTACTCTTGAGGCAAAAAAATAGCATAGATTAAATTCTTATAAATAGAGTTTTCTTAGACAGTCCCCATAGACAGTTATAGGATTACATGCTGGACTAAAAGGATCCCATCAGTTCCCTTATGTTCAAATCTTTTAAAGTTTGAAATATTTCATTCATTTTCATGCAAATCATACTTTGAGCCAAAGTCAAAGATGTTTTTATATCCCTTCATAGAATACTATGATAGCATATGACCTAGAGTTAGAAGCATGAACCAAGAAGTTTGGCAATAGTAAAGTGGTGATAGTGTTATCTGAATCTAGTAGATTTTTTACCCATGGGGCTAGTTGTATGAAAGGTGAATTAGTAGTCTTGAAATGGTGTATGTCGAAATTTAAGTTTGTTGATTTGAAATTTTATGTTATTGATGTTGGGTATATTGGTGTAATGGTAATCCTGATGGAAATGGGAAAATATAAGGTTAGAGATGTGATATTAGTATACTATGATGAAAGTTAGTTGGTTCATTAAAGGTTTAGGGATATCTATATTAAGTGTTATAATCTAAGTTTAAATCTTTGAAGATTGAGCTAATTGAAAGAAGAGTTGAAGCTGTAGATGGTGTGAACTCATGTCATGGTGATACTCCTAAAGATTTTAAGTTAGTAAGTGCTTAAGTTATGGTATGATGACTATTAGGTCTATAGAATGTTAAGAGTTTTATATTAGAAGGAAATACTAGCAGCGGGTTTTTCACTCTTGAGTGTAATCTTTTAGGGTGAGTTTGGTATTTATGTGCATTATTATATCTCGAGCTCTAGCATAAAGTGGTTGCAGTTCAATTAGAGTTTATATATGGTCTCGTAGACTTAGAATAGTGGCTTAAAGATAAGAGGGAGATGATAGAATAAGTAATTAAGTCAGGATCTTAGATTTTAGTAGTGATGTCAGTGTATTGTAGAACATCAGTAGTAAGAGAGGATGATGCCCACCCTATTCTCATCTCAATGCAATGTTTTTCAGTCATCATGATATCTACTTATGCCTTACATGTTAGTTCCATGATCATAGTTCATGTTCATGAACATAATAAAGAATAATGTACTCTCCTAGTTCCTAGTATGAAGAGTTACAGTTCATTCAGCAGTACGAATCATATTCTAGGAAATTTATGAACTCCAAACTAAGGTCATGCAGCTCATGAATCATGTACTCTTATTTTATAGTATGTTCAGTTCCATGTACTCATGCTACACTCATATTAATCTGCAAAATTCAGTTTATGTTATGTATACCCTTAGTTTAGATCTTTTTTGGTGTATCTATGATGTTGACACTCTATTCCTCAAGCCTCAGTAGAGTGTCAAGTTATACTTAGTATCCCTTCATGTTTCAGGTCCTCATGTTCTAAACTTTCAGTGACCTCTCCTTAGGTCAAGATAGTGATAATGAATAGTTATTTATATGGGAGAGAGTAAATGTTTCTTGTTGATAAAATATTGTTGTGTTCTTGTTTTAGCTAAGGCTATAAGTGTGAAGCAAGATTGAGGCCATGTTTTTGATATATGTCTGGCCTAGTCAAAAATTTATGTGTCTTTTCTTAGGGTAGTGCATGGAAGTTGTTGATGATAAAGGTTTGGAGGATATGAGAAATATGCTTTTATGGGTGTTTGTCTAGAAGTGCACATGTGGTTATGATGATAGTTTTGAATGCCATATATATATATATATATATAAATTCATTGCGCATTAGTGAATGTCTAGTAAGGGTTGAATGTAGTTGTTGAAGCGGTAAGACGAAATACTCATGAGATGAGAAGTTATGAAAACTCATAAGGTACTGAGGTAAGGATTTAGACTAGTATTACGATGTTAGGTGCAGTACCTTGTAATTTTGATTTAGGCTTGAACATAGTGAGATAATTTAGTTTAGCTCAGATTTCGGTAGATAGAGTTAGCAGTGCTCATGTGAATATCTTAAGTAGCCTCAAGTGAAGTGCAGTTTTGAAGTGGAATGTATAGTTCAGTATAAGCTTTCAGTATAATTCAGTCTATTTAGCCAGTAGTTTGGTTTAGTAGTTAGACAAATAAGTTCTTATGGTTTTCTATCTTCCGATCTAGTCTTACTAAGTTTCATGAATATGGCCATTCCAAGAGATAGTTTGTTCATATCCGTGAAAATTATGAATCCAATTCAGTTTATACATCATATTCAGATTCTAGATATTCAGTTAGGATTCAGTTCGTAAGTGTCCCATGCATCATCTTAGTCTTTCCTTAGTATTTTAGCCAAGTCAGTATCCTTGAGGGAACGAACGATCCCAAGGGGGAGATGTTGTAATACCCTAAGTTTTCATGTTCTATATCTCTCATCTTTTCTTTACAAAAATAGATCCAGCCTAAAGAAATGGTATTTCATAAGTTGACTCTCTCATTTCTACCTCAGCCTTATAAGCATTCTTATGCCATTACATGTTTTTAAGAAACCAATTTAGTTTATGATATTCAGTTCATGTATCATGTTTCAGACTCAGATACGCAATCATGTTCCAAGTCATGCATATTCAGTATATGATCTCAGTTTCCTCAGTATTCTTAGCTTAATTAGTCTTATTCGAGGATGAACGTTCCCAAGGGGGAGATATTGTAACACTCCATACTTTTCTTAGTTCTGTTCAGATCATAGTGCATGTATAAGCAGCTTAGAACCTAAAAATTTCACTAAGTGTTGGGGACTTAGTCTTATTTTTGGCCTCTTAAATTCGATGATTCTTAAACTGGCCTTCCCGACCCCAAGACATAAGTTTTTGAGTTAATACATGTTCAGGGGTGTAAGGATAATTTCTCAGGAAAGATTTAGATTTTTCGAACGAGGATTGGATCGTGTTTGGAATTCAATTCCAGAACCTCACCGCGATACTGGCGCATCGCAGTGGTTATAGCGGTGAGGCCTTCATCGCGTTGCAGTAAAGGTGATTTTGTCCAGTTCTTAATTCATAATCGAATGCATGTGTCATGATCTTTATCCTAGTGTCTGAAGTGCTTATGAGGTAAGGAATAGTCATAGAAATCATTTAGAAAAAAGTTGAGCTAAGAACCTTTGATTCGTCCAAAGTTTGGTATTCGATTCTACAAGGATCAACTTTAAATGTGTATAACTTTTTATATATGTGTAATTTTTCTATTCAAGAACCACCAAATTGTATATAATTGAATTAGCTTTCCAACGATACCAATTTTACCTTAATCTGATACCCAAGCGAAAAGTTATGATCATTTTTGTCAAAACCCATAAACTATCGCAATAAGACCGCATCGCGATTAGCCTTCAATCCGCATTCTAGTTATGAATTTTTAGATTAAATGATTAAGGGGCAATTGGGCCTTTTCCCACCTCAATCCAATTTGTAAATCCACAACTTAAAGCTTTAGTTAGGACATTATTTGCCCATATTCTCCAATCTCCTCTCAAAGAAACCCTAACCCTCTCCTAAGTTCATAAAATTCAATTACATTTCCTTTAAGAAAACCAAGAACTCAAGTTTCCAAATTCAAGAACCTTCAAGAAAGCTTCAAGAATGGTGTTTCTTTCCCAAAACTAAGAAGTTTAAGTTATGTGAGAGTTCATCCATGGGCCCCCTTTCACATATGGAACCCAAAAATCCTTTTCTTTTAATCAAAGAATGAATCTTCTATGATTATGGTATTTTGTATATTCAAGAAATATTGAATTTCATGTTTTCATGGAAATTTAAATGCAATTTCAGCCCATGTATGATTCAATGCAATATTTGATTTCCTCATGCTATGAATTTGAATTTCCCAAGTCCTATTTCAAGTGAGTTCCATGTTAAGTCCCCAATTTATGATTTTAGTTATGTGATCATGCTATTTCCTCATGTTTAAAGCATTCCCATGTTCAAGATTGTGATTCTCACATGTTTGGTGGATTGTTAATAATTTGGGTGATTGAACCATGATTCCCATAGTACATTTTTAAGTGTTGATATCGTGCCTTATAGTCACTCAGTGCTGGTGAGTTATGCATACCCGATACCTATGTGCTTTACATAAATTCAGTTTTCAAGTATTCGAATAGTTAATCCATTAATCTTATCAGTATACTCAAATATTCATATTCATGATGAGTATTATCAGTCTATATAAATCCCAAATTTGTGGTTTCAATATTGCAATTATTTTATTACCATATGTTTCACTCACTTCCACGCTTAAGTATATGAATTTCAAGTGTTTGATTAAATGTCTAAATGATTGAATTTTAAAACATGATTCCCTATTATGGTTTATAGGTTTCATGTGTTCCTATTGTTGTTACATTGAGTCCTTGAGGGTTATGAACACCCATTACTCAGCTATTACATAGTTTTCAGAATCTTCAGAATAGTTTTAGATAAACCATGAGTCTTGTCATTCAGTTAGTATCATGTTCAGTTGTTGGCTCAGTTAAGTTCAGTTAGTCTAGTAATCAGTGTCAATTCTGTTAGGAGTGGAATTTAGCACCGGGCAAATACAGGATGAAAACTTTCCCATCAGTTATGCAGAGTCGATAGTAGCAGTCCCTGTATTTTAGAACCATGTAGCCAACATGAGTTATGAGGAGTCACCCGTAAGTTTAGGCTTGACTACCTCCCAAAGGTCACCCATCAGTTTAGGCTTGACTCCGCCTAGGGATCACCCGTTAGTTTAGGCTTGATACCCTAGTTCTTCAGTAGCTTACTGGATCCACACAACCATTGTTAGTACCCATGGTACGGTACTGACACCCTTCCAACTGGGGTCATAGGTTGGACTCCAATCATCTTAGAAATGGCATGTCGGTTAGATGATACCTCCCACAGTCTCAGTTTAGTATTTAGTACAAAATTCAGTTCAAGCTTTCATTGACCATAACATAAATTTTAACAGTTATTCAGTTATCAGATTACAATAATTTAGTTTACAGATTATTTCAGAAATATGTATATGCTTGGTCTTACATTCTTAGATATCATAGTTTTTATGCACTCTTGCTCAGTATATTTGTGTATTCGGATGCTTAGAGTTATGTTAGTTTCCACCCTATAATTTCAGACCCAGTATTTATACTATACCCATGTTTCACTATCATTCAGCTTCAATTCTACTTATATTATAAAAGCAAAGTTTTAAGAAACTAAGTGTAGTGATTCACCAGCTTATCAGATTACATTTGGTACTCATGTTTTTAAGATATTTCAAATTTTAGTCTATTTCAGTCTCTTGGTGAGTCTACTTACACTTAGCATATATGCTTTAAGATTTCATATAAAATCAGTTTTACTTATTGCATTCACCCAAGCTTACTCAGTATATTCCAGAAATACTGATCCACATATATGTATGTATGGCTACATCGTTACATAATGTAGGCAACAATTGTAGTCCACACGATATGACTAAACAGTTACAGTTTCCATCCAGTAGATGATGAGTTCTCCTATTTCAGGGACATCAGTCAGATATTGTTCATGTACTTTACTTTATTACTCATATGTATTGATTAGTGGTAGCTGGAGACATGTTCCAGCTATCTATAGTCAGTATAGTAGAGGCTTAATAGATGTCAGTCAAAGTCAGTCATGTAAATTCAGTTCTCTCTTCAGTTTTATCAAATTGTAAATTGTATTAGTATTATAATTCTTCCTAGATTTTGTCATGATTATATTTCCGCACAGTAGAACCAGTTATTTATTATATTATGAATAAGTTGCATAATAGTATTCTAGTTCATGGGTTAGATTGAGATCACTTATAATTCCAAGCACCGTGTTACGACTAGGGGGTAGTCTCGGGTCGTGACATCATATTGTTCGGGAACCTACTCTAATCTACCTAGATAGGAGAGCCCTTTCCATCATTTAAAAATAGTATGTGAAAGTCAATAAAAAAGTTAAATACTTCATTTGGTACAACAATTTATAAATTATAAATATAACTGAAAAATGTTTTCCCAAGGAACAAGTCTAAACAGGTACAAGAGCTATAAAGAGAAAGTACAATACAAAAGACACAACTTCTCCCATAGGAACAATAACATAACTTACTGAGGGATTTTAACACATCAAGCATGAAATCCCTACTGGTCCTACAACCACACTATACCTCGTAATGGTATAACAAGAGTACTTGCAGTACAAACAACACGTACTGGTAAGCATCCCCGATCAACCCAATCTAAATCATATAAAAATCACCCGAACTGATAAGCATTATCTCTCGTCACTTGTTTAACCCTAATAGTTATTAAAAGTCTGTGTGTTCCATTTGTACCTCAACAATAATAAAATGAGAACAATTTACCATAACCTTGTAAACAAGTACAACTATGGACACTTAACAATTACTTCAGTTATGTTACCACTAAACCTTTACCAACTCTATCATTTTAAGACACCTTTTCTCATCGTGTTTACTATGTCATTAAGTCAAATCATATCTAGTAATTTTACTTGTGAGTTCTACAATATTCAATCCCAAGGTTCCTCATCCTGAACAATTAAACTGTTAAGACCATTATTATTTAATTAACCTTGTTCTACTAGTCCAGTTATACTTTAACACCCTAGCATCTTTAGTTTTAGCTAAGTCTTTGTGAAACCAATAGCAAGACAGTAACTCCCTTCCTTCCCAACCCCAAGTGCAATGACCGATAGGAGACCCCCATACCCATGTCACAATTATAACTACAAACTCCTACCGAGAGCCTTAACTCGAGTTCTTAACTTTTAACCTTTACCTACCTCGTTATCGAGTTTAATCTAGTGAAAGTTAACATAAACAACAACAACTCAATTCAACACAACAGTACCAACCCCAGATATTCAGCCAAGTGTAGTCAAATAGACAATAGCCGAGTCAACACCCATGACTCACCATGACATACCACAACTAGCCCCATTCATATAAATAAATACACCATACAAATTATATACCCTTCTTTTGTTAGCCTTAACTCGAACCCCCTAACAAGTCATAAGACTTAACTCAAACCTCCTAACAAGTCATAATTATAAGTCCAACGCACAGAAATGGACTAATACACAAGTCATCACATAACTCAATCCACGCAAGGAACCAATATAACACAAAGTCATATAATCCCCAATCCACACAAGATACCAATATGTCAAATAAATAATTAATCTTGATTCTTTCAAGGAACCAATATAATATAGTATATGATAGATTAAAAAATAACCTGATTCACTCAAGGAATCGTCACTCTCACCAATACCTGTACACACATGCTAAAGGCCTTATGATCATCCACTAGTCATGACCTAGAGGGGATAAGATTTTGTCCATGTACCAAATTCCATGCATAAAGTGCCTATCAATCTTATACTAACCAATCTCGTGAAGATGTCCAAACACTGATATATCCCATAATAATGACAAATATCACAACAGTCAAAACCATAATGAATATAGAACAACACTTGCAACAACCAAAAAATATTACATGTAAGTTCATTATATGCAATTAACACTTATGATATCAAATAGTCATTCACTTATCTTGAATATGCAATGTACAACCAATACTAATAAATAGTTAACATGCATACATAAAACAAGTTGGGGTCCAACTACATCAAACCATCACCTCCAGTTTGCCCAAATGAGTTAGGGTTTATGACCCACCCCCAATCATTCATCTTAATATTTTGATACATTACCAATTTTTATTCGTCTGGTTATTATCGTAGATTCTTCTGAATTGACCAATGACACCCATTCTTAACAAATAAGCATTTAAGTAGCTTAACCCAAATTATGAGTACTACATCATTATTAATCATACAAGGATGATAAATAATAAGGTAAACACCTAAATTTATGAACAATTTCAATATTACAATATCACAATAATTCTCCACCCAATTAATCGAGTTTTCATTTATTTTATCCATTCAAACACCATATCTGAAGTCCTAAGTATGCAATCTCCCATCAATTTATATCATGCTTATGCTTTCTAACCCAAGTATCTACTTAGTTAAACCTAGCCTATATGGATACCAAGCAGCTGCCATGGAGGTATAAACACAAGCCTTCGACTCCATTCAATTGAATTGGGACGTGAAATCAACATAAAAAACCATGAATTTTACAAAATTAAAGAAAAATTCCTCATATCCATTACTACTACACCATGAGGGAATGCTAGAGGATTTTTAGAGCAAACCTCATCCACTTTACCACTAAAGAGGAGAAGAGAGAATTATTAAAAATGAACCTCAGGTTCTGGTCTCATCATCCTGTTATAGAAACCTAACAAATGTTATGGTGACACTGCTATAGCAGCTTACCGCTGTTATGGCGACGCCGCTCTAAAGGAAAAAAATTCACTATATCTAGATGGCGTCAGCCCGATCCAAAATTTTGAATTTTAAATTTTTAGTCGTGTCACGCCATATTAATTTAAGATTGTATTCTCAAAATTTCCGTAACCCAGACCCATAATGAGGTGACTTTAATGGCAAAGAATAGGTCATTACATATTTACTTGGTGAAGATTTTTCTTTTAGATTATTAATAAATATTGACTTGGACACAGGGATTAAACTTGTGTTTGAGGATTTAGGTATGAGGTGTTGATGTTGAGCATGACCTGTATCAAAATCATGCTTTAATCCTACTGTACAATTAACTGTTATGCCTCAGTGATAACGAGATCAAGTGAAGTTTCGATGGTTGATCATTCTAGCAGGAAAGGATTTAATTAACTATTGATCAACTAAGCATGGAATATATTTTCCTTTTTATTTAGATAAGAAAGCTCTAAGAAGGGGATATATTCACTTTAATGGATGGTGATGGTTAACAACTTCAGTTCTGCAGTTGAAAATGGATTGTGTAAATATTTGAACAAACTACAAGCGACGACAATGAGCTTTCTCTAATGAAGTTAAAGTAGTTGTTTCTAATAAACTATCAGCTCAAGTAAAGCATAAGTTAAGCAAATATAATAGCGGATAAGTCATGCTATAAAATAATAAAGCATAAGTTAAGCAAATATAATAGCAAATAAGTCATGCTATAAAATAATTAAGAAAAGAGCATGTTGCAAAAACAAAAAGTAGGATAGTTGAAGCAAAATAAATGATAGGTAATGCTAAAATCAAAGAAAATATAGTAAGAGAGTAATAATAGAATTGATAAAGGAACCAGACAATACTGGACTATCTACAAATTGACCTTTATAAATTCTTGTGAAGGGATATGTCCTTAGTAAGCTATAGGTATTTTATGTTTTGAAAAATCACTTCACTACAATACTTCTTCGCCTACCTCTATAACCATTATATAGCCAATCTTTCATACCTCCTCACTGGAGCATCTATATATTTTCTATATACATACCCAAACCATATCAACAAGCATTAGGAGAAAACACAACTTTGTATCAACTAAAGAAAATAGAGAAAGTAAAAACTTTAGGAATTAGGAGCGGATAAAGTTTTCACATAGGTTACAACTTTATTGAACTGAAGTCCTCCTTCAATCCGAGAAACATCAAATTGTTCAATCTTTTGTGTTGTTGAGTTGTAAACCATAAATCGAGATTTTCTATTGTAGCGCTGGAACAACATGCCTCTATTATTCATAAAGCTCAGAGGACTCAAACAAGTATTGTCAAGTAATGGTACTATCAATAAGTTATTTCATGAATTTATTTTCCTCATGTACAACCAAATTTCTCAACTTTGGTGATAATCTTCAAATGTACTATTCAAATAAAGACAAAGGATGGAAAAAATTTTCCAAGAAAATATTTTATAGAAAGAAAAGTTGTTTCTTACTTATTTTCTTGTACTCATTACGCCAGTAGGAAAATATTTTTTAAAAGTATTTATATATATTTAACACAAACTAATGAGAAAAAATAAGGTAAGAGGAGTAGAGAAAGAAAAAAATTTAATTTAAAAAAAAAAACAAAACAAATTGGGTGGTAGTAGGGGGTGGGATAAAAAAAAAACTTTGAGGGTAGTGGTAAGAAAATTTTCAAAATTTGTTTTAATTACTTTATACATTTTTTTTGGGGGGGGGGGGGCTGAGGTCTGGTAGGGGTAAGAAAAAAAATTAAAATTTAAAATAATTAAAAATTTATTATTTTTAGGGGGGTGGGGAGGAGGGTCGTAAGTGGGGGTGTCGGGGTGGGGTAGGTAAAAAATTAAAATATAAGAAAATTTTTTAAAATATTTTTTTTGAAGGGATGGGGGTCGAGGGTAGGAGGTGGGTAAGAATTTTTTATTTTGGAATGGGGGTGGGTGATTTTGAGATTGGTATGAACATTGCAACTTGTTTTCTCTATTTTGATTAAGGAAGTCATTGTCTTTAATTTTAAGGAACTTGTTTTCCTAGAGAAAATATTTTCCAAACTTTTAAGCCAAATAAATATGAGAAAATAAAAAAATCTTCTTCCGACAACCTTTTCCTTCATACCGAACACACCCAATGTTTTCCTCCGAGACCATACAAGTAGGATTTGTCGGATAATCCGACCAACATGGGAGAAATAATTCCTCCTGAAATTATTCCTTCTATAAACAATTACATACTATAGTACAATCAATTAAATCTTTCCTCAACATTACATAACCAACCCTATCTTCCATAACAACGATCCCATCAAAGAAATGAAGGTAATTTGACATACCAGTTGATTTCCACATATTACTTTTCCTTGAAAATATATTAATCTCCATATCTTCTATTTTAACATTATCAACTCTTCGTCATAGTCTAAGTAATTTGTATCCATAAATACAAGGCAAGTATCTACAATTATTTGAACCACATACCAATCTCTGTTACTCCAATTTGGACGAAGGATTCTTCTTGATTCTCTCGTGGCCCGATTCCACATAACTATTATCTCATAATCATATATTATAAAAAGTATCTCATTAGATGAGAAATATTTTTTTATAGGGATAATTTGTAAATTCTGTCCTCTCCAAATTTCTAAAGGTTTTACTTTATCGATTTATATTACTAATTTAAAGTTGTGTTCTCTCCTAGTTACTTACTGAGATTTCATTTACAAGAGCATAGGTGTAATACCCCGAGAATCCCAACTGATAGTAGAACCATGATTCAAGATTGTGTTAAATAAATCTTAGTGATTTTGTATTTTTATGATCAAGTTTCATGTGTATTAAGGCCTTAAATACGTCCTAGCTATTAGACGAATCAAAACATCCCTTACCGATTGAATTCTTGAGAAGGACATTGCCATAGTCAACTTCAAATAAGCATATCTCCCATTATACAAAGAAATTTTGATCTTATGACCTACCAACAGATATATAGTTGATTATATTTCCAACGATACTAATTTTTCCAAAATCCAATATCGGAGTAAGAAGTTATGGCCGTTTTACTGAGAGCTATCCGAGCTATACAGGAGTGACGGACAAGCTGACGGACCGTCAAGTTATTGATGGCCCGCCACTTTGGCCGTTAGAACTGAAGCAGTGAGGGCCTTTTATGGACCAAAAGTGACGGTGGGAGTGATGGTTAGTCACCAGAGTGACGGTCCGTCACTCTGACCGTCAGAATCATCCGAGACAGCACTGAAGCACTATTTTAAAGGGATTTTTGGGTCATTTTTCACCCTATTTAATACCCAATCACCCAAAATCAAAGCTCATAACTTATCCTTCATACAAAAAATCAAATTAGGGTTTATTTCCAAGATCAAAACTCTTATTTCTTCTTCAAGAAAAATCAAGAAAAATTAAGAGAAGTCAAGAAATCAAGAATCTCTCTAAAAACCTTCAAGAAAAAAGTTTCCCCAAGGTATGTAGATGTTTATTCTTGGGTCTCTTTTATCCAGGAAACTCAATAACCATTTTCTAAATCTCCAAGATTTATTTTTATGAATTTTTAATGATTCTTATGAGTTGTGATTCATGTTTGTCTACAAGAATCAAGTCTTCGCCTTAGTATGTGGTATTTGTGTGGTAAATGGATTATGTACTTATTGTTGATGTTGAATAATCCCCAATATGGGATATTTATCTGGCTTGTATGAATCTATGATAATATATGAGTTGGAAACATGTAAATTTGCTTGTTCATGATGAGTAGTTGGGTTATTATACCTATGCCTAAGTTGAGCATGTGAGGTGTTCGATAGAATATCTAAGAGACTAGAAATCAAGCATTGTAGTTAAATTGTGATCTAATAAAAATGCATGCTACACCCTTATGAAAATAATGAGTTCTAAGATATTGTTATGTGATATGGTTGTTGATTAAATGTTCGTGAAGCTAGGTCGATGGACGTATGGCATGTTGTTAGATGTACTACCATCCATGTATAAGACTTTGAGAACTATGAGTGACACGAAATGCCCTAGTTATTGCATTGTACCATGATAGTGTGAAATCCCCAAATAAGTGTGAACCTATTCATGTCTAGTGTTTGTTGAAGGACTTTAATGAACAAGTAGAGATGTGATATTAGTAAATTCCCCAATTATGTGCCCTTTGACATATGCTAAGTTTTTAATACATGCCAAGTGGTTAGCAAGTAAGTTATGACATGATAGTATGAAGTTTTCCTAAGCCATGTGATACCCAAAATATGTCAAGACTGATATAGGTATGAAATAGTTGAGGTAAAAACCTTGTTGAATGGAGTACGATCTAATAGCATGTTTTCCCTATGTTATTATATGATTATTATTTTGATATGCTTAAAGCAAACCTTTGGTGATTGTGATGATGAATGGATGATCGTGATGATTCAAGAATGATTATATTTTACTTTTATGTTACAGAGTCTTGGGGGTATTTATACCCGACAATAGAGCTATTGTCTAGAGCCTCTGTCAGTTTCGCGATAATTCCAATCTAGCCACAATTCTCAGAACTCAGTGAACTATAGAACTCTATATCCTCAGATAAGTACAGAACATAAGAAAACTCAATAATCTAAAAAATCTCTGTAATCACTATATCACTAGTAATCTAGCCCAGTCCTATAAATTAGTTTAGATCTAATAGTATTCAAATGATTCAATTCTAATATCTGAAGTGATTTGAGTAATCTATTCAAGCTCTGTATCGTTAGTGAGATACCATGATTCAATACCTTTTTCCGTCAGATATGGAACTAAGTAATCTCAGCGTAACTCAGTCAGATCTATTGAGAAACATGATCAGTATCAAATTCAGCTCAGTCTAAGTTTAGTTATGAATCAAATCAGTGTCTTTCAGTTGGGAGTAGGAATCAGCACCGAGTTAGCTCAAGGATGGGAACTCACCTACTAGTAGAGGGTGTGATTCTTAGAAGCAATCCTTGTGCTCCCAAACTACGTAGCCAATATAGGTTGAGACATCATACCTACTAGTTGAGGGTAGATAAGGTGGATTGACCTATTAGATGAGGGCTCCACCATTCTTGTTTAAGTACCTAATAGATAAGGGTTACATAAAGTTGTCTTTACCGATGGTGCGGTACTAACACCTTTCTAATTGGGGCACAGGTTGGACCCCGACTTAGCTAGGCAGGGCATGTCAGTTAGAAGACTACTTCCCACCATCTCAGTTTCAGAATCAGTCTCAGACATCAAGAAAGAGCTCAGTTCAGTGTACAGAATATAAGGTTGTTAGATACAGGCCATCAAGTATGATTATTTGCAAATTCGAAGATCCGCACTTGATGGACAATCTCAAAATCAATTATCAGATCTCAAAATGAATTATCAGATCTTAAAATCAGTTATCAAGTATTATTACTATCCATATATTCAGAGACTACCTGCTAGATAGGGTTGATCTCAGTTTCAGTCAATCATTCTTATTATTAGTAGATTCAGAGACAACCTGTTAGATAGGGTTGCTATCAATTTTAGAAGCTTTAGATACTGGTAATCTCAATATGTCCAGAAATTTCAGAATTTCAGTATATTCAGTTTCAGTTACTAGAGTTATTCCGAGTATGCTTGGTGACAGTATGCGCAGTATGTTCAAGAATTACAGATTCTTTATGTATGCTAATCCAAATTTTGCATATTATTCAGTTAAGTTATGTTCATGTATAAGCCCTTGCATTTAGACTTACCTCGTCTACATACTCGGTACATTTTTGTATTGACACATTTGCACTATGGTGTTTTATTTGACACCATAGTTTCAGAAGCACAGAATCAAAAGTATCCCCATCAGTTCAGTCCCAGTCAGTAGCAGTAGCAGTGAGTCCTCTTCTTTCAAGGATGAATCTCAATTTACTATTATTATATCAGATTTAGTTTATATTTTCAATTGACGGAGTTAGTTGTGGACATGTCCCATCAAATCCACAGTTCAGACAGTTTAGAGGCTTTTCATACAAATGTTGATGTATTAGTATTCAGTTTTCAGTTTTGAGTATGTGCAGATGTATTGAACCTTATGGTTAGTTTCCGCATTTATTTTAGATATTATGTAGTGTACAGGTACAGATATCAGTAAAGGGTTAGCTTGTGGTCCTTCAGGTCCATAAGCACCGTGTGACATCTCGGGATGGGATCTCGGGGCGTTACAAACTTGGTATCAGAGCCTAAGGTTCAAGAGTGTCCTAGGGAGTCTGAAAAGACGCATCTAGTATAGTCTTATGCATGGGTGTGTTGCACACCACATTTATGTACAAGAGGCTACAGGATGTTCTTAGGAGTAGTTTTCCTTCTTTCAGTATTCAGATCATGCAAGTGAGCATGATCTCAGGTTGATCCTCAGTCTAATCCACTTCTTTCTTCCAATTACAGAGTATGCTTTCTCGTAGAGATTTTGTCCGTGGGGTTGATGATCAACCCCCTCAGCCAATAGATCCTTAGAATTAAAGTGTGTCATATGCCGAGTTTTGGGCAGCTTTCCAGGCGCTAGCCCAAGCTGTGACAACTATAGTGCATACCAATAATCAGGCTACTGCTCCTTGATAGCAGGGTAATGATGCAGCTACAGCTAGACTTTGTGACTTTATCAGGATGAGTCCTCCCGAGTTATTTGGGTCTAAGATAGGTGAGGACCCGCAGTTATTTTTTGAAGAGGTGTAGAAGATCACCCAGGTTATGCATATTTCTAAGGAGGAGAGTATGGAATTAGCATCTTATATTCTGAAAGATGTTGCTCATAATTGGGTAGTGATATGGGAGAAGAGTAGAGGGGAGAATACAGATCCTGTGACTTGGTCAGAGTTTCAGAGTGCCTTTTTAGATATATTTTCTAGCTAGAGATGAGAGAGGTAAAGGTAGAAAAGTTTATGAACCTAAGGCAAGGTTCTATGACCGTGAGAGAGTATTGTCTTAAGTTCAACCAATTATCTAAGTATGATCCCGACTTGATAGCTGACCCTAGAACGAGTATGAGTAAGTTTTTGACTGGGGTATCGAGTGATGTGTTGAAATAGTATAGAGCTGCAATGCTTAATAGATACATAGATCTTTCTAGGATAATGATACATGCGTAATAAATTGAGGAAGATAAAATGAATAAAAGGGAGAGAGTGAGTAAGAGAGCCAGAACAAGTGGTCATAGTTTCTCCCAAGTAGGGTCACAGAGTGGTAACCATTCTTACTATAGTCAGAAGTTTTTAGTCCCAGCTCCATCCTTAGCTAGTGCACAACGCTCCAAGATCCAGAGTAGTGAGAGTAGGGGTCTTGCCTACCCGCTGTGTGAAGAACGTGGTAAGAATCATAAGGGTGTATGTAGAGCTGGTAGTAATGTGTCTTTTGGATATGGAAAGCCAGGTCACAAAGTTCGAGAATATCCTAAGCCAGGTCCCCTAAGTCAGCACAACCGTTCTTTAACTCATAACAAATTATATACACTTCAAACTCACCATGATCATGAAGATTTCCCTAACATAGACCTGGGTAGGCTATGAGCCCTTCATCTTTGTGATATGCATTGTTAGATCCCTTGATTCTATTTTGAACTTGTATGTTATCATGAGTCATGCATGAGTTTCAGATCTCATTCAGTCAATTACAACCTAGTCTGTAGGTGCCCCGCGCACTGCTCCAGTATTTCAGCGAAGTGTGTTTAGAAGGACATAGAGTCCCAAGGGGGAGATACCCCATGGTATTATGATGTTACATGTCATTAGATTCATCCAGATGCATGTTTAGATTTTCTTTATGAAGTTACCATCAGTCGTTATTGCATTGTCAAGTCGTGCTTTCGAAAATTAGCTTAGGTGGACATCCATGCATCAAATATGTATGCCCAGTGTGAGAACTCAGTATGTCAGTTTTTCCAGTTGTGTAGTCATACCTTGATATGTTTCCGTGTCATGAGTAAGTTCTGTTGATCCGTATTCTCAGTCTACCAAGCAACATTAGAGGATGAATGTTCCCAAGGGGGAGATATTGTAATACCCCAAGAATCCCAGCCGATAGTAGAACCATGATTCAAGATCTTGTTAAATAAATATTAGTGATTTGGTAGTTTTATGATCAAGTTTGATGTGTATTAAGGCCTTAAATACATCCTAGCTATTAGACGAAACAAAACATCCCTTACCTATTGAGAAGGACATGACCATAGTCAACTTCAAATGAGTATATCTCCCATTATACAAATAATTTTTGATCTCATAACCCACCAACAGATAGAAAATTGAATTATCTTTCCATCAATATTAATTTTGCCAAAATATGATATCAGAGTAAGAAGTTATGGCCGTTTTACTGAGAGTTGTCGGAGCTGTCCAGGAGTGACGGACCATCAAGTTAGTGACAGCCCACCACTTTGGCCGTTGAACTGAAGCAGTGAGGGACTTTTATGGACCAAAAGTGATGGTGGGAGTGATGGTTAGTCACTGGAGTGATGGTCCGTCACTCTGACCGTCAGAATTGTCCGAGACAGCGCTGAAGCACCGTTTTAAAGGGATTTTTGGGTCATTTTTCACCCTATTTAATACCCAATCACCCCAAATCAAAGCTCATAACTTCTCCTTTATACAAAACATATAATTAGGATTTATTTCCAATATCAAAACTCTTATTTCTTCTTCAAGAAAAATCAAGAGAAGTCAAGAAATCAAGAATCTCTCCAAGAACCTTCAAGAAAGAAGTTTCTCCAAGGTATGTAGATGTTGATTCTTGGGTCCCTTTCATCCAAGAAGCTCAAGTACCCTTTTCTAAATCTCCAAGATTTATGTTTTGAATTTTTAATGATTCTTGTGAGTTGTGATTCATGTTTGTCTACAAGAATCAAGTCTTGGCCTTAGTATGTGGTATTTGTGTGGTAAATGGATTATATACTTGTTGTTGATGTTGAATGATCCCCAATATAGGATATTTATGTGGTTTGTATAAATCTATGATAATATATGAGTTGAAAATATGTAAATTTGGTTGTTCATGATGAGTAGTTGGGTTATTATACGTATGCCTAAGTTGTGCATGTGAGGTGTTCGATAGAATATCTAAGAGACTAGAAATCAAGCATTGTAGTTAAATTGTGATCTAATAACAAATGCATCCTACACCCTTATGAAAATAATGACTTCTAAGATATTGTTATGTGTTATGGTTGTTGATTAAATGTTCGTGAAGCTAGGTCAATGGACGTATGGCATATTGTTATACGTACTCCCCTCTATGTATAAGACTTTGAGAACTATGAGTGTCACGAAATACCCTAGTTAATGAATTGTACCATGATAGTGTGAAATCTCCAAATAAGTGTAAACCTATGCATGTCTAGTGTTTATTGAAGGACTTTAGTGAACAAGTTGAGATGTGATAGTAGTAAATTCCCCAATTATATGCCCTTTGACATATGCTAAGTTTTTAATACATGCCAAGTGGTTAGCAAGTAAGTTATGAAATGATAGTATGAAGTTTTCCTAAGCCATGTGATACCCAAACATATGTCAAGACTGATATAGGTATGAAATAGTTGAGGTAAAAACCTTGTTGAATGGAGTATGATCTAATAGCATGTTTTCCCTATGTTATTATATGATTATTATTCCGAGATGCTTAAAGGGACCCTTTGGTGATTGTGATGATGAATGGATGATCGTGATGATGCAAGAATGATTATTTTTTACTTTTATGTTATAGAGTCCTGGGGGTATTTATGCCCGATAATAGAGCTGTTGTCTAGAGCTCGTGTTAGTTTTGCAATAATTTCAATCGAGCCACAATTCTCAGAACTTAGTGAACTACAAAATTCTTATCCTCAGATAAGTGCAGAACATAAGAAAACTCAGTAATCTCAAAAATCTCTGTAATCACTATATCATTAGTAATCTAGCCCAATCCTATAAATTAGCTCATATCTAATAGTATTCAAATGATTCAATTCTAATCTTAGAAGTGATTTGAGTAATCTATTCAAGCTCTGTATCGTTAGTCAGATACCATGATTCGATACCTTTTTCCGTCAGATACGAAACTAAGTAATCTCAGCGTAACTCAGTCAGATCTCTTGAGAAACATGATCAGCATAAAAATCAGCTCAGTCTAAGTTCAGTTAAGAATCAGATCAGTGTCTTTCAGTTGGGAGTATGATTCAGCACTGAGTGAGATCAAGGATAGGAACTCACCTACTAGTAGAAGGTGTGATTCTTATAAGTAATCCTTGCGCTCCCGAACTACGTAGCCAGCGTAGGTTGGGGCATCATACCTACTAGTTGAGGGTAGATAAGGTGGATTGACCTATTATATGAGGGCTCCACCATTCTTATTTGAGTACCTGATAGATGAGGGTCATATAAAGTTGTCTTTACCGGTGGTGTGGTACAGACACTCTTCCAACTGGGGCACAGGTTGGACCCCGACTTAGCTTGGTGGGGCATGTCAGTTAGAAGACTACTTCTCACAGTCTCAGTTTCAAAATCAGTCTCAGACATCAAAATAGAGCTCAGTTCAGTGTACAGAATGCAAGGCTGTTAGATACAGGCCATCAAGTATGATTATTTGCAAATTTGAAGATCCACTGCTAGATAGGCCAATCTTAAAATCAGTTATTAGATCTCAAAATCAATTATCAGATCTCCAAATCAGTTATCAAGTAGTATTAATATCCACAGATTTTGAGACTACCTACTAGATAGGGTTGATCTCAGTTTCAGTCAATCATTCTTATTATTAGCATATTCGGAGACAACTTGTTAGATAGGGTTGGTATCAGTTTTAGAAGGTTTAGATACTCATAATCTCAGTATGTCCAGAAATTTCAGAATTTTAGTATATTCAAAATCAGTTACCAGAGTTATTCTGAGTATGCTTAGTGATAGTATGCACAGTATGTTCAATAATTATAGATTCTTTATGTATGCTAATCTAGTTTTTTCATATTATTCAGTTAAGTTATGTTCATGCATAAGCCCTTGCATTTAGCCTTACCTTGTTTACATACTCGGTACATTTTTGTACTGACGCATTTTTGCTATGGTGTTTTATTTGACACCATAGGTTTAGAGGCACAGGATCCAGAGTATCCCCATCAATTCAGTCCCAGTCAGCAGCAGTAGCAGTGAGTCCTCTTCTTTCGAGGATGAATCTCAATTTACTATTATTGCATCAGATTTAGTTTATATT
The DNA here is from genome assembly GCA_030864225.1 of Capsicum baccatum var. pendulum. Classification (NCBI taxonomy): domain Eukaryota; kingdom Viridiplantae; phylum Streptophyta; class Magnoliopsida; order Solanales; family Solanaceae; genus Capsicum; species Capsicum baccatum. The sequence continues at coordinate 194,343,195 of CM061555.1, read as the reverse complement.
TTCAGTTGACGGAGTTAGTTGGGGACACGTCCTATCAACTCCATAGTTCAGATAGTTTAGAGGATTTTCAGACGGATGTTGATGTATTAGTATTCAGTTTTCAGTTTTGAGTATGTGCAGATGTAATGAACCTTATGGCTAGTTTCCACATTTATTTTAGATATTATGCAGTGTACAAGTATATATATCAGTAAAGGGTTAGCTTGCGGTCCTTCAGGTCCATAAACACCGCGTGACACCTCGGGATGGGATCTCGGGGTGTTACAATATGAGTTGACATTTTAAGGTGAACAAGCACTTTATTAGTTGTTATTGCCTTTTCTTTAGAGCTCTTACAATCACCTAGTTAGTCATTTTTATTAGTGCCATGAGTTTTCCGTTAATATTATAGACTAAAATTCTTTCGGTATGTAGAGATGAATTTAGTATTATTACATTGTGAATGAATAGATGGTTAATATTGTTACTTGTTTAGTGATGTTAGTTGGTTGTTGTGTTGATTTTCAAGATAGGTTAATCCTTGGATAGTCTTTAAAGTAACAGCTTTATTTTCAAAACAAAAATATTGCGAAGGTGCTTGGGGCACGAGCTCCTACGGACAGAACATAGTCCTCAATCCGGTTGTGAAAAATTTATCGCTATACAAATCACTAAATTTTCCTTCCTAAGGTTATGGTCTAATAATCTTACTCCATGATTTTTTTTGCCACTGTCTCAAACATGGTATCTACCCTCCTCCTTAACTGTAGTCAATGGTTGAGGATAATTTGAACCTTTTTTCTCCTCAAACTCCATTGGTGACGAGAGAAAATATGGGAAATTATCCAAAAGTGATCATACCAAAAACATCTCTTAAGAAGAAGAAAATTTATAGCATAAAAAGGAACCAATAACAGATTTAGAAGTTGATACCACCCTAGATATCCTGTAAAAGCTTCATGCATCGAGTGTTTACATACGGTACAGTTGAGTTAATATGAATTTACTTTTTCAATATTTATTTTTTCTTATTACTTTTTCAATATTCAGTCAAAAAATGAAAATTAATAAATAGTATTATTTAACGAACTCAGAGACAACTATATAAATATAGGAATATTACTGTTTTTTGTTCTCTGAATGCATCCATTGTTGATTGTTATTTCGGTTACGCAATCTATATGTTTGGAAAACCCAGTTCAACACAATTTTAAGATTATATCAAAATACTTATGAAGGTTTTCAACACCTTCAACACAAGCTCAGTATGAACTATCAAAGAAGTGTGTTAATTTTTAAGAAATAGGATGAAACAAAATAAGAACCAAGTCCTCCAAATTCACGGAGTGTCCTTAAGGAATTAATTCCCCTTAAGTACCCGAGGTTGTGGAATTTTTCCTCCTAGGATAATATGGTTCACAATTCGACAGTAGCGGTACCTCATACTATCGAATTCGTCGAATACATTCAACAACAGCTTGATCACAATGAGTTTTTAAAAGTTGAAGAGTGTTTTCAATTCTGTAATTTTCATTACTACCTGTGGAAAAAAATGCTGATATTTATAGCCATTAAGTGCTTCTTACAAAAAGAAGCAATGATTCCTTAGAAAGGTGCATCCCTTTGGAACAGTCATGTCTATCCATTCGAAACAATGAATCTTTTCTAAACAGTCACATCTAACTGAATAGTCACCTCTTTTCCAAAATAATGTGTCATTTCCTCAAAGGGTTGCGTCCCTTTCGAGGCAGCATTTTAGCCTTTTTACAGTCGTTTTTGCACTACATGCATGCACGTTCATGGAGGAATAAATAATTTTTTGTTTTTCCTTGGATTTTTTGAATCACTTATTTTTTCAAGTTTCAAATAAATTTTGTCTATAAAATTAATCTCATCGATCAGTAGCAAAATCCAAAGCCGAAGCCGAAGTCGAAGTTGAAGCCGAGACAAGTGAGTGAGCGACTACGATGACGTGAAACACCTCTTTGTTCTTGCCTCACTATCTATGTGGAGTTGTGTTTCTTAATAAGAATATATGAAAGTTTCTTTCTCCCACCAATGTGGGAGAATTAGTAGACTTACCTTATTGTAAGCACACTTTCCTTTTAAGTGTGATTTCTCTTTCCCTCCACTAGTTCCCTCTATTTTCTATTGACACATTTAACTTGAACCCAACAATCTCCCACATAAATGGGAAATGTCTATTGTTTATAAAACATTACAGACAAATATGTGATCAGTAAGCAAAGACTGATTGCTTCTGTATAAGTGGGTTTCCCTTTGAACTTTATATAGTGAACATGCATCAAATGCACTCGGTCAATCAATAGATTTGATATCTTTGAACCGTAGAGATTTATTGTACACCTAGACAACACATGTCATACAACAACCTTTTATCATTTATGGTTCTCATAGTTTTGTTTGTTTTAGCCATGAACACGTTCTGGTTTTATGAGAGCTTAGAGAATAGGCCTTTACTAACATTCTCCTTGAAGAGGCTTCCATTTCACTCTCACATAGGTAATTTCTAAACATTCAATCCTATAGATTAAACTATTTGGTCAAATCCATCAAATTTAGATAATCATTAAAAGGCTTCACACCACAAGCCTTATCCTTATTTACTAAAAATTATCTACTTCATGAGAATAGGGTGGGTATATTGACAATGTTGAATCTGTCAGACATAACTTTGTTTGATCTCCTTGAACCTAGCTCTTGGGATCTCCAATCTGCTAGGTAGAGTTACCACCATGCTGACTTGTCCTAGGCTGTAAACCCATTCCCTTCGATATTCTCTCAACTCCCTCTCAATATAGGTCTTTTGTAAGTGAATCCAAAATATTATCTTTTGAATTCACATAGTCAATAGTGATAATTCCACTAGATATAAGTTCTCTAATGGTATTATGTCTCTATTTTATGTGATGAGATTTATCATTGTACATCATGCTCCCTGCCCTACCTATTGTCGCTTGACTATCACAGTGTATACATATTGGTGCCAATGGTTTTGGGCCAATAAGGAATATCTTTCAATAAATTGAAGAGCCATTCTGCTTCTTCACCGGCTTTATCTAATGTGATAAAATCTAATTCCATTGTGAAGCGAGCAAGACATGTCTATTTGGACTATTTCCAAGAGACTGCTCCTCCACCTATAGTAAATACATATCCACTTGTGGATTTTACTTCATTCAATACGGTGATCTAATTTTCATCACTATATCCTTAAATTATCATATGATATTTATTATAATGTAAAGCATAGTCTTGAGTGTATTTAAGATACCCCAAAACTCTTTTCACTGCCATCCGATGAGTTTTATTGGGATTACTCATGTACCGGCTCAACTTACTAATAGCACATGCTATTTCTGTCCATGTATAATCCATGATATATATTAAACATTCCAAAACTCTTGCGTAGTCCAACTGTGGGTCACTTTCACCTTCATTCTTTTGAAGTACAAAACTCACGTCCAATGGAGTTATGGCAATACCAAATTCTAAATACATGAAGTTGTCAAGTACCTTTTCAATGTAATGAGACTGTGACAACGCCAACCCTTGTGGAGTGTTATGGATTCTTATTTCTAAGATCACATCCACAACTCCAAGTTCTTTCATATAAAACTTGTTTTCAAGCATCCATTTCTTAGCATTTTGTCTGAAATGTCTCTACTAATGATCAACATATCTTTCACATACAAACAAATAATGACTATGTGGTTTGGAGTATCTTTGATGTAAACATATTTATCTCATTCGTTTACTTTAAACCCGTTTGCCAATATGGTTTGATCAAACTTTGAATACCATTGTTTAGGTGCTTGTTTTAGTCTATAAAGTGACTTAACTAGTTTGTAAGCCTTCTTTTCTTTATCAGTAACCATAAAACCCTCGAGTTGTTCAATGTAAATTTCTTCCTCCAATTGTCTATTTAGAAATGTTGTTTTCATATCCATTTGATTCATTTCAAGACTATACACCATCACCAAGGCAATTAACATCCAAATTGATGTTAAGGTTGTTACATATGAGTATGTATCAAAGTAATCAAGGTCTTCTTTCTGTTTAAAGCCTTTTACTACAAGTCTTGCCTTGTATTTGTCAATAGTATTATGTTCTTTCATTTTCCTTTTGAAGATCCATTTAGAACCTAAAGGTTATTTCCTAGAGGAAGATCAACCTACTCCTAAGTATGGTTGCTAAAGATTGATTCAATCTTACTATTGACTACCTCTTTGATTCAATCTTACTATTGACTACCTCTTTGATTCAATCTTACTATTGACTACCTCTTTCTAAAAGGATAAGTGTGAAACGACATTACTTCTTTAAATGTTTGAGGCACATTTTCTAAGAAAAATGTTACAAAATCCAATACAAAAAAAGTTGACATTCTTTGATGTGTACTACATCTTGGATTCTCATCATTATGTACATCCTCACTTAGTTCATCTCAAGGTCATGTAGACCTTCCACTAGACTGGTCATATCTATGGATAAATGTGTTCAAAGAACTCATCATTATCTGATTCAATTATTATGTTTTCATTGATAACCGGATGTTTGGATTTATAAACCAAAAACTAGCATGCTTTATTACTTTTAGCATATCCTATGAACATGCAATACATGTCTTAGGTCCTATCTTTACCCTTTTAGTGATTGAAACTTAGACTTTTTCTATATACCACTACACTTTGAAATAGTTCAAGTTGTGTATCCTTCCTTTCCATTTTTCATATGGAATTGATTGAGTCTTACTATGGGGCAATCTGTTGAGTATTCCGTTAGCTGTAAAGATAGCTTTCCCCTACAAGTTTTGCGGTAAACCTAAACTTATTAGAAAGACATAGTTTTTTCTCTTCACAGTTCTATTAGATTGAGGTGAATATGGGGTCGTAGTTTGATGGATAATTCCATTCTCTACACATATTTTTGCAAAGACAGATTCATATTCTCTACCTTTATCACTTCTTATCATTTTGATCTTTTTCTCTAACTGATTTTCAACTTCTATTTTATATTGCCTAAAGGTATCTATTACTTCATCCTTACTCTTTAGCAAATAGACATAATAATATCTAGTGCAGTCATCAATAAAAGTTCTAAAATACTTTTTTTCACTACGAGATGGTGTTTATTTCATCTTACAAATATCAGTGTGTATTAATTCTATGGGATTGAAATTCCTTTCAACGAACTTATATGGAACCTTAGCATACTTTGATTCCACACACGTTTGACATTTTGATTTATTGCACTTAAAGTTTGGAAAAACTTCTAAGTTAATCAGTTTCACAAAGTTTTGTAATTGACATGTCCTAATCATTCATGCCACAATTTATTAGATTCAAGAAAGTAAGAAGAAACAGAACTTTTATTGATTTCGACTGTCATTACATTCATCTTAAATAGGTCCTCAGTAAGGTAGCCTTTTCCTACGTACACTTCCCATTTGCTAATTACAATCTTGCCAAAAATAAATACACATTGAATCCATTTTTGTCAAGAAGTGATACGAAAATCAAGTTCTTTCTTAACTCTGATACATAAAGGACATTTTTGAGAGTAAGTAGAATTTTCCTATCCCTTTATCTTTTACAGATGCAAAATTTGCCATATAGATCTTCTCTTCTCCTTGAGCCAGAGCAAACGCAACAAACAACTCCTTAGTTGCACAAATGTGGAAGGTGGCTCCAGAATCCATTTAAAATTCTCGAGGATTTTCTACCAGGTTACATTTCGAAAGCATGACACATAGATCCTCCATTTCGTTCTTGGATTCAACCATATTTGGTTTATCCTTCTTTTTACCTTTCTTTGGGGAACGACAATCTTTAGACTTGTAGTCAATCTTGTCACAATTAAAGCATTTCCATTTGAATTTCTTCTTAGTTTGGTTGCTTTATTGTCCAACTTTATTCTGCTTCTTTGATTTATTGGGGCCGTCTTCTACAATAATAGCTCCATTCATTGAAAAATTTCCTTTAGACTACTTCTCTGCGGCTTTGTTGTCTTCCTCAATGCGCAACCTCATAATGAGGTCTTCTACTGTCATCTCCTTTTATTTGTGTTTCAATTAATTCTTGAAGTCCTTCCACAAAGGTGGCAACTTCTCTATTATTGTAGCAACTTGAAACGTCTCCTTCATATCGAAAGCTATAACAAAGTTCATTTGAACATAAGAATATTTTTAACATGTTCAAATAAGGTATTCACTAAATTCATATCCTCAACAAGGAGATCATGGACGATGACTTGTAATTCTCGTACTTGAGAAACGACAATCTTGTTGTCAATCATTTTGTACTCAAGGAATCATTCAACAAAGAACTTCTTGGTTCCTGCATCCTCAGTCTTATATTTCTTTTCAACATATTTCACAATTCTTTAGATATCTTTATTCTTCTATAAACGTTGTATAAGTCATCTTGGAGGTTACTTAGGATATAATTTCTACATAGGAAATCAAAATATTTCCACACCTCTATTACAACGAATCGCTTCTTATCCGAAGTTTCTTTAGGCACTTCTAGAGCATTTTCTGATATAAACCCTTAAAGACATAAGGTTGTCAGATAGAAGAACATCTTCTATTGTCACCACTTGAAATCAATTTCAGAAAATTTTTTGGGCTTTTCCGCTAGTGCCATAGCGGGTGGCGCCATTGTGTGACTGGTTGTAGCAACACTAGTTGCTGCCACACTTATCATACCATCAACTTGACTGTCTGCAATCATTTTTCCTCACAAAAAGATAGTCAACTTTGGTATATCACAATACTAATTAAAAGTTTATAGCAACTTTAAACACTACTTATTTCTAGTTTAATGAGAAAGTTTTTATGCTTTCAATCATTAACCGGATGAGATTTAACTTGTGATGAGATTTTTATTTCTTCAAATCACTTGTTAAGTTCAAACAGAGTATAAAGCATAAAGCTTTAATCTCCAGAAACCAAAAACTATAGATTATGAAAAATTTAACTCCTTAAGATTGTTGTTTCAGGTACACAATCTGTACATTTGTGAAATCCACTTCAACACAAGTTCAAGATTATACCAAGAACACTTATGAAGTTTTTCAAAACCATCAGCATAAGTTAAATATGATCTATCAAAAAAAGTGTGTTATTTTTTAAGAAATAAGATGAAACAGAAGAAGAACCAAGTCCTCTGAATTCATGGAGGCCCTTAAGGAATTAATTCCCCTCAAGTACCCGAGGTTGTGGAATTTTTCCTTCCAGGATAAAATGGTTCAAAATTCCACAGTAACGGTACCTCAAATTATCAAATTCGCCGAACACACTCAACAACTTGATCACAATGAGTTTTTGAAAGTAGAAGAGTATTTTTAATTTTGAAATTTTCATTACGACCTATGGAAAAAATACAGCTATTTATAGCCATCAAGTGCCTCTTACAAAATGAAGCAATGGTTCATCAGAAAGGTGTATCCCTTTGGAGCAGTCATGTCAGTCCATTCAAAACATAGTATCTTTTCTGAACAGTCATATTCGACCAAACAATCACCTCTTTTCTTACCAAACAGTCACTTTTTTTCTGAACAGTCATTTCCTCTAAGGGTTACGTCCTTTCCAAGGCAACATTTCTGCATTTCTGCAGTCATTTCTGCACTGCATGTATGCACATTCATGGAGAAAAAAATATTTTTTTGTTTTTCCTTGGATCTTTTGGATCACTTGTTTTTTCAAGTTTCAAATAAATTTTATCTAAAAAATTAATCTCATCGATCGAGTATTTGACAAATTGGAATCCAAATTCGAAGTCGAAGCCGAAGCCAAAGCCGAGTTAAGTAACAATGATGACGATGAGAGGCATCTCTTGGTTCCTGCCTCATTATCCATGTGGAGTTGTGTTTCTTAATAAGAACACATGAAAGTTACTTTCTCCCACCAATGTGGGGGAATTAGTAGACTTTCCTTATTCTGAGCACACTTTCCTTTTAGGTGTGATTTCACTTTCACTCTACTAATTCCCTCCATTTTCCATTCACACATTAAACTTGAACCATCATTAACTGGTCGAGGAAATTGTGATCCTTTTTTGTAAAAATGTTCTATGACAATAGAAATCATAGAGTCACGCTTGAAAGCGACTGTAAGATAGTGAATGATATACATGGCATTTAGAATAAATCTTCAGGGTAGTCAAAGATTTGGGCCATCTCCAACAATGCATTTTTCAAATTTCTACCGAGAACGAAGTCGAATAGTGGATGCATAATCCAAATGGAGCCATATGGTTCATGATACGACTATTTACCAATCCAGTTTTCTTCCAAGAAAGGCTAACAGACCTTACTAAATGGACATGCTATAGGTACCTGCTTTAAGATGCAAAGCTACAAAGATTTTTTTCACTAGTAACCTCTTTTTGGTTGAACAAACTATATTATTGATACCCAAACTTGTAACTCACTTTAAAAAAAAAACTATAACTAAAACTATCGACCAAATACAAAACTAAGTTCAAATCCCCAAATGTGATATATGTTGGCTGCCACCATTGCCCATTGAAAGCCTCTATTTAGCCTTTCTTTTCGGCATTACTATCCTCTCCCTATTACTTGAAGCTCCATATTTTGTATTATTATTCCCACTCCACTGTAGCAAAATAAACATGTAACTTTTGGTAAATTCACAATTAAAGAACAAGTGCTAAACTGTTTCAATTGATTTGCCACATAAGAGACAGTTTACTTCTTGAGGAACTTGTAACCTCTTCTATGCAAATCAATTGATCTAATCATAAATTCTTGTAGAATTAATTAGACTTAAATAAGTGTAGAATTCACCTGATTCGGTTGAATCCTTTCTTTGCAATTTGGAGAGTACATTAGTGTTGATCGAGGTAGGAGCAAGGATAGAACCTTTAGCTTCCATAGATTTCCTTAAAACGTACCTTGTATATAATAACCAAAAAAAGAATACATGAACCCGAGGTATGAAGTGACTAACCTCAATGAAATTTTCTAGAGTTATGGATAGGTATGTTATTTATATTCTTGTTATCCAAGATCTACGGTTAAGAGGTTTGCGAAAAATTGAGAATACGATTTTCATATTTCCAATTATGCTGCCCAAAAATTAAGGTTTGACTATACATTAGATACCACATCATCAATGGTGATCTCTTTGGATTTTTTGATCCTAATCCAGCAGTTAGGAGTACCCCATTTATCCAAGTTAATAAGCCACTTGACTTACCTTCAGAGATCTTCAAATTCGATACAAAAATTGTTGGATCAATAGTGATGGATCATTGGGGTAAGTGTATCTAATTCATTGTTAGCTTCATGAAAATAATGTTGGATGACCAAGAAGCACCTATAGTCTTCTAATATATCTAACGTTTCATTCCATCTTTTGAAGGTTTGGATTTATGTCCTATTTTTTTCTTGTATTTATTTCTTTTGTGTAATACAACAAGGTAAGAGTTGATGCTAAATCCCTTACCCCCAAAGTAGGTGAAAGCCTGGATGGATGATTCTATTAAACAGGGAAAAAAAGCAAAAAAAATTACAAAGGCAACTAGTCTTGTTAGAATAGGTAAAATAGTTAAAATAAGGGAAAAGAACATTGAGTGGCTAATTTCAAAACAATTGAACCATGTTTGGTCATTGAATAGAAAATGTCTCTTTGGCATTTTTATTTCAATACGTAGCCCCATTTTCAGATAGCCCAAAGCCCATAAAGTTAGACTAAATTAACTATTTTGTCTTCTTCATTGTTCTTTTTTTCTCTTTTTGCATTATATATACTAAAAATATATGTCTTCTTCATTTTCCATTTTACTTTTCATTTTTAATTTTTTCTAACACTATAACCCTCCTTTTTTCTTATCTTTCTTCAGTCCTGCACAGAAAAGATCAGAACCCGACATAAGTCCTATCTTTTTTCTTCAATTCATAATTTTTTTCTGTTTAGATTTGTCCCGTTGAGTTCAATTCTTGTATAATTTGTTTAATTTTGACTTATTGTGACTGTGGGATTACAATTGATATTATTTTTAGGAAGTATCTAATTGAAATTTCTTCTTTCTTTTCATGATTCTTTATGCTTACATTAGGATGAATCAAAATAGAAAAATGAAAAGTATTTTGAAGTTAACTGGTAGAGGATTCAAAGTTATTCCTAATTTTGTTGTTGATGCTGATGGTTTCTCTTTTTCTTAAGTTCAGCTAAAGGATGCATAAATGTGTAAAAACTGTATAATTATTGTATAAAATACATATCTATTTCAGATTTATATAGAAACAGTATAAAATGTGTATAAAACTATATTATTATTGCATAAAATATGTATCTAAATAATTATTGAACATATATGTTGTATAGGATGTGTACAAAAATTGTATAACTATTGTATATAATATGTATCTTTATAATGGTTGCAGCTAAATGTTGTATAGAATGTGTATGAAAACTAGATAATTATTATATAGAATATATATATTTGAATAATTATTGCAGCCAAAGGTAGTATATGATGTGTATAAAAGTTTTATAATTATTGTTTAAAATATTTATCTATATATGATGCGTATTGAAAGTGTATCATTATTGAATAAAAATGTATCTGTTACGATTGTATTGTGTTGTATTGTATCAATATGTGTCAATACATTAGAATACTTATGTATTGTGTGATATGAATGTGTATTATTACATATGAAGGTTGTATCAATACATTAGAAGATGAGGATACAATAATCCTTATATGTAATGGACCTCACGGTTATTTTCCTCATTTTAATAAATTTTTGGTGACTAGAGCTTATCTATAACTGCCCAAGTTCTATTTTTTGGGTGGTTCGTTTGAGAATTTTAGTGATAAAAAATATGTTATGGAAAATTTAATCAAAATTAACATTTGGTAGAAACACAATTTATTACCCTTCTAAAATATTTTTAATTTGTATAAGATTATTTAGTAATAATATATCTATATTACTTTATAAATAGTATCTATATTACTTTATAAATAGTTTTATATCTTATTAATATTTTAAGAGGAAATGGTGAATCCGTATAAGTTAAAATATTATTATTATATAATAGAGGTTTTATTAAAAATAATTTTCTATTAATTATGATATATTTGAAATATTACATTTATGTTATCACGAACCTATGCAATACCCGAGTACGAATATAACAGAGAAGAAGATCTTATCTTGACAAACCACTCCACGTGGATCCTAGGGAAAAAGGCACCAAGTAAAGTGATGGTGTGGTGGCATCATCGTGCTTATTCTTTCTAACCCAGGTCTCTATTTAGTTAACCTAGCCTACATGGACACCAAGCAGCTGCCATGGAGGGATGAACACAAGCTTTTGACTCCGTGCAAGAGAATTGGGACATGAAATCAATAGAATAATCATGAATTTACCACATTAGTGTGAAAATCCCCCTCTCCATTACTACCAGGCTATGAGGTAATTCTAGGAGGGTTTTTAGAGAAAACCTCATCCTCTTTAGCACTAAAGAGGAGAAAAAATAATTATTAAAAATGGACTCAAGTTTTGGTCCCGTCATCTCGCTATAGCATCCTAACGACTGCACTGGCTACACTGGTGTAGCAACTTACCGTTGCTATGGAGACATCGCTATCAAGATGACATCAGCCCAACCCAAAATTTTAAATTTCAAATTTTTAGTCATGTCACGCCATATTAATTCAAGATCGTATTTTCAAAATTTTTGTAACCCAGACCCATAATGAGGTGTCTTTTAGTGGTACAGAATAGTTCATTACATATGTACTTGGTGGAGATTTTTCTTAGATTATTAATAAATATTGACTTGGACACAAGGATTAAACTTGTGTTCGATAATTTAGCTATAAGATGTTGATGTTGAGCATGACCTGCATCAAAATTTTGCTTTTCCCCTAATGTCCAATCAAATGTTATGCCTCAGTAATAACGAGATGAAGTTTCAATGTTTGATTATTCTAGAGGGAAAGGAGTTAATTAATTGTTGATAAACTAAGCAGGGGATATATTTTCTTTTTCCTTTAGATGAGAAAGCTCTAAGAAGGGGATATATTTACTTTAATGGATGATGATGGTTAACAACTTTAGTTCTGCAGTCGAAAATGGATTGAGAAAATGGTCGAACAGACTATTTTAATAACGACAGTGAGCTTTCTCCAATGAAGGTAAAGTGGTTGTTTCTAATAAACCATTAACTTAAGTAAAGAAAATATAATAGCAAAGAAGTCATGCTGAAAAACAATTGAGAAAATAACAAGTTGCAACAACAAAAAGTAGGATAGTTAAAGCAAAATAAACGATAGATAATGCTAAAATCAAAGAACGAGATAGTAAGAGGGTAGTAAAAAAATTGATAAGGAAACTAGACAATACTCGACTATCTACAAATCGACCTTCATAATTTCCTGTGTAGGGACATGTCTTTAGTAAGCTATAGGCATATCATGTCTTGAAAAATCAGTTTGCTGCAATACTTCTTCGGCTACCTCTACTACCACTATATAGCCAATATTCTATACCTCTTCACTGGAGCGTCTATGCATCTTCTCTTTACATACCCGAACCATCTCAACAAGTATTAGGAGAGAACACAACTTTGTATCAACTAAAAAATACAGAGAAAGTAAGAACTTAAGGAATTAGGAGAGGATAAAGTTTTCACATAGGTTACAACCTTATTGAACTGAAGTCCTCCTTCAATCCTAGCAACATCAACTTGTTCAAATTTTTTTGTTAATGATCGAGATTTACTATTGTAACGTTGAAACAACATGTCTCTATTATTCATAAACCTCAAAGGACTCAAATAAGTATTATCAGGTAATGGTATTGTCAATATCTTATTCCATGAATTTATTTTTCTTACATACAACCAAATTTTGCAACTCTGATGATAATCTTCCAATGTCCTATTCAAACAAAGATAAAGGGTGGAAAACATTTTCCAAGAAAATATTTTACCGAAAGAAAAGTTGTTTCTTACTTATTTTCTTGTGCTCATTATGCCAGTAGAAATATTTTTTCTAAAAATATTTATATATATTTAACGCAAAATAAAGAGAACAAATAAGGTAAGAGGAGTGGAGTAAGAAAAAATTTAATTTAAAAAAAGAACTAAAAAACAAATTGGACGGTAGTAGGGGGTAGGATAAAAAAAAGTTTTGAGGTTAGGGGTAATAAAATTTTTAAAATTATTTTTAGTTAATTTTTATATTTTTTTTTGGGTGTGGGAGGGGGAGGGGAGGGCGGAAGGGAGAAGGGGCTGGTAGGGGTGGGGGTGTCGGGATGGAGAGAAAAAAATTGAAATCTTTTAAAGAAATTATAAATAATTTTTTTTGGACGGGGTAGGGATCGAGGGTAGGGGTGGGTAAGAATTTTTTATTTTGAAATGGGGGTGGGTGACTTTGAGATTGGTATGAACATTGCAACTTATCTCTCTATTTTGATTAAGGAAGTGATTTTTGTTAATTTGAAGGAACTTGTTTTCGTAGAGAAAATATTTTCCAAACTTTTTAGCCAAATAATACGAGTAAATAAAAAAATATTTTTCCAACAACCTTTTCCTTCATACCGAACACACCCAAAGTTTTTCTCCTAGACCATACAAATAGAATTTGTCGGATAGTCTGACCACCGCGGAAGTAATAATTCCTTCTGAAATTGTTCCTTCTGTAAACAAATACATACTATAGTACAATTAAATTAATCTTTCCTCTCCATTACGTAACCAACCCTATTTTCTATAACACTGATCCCATCAAAGAAATAACAATAATTTGACATGCCAGTCGATTTCCACATATTACTTTTTCTTGAAAATATATTAATCTACATGTCTTCTATATTAACATTATCAACTCTTAGTCCTAGTCTAAGTAATTTGAATCCATAAACACAAGGTAAATAGCTAAAATTATTTGAACTTCATACCAACCTCTGTTACTCTGATTTGGACGAACGATTCTTCTTGATTTTCTGGTGGCCAGATTCTACAGAACGATTATCTCATTAGATGAGAAATAATTTTTGATAGGGACAATTTGTAAATTCTGTCCTCTTCTAGTTCCTAAATTGTTTACTTTATCAATTTATTCAAGTAATTTAAAGTTGTGTTCTCTCCTAGTTATATATTGAGATTTCATTTACAAGAGCATATAAGTTGACACTTTATGGTGAACAAGCACTTTACTATTTGTTATTATCTTTTCTTTTAGAACTCTTAAAATCACTCAGTTAGTAATTTTTATTAGTGCCATAAGTATTATGTTATTATTTTAGATTAAAGTTCTTTTTGTATATAGAGATAAATTTAGCATTATTACATTGTGAAAGAATAGATGGTGAAGATTGTGATTTGTTTAGTGATGTTGGTTGTTGTGCTGCTTTTCAAGGCAGGTTAACCTTGGATAGTCTTTAAAGTAGGTGAGACTGTCTGATTTTCAAAACATAAATATTGTGGAGGAGCTTGGGGCACAAGCTCCTATGGGCAGGATATAGTCCTCAATCCAGTCGTGAAAAATTTACCCCTATACAAATCACTAAATTTTCCTCCCTTAGGTTATGGTCTAATAACCTTACTCCGTGATCTCTTTTTTTGCCACTGTCTCCAACATGGGCTCTAACCTTAACCATAGTAAATGGTTGAGGATAATTTGAACCTTTTTCCTCCTGAAACTCCATTGGTGACTCATGATAGGCGAATTTACACGCATATAGCATTAGATTTTGCCCATATTTTAGCCAAGTTTTGAGAACAAATTATATATTTCATGCACTTTTAATCCTTTTTCCTGTAAGTGAGCTAACGAACATGATTAGCAAAGTTTCAGGTATAAATGATGCAGAATTCAGCATTTTATGGATAACTTGACGCCAAATAAAGCTTCACGAAGGGAGAAAAGGGAGTCTTGGACGCCAAGGACCAAAAGTGGCGCATGGAAAATCTGTCCTGGGCTAAAACAACAATTCTAAAGACTTTGGGGACTAGCAGTAATTTATTAGGATTAGGATAATGATACTTTAACCTAGTAGGATTGGGTTAAGTATTTTATTAGCTTAGTAGGAATAGGATATGGGTATTATAAATACCCTATTTTGCTAGATATTTTAATTTATTCCACACAATTCACCCATTCCCCCATTCCATCAATTCCCATCCATCCACCATCCATCCATCCATCAAAACAATTCTTTTTAATTCTTATTACTTTCTATTCATCTATTCAATTCTTAATTTCCGCAACAAGAGAAATGTTACTTTGCTAGGAATTCACACCTAACGCCTACCACACTACTACTACACGAAATCTTTATTGTGGTATAATAACAATGTCAATTGTGATTTCCTTCGCATTCATGGGTAACTAAACTTCTCTGTTGGGGTTATGGAAGCCATATGAGATACTATCTATTGCTATGAGTTTGTGAGTTCGTGACACTTATGCTGCTTATATCATTATTCTCTTCATCTTAATCTAAATTCTTTGTGGTTGCAAACGCAAGAATACGCCAGTATAGCATTAACTTGTTCGAAAGAAAAGTTATATGTCTGGAAAAGAGATAATTTCAAGGTAGTAGGGTCCCATCCCCTATTAAAAAGTTAGTGTCGTAACTGGATTAACCTCTTGGAGAATTTGTACCGTTAGATACGCTTTAAGCTCGAAAGAGTTAAAGTGAAATAATCCTCGAATAGGTCGAAAGACGCCTAGATTTACTATCGAATACAATTCTCTATAAGCACATGCATGTCTGAATTCCGCATAACTCATAGCCAATAGAGACGTAAACTCAGAAGGTGGACATAACCCCAACTCTTCAATTCTTATTGTTTTACAACCTACTAAACATTCTTTCTTTTTACTTTGCTATTTTCAGTTCTTACTTTAATATTGTGGTTACACATTACAATCCCCCCTTTTTATGAGACTTGCACTAAAAGTCTAGTAATCTTTGCTCACTTGTTGACCGGCTATTCCTTGTGGGATCGATACCCAACCCAGTTGGGTTCTATATTTGACAGTGACCGCTTTACACTCCTACGAGAGCTGTAGATTGAGCGTTATCAAAAATTGGCGCCGTTGCTGGGGAATACGAATGTCAATTAAGTTTGTGATAATTACTAGACCCTTTGGTCAAAGATTCATGTACTTTTACTTTTAGTTTTTTGTTTTTGTTTACTGCAGGTTTTTATTCAGTGCATGCCCCATACTCGAAGTTCTGGTCAACCGTTATTACCTATCAATCCTGAACCACAACGAATTGGCAGAATGGAGGCACAAACGGAAATTGAAAGAATGACTGCTCAACAGGAGCAGGCGAGATTAGCTGCTCTTGCCGCCGCCCAAGTACACCAAAAAAACATTGATAACCCTGGGCGAGCAACAAATCCTAACGATGAGGATTTAGGTGATGACGAGTTACTAAACCCAAGGCATGATGCTGAAATCGCAACACCTGCCAACAGAAGAGGTCGTCAAGATCGGTTTAGGTATGATCGCCAACCCATGCAACCAGCTTTTGACGACGATGATGATGATCTTGATGGAGCCAGAGCCACAGGAGCCATTATTCCTCCACCATTAGCGCCCGGATCCAAGTTCAACATCACAAACACCATGATTCAGTTATTGCAACTCAAGGGATTATTTGGTGGACTAGCAGGCGATGATCCGAATATGCATCTCATCAACTTTATTTCTACATGCAAGTCGTTTGACAATCCTGGTGTTGGTCAGAATGCAATTCGATTATGTCTATTTCCATTGTCTCTGTCTGGGGAGGCAACTCTATGGTTGAATGGGCTGACTCCTGATTCTATTACAAATTGGAGGCAATTGAGAGATGCTTTCCTAGAAAGATTCTTTCCGCCATACAAAAGAGCACAATTGAGAGATGAAATCAGCAACTTTCGTCAGTTTCCAACCGAAGCCCTTCATGAAACATGGGAGAGGTTCAAGACAAAGCTAGCGAGATGCCCAAACCATCATATGACTAATGTTCACCTAATGGAGATATTATACAGAGCCTTGAATTCAATAACTAAACCAGTGGTGGATAATGCAGCAGGTGGGTCATTTATGGACCTCACCTTTGTTCAGGCAAGTGATATGCTAGATCGTATGACAAAGCAAAGTAGAGTTTGGCATACCAGAGATTCTGAGGTAGCAAGCTCTATTGTATCTATTGGCATGATAGAAGAACAAAGGCGAAGAGAAGAAGAACGTGATCAAGATATGACGCACATGAAAACACAAGTGGATCTTCTTACAAAGCATATACTATCAGGGAAGACCGAAAAAGTCAAAGCTGTTGCGTTAAAAGGAAGAGACGAATCTGATTCAGAAGAAGAAGCCAACTACTTAAACAATCAGGGGAGTTTCCGAGGTAATACCCAAGGAAACCAAGGTCGGAACTATTATGATAAATCAGTAAACAGGGACCAAGGTAGTTGGAAGAACAAGAATGACAAGAGTGGTTTATACGTTCCCCCAGGAAGACGTGACACCACCTCATCTGGTTTTGGAAGTATGGAAGACATGATGGCTAAACTATTGAAAGGAGTGGAAGCAACCAGCGCTGGAGTAACGGAGGTAATAAATGACTTATCCTCAATGAAACAATTGGTTGACTTACACTCCACTTCTATAAAGCAAATAGAGCAGCAATTGAGCCAACTTTCAGAAGCACTGAATAAAAGAAAGGCTGGCACTTTACCTAGCGACACTATGCAAAACCCAAGGAATGATGGGTCATGCATGGCCATTACTACCCGAAGTGGTAAGGTGCTGGAAACTTTAGCAAAAGGCAAGCAAGTGGTTGACGAAGTAGTGGACATTGATGATAAGGCGAAAGGGAAAGATGCCGCAGCAGCTGAACCTGATGTCCATAACGTCACCCCTCACGATTTGCAACCTGAAAAAGATGAAAAACGGAAGAAAGAGGAGAAGAAAGCCGTGGAGAGAACTATTCCCTATCCACCACCACCTTTTCCTCAAAGATTGAAGAAGGTGGCGGATGATACAAAGTTCAGCAAATTCATGACTATGTTAAAACAGTTGACCATTAATGTTCCGTTGGTAGAGGAACTAGAACAAATGCCTGGGTATGCGAAATTTATGAAGGATCTTTTGACAAAGAAATGGGTAGTAATCTATGAGTTGAAGGATACTGTTCATCACTGCAGCGCAAACGCTACCCGATCACTAGTTCAGAAAAAGGCCGACCCTGGTGCCTTCACTATTCCTTGCACGGTTGGATCTATGAATTTTTCCAAGGCATTGTGTGATCTGGGTTCTAGCATCAATTTGATGTCACTATCCGTCTACAAGAAGTTGGGGTTAGGCGATCCGACACCAACCAATATGAGGCTCGTGATAGCTGATAGGTCGGTAAAACGACCTGTGGGTATCTTGAATGATGTGTTGGTGAAGGTTTCTTTATTCATCTTTCCTGTAGACTTCGTTATTCTGGATTGTGAGGTGGATTCTGAAGTTCCCATAATCTTGGGACGTCCTTTCCTTGCAACAGGAAGTGTGCTGATTGACAGGAGAGCTAATGAGCTTTTGTTTCGGTTGAATGACGAAGTGGTCCATTTTGATATATGCAAAGCAATGAAGCAGCCCAGCGATATGGATGTGTTCTCTGTAGCTTATAAGTATAAGAAAGCATTATCTGTAAAGAAACAACTTACTATTGAGCCACTGTCTACTGCACTGCTGAATGTTGAGCATGAGGATGATGAAGATTATGAAGAAAATATGTGTGCTCTAACAGGAATAGGGTCCTATTCTCATACTCCTAAATAGTTGGACCTTGATCTTACAAATCAACCTTCACAAACAGTGAAGACTTCCATTGTAGAGCCACCAATGCTAGAATCGAAAGAGCTCCCCAATTACCTAAGGTATACGTTCTTGGGATATGGAAATACACTTCTGGAGAGTGTTGCGGATAATTTAAGTGAACAACATGTAGAGGCTCTTATCTCAGCTCTGATGAGGTACAAGAGAGCTATGGATAGGAAGATTGATGATATAATTGGTATCTCTCCTGAGGTATGTATGCACAAGAGTCATATCAAAGAAGATTGCATGCCTACAAGTAAGTATCAGCGTCTTCTGAATCCATTGAGAAAACGATGCCCCATCTATCTCGATGAAGACTAAGTAATCGAGATAGTTATGTCGTGCCGCGACAATAAATCAAGCGCTTGGTGGGAGGCAACCCATCGTTTTTAAATGTTTTTAATTGTTTTTGTTTTCTTAGGATTTTGTCGAGCCACGACCAAAACTAAGGCGCTTGATGGGAGGAAACCCATCGGTCTAATCGTTTTTGTTGTTTTTGAGTGAATGTAGGTACAAGAGGTGTCAAAGAGGAGATTGGTTTCAAATTTTGATTTGGAAGTATTTCATGTTGAAGGTGGTAAGTTAGGAATGAAGAAGCAAAAGGCTATGGATTGTGCATTGCTCATGAAAATATAGGCATCGAACAAGGCTAGGCCTAGGTAAAACTAGGCCACGAACAAGGCAAGGCCTATACTATGGCCTAAGGTCTCGGAATCTAGTGTGCCATAGCATAGGCGCCGCCTATGCTAAAGCCTTTTGTCTCTGAATCTCATATGCCATGCAATAGGCGCTGCCTATGGTCACCAAATGCTTTGCAAAAGGCGCCGCCTATGCTCACACAATGCCATAGCATAGGCGCCGCCTATGCAAAAGCATTCTGCTCAACTAGGCATGGCCTATGCTATGGCATTCTGCTCAACTAGGCAAAGCCTTAGGCGCCACCTATGGTTACTTTTGGTCTCCAAATCTGATTTTAAATGGGTCAAAACCCGACACAAGCTTGCCCTATATATAAGAAACTTAGTCTTAGGTCAAAAACACATTGCAAACCTAACATAAGCGCTGCCTACCTCTCCAAATCCTCTCAAAAAAAATTTTCTTTTGCTCTTTTACTTTGCAAGAAAATCATCCGAGGTCATCAATCAAGTAAGTACTACTTTGTTCTTCATTTATATTCCGTAAGTACTACACTACTATGCATATTATGAATTGCTAAATCTTGAAGTAGTATTGGTGATTTGAATGTGGTTTATGTGTTGTGATACAACTAAGTGAGTGAAAACGTAAGAATAATCTTAACATGTTTCCAACTTGAATTTGATTATGATGCACTGTCATACTTTTGCGGAATTGACATGCTCACGAAAATTGCATACTCTTGCCAATAGAAAGCTTACATGTTGGAATGACTAGTTCATCAAGATGAGAATTAAGGTTGACTACCAACATATGAGTTTGTGATTATTTCTAGATGCTATACCTTGATTCAATCTCTATGTAGTAGTCTTGATATATCAAACATGAAAGTATTGCCAAGATTACAAGAAGTATGACTGCACTGATTATATTGTTGGAACATATCACCTAAATGTATGTCGATGAAGTCTGAGTAATCGATATCATTCACTTAATTAGTTTGTGTCAACAAATTAAGTGTGGGGTGGTGCCACTATTGTCTGTTTGTTGATTGAATCTTCCGAGATGAAGCTAACATGACTCTATTGAGATCTCAGGTACAATGGCACCAAAAGACAAGAAAAGAAACCACTTCACAAAGAGGCCAGAAAAGAGGAAGAAAAGAGCAAGGTGAATCCTCCGTGCTGCAAATACCTCGACGCACTCTTGGAAACAAGTGGGGTACTTATGAGGAACTTCTGAGGATGACGACTCTGATGATGATTCCGATGCAGGGGGTATGATCCCGAACATAGAGGATGAGTCCGACTAACCAGGTTCTTCTTATTTATTTTCCATTGAGGACAGTGTGTCCCATCTAAGTGTGGGGTGGTGGTATTTGCATGCTATACTTCTCTATCTGCATTTGTATTTATGTTTGTTTGCTTAGTTTTTTTTTTTTGTTTTTTTTTGTTTTTTTAAGCAGTTAAATTTTTTTTACTTAGCTTTGCATGAAATTATTCTAATAGGCAGCATGAGATTATAACAAGAGTACGTGCTAAAATCATGATTATTGAGACGTTTAGGCTCTAATTATGACTCACTATGTGATATTGTGTGGTTCAATTCCCTCATCTGTTGGGGCAAAAGTCTATACCGCTCCCAATAAAGTCGACCATGTGCCTTGTGTGTGTGAGGATATAGTATATTCTATGTTTGTGGCTGATGCTAAAACTTGCCTGGTATGTATGTAAAGCGAAATAAAGAGTGTGAGTTCGGAGATGATTTAGGCATTTCTTTGGCAACCTGTAATTGTTTACCCTTATTCTAACCTACCCATGAACATCATCCTAGTTAAACCCTTTTGAGCCTTTAGCCTATGTTCTTTGACAGCCTTATATATAAGCCTAATCCATTTTTTTTCAAGACCATAATTTGATCCAAATTCCTAAGTGCTTTAAATTGAAAAAGTCATGTGCCAAAATAAGAGGAAATTGGATGAGCATGATGCCTTAGAATGTATTGGTACTTGAATTTGTTATGAAAAATAATTGCTATCATAAGAGGTATGTTATGAAAAGAAAAAGGAAAAGAAAACTAAAAAGTTAGTTATGTTCAAAAAATTGAAAAACAAAAGAGGTGACAAAGAGAGGTAGATTAAAAGAAAGCAAAGAGGTTGTAGGTTGTTTGAAAGAAAGCATAAATGGCATATTGTGATGTATTAAAGCACTTAGGGAACTTAGTCACTATTTCTGGCCAAAATAGTCCTACCCGTCCCTTAGCCTACATTACAACTCGTAAAAGACCTATTTGATCCTAAGCTTAGCATTCTGACATTTAGTGGAGCATTACACTAAGGGCAAGCCTATGGTCATCAGTTGCAGCATATGAATTCCTTGTGAGAGCGAGAGCAAGGATACTTTTATACCCATGTTTGAAAAATATGCTATACTTAGTGATTATGGGTAATATATTGTGAGACACACATGGTTGATGAGTTTTGGGTAGTTGTGTATGATTCTTTGTGCCTTAACTTTTCAATATGAGTTGTCCACCATCACGAGTCTATGCTAGAGGTTAAATTGTTTCTACTAATGATCGGAAAACTACTCTTTGTTGATAATTGTTGTGCTTGTCTTGACGAATATTTTGTGTTGTTACTGTGAAACCCTAAGTTAATGTTTAGAAGGACATGATAGTTTGTTCAAGGACGAACAAAGCTTTAAGTGTGGGGTGTTGATGATAGGCGAATTTACACGCCTATAGCGTTAGATTTTGCCCATATTTTAGCCAAGTTTTGAGAACAAATTATATATTTCATGCACTTTTAGTCCTTTTTCTTGTAAGTGAGCTAACAAACATGATTAGCAAAGTTTCAGGTATAAATGATGCAGAATTCAGCATTTTATGGATAACTTGACGCCAAATAAAGCTTCACGAAGGGAGAAAAGGGAGTCTTGGACGCCAAGGACCAAAAGTGGCCCATGGAAAATCTGTCCTGGGCTAAAATAGCAATTCTAAAGACTTTGGGGACTAGCAGTAATTTATTAGGATTAGGATAATGATACTTTAACCTAGTAGGATTGGGTTAAGTATTTTATTAGCTTAGTAGGAATAGGATATGGGTATTATAAATACCCTATTTTGCTAGATATTTTAATTTATTCCACACAATTCACCCATTCCCCCATTCCATCAATTCCCATGCATCCACCATCCATTCATCCATCAAAACAATTCTTTTTAATTCTTATTACTTTCTATTCATCTATTCAATTCTTAATTTCCGCAACAAGAGAAACGTTACTTTGCTAGGAATTCACGCCTAACGCCTACCACGCTACTACTACACGAAATCTTTATTGTGGTATAATAACAATGTCAATTGTGATTTCCTTCGCATTCATGGGTAACTAAACTTCTCTGTTGGGGTTATGGAAGCCATATGAGATACTATCTATTGCTATGAGTTTGTGAGTTCGTGACACGTATGCTGCTTATATCATTATTCTCTTCATCTTAATCTAAATTCTTTGTGGTTGCAAACGCAAGAATACGCCAGTATAGCATTAACTTGTTCGAAAGAAAAGTTATATGTCTGGAAACGAGATAATGTCAAGGTAGTAGGGTCCCATCCCCTATTAAAAAGTTAGTGCCGTAACTGGATTAACCTCTTGGAGAATTTGTATCGTTAGATACGCTTTAAGCTCGAAAGAGTTAAAGTGAAATAATCCTCGAATAGGTCGAAAGACGCCTGGATTTACCATCGAATACAATTCTCTATAAGCACATGCATGTCTGAATTCTGCATAACTCATAGCCAATAGAGACGTAAAACTCAAAAGGTGGACATAACCCCAACTCTTCAATTCTCATTGTTTTACAACCTACTAAACATTCTTTCTTTTTACTTTGCTATTTTCAGTTCTTACTTTAATATTGTGGTTACACATTACAATCCCCCCTTTTTACAAGACTTGCACTAAAAGTCTAGTAATCTTTGCTCACTTGTTGACCGGCTATTCCCTGTGGGATCGATACCCAACCCAGTTGGGTTCTATATTTGACAGAGATCGTTTTACACTCCTACGAGAGCTGTAAATTGAGTGTTATCAGTGACCAGAGCATATACGGGTATTTATCCAAAAGTGATCATACCAAAAAGGTCTCTTAATAAGAAGAAATTTTATATTATCAAAAGGCAACAATAACAGATTTAGAAGTTGATACCACCCTAGGTATCTTATAAAAGCTTCTTACATCATCGAGTGTGTACATACGGTACAGTTAAGTTAATATGAATTTACTTTTTCAATATATATTATTTCTGATGATTTTTTCGATATTTTGTTGGAAAAATGAAAATTAATATGCAGTATTATGTCACAAACTCAAAGACAACTATATAAACATAGGAATATTACCGTTGTCTGTTCTTTGGATGCATCTATTGTTAACTGTCCAAGGTAATTGCGATAATTTTTTGAAAATGTTCTATGACAATGTTTATCAAAGATTCATGCTTTAAAGAAACTATAAGATAGTGATTGATATTATCCACCACAAAAATAGAACTCCATGGCATTTAGTAGACATCATCAGAGAGATCAAAGATTTGAGCCACCTCCAACAATGCATTTTGCAAATTTCTACCGAGAAGGGAACCGAATAGCGGATGTATAATCTAAATAAAGCCATATGGTTCATGATACGATTATTTATCAATCTAGTTTTCTTCCAAGGAAGACTACCAGACCTTACTGAATGGACATGCTATAGGTTCCTTCTTTAAGATGCAAAGCTATATAGATTTTTTCACTAGTAACCTCTTTTTGGTTGAAAAGACTATATTATTGATACCCAAACTTGTAACTCACTTTAAGAACACAAAACTACAACTAAAACTATCGATCAAATAAAGAACTAATTTTAGATCCCCAAATGTGATATATGTTGGTTGCCACCACCATTGCTCGTAGAAAGCCTCTGTTTAGCCTTTCTTTGCGTCATTGATAGCTTCTCCCATATTCCTTGAAACTCCATATTTTGTATTATTATTCCCACCCCACTATAGTAAAATGAACATGCAACTTTTGTTAAATTCACAATTAAAGAACAAGTGTTCAACTGTTTCAATTGATTTTCTACATTAGAGATAATTCACTTCTTGACAAACCTGTAACCTCTCATATTCACATCAATTAATATAATCGTAAATTCTTATAGAATTTATTAGACTTAAATGAATGTAGAATGCACTCAATTCGGTTGAATACTCTCTTTGCAATATGGGGAGTACATTAGTATTGATTGAGGTAGGAGCAAGGATAGAACCTTTACTTTACATAGATTTGCATTAACCATATCATGTATATAATAACCAAAAAAAAAAAATACGTGCACCTGAGGTATGAAGTGTCTAACCTCAATAAATTTTTCTAAAGCAATGGAGAGGTTTGTTGCTTATATTCTTGTTATCCAAGATCTACTGTTAAGAGGTTTGCAGAAAATTGTGAATAAGATTTTCATATTTCCAATTGTGCTCCCCAGAAAATGAGGTTTGACTATACATTAGATACCGCATCATCAATGATGATATCTTTAGATTTTTTTCTCCTAATCCTGAAGTTAGGAGTACCCCATTTATCCAAGTTAATAAGCCTCTTCACTTGTTTTAGGAGATCTTCAAATTCGATAAAAATTTTGTTGGATCAGTAGTGATGGCTCATTGTGGCAAGTGTGTCTACTTCCTTTTTAACTTCACGAAAACTATGTTGGATGGACCAAGAAGCACCTATAGTTTTCTAATATCTCTAACGTTTCATTCCATCTTTTGGAGGTTTGGATATAAGTCCCATTTTTTTCTTGTATTTATTTCTTTTGTTCAATACAACAAGGTAAGAGACGATGCTAAATTCCCTACCACCAAAGTAGGTGAAAGCCTGGATAGATGATTTGTTAAACAGGGGAAAAAAAGAAAAAAAATTTACAAAGGCAACAAGCCTTGTTGAACTAGGTAAAACATTTAAAATAAGGGAAAAGGACGTTGTGCGGCTAATTTCAAAACAATTAACCTGTGTTTGTCATTTAACAAAAAATGATCCTTTAGGATTTTTATTTCAATATGTAGCAACAGTTATAGATAGCCCAAAGCCCATAAAGTTAGACTAAATTAACTATTTTGTCTTCTTCATTTTTGTTTTTTTTCCTTTTTTTCATTATATATACTAAAAATATATGTCTTCATCATTGCCCATTTTACTCTTCGTTTTTAATTTTTTACACACCATAACCCTTCTTTTTTCTCATCTTTCTCTGGTCCTTCACAAAAAAGATCACGACCCTACATAAATCCTTTATTTTTTATTTAATTCTTAATTTTTTTCTATTTGGATTTGTCTCACTTAGTTATATTCTTGTACAATTTGTTAGTTTGACTTATTATGATTGTGGGATTGCAATTGATATTATTTTCGAGAAGTACCCAATTGAAATATCTTCTTGATTTCCCTAATGTTTGTGCTTACATTGTGTATGAATTCCATTATGATGAATCAAAATAGAAAAACGAAAAGTATTTTGAAGTGAATTGGTAGAGGATTCAAAGTTAATCTTAATTTTATTGTTGATGCTGATGGTTTCTCTTTTTCTTAAGTTCAGCTAAACGATGTATAGGATGTCTATAAAACTATATAATTATTGTATAAAATACATTTTTATATAAGATTTATATAGAAAATGTATAGAATATGAATAAACTATATTATTACTGTATAGAATATGTATCTAAGTATTATTGCACATTTATGTTGTGTAGAATGTGTACAGAAACTGTATAACTATTATATATAATATGTATCCTAATAATTGTTGTAGCTAGATATTGTAAAGGATGTGTATGGAAACTAGATAATGATAGAATAGAATATATATATTTGAATAATTATTGCAACTAAAGGTTGTATAGGATGCGTATAAGAACTGTATAATTATTGTTTATAATATGTATCTATATAGGATGTGCGTAGAAATTGTATCATTATTGAATAAAAATGTATCTGTTACGATTGCATTGTATTGTCTCAATAAAATCAATACATTAGAATTCTTAAGTATGCATTGTATGGTATCAATGTGTATTATTACATATGAAGGTTGTATCAATACAATATAAGAAGAAGTTATAATAATTCAGATATGTAATGGCCCTCACAGTCATTTTCCTCATTTTAATAAATTTTCGGTGAGTAGAGCTTTTCTATAACTGCCCCAAGTTATTTATGACTTGTTTGAACTGACATTTTGATTTTTGGGTGGTTAGTTTAAGAATTTTAGTGATACCAAATATATTATGAGAAATTTAATCTAAATTAACATTTGGTGGAAATATAATTTATTACCCTTCTAAAATATTTTTAATTTATATAAGATTCTTTAGTCATAATATATCTATATTACTTTATAAATGATTTTATAACTAATTAATATTTTAAGCGGAGATGGTAAATTCAGATAAGTTAAAATATTATTATTATATAATTGAGGTTTTATTAGAAATAATTTTCTATTAATTATGGTATATTTAAAATATTATATTTATTTAGTCATGAACCAATGCAATACCCCAGTACGAATATAACGGAGAAGAATAGCTTATCTTGCCACACCACTCCAAGTGGATCCTAGGGAAAGAGACAACATGTAAAGTGATGATGTGGTGGCATCTTCATGCTTATGCTTTCTTACCCAAGTCTCTACTTAGTTAAACCTTAGGCTACATGGACACCAAGCAGCTGTCATGGAGGTATGAGCACAAGCTTTTGATTCCGTGCAAGTGAATTGGGACTGAGATCAGTAGAAAAACCATGAATTTTACCACATTAATGGGAAATTCCTCCTCTCCATTACTACCAGGCCATGAGGTAATGCTAGGTGGGTTTTTATAGCAAATCTCATCCTTATTAATGGACCTCAGGTTTTGGTCCCGTCATCCCGCTATAGAAGCCTAACGGCTACTATGGCGACACTACTATAACAGCTTACCGCTGCTATGGCGACGCCACTATAATGGAAAAATTTCATTATATCGAGATGACATCACCCCAACCCAAAATTTTAAGTTCCAAATTTTTAGTCTTGTCACTCTATATTAATTCAAGATTGTATTTTCAAAATTTTCATAACCCAGGCCCATAACGAGGTGTCTTTTAATGGTGAATAACAGGTCATTACATATGTTTTTGGTGAAGATTTTTCTTTTAGATTATAATAAATGTTGACTTGGACACAAGGATTAAACTTGTGATTAAATTTAGGTATGAGGTGTTGATGTTGAGCATGACCTGCATCGAAATCATACTTTATCCTTAATGTCTAATCAGCTGTTATGCCTCAGTAATAATGAGATCAAGTGAAGTTCCGATGGTTGATCATTCTTGAGGGAAGGGAGTTAATTAATTGTTAATCAACAAAGCAGGGGATATATTTTCCTTTTCCTTTAGATGAAAAAGGTCTAAGCAGGGGATATATTTACTTTAATGGATGGTGATGGTTAACAAATTTAGTTCTGTAGTCGAAAATGGATTGTGTAAATATTTGAACAAACTATATAAATGACGACAATGAGCTTTCTCCAACTAAGGTAAAGTGGTTGTTTCTACTAAACCATTAGCTCAAGTAAAGCATAAGTAAAGCAAATGTAATAGCGATGAAGTCATGATGAATAAGCTATTAAGAAAAGAACAAGTTGCACAACAAAAAGTAGGATAGTTGAAGTAAAATAAACGATAGGTAATGCTAAAATCAAAGAAAAAAATAGTAAGAGAGTAATAACAGAATTAATAAAAGAACTAGACAATACTTGACTATCTACAAATCGACCTTTATAACTTCCTATGTTGGGACATGTCCTTAGTAAGCTATAGGTATAGAATGTCTTGAAAAATCACTTCACTTCAATACTTCTTCGGCTACCTTTACTACCACTATATAGCCAATCTTTCGTACCTCCTCAATGGAGCATCTATGCATCTTCTCTTTATATACTCGAACCATATCAACAAGTATTAGGAGAGAACACAACTTTGTATCAGCTAAAGAAAATAGAGAAAGTAAAAACTTTAGGAATTATGAGAGGATAAAGTTTCCACATAGGTTACAACATTATTGAACTAATGTCCTCCTTTAATCCTAGCAACATCAACTTGTTCAAATTTTTGTGTTGTTAAATTGTAAACCAGGAATCGAGATTTGCAATTGTAATACTGAAACAACATGCCTCTATTATTATTAAAGCTTAAAGGGTATTTTCCGGCAATGGTATTTTCAATATCTTATTCCATGAATTTGTTTTCCTCACATACAACGAAATTTCGTAACTCTGGTGGTAATCTTCCAATGTCCTATTCAAACAAAGGCAAAGGGTGGAAAACATTTTTCAAGAAAAGATTTTGTAGAAAGAAACGTTGTTTCTTACTTATTTTCTTTTGCTCAGTACGCTAGTAGGAAAATATTTTCTAAAAGCATTTATATATATTTAACACAAAATAATGATAAAAAAAATAAGGTAAGAGGAGTGGAGTAAGAAAAAAATTTAATTTTAAAAAAAAACTACAAAAAAGTTGGGGGATATGATCCACCACAAAAATACATACTACAGTACAATTAATTAAAACTTTCCTTTCCATTACAAAACCAACCCCATTCTTCCATAACAAGGATCCTATCAAAGAAATAACGATCATTTGAAATGTCAGTCAATTTCCACATATTACTTTTCCTTGAAAATATATTAATCTCCATGTCTTCTATCTTAACATTATTAACTCTTCATCCTAGTCTAAGTAATTTGTATCCATAAATACAAGGTAATTAACTAAAATTATTTGAACCACGTACCGACCTCTATTACTCCGATTTGGACGAAGGATTCTTTTTCATTCTCTGGTGGCCGAATTCCACATAACAATTATCTCATCATCGTATATTATAAGAAGTATCCCATTAGATGAGAAATAATTTTCGATAGGGACCATTTATAAATTCTTTCCTCTCCTAATTCCTAAAGGTTTTACTTAATCGATTTATTTGATTAATTTAAAGTTGTGTTCTCTCCTAGTTATTAAGATTTCGTTTACAAGAGCATATGAGTTGACACTTTATGGTGAAAAAGAACTTTATTATTTGTTATTTACTTTTCTTTTAGAACTCTTACAATCACTCAGTTATTCATTTTTATTAGTACCATGAGTATTCCGTTATTATTATATATTAGACTTATTTCTGTATATAGAGATGAATTTAGTATTATTACATTATGAATGAATAAATGGTGAATATTGTGACTTGATTAGTGATGTTAGTTGGTTGTTGTGTTGATTTTTGAGACAGTTTAATCCTTGGATAGTCTTTAAAGTAGGTGAAATTGTCTAATTTTCAAAACAAAAATATTGTGGAGGTGCTTGGGCCACGACCTCTTACGGGATTGGCATAGTCCTCAATCCGGTTGTGAAAAATTTACCCCTATACAAATCACTAAATTTTCCTCCCTTAGTTTATGGTCTAATAATCTTACTCCACGGTCTTTTTTTTTGCCAGTGTCTCCAACATGGGCTATAACCTTAGGAATATTACTGTTCTCTGGATGCATCAATTGTTAACTGGCTGAGGTAATTAGGATACTTTTTTGTAAAAATGTTCTATGAAAATGTTTATCAAAGAGGCATGCTTGAAAAATACTATAAGATAGTGATTGATATGGTCCACCACAAAAATAGAATTTTATGGAATTTAGAAGACATCATCAGAGAGATTAAAGATTTGGGCCACCTTCAACAATGCATTTTAAAAATTTCTACCGAGAAGGAAATTGAATGGCAGATGCATAATCCAAATGGAGCCATATGGTTCATAATACAATTATTTACCAATCCAGTATTTTTTGAAGGAAAGCTAATGGACCTTACTGAACGGACATGCTATTGGTACCTGCTTTAAGATACAAAGCTACAAAGACTTTTTTTCACTTGTAATCTCTTTTTGGTTGAACAAACTATATTATTGATACCCAGACTCATAACTCACTTTACAAACCCAAAACTAAAACTAAAACTATCGACCAAATACAAAACTAAGTTCAGATCCCCAAATGTGATATATGCTGGCTGCCACCATTGCCCATAGAAAGCCTCTATTTAGACTTCCTTTGCGGCATTGCTATCCTCCACCATATTACTTGAAACTCCATATTTTTTATATTATTCCCACCCCCTGTAGCTAAATAAATATGCAACTTTTGGAAAATTCATAATTAAAAAAAAGTGCTCAATTGTTTCAATTGATTTGCCATATAAGAGACAGTCCACTTCTTGACGAACCTGTAACCTATCCTATGAATGTCAATTGATCTAATCATAAATTCTTGTAGAGTTAATTAGACTTAAATGAGTGTAGAGTGCACTCAATTTGGTTGAATCCTCTCTTTGCAATTTTGGGAGTACATTAGTGTTGATCGAGGTAGGAGCAAGGATAGAACCTTTAGCTTACATAGATTTTCTTCAACCATACTATGTATATAATAACCAAAAGAAGAATACATGTACCCAAGGTATGAAGTTCCTAACCTCAATAAAATTTTCTTGAGCAATACAAAGGTTTGTTGCTTATAATCTTGTTATTCAAGATCTATTATTAAGAAGTTTGCAAAAAATTAAGAATATGATTTTCATATTCCCAATTATGATCCCCAAATAATGAGGTTTGAAAATATATTAGATACCACATCATTAATGGTGATCTCTTTGGATTTTTTCCTCCTAATCCGTAAGTTAGGAGTGCCCTGTTTATCCAAGTTAATAAGCCCCTTGACTTGCCTTAGGAGATCTTCAAATTCACTAAATTTTGTTGGATCAGTAGTGATGGCTTATTGCGGAAAGTGTATCTAATTCCTTGTTAGCTTCACAAAAAAAATGTTGGATGGACCAAGAAGAACCTATAGTCTTCTAATATCTCTAATGTTTCATTCTGTCTTTTGGAGGTTTGGATTATGTCCTATTTTTTTCCTTGTATTTATTTATTTTGTGCAATACAACAAGGTAAGATTCGATGCTAAATCAACTACCACCAAACTAAGTGAAAGCCTGGATAGATGATTTTGTTAAATATGGGGAAAAAAGCAAAAACAATTACAAAGGCAACTATCCTTGTTGAACTAGGTAAAATAGTTAAAATCAGGGAAAATGACATTGTGTGGCTAATTTTAAAACAATTGAACCATGTTTGGTCATTGAACAGAAAATGACCCTTCGACATTTTTATTTCAATACGTAGCCATATTTCCAGATAGCCCAAAGTCCATAAAGTTAGACTAAATTAACTATTTTGTCTTCTTCATTGTTCTTTTTTTCATTATATATACAAAAATTATATGTCTTCTTCATTGTCAATTTTACTTTTTATTTTTAATTTTTCATAACACAATAACCCTTCTTTTTCCTCATCTTTGTCCAGTCCTTCACAAAAAAGATCAGAACCTCACATAAATCCTATCTTTTTTCTTCAATTCTTAATTTTTTTCTATCAGGATTTGTCTCCCTATGTTTAATTCTTGTACAATTTGTTTAATTTTGACTTATGGTGATTGTGGGATTACAATTGATATTATTTTTTAGAAGTACCTGATTGAAATTTCTTCTTGCTTTACCAGAGTGTTGGTGCTTACGTTGTGTATGAATTCCATTGTGATGAATCAAAAGAGAAAAGAAAAAACCATTTTGAAGTTAACTAGTAGAGGATCAAAGTTAATCCTAATTTTGTTGTTGATGATGATGGTTTCTCTTTTTCTTAAGTTCAGCTAAAGGATGTATAAGATGTGTATAAAACTGTATAATTATTGTATAAAATACATATCTATATAAGATTTATATAGAAACAATATAGAATGTGTATGAAACTATATTATTATTGTATATAATATGTATCTAAGTAATTCTTGAACATATATGTTGTATAGGATGTGTACAGAAACTGTATAACTATTGTATATATATGTATCTTAATAACTATTGCTGCTAAATGTTGTATAGGATGTGTATGAAACTAGATAATTGTTGTGTAGAATATATATATATTTAAATAATTATTATACTAAAGGTTGTATAGGATATGTATAAAAACTGTATAATTATTGTTTATAATATGTATCTATTTAGGATGTGTATAAAAATTGTATCATTATTAAATAAAAATGTATCTGTTACTATTGTATTGTATCAATATAAATCAATACATTAGAATACTTAAGTATGTTTTTTATGGTATCAATGTTTATTATTACATATGATGGTTGTATCAATACATTAGAAGAAGAAGAAAAAGATACAACAATCCAGATATGTAATGGCCCTCATGGTTATTTTCCTTGTTTTAATAATTTTTCGGTGACTAGAGCTTTTCTATAACTATTCCAAGTTATTTATCATTGGAACTAACATTTCAATTTTTTGACAGTTTGTTTGTGAATTTTAGGGATATCAAATATATTATGAAAAATTTAATCTAAATTAACATTTGGTAGAAATATAATTTATACCATTCTAAAATACTTTTAATCCATATAAGATTCTTTAGTCATAATATGTCAATAACAATTTATAAATAGTTAACTTATTACTCCCTCCGTTTAAAAAAGAATGACCAAATTTCCTTTTTAGTTCGTTTAAAAAAGAATGACCGACTTTTCTTTTTAGTTCGTTTAAAAAGAATGACCCTTTTTTTTCGCTATACTTTAATTTAGGACCACAAGATTAAAGGAATTTTTGGTACATTTGACACAACTTTAATTCAAGGTTACAAGATTCAAAAATCTTCTTTATTTTCTTAAACTTTGTGCCAAGTCAAAGTAGGTCATTCTTTTTAAAACAGCAGGAGTAATATTTTAAGCGAAGATGGTGAATCCAGATAAGTTAAAATATTATTATTGTTATTATTATATAATATATGTTTTATTAGAACTAATTTTTTATTAATTATGATATATTCGAAGTATTATATTTATTTTATCACGAACCTATGCAATACTCAAGTACGAATATAATAGAGAAGAAGAGCTTGTCTTGCCACACCACTCCACGTGGATCCTAGGGAAAGAGGCACCAAGTAAAGTGATGGTGTGGTGGCATTATTTTAATACCACAGAAACAAATTTCTAGAAATCTAAGTGTAAGTAAATATGAACTTCTTTTTAAGTTATGTCCTTATTGGATTTTGTATGCATTCAACATTTTATCTTCAATAATTTGTCCTTTACATACAGCTTTTAAGATTCATAAAAATTACTTTTAATTCATTTCTTCTTGGTTCCATCACAAAGAGAAGTTTAAGCTATTGCTATATTTATCCAAGCTCGTGTTTCAGTAAGGCACTATTCGGAGGTTTCTCGGAAAGATTTTTAGCTTTGGCGTCCGGGTAGGCTAGGCTTATCCTATATTTAGATTGAGCTTATGTATGGTATTAAAATAATATTATGCTAGTTTTGGATAGGTGGTTGTAGCTCGGGTATCATTTAAAATATTTTATATCTAATTTATCTTGTTAAGACCCTGTTCTAGTAAATTTTGGTCCCATTATCTTTTAATGTGATATAGTATCTATGAACTTAGGACCTAAAATTAAGTAGAGGAATCTTAGATTCATTCCTTTTTAATTATGTTATATGAAGGTTTATTTAAATGTATTTCAGTTACGATTCAAGGCTCACTTATACTTTGTTTCAGTTATTTATTGTAAATTTTGGCACCACTTTGGCATCGTTTATGATATGATATGGATTTTAGTTTTATATTTGGGTATGGTTGATATAATTTCGATTTGAGTCTGCCATCTGCTTATGATGATTTAGATGTTCTGGTATTGGTAACTAATATTCTGAGAGTTGTGGTTCCTCTGAGCTTCGGTTTGAGTCAGACATCTGATTATCAGTTTTGTTGTATAACATGTTTGTGGATTCTCGTTATCACCCACTATTTTCAGTTTGAAATCCAACATATGGCCTCTTGTTATTATCCGACGCTATTGGTTCAAGCCCAGCGCCTGGCCTCTCATTACTACCCATTGGTGCTGATTCGGAGCCCACTGCACATCTGGAGGGCCACTATGATTTAATGTGATTGGTTCAATTGGGTATTATTTAAAATTTTCTTTAAAATTAGTTCTTATATATCCCATCGGATTATGGGGTTACGATTAGATAAATTGTCTTCTTCAATGTGCCTGATGGGCTTATGGTGGCCCAGTTTGGTTATGTTTCGTTTGGCTTTTATTACTGTGTTATTTATCTTTCTGTATCACTTTTACTTATTCCTTTATCACATTTGTGTAGCTCACTAGTTGTTTACCTTTCTATCCCTATTTACTATTGATTTAAACTACACCGTCACATTTTAGTTATACTTTTTTCTGTATTGAGCTCAGGCGGCCGATAATGCCTACTAAATATGCTTTGATTTGGTACTCATATGACACTTATGCATCTTTACCCTGATGCAGATCTTAGTACTAGCCACCGATATTGACGTTATTCCTATTTTCTAGTATTGATTTGGAAGGGTGAGCTTGCAGTTGTCCGAGGCTAATCCTCCTCTATCTATTCCAGTTTAGCCTTTTGTACCTAAGACTACTTGTATTTATTATGTATGTTTTAGATTCTATCTATTACTCTGAGTATCTTTTATAGTGGCTCTAGTTCCAACCTTACCAGATATTAGGAGTCTTTGTTTGTATTTTTGGTCCTTTTTTCCTCTTATTTTGATATACTTAATATTTTCTCTCTATTTTTTGCTTATTATTATTACTGATATCATTATATATGGTCTTTTTTGATTTCTTCCCATTATCCCATTACCAATCATTCGAGTTATGGCTTGGCTTGTCTACTGGTATGATAAGGTAGGTGCCATCAAGAGGTGTCATCATGACTTGAGATATTGGGTCGTGATAGCTTAGTATTGGAGCCTAGGTTCACTAGTATTATTGGTATTAGAACCAATGTTTAGTAGAGTCTCGTAGATAAGTACAGAGACGTCTGTATCCGATCTTTAGGAGGCTACAGAGCACTTCTATGGAAAAATCTCATTTTCTTACATTGGGTTTGAGTTGTTTTTAATCTTTATTGGTTCACTCTTTAGACAGATGACTAGGATGTAGGGGTAGTTAGGTATCAGGACCCTGAATCTGATACTAGAGTTTCTCTTAAGGGTAGAGGTCGACCAAGAGGTTGGGGGCAGGACAGAGCAGCACCCCCAGTTCAAGATCAGGCCAGGGATCTATCACCTGATCCTTACATATCTCCTGAGACAGAGAGAGCTCTAGGTATTCCGCCACCACTGCAGTAGGTGCAACAAGGGGTAGCCTAGGATCTACCCAGGTTTATATCTTTTTCATTCCTTCGAGGTGCATTGGTATAATTATTGGGGTTATTTGGTAGTTCGTTGAGTGAGAGAGATCAGTCAGTGACACAAAATGGGATTGATTTAGGGCATAACCTACAACAATAATGGATAGGGCAAAGGTTCTGCAAGTACTAATACTCTCACGGCCGATAGTAGCCCAACCAATTATGTCTTCCAAGGAGGAAAGATGCTAGGATGATTTTTTAGATTGGCTTCACCCAGGTTTGCTAGGATCCGAAGAGAGGATGCTTATGAGTTCCTGTCGAGTTATGAGGAGAGATTACAAAATTTAGGGTTGGTTGAGTCGTGTGGGGTAGACTTTGTTTCTTATCAACTAGACACAACAGTGAGGAGATGGTCGAGAGGTTATCTTGATTCTAGGCTAGTTAGATCTCCACCGGTGACTTGGACTCAGTTCTCCGAGGCTTTCTTGGAGAAGTATATGACTCACAGTATGCACGAGCGTCTTCAAAATAAGTTTTCTGCTTTGAGACAAGGTTCTATGTTTATGGTTGTACGATGCAAGATTTTATGAGTTATCCAGGCATGCTATTATAATTCTGCCTACGGAGAATGAGCAAACTCGATGCTTTGTTAGGGGATTGAGATTACCGCTTCGTAAGGCTACACAGAGTTTGGTGACTTCAGGAAAGTCTTTCTCTGATATTACTAAGCAAGTTTATTCTATAGAGGAGATGTATCATGAGGATCAAAGAGGAAATAATAAGATACCTTGTTACCAATGCAGTTACAGTAGGAGCTACCCCCAACAATATCTTTATTAACATTAGGGTCAGCTGAGTAGGCTAATTCAGCTATCATTCAAATACTAAACAAGACTCATCCCAGTTATGATGGTTCTAGTGGTCAGAGTAGTAGTCAGCCTTGGAGGGGTGCTCAATTAGGATCGTTAAGTTAGGGTGGTCATTCTAGATCCGCCGAACCTTCTAGATAGAGTAGGGTTCCCGGGGCATGTTATGACTGCGGGATTGTCGGTTACTTTGCATATGAGTGTCCCCAGCATGGCATGAATGAGCCTTCATGTAACACCCTACACTTTTAGGATAAAGTTTAAACCATCTTTTCTATGCGTATACACCCAAACCCAGTGATTCTTTATTAATATATGTGTGATGATCAATCCTATAGAGTGTGAATACCTTTGAATATGAATTAAGGTCACAAAAATCCCCTAACTCAAAGACGAGTTGAAAACTCTTCTATCGATTAAGTTAGGGTAAACGTCTCAACATGGGTCAACTTTCATCGACTATTACTCCTTGTATACATCTATTTAGAGGTCATACTACATATAAAATGAAATTTTTTTGAGTCTTATTTTCAATGCAACCGGTTTCTCCTTAAACCAATATCAGAGTAAAAGTTGTGACAGCCAGACTGATCGACCGTTAAGACAGGCCGTCAACTTGAAATAGTAAGGTCAAAAAATGGTTATTTTGTGATGGTTTGAGCGACAACCATTCATAGGAGTGACGGTCCATCACTCAGGCTGTCGGTAAGGGCCGACCTACGCTGAAGTGTTGTTTTAAAGGGATATTTTGGTATTTTCCCATCCCAAACTCCTTCCCCACAAATTTAAACGATGCCCTAAGCATTATAATCAATCTTTTATTAGTTTTTGACATCTCAACTCCTCTCCACTCTTAAGAACAAAAGAAAATTAGGGTTTTCTTCAAAGCAAGAATTCAAAATTTTCAATCCAAGATTTTCCAAGAAAAGTGTCAAATTAGGGTTCTATTCTTCAACTAAAAAACATAAGGTACGTGGGGTTTTTATATTAACAAATATGCATTGTGAACCCTTTTATGATAATGTTTGGGTCCTGATTCCTTCCCCTAAATTTGATTTTACTCGTATATAAGTATGTACGCATTTGAGTTTGAAAATTAAATTTAGAGCATGAATATCTATACTCCCTCTCTTGTTATAACATCACTTGATTTTTACGTGTTATGAATTGATGAATTTTCATATTTAGAACCATGGCATAAACGTTTTTGACTATTGTTTGAGGTTTGATTTTTATTATAAGCTGAAAAGAGTACGTTATTTTGTTTGTAAATATTAAAGATGATTATTAAAAGAATTGCATGGTTTTCTATGAAGTAAATGACCACCACATGTTTAAGAATTAAAAGAGAGAATGTTTGCATAAGTTTTCATGTATTTTGATATATAAATTCTTTTGTATTGTTTGAATGATTTGGTGGTCCAAATACTTTATTTTGAATAAAATAATTGTAACGTGATACTATATGGCTTAGACATATGAATTAGAAGCCTTAGTATGACGATACCAAACAGATGAATACCATAGCAAATTCAGAACAGACTAAAATACATATTTTTCTCAAATTTTTAGAATTTGAATTCAAAAAGATGGATGTTTAGAACATACTAAAAATAGGATTAAAGAGATTTAGGTGGTTAACTAAAGAAGGTGTTTAAGTGTAAGGGCTTATTGCTGAAAATTATGTTTTTTGCCGATATGGGGATATTATGTCCCAAATTAGGGATTGTATGCTGGCGACGGCCCTGTGGTGTGGTAGATATTAAGAAACTCCAACCCCTTCAGAAAATTTGGGTTGGGGGCTTGGCCTCCGAGTCAAGGGATGATTCCATATAGCCCATGGGATCATAGAAATATTGGGTGTACCACCTAGCTTAGAAGTAAGATAAAGAGTGATTTGTAGCTTTCAAAGAAATATTTCAAAGTCTTTAAAGTGTTCCTATGTGTTTTCCTATATTATATGTAAAATATTTTATGAATTACTCGCACTTATGTTATATATAAATACATTATTTTGGATTGCTCTGCATACCAGTACATCTGTATTGACCCCCTATATTTTAGGATCTAAGATACAGTCCCGGGGTCCC
Organism: Capsicum baccatum var. pendulum; assembly: GCA_030864225.1. Lineage (NCBI taxonomy): Eukaryota > Viridiplantae > Streptophyta > Magnoliopsida > Solanales > Solanaceae > Capsicum > Capsicum baccatum. The sequence goes on along the minus strand of CM061555.1, from coordinate 194,304,376 downwards.
ACTAAGAAGTAGAGTGAGTTGTCCAAAGTTTGCAGTTGGTGAGCCTCCCTTATTTAAGAAGGTCTTGTTGATTTGACATTGATATTTTATTATTGTTTATGGCCCAACTAGGGGCCTTGTCTCAGTATTCATATAGTAGTGTTTTTGAGTTGTTATAGATTTCACAGACTAGTGTCAAGTGTTTTTGAATGTTTTATAAACTTATTTTCGTATTGTTTAGTTGAAGTAAAAGAATGACCATGTTTTTGTATTGTAATATTTTTTCAAATTTTCCTTACAGTAGATGAATTGTGTATATGATTACCAGTTAGAGAAGCCTCTCGAGACTTCATGATTCATGATGTCTGTCCTGGACAGGGCCTCGATTTAGGTTGTGACAAACTTGGTATTAGAGCACGATTCATAGTCCCAGGGTATCTGCAAAATCGTTTTTAGTAGAGTCTTGCTTATGGGTGTATTGTGCACCACACTTATAATCAAGAGGCTACCGGGTATTTAGGAGTTGTTCCTTATTCTTTTCTACTCTAGTTTATGCTATAGTGTTGTCCATAATAAAGTTATCCACATTCCTTCATTGCTCTAAATTAATGGCCTATGCCTCATTGTCGAGATGATATAAGTCTAAGAGTCTAGCTCCCCCAACGATGTTATTTTCTCTGATTGAGTTATCCATACAGTTATGAGATAGCATAAGGACTTGAGAGGATCTCAATAGTGCTTCAACATGTATGGCTTTGAGTGTATACCTTTATCCTGATGAAATCGTGCTTTCATCCTGAGGAACAAAATATATTCAGTTCCCTTTGAAAATTTTTGTTGCTGATGTCATGCTTAAGGGTAATGATATGTAGCAGAATATTGGAACTGTATTTCAATCCGAGTAGTAGTATATGTTAAAGTGTCATGACCTATTGGTAGTTAGATAGGCCAAGAATTTGGTGATATGAAGTCACAAGGTTAGAAGTAAAGTCAGAGAGATGATTAATTTTTTGTAAATAAATAGTTTTAATTGTATAACTGTTGATTAAGGGATGGTTTGCCATTTTATAGTGATAAACTAATATTGTAGCAATATTTGTAGATTGTATGCTAGTCTATAAAGGAAGTGACAGGATATGATTATTATTTATTCAAAATAGGGAAGGATCTCAGAATGGATAGTTATGGTGGTTGTAGCAATTATTTACAGGCTGTGAATGGCAAGGGGTAGATTAGTCAATAAGTTATAGGTAGAGACTTATTGATTTATATGGAATTTGAAGGTATTGGGTATGTATGTATGGGTAAGTAAATATGATGTGGGGAGGTGGAATATGTTGATAATATCTTAATGGGTTATGTTATAAGATTAAGATCGACTCTCCCTATTATGACTTTGCCCCCCCCCCCTTTGATTGTCTTTACTCTAGTAGTTGTAGAATAGTACTACTTGTGAGAAGATATATAGTTGATTTTGAGGTATAGTAGTAATGTCCCATAGGGGGAGTGATTGTATGTAATAGTTAAATGAAATGAAGTATTTTGAGTTGATTTCCCAATTTGATGGACTAGTATAGTATGTGGCATACTTCGTTGGTGGTACATGATTGACGTTAGACTATAAGCTTGAACGTTATATCTGAAATATAGTGATAAGAATAGTAGTTTGAGTCTAATGATGTATATTTTGTAGGAACGAACTTATAGGCTTGATGTGAGGTGTGCAATAGCCTAGGTTGGAAACTTATGTAATAATGATAGGTCAATTGTGATGTATATGTATACATGAGAACACGAGTAAGATGATGAATTGTGGTTGAATCATTAAGTGGATAAGAACGTGAGTATATAGGAATAAGTTAAACCCTGAGGTAGCACGGTTATGACCCAAACTGAGGCCCTGGCCGTGACAAGCATCCTGAACTAAGAGGGCCCGAGAGCTCTTCTTTAACTGGCAATCATATACATAATTCATATACTATATGAAAAATGTAGAAATACATAACAATATGAAAACATGGTCACAATTTTACTTCAACTGAATGATATGAAATTTGATTTATAAACCTTCAAAAATACATGACACCAGTCTGCAAAATCTCTAACATTTCTGAAACAACATATGTTTGAAACTGAGACAAGGACTCTAGTCAGACCAAGATTCAAAATAAAATAACAATGAATTATAACAAGGCCTTCCGAAATAAGAAAGGCTCAACAACTGCAACTTCTTCCCAAACAACTCTACTGCTTAGCGGAACCTCGGGATTGTGCCTCAGATCTTGAAATATAGGGGGTCAATACAGATGTACTGGTACACATTACAATCCAAAAATAAAGTATACATTTATATAAAACATAGGTGAGAGTATTTCATAAATCATATATCATCTTAAAACAGTTGAAAACATATGGGGATAATCTAAAACCTTCAAAAGACAATCTGCAATTCATGACTCTACTCTTTTTCTTACTTCTGAGGCAGATGGTACACCCTACAACTCTGCTATTCCATGGGCTATATGGAATCCGCCCTTGACTCGGTAGCCAAGCCCCCAACCCAAGTTTGCTGCAAGGGTTGGAGTCTCTGCTTCTCTACTGTACCATTGGGCCGTTGCCAGCGTACGATTTCCCTTTCAGGTATTATAAACCCATGTCAGCAAATCACAATTTTAGGCAATGAGTCATTTGACTTGTGCCTTCTTTGATTAACCATCTAACTCTCTTAAGCCCAATTTTAGATTCTTTAAACCATATCTTCTTTGAAAAGTTCTTTATTTCTTAATATCATTTGGGCACATCAAAAATAGGATATCGTCATACCCATACTTGCAAGTCATGTCACACATCTCTACTGCCCTTATCTTACTTCAAAGATTTTTATTGACCACCCAAAATAATTCAATTATCAAACAAAAGTTCACCATTCAAAATTAACAATTTTCTCTGAAAATGCTTTTATCTATAGTGGTCATCTTTTCTTTCAACTTAAAACCATTCTTATAAAAAAAATAATTGTTTACAACACAAGTTGAACACCTTCTCATTATCTCGAAAAGATAAAACAATTTGTACATAGTAGTTCATCAACAGTCTCAAGCTTTTCAAAGTTTATAAGATCAATTCACAACTTCCAAAATCCATAGAATTTGTAGTAAAAGAGAAAATAGAACATCCCATGCTCTCATTAATTTATCAATTTCAACATCACAAGATCACAAGAAAATAATTCAAGTTTAAAACATTACAGCACAATCTCCACAATTTCTTTATAACAATATGAAATCCTTAATGTATATATATATATATATATATATATATATATATATATGCTTTAAAAATAATTTAAAAATAGTAAAATTCATGCCCATGAGGTTTAGGATAGTCCCACGTACCTTAATCGATGAAGAATTCGTGAAGAATTGATCCCTTGAAATTGAATGATTAACCTAAAGTTATTTTTCTCTTATTATGTTCTTGAAAGATGAATTAGGGATTTTAAGAGAGTTAAAAAGTTACTAATAAGCTTAATTTTATTTAAGGATAATTAGGGACGGTTTTGGATTGTAAAAAGACTTGGTTTCCATTAAAATGACTTAAAAATGATGTTTTTATGCCCTTGGGCCATATGGCATGCGACGCATTGCCTATGGCCTAACATAGGTAGTTCCACACATTGTCAATCTCCCAAAATGGGTGTCTCATTCCTCATTTACCAAAATGTGATGGGCGACACATTGCCCATAGCACAACAATTCCAGTATCTTTAGGCGATTGCTAGGTGACATACTCCAATTTATAAAGTCACAACTTATCGCTCGGGTATCAGATTGGGGCAAAATTGGTATTGTTGGAAAGATAATTTGAAGACCTTTCATTTAATATATTTTAGGCCCTCTAACTCATCATATTCTAGGAGTAATAGTCGAGGGAATTTGACACGTGTTGAAACATTCACTAAAACTTAATCGATAGAAATATTTTCAACTCATCCCAGAGTTAGGAGGTATTTGTGCCATCAATTCATATCCAAAGGTATTCACACACTATAGAATTGATCATATCACATATATTAACAAAGAATTATTTGGTTTGGGTCAATACACGTAGGAACGACAATCTAAATTCTAGCCAGAAGATGCAGGGTGTTACAAGTACGTTGTTAGATAAGGCATCATGCGTACTAGTGTCACGCGTACCTTGATTTCATTCTTGAATATTGTAGTATGAAAAAGTCTGGGAATTTTTTGTATGGTGTTTTTTAGATTTGAACTGAGGAGATATAGGTAGGCAATGTGCGTCTTTGGTATAGTATTACAAATTTTGTTAAGTTGTAAATTGTGTGATTAGAGGTATAATGTTAGTATTATTAAAGATGGAGTGTTAAGTTTTTTGAAGAGTGGGTTTCTATACCTATGATAATGGTAGTTGTAAGTCGATAACCTTGGGGGTTGGATGAAATTACGATTAGTGTCCTGAAAGGGGGATGTTTAAGAATGAATTTAGTATCTTTATAATGAAAAAAATATTGAGGGTAGTTTATGCTCATGTGTATATTGATAACCCTTTATGATAAGGAGTCTGGAAGTGTATGCTCATGAGAGTGAGAGTTGTAGAGTGATGGCTATAGAGGCTAGCGTAAGTTAAGAGTAGCATTTTCAAAAAGCGAGGCCTTCAGAGTATAGTTCACCAGGGAGAGTTTAGAGTTTAAGTATATAGTGATATCTCTTTTGTGTTGTGAGTTGTGGCTATAGATTTTGATACGAGTTTATGTTCGCATGTTTAGGAGTGTGACATTGATCTAAGGGGGAGATGATGAATTAAAGTAGTTCCCAAGTTTTTTTATGGTGTCAAGTTTCAAGTAAGAATCATGATAAATCAATTCTTATTCAAGCAAGCTCCTCATTCTTAGATTTGAATAGACATCTACCAATGTCTTATGTATTCATGTCTTGCCTATGCCTAAGATTTGAGCTCTCTATGTAACTCATGTCATATTTTAACCTCCAAACAAGAAGCAATAATGTCCCTCAATGATCCAATATTCCAAGTATCCAAGCTATATATTATTTTGCTCATGATCCAAATCTATGTCTCACAGCATACTTGGTCTTAAGAAAATATGTCTCTATATGTCACTGAATCATTTTATGCCAAAAGTTTATGCTAACTCATGGAAAATTTCAGTTCTTTAAATGAGGATCAATTGCTTCAAGTGGAAATCCTTGTCTTAGTTGTTAACTACATAAATTTTGGCTTTATGCCACATAGCTCATGATATGTGCACCCATGTTTCTCATTATGGTCTGTCCTAAGAAACCATGTTATGTTGTGTTTATGTGATGATAGGTGAATTTACGCGCCTATATCAATATATTTTGCCCATATTTTAGCCTAGTTTTGAGAACAAATTATATATTTCATGCACTTTTAGTCCTTTTTTCTGTAAATGAGCTAACGAACATGATTAGGAAAGTTTCAGGTATAAATGATGCAAAATACAGCAATTTATGGCTTACTTGACGCAAAAGAAAGCTCACGAACGAAGTGGAAAGGAGCTGGACGCCTAAAGGACTAAATCTGCTGCATAGAAAATCTGTCCCGGGCTAAAACAGCAATTCTGAAGACTTTGGGGACTTACAGACACAAAGCTGGATTTTTGCCATAATACATTAACCTAGTGCAATTAGGTTATGTGTTTTATTATTCTATTTGGATTATAATTTTGTAACCTTACCCTAGTACATTTGGGTCAAGGATTTCATTAGTATATTAGGATTTGGTTATTTATTTCATTAGCTTAGTAGGAGTAGGATAGGAGTATTATAAATACCCTATCATGCTAGAGATTTAAAAACACATTCTTACAATTCATTCATCTCCTTACAATTAAGACATCTTCCTACAATACATTCTTAATTCTTCATTCTTCTACTCTTAAATTCCACAACAAGAGAATTGTTACTTGCTACAGAATCACCAAAACCACACGCCTAACACCTCTTTTACACGCCATCCACCATGCAAAACGTGATATCCTTCGCATTCATGGGTAACTAAATCTCTTAGTTGGGGTTATGGAAGCCGAATGAGTTACTATCTATTGCTATGAGCTTGTGAGTTCAAGACACGTATATTGCTTATATCATTATTCTCTTCATCTTAAATCTACAATCTTTGCGGTTTCAAACACATGAACACGCCATTCTAACATCTAACCTGTTCGAGAGAAAGGTTACTTGTCTAGAAAAGAAGACGCATAGACTAACGCCAGTCTAACATTTAACTTGTTCGAGAGAAAGGTTATTTGTCTGGAAAAGAGATAATGTCAAGGTAGTAGGACACCCTTTCCTATTAAAAAGCTAGTGCCGTAACTGGACTAACCTCTTGGAGAATTCGTACCGCTAGACACACTTTAAGCTCGAGAGAGTTAAAGTGAAATAGTCCTTGTTTAGGTCGAGAGACGCTTGGATTTACCATCGACTACAATTCTCTATAAGCAATTGCATGTCAAGACTCTACACACTCATAGCCAATAGAAACGTATACCTCAGAAGGTGAACATAACCCCAACGCTTCAATTCTCATTGTTTACAACCAACGTGACAATCTTTCTCTTTTTACTTTATTATTTTCAGCTTTTATTTCATTACTTTGGTTACTTATTACAATCCCCCTTCTTACGAGACTTGCACCAAAAGTCTATTAATTTTGCTTACTTGTTGACCAAGCTATTCCCTGTGGGATCGATACCCAACCCAGGTTGGGTTCTATATTTGCTAACGACCGCTTTACACTCCTACGAGAGCTGTAGATTGAGCGTTATCAAAAATTGGCGCCGTTGCCGGGGAATACGAGTGTCAATCAAGTTCGTGATAATTACTAGACCCTTTGGTCAAAGATTCTCGTACTTTCACGTTTAGTTTTTGTTTTTGTTTATTGCAGGTTTTTCTTTTAGTGCATGCCCCATACTAGAAGTTCTGGTCAACCGTTATTACCAATCAATCCTGAACCGTAACGAATTAGAAGAATGGAAGCACAAGCTGAAATCGACAGGATGGCTGCTCAACACGAGCAAGCAAGACTAGCTGCTCTTGCCGCTGCTCAAGTTCAACAACAAAACATTGATAATCCTGGACGAGCAACAAATCCTGACGATGAAGATTTAGGAGATGACGAGTTGATAAACCCAAGGCATGGCGCTGAAATTGCAACACCTGCCAATCGAAGAGGTCGACAAGCTCGGTACAGATATGATCGTCAACCTTTGCAACCAGCTTTCGACGATGATGATGATGATCTTGATGGTGCCGGAGCCACTGGAGCCATAATTCCACCACCATTAGCGCCCGGAGCCAAATTCAATATCACAAGCACCATGATTCAGTTATTGCAACTCAAGGGATTATTTGGTGGACTAGCAGACGATGATCCGAATATGCATCTCATCAACTTTATTTCTACATGCAAGTCTTTTGACAATCCTGGTGTTGGTCAGAATGCTATTCGATTACGTCTATTTCCATTGTCTCTGTCTGGGGAGGCAACATTATGGTTGAATGGGCTGACTCCTGATTCTATTACAAATTGGAGGCAATTGAGAGACGCTTTCCTAGAAAGATTCTTTCCGCCATCCAAGAGGGCTCAATTGAGAGATGAAATCAGCAACTTTCGTCAGCTTCCCTCTGAAGCTCTTCACGAAACATGGGAGAGGTTCAAGACAAAGCTAGCGAGATGCCCAAACCATCACATGACTAATGTTCACCTCATGGAGATCTTGTATAGAGCCGTGAATTCAGTAACTAAACCAGTGGTGGACAACGCAGCTGGAGGTTCTTTTATGGACCTCACCTTTGGTCAAGCAAGCAACATGCTAGATCGTATGACGAAACAAATTAGAGCTTGGCATACTAGGGATTCTGAGGTAGCAAGCCCCACTTTATCTATTGGCATGTCTGCAGACCAAAGAAGAAGAGAAGAAGAACGTGATCAAGATATGGCGCACATGAAAACCCAAATGGATCTTCTTACAAAGCATCTATTAGGGAAGACTGAAAAAGTGAAAGCTATTGCGTCAAAAGGAAGAGACGAATCTGATTCGGAAGAGGAGGCCAACTACTTGAACAATCAGGGGGGTTTCCGTGGGAATGCCCAAGGAAACCAAGGTCGGAACTATTATGATAAATCTGGAGGTAAAGACCAAGGTAGTTGGAAGAAAAATAATGAAAATAGTGGTTTGTACGTTCCCCCTGGTAGACGTGACACCACCACATCTAATTCTATGGAAGACATGATGGCTAAGTTATTGAAAGGAGTGGAAGCGACGAGCGCGGGAGTTAAGGAGGTGATTGATGATTTGGCCTCCATGAAGCAATTAGTTGATTCTCATTCCACTTCTATCAAGCAAATAGAGCAGCAATTAAGCCAACTTTCAGCAGCATTCAATCAAAGAAAGGCTGGCACCTTACCGAGCGATACAGTCCAAAACCCAAGGAATGATGGGTCATGCATGGCCATCACCACGAGGAGTGGTAAGGTTCTGGAAACTTCAGCAACAGGCAAGCAAGTAGTTGACGGAACAGCAGACATGGACGCCACACCTAGTGACGCCACTAGAGAAGACGCCGCAATATCTACTTCCAACGTCAAGGACGTTTTACCTAGTGACGTGCAGCCTGAAAAAAATAAACGGAAGCAAGAGGAGAAGAAAGCCATGGAGAGAACACTTCCATACCCACCACCACCTTTTCCACAAAGATTGAAGAAGGTGGCCGATGACACTAAGTTCAGCAAATTTATGACCATGTTGAAGCAGCTGACTATTAATGTCCCATTGGTAGAGGCACTTGAACAAATGCCTGGGTATGCGAAGTTTATGAAAGATCTTTTGACTAAGAAGAGGGCAGCAAGCTATGAGCTGAAAGATGATGTGCATCATTGTAGTGCAATCGCTACCCGATCCATAGTTCAGAAGAAGGCCGACCCCGGAGCTTTCACTATTCCTTGCACTGTCGGATCTTTGGACTTTGCTAAAGCATTGTGTGACTTAGGAGCCAGCATCAACTTGATGCCATTATCAATCTACAAGAAGTTGGGGTTAGGAGATCCTACACCAACTAATATGAGGCTTGTTATGGCGGATAGGTCGGTAAAACGACCAGTTGGTATTCTATGCGATGTCTTGGTGAAGGTATCTTCATTTATTTTTCTGGCAGACTTTGTCATCTTAGATTGTGAAGCAGATTCAGAGGTTCCCATAATCTTGGGACGCCCCTTCCTTGCTACGGGAAGTGTGCTCATAGATTTGAGAGCTAATGAGCTTTCATTCCGAATAAATGATGAAGTGGTGCGCTTTGATGTTTGCAAATCAATGAAGCAACCTAAAGATCTAAGTGTATTTTCTGTGGCTGATGTTGTCGTTGATGATGAGGATGACTTACTTGCTGAAGAGCAAATTCTTGATGATCCTTTGGAGATTTTGCTCATGGCAGAAGAGGATGATGATGCTGAAATTTCTGAAGATGATATTTGTGCTCTATCGGGATTAGAAGCATATCGCTATACTCCCAAGAAGCTGGATCTTGATCTCAAGAATCGACCCACACCACCAGCTAAGCCATCTATTGAAGAACCACCCACGTTAGAATTGAAGGAGCTGCCAAGCCATTTGAAGTACGCATTCTTAGGATGCGGAAACACTCTTCCAGTCATAGTGGCAGCCGATTTAGGTGAGCAACAAGTTGCAGCTCTTATTGTAATCTTACGCAAGTATATTAGAGCTATTGGATGGACCATTGCGGATATCATTGGTATTCCACCTGGGATTTGCACACATAAAATTCAGCTTCAAGAAAAGTGCACACCCACCATTGAACATCAAAGACGTCTAAACCCACCAATGCAAGAGGTGGTGAAGAAGGAGATTATCAAGTGGTTAGACGCAGGAGTCGTGTATCCTATTTCTGACAGTACATGGGTAAGCCCAGTACAATGTGTCCCCAAGAAAGGAGGTATGACGGTGGTTGCTAATGCAAAGAATGAGCTTATTCCACTCAGGCCCGTTACTGGATGGAGAGTATGCATGGACTACCGCAAGCTGAATTCTTGGACTCTCAAGGATCACTTCCCCATGCCATTTATGGACCAAATGCTAGATCGATTAGCGGGGAAAGGATGGTTTTGCTTTCTTGATGGTTATTCAGGTTATAATCAGATTTGTATTGCACCAGAAGACCAAGAGAAGACAACGTTTACATGCCCATATGGTACGTTTGCCTTCAAACGTATGCCATTCGGGTTATGTAACGCACCAGCCACCTTTCAACGTTGTATGATGTCTATTTTCTCTGATATGGTAGAAGACACTTTGGAGGTATTTATGGATGACTTTTCAGTTGTTGGTGAGTCCTTTGACGCATGTTTGGTGAACTTGAGCATGGCATTACAAAGATGTGTAGAGTTCAACCTTGTGCTGAATTGGGAGAAGTGCCACTTCATGGTAAAAGAAGGAATTGTTCTTGGGCACAAGATCTCCGAAAGAGGAATAGAGGTTGATCGCGCCAAAATAGAGGTAATTGAAAAGCTACCACCTCCAATTTCGGTGAAGGGAGTTCGTAGTTTTCTTGGCCATGCTGGGTTTTATCGTAGATTCATCAAAGACTTCTCCAAAATTTCAAGTCCATTGTGCAAGCTATTGGAGAAAGATGCAAAGTTTGACTTTAATGATGATTGCTTGAAGGCATTCGAATGCCTTAAAGAAAAACTTATTGAAGCCCCTATCATGGTAGCACCAGATTGGACGCTCCCGTTTGAAATCATGTGTGATGCTAGTGGTGTAGCCGTTGGTGCTGTTCTTGGACAGAGAAAGGAGAAGTTATTTCATCCTATCTACTATGCGAGTAAGGTCCTTAATGAAGCCCAAAGGAACTACACTGTTACTGAACAAGAGCTCCTAGCAGTTGTGTATGCATTCGAGAAGTTTCGTGCCTATCTATTGGGTACTAAGGTGATCATTCATACAGACCATGCAGCTCTTAGATATCTAATGACAAAGAAGGATGCAAAACCAAGGCTGATTAGATGGGTATTGCTGCTACAAGAGTTTGATTTCGAAGTCAAAGATAGAAGAGGTTGCGAGAACCAAGTGGCTGATCACCTATCTAGACTTGAGAATGAGTATATGGCGCAACCAGAAAATCAGATTGACGATGCATTCCCTGACGAGGAGATACTAGCGACAACAATGGAGAACTTACCATGGTATGCCGACTTTGCAAATTTCGTGGTGAGTAATGTGCTACCTTCCAATTTATCTTACCACCAGAGGAGGAAGATTATGCATGACGTTCAGCACTACTATTGGGATGAGCCTTATTTGTTTCGAAGATGCGCGGATGGTATCATTTGACGATGTATATCCCATGGAGAAGTGCCTACTATATTGGAAGCATGCCACACTTCGCAAGTTGGGGGACATCATGCAGGGAATCGAACGGCAAGGAAAGTCTTGCAAAGTGGTTATTATTGGCCTACAATATTTAGAGATGCACACGACTATGTGAGAAGGTGTGACCAATGCCAACGTCAAGGTGCTATTTCAAAACACCATGAAATGCCCATGTCCAAAATTCTGGAGGTAGAACTCTTTGATGTGTGGGGTATTGATTTCATGGGACCATTCGTGAATTCGTTTGGAATGAAATACATCTTGGTTGCTGTGGATTATGTGTCGAAATGGGTTGAAGCTGTAGCATTGGCCGATAACGAAGGAAAGCGTGTTGTAGCGTTTTTAAAGAAGAATATCTTCTCTCGCTTAAGAGTACCTCGTACTATCATAAGTGATGGAGGATCTCACTTTTGCAACAAGCTATTCAAAACTGTATTGGCCAAGTATGGAGTCAAACAACACAAGGTAGCTACGCCTTATCATCCTTAAACTAGTGGACAAGTAGAGGTTTCCAATCGTGAGATCAAGCAAATCCTTGCCAAGACGGTCAATGCGAATCGAAAGGATTGGTCTCGAAATCTAGATGATGCACTATGGGCGTATAGGACTGCATTCAAGACACCTATTGGCATGTCACCTTATCAGCTAGTTTATGGGAAGGCTTGTCATCTACCCATCGAGCTTGAATACAAGGCATTGTGGGCATTAAAGCACTTGAATCTGAATTGGGATGATGTGAAGAACCTGAGGTTGGAGCAGCTGAACGAACTAGATGAATTCCGTCTCCATGCATATGAAAGATTAGATTTATACAAGGAGTGGATGAAGAAGTATCATGCTCAGCGGATTGTTCGACGAAACTTCCAAAAAGGTGACATGGTATTACTCTTTAACTCCAGACTCAAGCTCTTCCCAGGTAAGTTAAAATCAAAGTGGTCTGGTCCATTTAAAGTCACCCAAGTCTACTCGTCTGGAGTAGTCGAATTGGAAAATAATGAGGGTGTTATCTTCAAAGTGAATGGCCAACGTGTTAAACCATATATCGGTCCTCTTGACTCGATAAATGACATGGCCATCACTTATCTCGACGAAGTCTAAGTACTCGAGGTTACTACGTCGAGCCACGACAATAAAAAAAGGCGCTAGATGGGAGGCAACCCATCGTTTTATCGTTTTATTGTTTTATCGTTTTATCGTTTTATCGTTTCGTCGTTTTAGTTTTTTTTCTTTTTGATAAATGAAAATCCAAAAATAAGAGTCGTGCCACGACCAAAACTAAAGTGCTTGGTGGGAGGCAACCCATCATACTAATCGTTTTCATTGTGTTTTGAGCAAATATAGGTGCAAGAAGTAGGCAACGAGGAGATTGATTTCAATTGACGATTTGGTCGCATTGTATGGTAAAGTCGGTAAGTTAGGAATGGTGATGCATAAGGCTATGAATTGAGCCTTTCTCACATCATAATAGGCTTCGAGGAAGGCTAGGCCTTGGTATAAATAGGCCACGAACGATGCACAACCTATTCTATAGCCTAAAGACTCGGAATCTAGTGTGCTATACACAATGCGCCGCCTATTCCTAGGTGTGCTTTTGACTATGCGCCGCCTATGCTATGGCATTTGAGATACTGAGACCAAATGCCATAGACTATGTGGCGCATATGTCTAGAAATGCCATAGGATATGCGGCGCATATGTCCCATTATGCCATGGACAATGCGCCGCATATGTAAGTGATATGCCGAGGGATATGCGCCGCATATGTTGTGATTTTGTCCCCAAATCCGATTGTAAATGGGTCATAACCCGACCCATACTCCTCCTATATAAAGGGGACTTGTTTTTATGTCACAAACACATTAGAAGCAACCCTAAAGGCGCCGCATATCATCCCAAATCCTCTCAAATTTTTCTTCCTTTGTTCTTCCAATCCACAACAACTTCTCCACAATCTTCAAAGCAAGTAAGTGATCTCTTATTTTTCATCTATTTATCGTAAGTACTACGTTGCTATGCTTATTATAATTTGCTAAATCATAAGAAATTGGTGGTGATGTTCATATAATTGGATAATTGTTGCAAAATCGTGTGATTGAATGTATACGTATGGAATTCTTGACTTGTTTCCGACTTGAATTTTGTTTCAATGGCATTGTTATGATACTTGCTGAACATATGTGACTATGAATATTACTTGAGAGTGTGGTTTGAATGCTTGCATGATTAACCATCCCGGCCATCGGGATAAGGTTGTAGTGACTATCAACTTAGAAGGTGGTGTTTGTTGTTCGAATAACAATTCCATGTGGTAACCCCTATGTTGTAGTGTTGCTATATGCACCATGAAAGTCGTCCAAATGGCTGCACATAAGTGATGTAATGCTGATTTTCTTGTCGGAATACAATCCTAAGACGTATGTCGACGAAGTCTGAGTACTCGACCACTTTCACTTCACTAATTTGTGCTAACAAGATTAAGTGTGGGGTGGTAACCCTAGTCCTTGCATGTAGATTGTATAAAGTGAGATTGTGCTGCAACTAACATTATCTCTAGTCTCAGGTACAATGGCACCCAAAGCAAAGCAAGGCAAGGAGAAGGCTACCACGACCCGAAAGGATAAAAAGAGAAGCCGAAAAGACCAAGGAGAATCATCTTCAGCACACCTACCACGCAGAATGTTCGGAATCAAATGGGTTCTTGAGGAAGAAGCCAAGGCATGGTACAACAGCAATAAAGAAAAGAAATATGTGCACGTCGACTTAATCAACAAGGAGACCTTAGCAAAGAAGGAGTCGCAAATGTTGGCTAAAATTATGGCTTTGAAGCTGGATTTCATCTTCCGTGACATGGGAGAGTGCAATCTTGACTTGACAAGAGAGTTTTATGCCAACTGGTCGCCACACACAACAGGCAACGAAGTTAAAATTCGGGGCCAAGTGTTACAGCTTACAGCGGATTGGATCAACTCGTTTCTAGGCCTACCTTCGGTCGACACTGCACCATACAAAGAGCTGTACAGCAGGCCTCCTTACAGAGCAATAAGACACATGCTTTGTGGAAGCAGATCAATGGCAATATGGGGCAGACATAAGGAAACAGGCCGTCACAACACATTCCCCTATGCTCCACTAAATAGGGAAGCAAGAATCTGGATGCGCATTGTCAACTCATGCCTTATTCCTGGGACGCAATACACCAAGATATCGAGAGATAGAGTGTGTTTGGTTTATGCGTTGATGACGAATGTCCCTATCAACTTTGGGGCAATCATTCGATCTACCATGAGAAAAGCCAGACTCCACCGAAGGTCCCATTTCACATTCGGCAATTTGTTGACAGCAATGTTGCGGAAGGAGGATATAGAAGAGGAACCAGCTGACCACAAACTCCCACATAACCCAAAGAAGGTTGACCTCACCAAGGTCAAAGATGCTGAAACAACGCATGGAGTCAACCTTACCACTGCGGAGAGACATGCTCGTGACGAGAGTTTCTTCCGTCATCTCTATGGCATGACGAGATTCACTATGATGAGTGGTGGACGTATTCCAACTGCTGAAGAGCTCCAACAGCTGGACCACGACTACCCAATGAATAGGCATGCCCGTGAGATGTGTGGAGTGGGCGTATATTTTGAGGAACCTCTTGATGATGACGTGCCAACTGATGATGATAGACGATTGCCTGATTCTGATGCTGAGGAGAACTCTGACGATGACTCTTGTGATGATTCTGACGAAGGGGGTATGACCCCCGACATTGAGGAGGAGTCCGATTAATCAGGTTCTTCGACTTTATTTTCCACTGAGGGCAGTGTCTAGTCTAAGTGTGGGGTGGCAGAATCTGCATGCTATACTTCTTTGTTTGCACCTATGTTTGTATGTTTGCTTGTTTTACTGTTTTTTTTATCTTTAGTTTTTAGGAGTAAAATTTTTTCTAGCTACACATGAAATTATTTTGATAGGCAGCATGAAAATAGAACAAGAGTATGTGCTACAATGTGACTATTGAGACATTTAGGCTCTAGTTGTGACTCATTATGTGATAGTGTGTGGTTCAATTCCTTCACTTGTTGGGTCGAGAGTCTATATTACTACCAATCAAGTCGACCATGTGCCTTGTGTCTGTGAGGTAATAGTATATTCTATGTATGTGGCTGATGCTAGAACTTTCCTCGTATGTATGCAAAGCGAAAATAAGGAATGTAAGTTTAGGATATGATTTAGGCATTTCTTTGGCAACCTATACAAGTTTACCTTCAGTTTTTCCTACCCATGTAAATCATCCTAGTTAAACCCTTTTGAGCCTTTAGCCTATTTCTTTGACAACCTTGTATGTAAGCCTAATCCATTTTTTTAAGACCATAATTTGATCCAAATTCCTAAGTGCTTTAAAGTGAAAAAGTCATGTGACAACATAAGAGGAAATTGGTTGAGTATGAGGCTTTAAATTGTAATGGTGCTTGAATGTAGTGCTATCATAAGAGGTATGTTGTGAAAAAAAAAAGGAAAAGAAAGCTGAAAAGTGAGTTGTGCTTAAAATTGAAAAACTAAAGATGAGAACAAGGGTGGAAGAATAAAATAAAGAAAGGTTGAAAGAACAAAGTGTCAATGATACAATGTGATGTATTAAAGTGCTTAGGAACTTAGTCACTATTTCTGGCCAAAATAGTCCTACCCGTCCCTTAGCCTACATTACAACCATCTAAAGACCTACTTGATCCTAATCTTAACATTCCGACATTTAGTAGAGTACTACATTAAACGCAAGCTTATGGTCATTAGTTGCTACAAATGAATTCTTTGTGAGAGTGAGTGCAAGGATACTTTGATACCCATGTTTGAAAAAAAATATGCTATACTTGTGAGTGATTATGGGTACTATATTGTGAGACACACATGGTTGATGCGTCTTGGATAGTTGTACATGATTCTATGCACCTTAACGTTTGCATGCGAGTTGATCACCATCACGAGTCTATGCTTGAGGTTAAATTGTTTCTACTTATAATCGGAAAGCTACTCTTTGTTGCTAATTGTTGTGCTTGTCTTGAAGAATGTTTTGTGTTGTGGCTGTAAAAACCCTAAGTTGATATTAGAAGGACATGATATGTTGTTCGAGGACGAACAAAGCTCTAAGTGTGGGGTGTTGATGATAGGCGAATTTACGCGCCTATATCAATATATTTTGCCCATATTTTAGCCTAGTTTTGAGAACAAATTATATATTTCATGCACTTTTAGTCCTTTTTTCTGTAAATGAGCTAACGAACATGATTAGGAAAGTTTTAGGTATAAATGATGCAAAATACAGCAATTTATGGCTTACTTGACGCAAAAGAAAGCTCACGAACGAAGTGGAAAGGAGCTGGACGCCTAAAGGACTAAATCTGCTGCATGGAAAATCTGTCCCGGGCTAAAACAGCAATTCTGAAGACTTTGGGGACTTACAGACACAAAGCTGGATTTTTGCCATAATACATTAACCTAGTGCAATTAGGTTATGTGTTTTATTATTCTATTTGGATTATAATTTTGTAACCTTACCCTAGTACATTTGGGTCAAGGATTTCATTAGTATATTAGGATTTGGTTATTTATTTCATTAGCTTAGTAGGAGTAGGATAGGAGTATTATAAATACCCTATCATGCTAGAGATTTAAAAACACATTCTTACAATTCATTCATCTCCTTACAATTAAGACATCTTCCTACAATACATTCTTAATTCTTCATTCTTCTACTCTTAAATTCCACAACAAGAGAATTGTTACTTGCTACGAAATCACCAAAACCACACGCCTAACACCTCTTTTACACGCCATCCACCATGCAAAACGTGATATCCTTCGCATTCATGGGTAACTAAATCTCTTAGTTGGGGTTATGGAAGCCGAATGAGTTACTATCTATTGCTATGAGCTTGTGAGTTCAAGACACATATATTGCTTATATCATTATTCTCTTCATCTTAAATCTACAATCTTTGCGGTTTCAAACACATGAACACGCCATTCTAACATCTAACCTGTTCGAGAGAAAGGTTACTTGTCTAGAAAAGAAGACGCATAGACTAACGCCAGTCTAACATTTAACTTGTTCGAGAGAAAGGTTATTTGTCTGGAAAAGAGATAATGTCAAGGTAGTAGGACACCCTTTCCTATTAAAAAGCTAGTGCCGTAACTGGACTAACCTCTTGGAGAATTCGTACCGCTAGACACACTTTAAGCTCGAGAGAGTTAAAGTGAAATAGTCCTTGTTTAGGTCGAGAGACGCTTGGATTTACCATCAACTACAATTCTCTATAAGCAATTGCATGTCAAGACTCTACACACTCATAGCCAATAGAGACGTATACCTCAGAAGGTGAACATAACCCCAACGCTTCAATTCTCATTGTTTACAACCAACGTGACAATCTTTCTCTTTTTACTTTATTATTTTCAGCTTTTATTTCATTACTTTGGTTACTTATTACAATCCCCCCTTCTTACGAGACTTGCACCAAAAGTCTATTAATTTTGCTTACTTGTTGACCAAGCTATTCCCTGTGGGATCGATACCCAACCCAGGTTGGGTTCTATATTTGCTAACGACCGCTTTACACTCCTACGAGAGCTGTAGATTGAGCGTTATCATTATGCCAAGTGACTCTTTACTTATGATTTGAACACTTGAGTTGATCAACAAATATGGGTTATAATTGAGTAGTGTTTTTGCCATTCATGATTCTTATGCTCGGGTTCCTTAATAACCCTCCATATGTTAGAATGATAGTTGTTGTGGAAGCGTAGTAGAGTGTTAGGTGGGGGAGTAGATGTTTTTGAAGATGAAAATTTTGATGTGATTTCTCGAGCTAAGGTTATATGAGAAGGGGGAATAAAGAGATGAACTTTCGTTATGTGAGATAGTTAAGAAGGAGTTATGTGGCGAAAATCTTAGTAAGAATGATTGATGAAAATACAAACCAATGGGTTATGTGGTTGGGGTTCCTTGATTTAAAACTCTAGTGTGTTTGATGGTGATGATAAGGTGAAGTAATTTTCTTAATGGGATATAGAGTACAGGGTCCCATAGCTAAAGTTAGCACCTCTTTCCTCTGAGTTAGGCTTTAACATAAAAGTACTATGCAGTGAGTGAGACAAAAACTTTTGTGTTTATATGTGTGGTGTGATAATTATAAGTGGAAATTATGAAGTGTGTTGTTTATTTATTATTTGGGGAATAGTCGAGTAGTGTCTCTAAGTGAGGTTTATTCATTTTAAATTGTACGGTGGAGAATGCTTCAATCCTTATCTTTGGTGAAATTTTATTTCATGGTTAGTACCGATGGAAATAAGGCCTATGATCACCAAATAAAATTATACCATTGTCACGACCCGAGCCTAGGCCCTAGCCGTGACGAGCATCCCGGATCATGAAGGCCCGGAACACCCATTCTCTATCTGGTTATCATGCACAACATTCGTAATCATAATAAAATGCGGAATTGAAACTGAGTACGGAATACATGGTCAAGTTCTGCAACATTTCTGAATAATACTATCTGACATCAGTCTGCGAAATCTCTACTAAGAACACAAATATCTGTCTGAAAAGAAACTAGGACAAGGCCCCCAGTAAACCAAAAACATAATAAATAAGATAATGTCTGACATAATTAGGCCTTCCAAATAATAGAAGGCTCACCACTGCGAGATCAATTCTGCAAATCCGAGAATGTCTACTGAGTAGCTGGACCCCTAGACTGTGCCTCAGGACCTGGAAGAAGGGGGGGGGGGGTCAGCACAAAAGTACTGGCACACGAAGCAATTCAAAAATAGTATAATGGAACATACATATATATATATATATATATATATATTAAGTGAAAGCAATTTTTCATCAAGACATCATGTATAAAAACTGTTTCCGAAAAATACATGGGCCCTTTCAGAAAACATGTAACCTGTCTGTTCATTTCAAATCAAGATCTGTGTTTTACTTCTGAGTTAGGTGGTATTCCCCAACAAGTCTGATATTCCACGGGCTGTATGGAATCCGCCATTGACTCGGAGGGGAAGCCCCCAACCCAAGTGTGCCGCAGGGGTTGGAGTGTCTGAGTCTGATACGCCACAGGACATTTAAGTCAGCGCATAATAGTATACCCGGGTCGGCAAACCACGGTTTTAGGAAATGAGTAGCTTGAAATCAAGCCCTCTTTGGGGAACCACCTAACATCTTTGTATGCACATTTTAAACCTTTTCTGTACATGCAACATTCTGAATGTCTAAAATCATTAAAGTCTGAAATGTTTGTTAGTCTGAGTCTGATATGGCGTTAGTCTGAATTGGTATTGTCATACCAAGACATTGCAAGTCATGATTTTTCTGAGCCATAATGTATTAAGCAAGAGCTTTCATTCAAAACATAGTTTAGAACACCAAAACATGTAACTGATGTAATGGATTTCATATTCCAAAACTTAAAGTTCAATTCATGCAGAAATTTCATCAAACACCTGGTGGTCAAATGTCTTTAGAAAGTTCATGTATTCAAAATTGAAACACATTCATTCATATATGTATATAAACTGTCAAATCGCTTTGGAGATGGTCAAAAGACCAAAACAATGATGTTAAAACATCTTATACATAAATATATATACATAATTTAAAACCCCATTCTAAAACATGATTTTTTTTATGCCCATGAGAATTTAGGAAAAACCCCGCGTACCTTGTTCTCCACGAATTTTGGGTGTCTATCGAAGCCTACGTCGAGAGGATTCCAAATCTGTAATTTGTTTCACGAACCCGCGGTTAAATCTTGAGTTGCTTGGGTTTTAATGTTGAAACCCTAGGGAGAGTTCTTGAGAAAATTTGAAGAATATAATGATATTTTGGCTCTTTAGGGATTTAATCCCGTGTTTAAGTTGATAGGAGAATGAGTATTTATGGAAATGCCATTAAAAATCCGGATGGACTGAACATTTTGGCCGGGCGCGATCCAGCAAGCGGCGCGGGCTAATCGCGCGCTGCCACTGGATCAAAATCCAAATGAGGCCTTAGGCTCGTCAAAAAATTCTGAATTTTCTCCGAGACGTACTACAACCTTGCCCCAGCGAACGCAACAAAAAAATCCAAAAATGAAGGTCGGGAAGGTTGAGAAGTTGTATCCCGAAGGTTGCCAGCTAAGAATAAGTCTAAGTCATTTCAACACTTAGAAGAATTTAAAACTTAAGTCTAAAGCTCAGAATTTACAGTCTAATACATGCATGACTTTTACGGGGCGTTACAACCATATGTTCTGATGATAATGATCCCTAGAATTCATCTGCAAGGTGATCTCTATGTCAATTCTTATTATTTCACGCTTCGTGCTTACACGATTCACTTGGCGACATCATGAATGATTTTGTTGAGGTCTACATATCTTTCCTTCAAAGTAAATTCTTAGATTAAGGTTACATACTTTATTCCATATTTTTGGAGCTTCAACAAGTCCCTACCCATCATTCGGGGATGAATGATCCCAAGGGGGAGATAATGTAACACCCCATACTTTCGGGCTAAAGTTTGAACCATATTTTCTTCGCGTATAGACCCAAAACCAATGATTCTTTATTAATATGTATGTGATGATCAATCTTATAGTGTGTGTGAATACCTTTGAAAATGAATTGTGGTTGATGATAGGCGAATTTACGCGCCTATATCAATATATTTTGCCCATATTTTAGCCTAGTTTTGAGAACTAATTATCTATTTCGTACACTTTTAGTCCTTTTTCCTGTAAATGAGCTAACAAATGTGATTAGGAAAGTTTCAGGTATAAATGATGCAAAATACAGCAATTTATGGCTTACTTGACGCAAAAGAAAGCTCACGAACGAAGTGGAAAGGAGCTGGACGCCTAAAGGACTAAATCTGCTGCATGGAAAATCTGTCCCGGGCTAAAACAGCAATTCTGAAGACTTTGGGGACTTACAGACACAAAGCTGGATTTTTGCCATAATACATTAACCTAGTGCAATTAGGTTATGTGTTTCATTATTCTATTTGGATTATAATTTTATAACCTTACCCTAGTACATTTGGGTCAAGGATTTCATTAGTATATTAGGATTTGGTTATTTATTTCATTAGCTTAGTAGGAGTAGGATAGGAGTATTATAAATACCCTATCATGCTAGAGATTTAGAGACACATTCTTACAATTCAATTAACTCTTCACTTAAGACATCTCCTTACAATTTAATTAATTTTCTTCCATCCCTCTCATCTTCCACTACAAACACTTCTAATCTATTCTTCTATTCTCAAAATCCACAACAAGAGAATCGTTACTTGCTACGGAATCACCAAAACCACACGCCAAACACCTACTATTCACGCCATTCACCATGCAAAACGTGATATCCTTCGCATTCATGGGTAACTAAACCTCTTAGTTGGGGTTATGGAAGCCGAATGAGTTACTATCTATTGTTATGAGCTTGTGAGTTCAAGACACGTATATTGCTTATATCATTATTCTCTTCATCTTAAATCTACATTCTTTGCGGTTCAAACACAAGAACACGCCATTCTAACATTTAACTTGTTCGAGAGAAAGGTTATTTGTCTGGAAAAGAGATAATGTCAAGGTAGTAGGACACCCTTTCCTATTAAAAAGCTAGTGCCGTAACTGGACTAACCTCTTGGAGAATTTGTACCGCTAGACACACTTTATGCTCGAGAGAGTTAAAGTGAAATAGTCCTTGTTTAGGTCGAGAGACGCTTGGATTTACCATCGACTACAATTCTCTATAAGCAATTGCATGTCAAGACTCTACACACTCATAGTCAATAGAGACGTATAACTCAGAAGGTGGACATAACCCCAACGCCTCAATTCTCATTGTTTCACAACCTACGAAATACTCTCTTTTTACTTTATTAATTTCAGCTTTTATTTCATTACTTTGGTTACTTATTACAATCCCCCCCTCTTACGAGACTTGCACCAAAAGTCTATTAATTTAGCGTACTTATTGACCAAGCTATTCCCTGTGGGATCGATACCCAACCCAGGTTGGGTTCTATATTTGCTAACGACCGCTTTACACTCCTACGAGAGATGTAGATTGAGCGTTATCAAAAATTGGCGCCGTTGCCGGGGAATACGAGTGTCAATCAAGTTCGTGATAATTACTAGACCCTTTGGTCAAAGATTCTCGTACTTTTACGTTTAGTTTTTGTTTTTGTTTATTGCAGGATTTTCTTTTAGTGCATGCCCCTTACTAGAAGTTCTGGTCAACCGTTATTACCAATCAATCCTGAACCACAACGAATTAGAAGAATGGAAGCACAAGCTGAAATCGACAGGATGGCTGCTCAACACGAGCAAGCAAGATTAGCTGCTCTTGCCGCTGCTCAAGTCCAACAACAAAACATTGATAATCCTGGACGAGCAACAAATCCTGACGATGAAGATTTAGGAGATGACGAGTTGATAAACACAAGGCATGGCGCTGAAGTTGCAACACCTGCCAATCGAAGAGGTCGACAAGCTCGGTACAGATATGATCGTCAACATTTGCAACCAGCTTTCGACGATGATGATGATGATCTTGATGGTGCCGGAGCCACGGGAGCCATAATTCCACCACCATTAGCGCCCGGAGCCAAATTCAACATCACAAGCACCATGATTCAGTTATTGCAACTCAAGGGATTATTTGGTGGACTAGCAGGCGATGATCCGAATATGCATCTCATCAACTTTATTTCTACATGCAAGTCTTTTGACAATCCTGGTGTTGGTCAGAATGCTATTCGATTACGTCTATTTCCATTGTCTCTGTCTGGGGAGGCAACATTATGGTTGAATGGGCTGACTCCTGATTCTATTACAAATTGGAGGCAATTGAGAGACGCTTTCCTAGAAAGATTCTTTCCGCCATCCAAGAGGGCTCAATTGAGAGATGAAATCAGCAACTTTCGTCAGCTTCCATCTGAAGCTCTTCACGAAACATGGGAGAGGTTCAAGACAAAGCTAGCGAGATGCCCAAACCATCACATGACTAATGTTCACCTCATGGAGATCTTGTATAGAGCCGTGAATTCAGTAACTAAACCAGTGGTGGACAACGCAGCTGAAGGTTCTTTTATGGACCTCACCTTTGGTCAAGCAAGCAACATGCTAGATCGTATGACGAAACAAAGTAGAGCTTGGCATACTAGGTATTCTGAGGTAGCAAGCCCCACTTTATCTATTGGCAGGTCTGCAGACCAAAGAAGAAGAGAAAAAGAACGTGATCAAGATATGGCGCACATGAAAACCCAAATGGATCTTCTTACAAAGCATCTATTAGGGAAGACTGAAAAAGTGAAAGCTATTGCGTCAAAGGGAAGAGACGAATCTAATTCGGAAGAGGAGGCCAACTACTTGAACAATCAGGGGGGTTTCCGTGGGAATGCCCAAGGAAACCAAGGTCGGAACTATTATGACAAATCTGGAGGTAAAGACCAAGGTAGTTGGAAGAAAAATAATGAAAATAGTGGTTTGTACGTTCCCCCTGGTAGACGTGACACCACCACATCTAATTCTATGGAAGACATGATGGCTAAGTTATTGAAAGGAGTGGAAGCGACAAGCGCGGGAGTTAAGGAGGTGATTGACGATTTGGCCTCCATAAAGCAATTAGTTGATTCTCATTCCACTTCTATCAAGCAAATAGAGCAGCAATTAAGCCAACTTTCAGCAGCATTCAATCAAAGAAAGGCTGGCACCTTACCGAGCGATACAGTCCAAAACCCAAGCAATGATGGGTCATGCATGGCCATCACTACGAGGAGTGGTAAGGTGCTGGAAACTTCAGCAACAGGCAAGCAAGTAGTTGACGGAACAGCAGACAAGGACGCCACACCTAGTGACGCCACTAGGGAAGACGCCGCAATATCCACTTCCAACGTCAAGGACGTGTTGCCTAGTGACGTGCAGCCTGAAAAAAATAATAAACGGAAGCAAGAGGAGAAGAAAGCCATGGAGAGAACACTTCCATACCCACCACCACCTTTTCCACAAAGATTGAAGAAGGTGGCCGATGACACTAAGTTCAGCAAATTTATGACCATGTTGAAGCAGCTGACTATTAATGTCCCATTGGTAGAGGCACTTGAACAAATGCCTGGGTATGCGAAGTTTATTAAAGATCTTTTGACTAAGAAGAGGGCAGCAAGCTATGAGCTGAAAGATGATGTGCATCATTGTAGTGCAATCGCTACCCGATCCATAGTTCAGAAGAAGGCCGACCCCGGAGCTTTCACTATTCCTTGCACCGTCGGATCTTTGGACTTTGCTAAAGCATTATGTGACTTAGGAGCCAGCATCAACTTGATGCCATTATCAATCTACAAGAAGTTGGGGTTAGGAGATCCTACACCAACTAATATGAAGCTTGTTATGGCGGATAGGTCGGTAAAACGACCGGTTGGTATTCTATGCGATGTCTTGGTAAAGGTATCTTCATTCATATTTCCAGCAGACTTTGTCATCTTGGATTGCGAAGCAGATTCAGAGGTTCCCATAATCTTGGGACGCCCTTTCCTTGCTACGGGAAGTGTGCTCATAGATTTGAGAGCTAATGAGCTTTCATTCCGAATAAATGATGAAGTGGTGCGCTTTGATGTTTGCAAATCAATGAAGCAACCCAAAGATATAAGTGTATTTTCTGTGGCTGATGTTGTCGTTGATGACGAGGATGAGTTACTTGCTGAAGAGCAAATTCTTGATGATCCTTTGGAGGTTTTGCTCATGGAAGAAGATGATGATGATGCTGAAATTTCTGAAGATGATATTTGTGCTCTATCGGGATTAGGAGCATATCGCTATACTCCTAAGAAGCTGGATCTTGATCTCAAGAATCGACCTACACCACCAGCTAAGCCATCTATTGAAGAACCACCCACATTAGAATTAAAGGAGCTGCCAAGCCGTTTGAAGTACGCATTCTTAGGAAGCGGAAACACTCTTCCAGTCATAGTGGCAGCCGATTTAGGTGAGCAACAAGTTGCAGCTCTTATTGCAATTTTACGCAGGTATATTAGAGCTATTGGATGGACCATTGCGGATATCCTTGGTATTCCACCTGGGATTTGCACTCATAAAATTCAACTCCAAGAAAAGTGCACACCCACCATCGAACACCAAAGACGTCTAAACCCACCAATGCAAGAGGTGGTGAAGAAGGAGATTATCAAGTGGTTAGACGCAGGAGTTGTGTATCCTATTTCTGATAGTACATGGGTAAGCCCAGTACAATGTGTTCCCAAGAAAGGAGGCATGATGGTGGTTGCTAATGCAAAGAATGAGCTTATTCCACTCAGGCCCGTTACTGGATGGAGAGTATGTATGGACTACCGCAAGCTGAATTCTTGGACTCTCAAGGATCATTTCCCCATGCCATTTATGGACCAAATGCTAGATCGATTAGCGGGGAAAGGATGGTTTTGCTTTCTTGATGGTTATTCAGGTTACAATCAGATTTGTATTGCCCCCGAAGACCAAGAGAAGACAACGTTTACATGCCCATATGGTACCTTTGCCTTCAAACGCATGCCATTCGGGTTATGTAACGCACCAGCCACCTTTCAACGTTGTATGATGTCTATTTTCTCTGATATGGTAGAAGACACTTTGGAGGTATTTATGGACGATTTTTCAGTTGTTGGTGAGTCCTTTGACGCATGTTTGGTGAACTTGAGCATGGCATTACAAAGATGTGTAGAGTTCAACCTTGTGCTGAATTGGGAGAAGTGCCACTTCATGGTAAAAGAAGGAATTGTTCTTGGGCACAAGATCTCCGAAAGAGGAATAGAGGTTGATCGCACCAAAATAGAGGTAATTGAGAAGCTACCACCTCCAATTTCGGTGAAAGGAGTTCGTAGTTTTCTTGGCCATGCTGGGTTTTATCGTAGATTCATCAAAGACTTCTCCAAAATTTCAAGTCCATTGTGCAAGCTACTGGAGAAAGATGCGAAGTTTGACTTTAATGATGATTGCTTGAAGGCATTCGAATGCCTTAAAGAAAAACTCATTGAAGCCCCTATCATGGTAGCACCAGATTGGACGCTCCCGTTTGAAATTATGTGTGATGCTAGTGGTGTAGCCGTTGGCGCTGTTCTTGGACAGAGAAAGGAGAAATTATTTTATCCTATCTACTATGCGAGTAAGGTCCTCAATGAAGCCCAAAAGAACTACACTGTCACTGAACAAGAGCTCTTAGCGGTTGTGTATGCGTTTGAGAAGTTCCGTGCCTATCTATTGGGTACTAAAGTGATCGTTCATACAGACCATGCAGCTCTTAGATATCTAATGACAAAGAAGGATGCAAAACCAAGGCTGATTAGATGGGTATTTCTGCTGCAAGAGTTTGATTTCGAAGTCAAAGATAGAAGAGGTTGCGAGAACCAAGTGGCTGATCACCTATCTAGACTTGAGAATGAGTATGTGGCGCAACCAGAAAATCAGATAGACGATGCATTCCCTGATGAGGAGATACTAGCGACAACAATGGAGAACTTACCATGGTATGCCGACTTTGCAAATTTCGTGGTGAGTAATGTGTTACCTTCCAATTTATCTTACCACCAGAGGAGGAAGTTTATGCATGACGTTCAGCACTACTATTGGGATGAGCCTTATTTGTTTCGAAGATGCGTGGATGGCATCATTCGACGATGTATATCCCATGACGAAGTGCCTACTATATTGGAAGCATGCCACACTTCGCAAGTTGGAGGACATCATGCGGGTAATCGAACAGCAAGAAAAGTCTTGCAAAGTGGTTATTATTGGCCTACAATATTCAGAGATGCACATGACTATGTGAGAAGGTGTGACCAATGCCAACGTCAAGGTGCTATTTCAAAACACCATGAAATGCCCATGTCCAAAATTATGGAGGTAGAACTCTTTGATGTGTGGGGTATTGATTTCATGGGACCATTCGTGAATTCGTTTGGAATGAAGTACATCTTGGTTGCTGTGGATTATGTGTCGAAATGGGTTGAAGCTGTAGCATTGGCCGATAACGAAGGAAAGCGTGTTGTAGCGTTTTTAAAGAAGAATATCTTCTCTCGCTTTGGGGTACCTCGTACTATCATAAGTGATGGAGGATCTCACTTCTGCAACAAGCTATTCAAATCTGTATTGGCCAAGTATGGAGTCAAGCAACACAAGGTAGCTACGCCTTATCATCCCCAAACTAGTGGACAAGTAGAGGTTTCCAATCGTGAGATCAAGCAAATCCTTGCCAAGACGGTCAATGCGAATCGGAAGGATTGGTCTCGAAAGCTAGATGATTCACTATGGGCGTACAGGACTGCATTCAAAACACCCATTGGCATGTCACCCTATCAGCTAGTTTATGGGAAGGCTTGTCATCTACCCATCGAGCTTGAGTACAAGGCATTGTGGGCATTGAAGCACTTGAATCTGAATTGGGATGATGTGAAGAACCTGAGGTTGGAGCAGCTGAACGAACTAGATGAATTCCGTCTCCATGCATATGAAAGATCAGATTTATACAAGGAGCGGATGAAGAAGTATCATGATCAGCGGATTGTTCGACGAAACTTCCAAAAAGGTGACATGGTACTATTCTTTAACTCCAGATTCAAGCTCTTCCCAGGTAAGTTAAAATCAAAGTGGTCTGGTCCATTTAAAGTCACCCAAGTCTACTCGTCTGGAGTAGTCGAATTGGAAAACAATGAGGGTGTTATCTTCAAAGTGAATGGCCAACGTGTCAAGCCATATATCGGTCCTCTTGACTCGATAAATGACATGGCCATCACTTATCTCGACGAAGCCTAAGTACTCGAGACTACTACGTCGAGCCACGACAATAAATAAGGCGCTAGATGGGAGGCAACCCATCGTTTTATCGTTTTATCGTTTTATCGTTTCGTCGTTTTAATTTTTTTTCTTTTTGATAAATGAAAATCCAAAAATAAGAGTCGTGCCACGACCAAAACTAAGGCGCTTGGTGGGAGGCAACCCATCGTACTAATCGTTTTTATTGTGTTTTGAGCAAATATAGGTGCAAGAAGTATGCAACGAGGAGATTGATTTCACTTGACGATTTGGTCGCATTGTATGGTAAAGTCGGTAAGTTAGGATTGGTGATGCATAAGGCTATGAATTGAGCCTTTCTCACGTCATAATAGGCTTTGAGGAAGGCTAGGCCTTGGTATAAACAGGCCACGAACGATGCACAACCTATTCTATAGCCTAAAGACTCGGAATCTAGTGTGCTATACACAATGCGCCGCCTATTCCTAGGTGTGCTTTTGACTATGCGCCGCCTATGATATGGCATTTGAGATACTGAGACCAAATGCTATAGGATATGCGCCGCATATGTCTAGATATGCCATAGGATATGCGGCGCATATGTCCCATTATGCCATGGACAATGCGCCGCACATGTAAGTGATATGCCGAGGGATATGCGCCGCATATGTGGTGATTTTGTCCCCAAATCCGATTGTTAATGGGTCATAACCCGACCCATACTCCTTCTATATAAAGGGGACTTGTTTTTTTATCACAAACACATTAGAATCAACCCTAAAGGCGCCGCATATCATCTCAAATCCTCTCAAGTTTTTCTTCCTTTGTTCTTCCAATCCACAACAAACTTCTCCACACTCTTCAAGCAAGTAAGTGCTCTCTTATTCTTCATCTATTTATCGTAAGTACTACGTTGCTATGCTTATTATAAAATGCTAAATCATAAGAAATTGGTGGTGATGTTCATGTGTGTGGATAATTGTTGCAAAATCGTGTGATTGAATATATACGTATGGAATTCTTGACTTGTTTCCGACTTGAATTTTGTTTCAATGGCATTGTTATGATACTTGCTGAACATATGTGGCTATGAATATTGCTTGAGAGTGTTGTTTGAATGCTTGCATGATTAACCATCCCGGCCATCGGGATAAAGTTATAGTGACTATCGACTTAGGAGGTGGTGTTTGTTGTTCGAACAACAATTCCATGTGGTAACCCCTATGTTGTAGTGTAGCTATATGCACCATGAAAGTCGTCCAAATGGCTGCACATAAGTGATGTAATGCTGATTTTCTTGTCGGAATACAATCCTAAGACGTATGTCGACGAAGTCTGAGTACTCGACCACTTTGACTTCACTGATTTGTGCTAACAAGATTAAGTGTGGGGTGGTACCCCTAGTGCTTGCATATAGATGGTATAAAGTGCGATTGTGCTGCAACTAACATTATTTTTAGTCTCAGGTACAATGGCACCGAAAGCAAGGCAAGGCAAGGAGAAGGCTACCACAACCCGAAAGGATAAAAAGAGAAGCCGAAAAGACCAAGGAGAATCATCTTCAGCACACCTACCACGCAGAATGTTCGGAATAAAATGGGTTCTTGAGGAAGACGCCAAGGCATGGTACAGCAGCAACAAAGAAAAGAAATATGTGCACGTCGACTTAATCAACAAGGAGACCTTAGCAAAGAAGGAGCCGCAAATGTTGGCTAAGATAATGGCTCTGAAGCTGGATTTCATCTTCCGTGACATGGGAGAGTGCAATCTTGACTTGACAAGAGAGTTTTATGCCAACTGGTCGCCAAACACAACAGGCAACGAAGTCAAAATTCGGGGCCAAGTGTTACAGCTTACAGCGGATTGGATCAACTCGTTTCTAGGCCTACCTTCGGTCGACACTGCACCATACAAAGAGCTGTACAGCAGGCCTCCTTACAGAGTAATAAGACACACGCTTTGTGGAAGCAGATCAATGGCAAGATGGGGCAGACATAAGGAAACAGGCCGTCACAACACATTCCCCTATGCTCCACTAAATAGGGAAGCAAGAATCTGGATGCGCATTGTCAACTCATGCCTTATTCCTGGGACGCAATACACAAAGATATCGAGAGATAGAGTGTGTTTGGTTTATGCGTTGATGACGAATGTCCCTATCAACTTTGGGGCAATCATTCGATCTACCATGAGAAAAGCCAGACTCCACAGCAGGTCCCATTTCACATTCGGCAATTTGTTGACAGCAATGTTGCGGAAGGAGGATATAGAAGAGGAACCAGCTGACCACAAACTCCCACATACCCCAAAGAAGGTTGACCTCACCAAGGTCAAAGATGCTGAAACAACACATGGAGTCAACCTTACCACTGCGGAGAGACACGCTCGTGACGAGAGTTTCTTCCGTCATCTCTATGGCATGACACGATTCACTATGCTGAGTGGTGGACGTATTCCAACTGCTGAAGAGCTCCAACAGCTGGACCACGACTACCCAATGAATAGGCATGCCCGGGAGATGTGTGGAGTGGGAGTATATTTCGAGGAACCTCTTGATGATGACGTTCCAACTGATGATGATAGACGTTTGCCTGATTCTGATGCTGAGGAGAACTCTGACGATGACTCTTACGATGATTCGGACGAAGGGGGTATGACCCCCGACATTGAGGAAGAGTCCGACTAATCAGGTTCTTCGACTTTATTTTCCACTGAGGGCAGTGTCTAGTCTAAGTGTGGGGTGTCGGCAGAATCTGCATGCTATGTTTGTATGTTTGCTTGTTTATTTTGTTTTGAGTCCAAATTTTTTCCAAATTTTTTTTTGATTTTTTTCGTGTGACGTTTTTTTATTTTTTTAGAGTAAAATTTTTCTAGCTACGCATGAAATTATTTTGATAGGCAGCATGAGATTAGAACAAGAGTATGTGCTACAATTGTGACTATTGAGACATTTAGGCTCTAGTTGTGACTCATTATGTGATAGTGTGTGATTCAATTCCTTCACTTGTTGGGTCGAGAGTCTATATTACTACCAATTAAGTCGACCATGTGCCTTGTGTGTGTGAGATTAATAGTATATTCTATGTATGTGGCTGATGCTAGAACTTGCCCCGTATGTATGCAAAGCGAAAATAAGGAATGTAAGTTTAGGATATGATTTAGGCATTTCTTTGGCAACCTATACATGTTTACCTTCAGTTTTTCCTACCCATGTAAATCATCCTAGTTAAACCCTTTTGAGCCTTTAGCCTATTTCTTTGACAACCTTGTATGTAAGCCTAATCCATTTTTTTTCAAGACCGTAATTTGATCCAAATTCCTAAGTGCTTTAAAGTGAAAAAGTCATGTGACAACATAAGAGGAAATTGGGTAAGTATGATGCTTTAAATTGTAATGGTGCTTGAATGTAGTGCTATCATAAGAGGTATGTTGTGAAAAGAAAAAGGAAAATAAAGCTGAAAAGTGAGTTGTGCTTAAAATTGAAAAACTAAAGATGAGAACAAGGGTGGAAGAATAAAATAAAAGAAAGGTTGAAAGAACAAAGTGTCAATGATACAATGTGATGTATTAAAGTGCTTAGGAACTTAGTCACTATTTCTGGCCAAAATAGTCCAACCATCCCTTAGCCTACATTACAACCATCTAAAGACCTACTTGATCCTAATCTTAACATTCCGACATTTAGTAGAGTACTACATTAAATGCAAGCTTATGTTCACTAGTTGCTACATATGAATTCTTTGCGAGAGTGAGAGCAAGGGTATGTTGATACCCATGTTTGAAAAATATGCTATACTTGTGAATGATTATGGGTACTATATTGTGAGACACACATGGTTGATGAGCTTTGGATAGTTGTATATGATTCTATGTACCTTAACGTTTGCATGTGAGTTGATCACCATCACGAGTCTATGCTTGAGGTTAAATTGTTTCTACTTATAATCGGAAAGCTACTCTTCGTTGATAATTGTTGTGCTTGTCTTGAAGAATGTTTTGTGTTGTTTCTGTAAAAACCTTAAGTCGATGCTTAGAAGGACATGATATGTTGTTCGAGGACGAACAAAGCTCTAAGTGTGGGGTGTTGATGATAGGCGAATTTACGCGCCTATATCAATATATTTTGCCCATATTTTAGCCTAGTTTTGAGAACTAATTATCTATTTCGTACACTTTTAGTCCCTTTTCCTGTAAATGAGCTAACAAATGTGATTAGGAAAGTTTCAGGTATAAATGATGCAAAATACAGCAATTTATGGCTTACTTGACGCAAAAGAAAGCTCACGAACGAAGTGGAAAGGAGCTGGACGCCTAAAGGACTAAATCTGCTGCATGGAAAATCTGTCCCGGGCTAAAACAACAATTCTGAAGACTTTGGGGACTTACAGACACAAAGCTGGATTTTTGCCATAATACATTAACCTAGTGCAATTAGGTTATGTGTTTCATTATTCTATTTGGATTATAATTTTATAACCTTACCCTAGTACATTTGGGTCAAGGATTTCATTAGTATATTAGGATTTAGTTATTTATTTCATTAGCTTAGTAGGAGTAGGATAGGAGTATTATAAATACCCTATCATGCTAGAGATTTAGAGACACATTCTTACAATTCAATTAACTCTTCACTTAAGACATCTCCTTACAATTTAATTAATTTTCTTCCATCCCTCTCATCTTCCACTACAAACACTTCTAATCTATTCTTCTATTCTCAAAATCCACAACAAGAGAATCGTTACTTGCTACGGAATCACCAAAACCACACGCCAAACACCTACTATTCACGCCATTCACCATGCAAAACGTGATATCCTTCGCATTCATGGGTAACTAAACCTCTTAGTTGGGGTTATGGAAGCCGAATGAGTTACTATCTATTGCTATGAGCTTGTGAGTTCAAGACACGTATATTGCTTATATCATTATTCTCTTCATCTTAAATCTACATTCTTTGCGGTTCAAACACAAGAACACGCCATTCTAACATCTAACCTGTTCGAGAGAAAGGTTATTTGTCTAGAAAAGAAGACGCATAGACTAACGCCAGTCTAACATTTAACTTGTTCGAGAGAAAGGTTATTTGTCTGGAAAAGAGATAATGTCAAGGTAGTAGGACACCCTTTCCTATTAAAAAGCTAGTGCCGTAACTGGACTAACCTCTTGGAGAATTTGTACCGCTAGACACACTTTAAGCTCGAGAGAGTTAAAGTGAAATAGTCCTTGTTTAGGTCGAGAGACGCTTGGATTTACCATCGACTACAATTCTCTATAAGCAATTGCATGTCAAGACTCTACACACTCATAGTCAATAGAGACGTATAACTCAGAAGGTGGACATAACCCCAACGCCTCAATTCTCATTGTTTCACAACCTACGAAATACTCTCTTTTTACTTTATTAATTTCAGCTTTTATTTCATTACTTTGGTTACTTATTACAATCCCCCCCTCTTACGAGACTTGCACCAAAAGTCTATTAATTTTGCGTACTTGTTGACCAAGCTATTCCCTGTAGGATCGATACCCAACCCAGGTTGGGTTCTATATTTGCTAACGACCGCTTTACACTCCTACGAGAGCTGTAGATTGAGCGTTATCAGTGGTCACAAAAATCTCCTAACTCAAAGGCGAGTTGAAAACTCTTCTGTCAATTAAGTTTTGGTGGACGTCTCAACTTGGGTCAACTTCTATCGACCATTACTCCTTGTATATATCAAGTTAGAGGGTCTACTATATATAAAATGAAAGGTCTTCAAGTCTTCTTTCCAAATCCACTAATTTCTCCTTAACCCAATAACGAAATAAAAAGTTATGCCTATTTTCCAGAACGGTGTTAGTTTGCTGAGGTGCGATAGCCAGATTGACGGACCGTCAAGTCAGTGATGGCCTATCAAGCCATTTACAGGCCATCAATCCATTCCATCAACTTGAAAAATCAATGTCAAAAAATAGTTTTTTTATGATGGTTTGAGCGACGTCCAGTCACGGGAGTGACGGTCCATCACTCAGGCCGTCGGTAAGGGATGACCTACGCTTAAATATCGTTTTAAAGAAATATTTTGGTATTTTCCCATCCCAAACACCTTCCCCACGAATTTAAACCATACCCTAAGCGTTATAATCCATCTTTTATCAGTTTTTGACATCTCAAATTCTCTCCATTGTCAAGAACAAGAGAAAATTAGGGTTTCCTTCAACGCAAGAATTCAAATCTTTCAATCCAAGATTTCCTAATAAAAGTGGCATAATTAGGGTTCTATTCTTCAACTAAACAACATAAGGTATGTAGGGTTTTCCTAAACTATATGGGCATGGTGAAATTGTTTTAATAATGTTTTGAATGTTAAGAAATCAAATGTTTACAAAGGGTTTTTGAATTTATATTAACAAATATACATTGTGAACCCTTTTGACGATAATTTTTGGTCTTGAGGTCTTCCCCCTAAATTTGATTTTTCTTTTATATAAGTATGTATGCATTTTAAGTTTGAAAGTTGAATTGAGAGCATGAATATCTATACTCCCTCTCTTGTTATGACATCACTTGATTTTCACGTGTTATGAGTTGATGAATTTTCATATTTAGAAGCATCGCATAAACATTTTTGACTATTGTTTAAGGCATGATTTAGATTATAAGCTGAAGAGTGGGAGTTATCTTGTTTGTAAATATTAAAGATGATTATTGAAAGAATTTCATGGTTTGATACATAGTAAATGACTACCACATGTTTAAGAATTAAGAGTGAGAATCTTTGCATAAGTTTTCAGGTATTTCGATATACAAATTCTTTTGTACTATTTGAATGATTTGGTGGTCCAAACACTTTGTTTTGAATGAAAGTATTATAACATGATACTATATGGCTTATACATATGACTTGTAAGCCGTGGTATGATGATACCAAACAGATGAATGCCATAGCAGATTCAGAATATACTAAAATACAGATTTTACTTAGATTTTCAGAATTTGAATTCAAAAGGATGTATGTTTGGAACAGACTAAAAATGGGCTTAAAGAGAGTTATGTGGTTACCCAAATATGATATTTAAGTGGAAAAGCTTATCACTGGAACTCGTGTTTTGCCGATACGGGTTTATTATGTCCCAAATTAGGGATTGTATGATGGCGACGACCCTGTGGCGTTGTAGATATTCAGAAACTCCAACCTTTTCAGCAAACATGGGTTGAGGGCTTATCCGCCGATTCAAGGGAGAATTCCATATATCCCTTGGGATCGTAAAAATATTGGGTGTACCACCTAGCTCAGAAGTAAGATAAAGAGTGAGTTGTAGTTTTCAAAGAAATATTTCAAAGTCTTTAAAGTGTGCCCATGTGTTTTCATATATTATATGTAAAATGTTTTATGAATTGCTCTCACTTATGTTATATATAAAAAAATTATTTTGGATTTCTCTACGTACTAGTACATCTGTATTGGCCCCCTATATTTCAGGATCTGTGACATAATTCCGGGGTCCCGCTAAGAAGTAGATTGGGTTGTTCGTAGTTTGATGTTGGTGAGCCTCCCTTATATCGAAAGGCCTTGCTGATTGACAGTGATATTTCATTTCGGTTTATGGCCCGACTAGGGGCCTTGTCTCAGTATTCAGATAATAGTGTTTTTGAGTTGTTAGAGATTTCGCAGACTAGTGTCACGTGTTTTTAAATATTCCATGAACTCATTTTCGTATTGTTCAGCAGAAGTAAAAGAATGACCATGTTTCCGTCTTGTCATGTTTTTCCGCATTTTCATTACAATAGATGAATTGTGTATATGACTGCCAGTTAGAGAAGGGTTCTTGGGCCTTCACGATTCAGGATGTCCATCGCAGCCTGGGCCTTGATTTGGGTCGTGATACTTCAGTTCTAACTGCACAATAGATCAAATTAGTGTCGCTGCCAGCTAGGGGTAGGGCATTGTCATGACCCAAACCCGGGCCTTTCCATGAGGGTAATCTTAAGCCCACCATAGGACAGAGATGACCCCCTTATCCTTACCCCATGAGCACATAAATATAAATAGCGAAAGTCAACCAAAATATCAATAAGAAGGATAAATAAACCAAGTGATAGCTTTAAGTATCAAAACAATAGACCAACCCACACTTCTCCATAAAAGCCTCTAAAACCATAATACCAACTAAGTCGGGACATGCCCCAACTATGACTAAAAGAATCCAAAATGAAATACTGAGAACATACTAAAAATAATAACCAGGCCTTTCGAAAGATGGAGGATCACCACTTCACAACAAAGTAGAAGATGAACTGAACCACCTAATGCTGCATAGGAGCAACAGAAAAGCCCTCAGAACTTAAATCATAAAATGATTCAGCTTCCAAGGACGGTCAGTTGGGCGAGCACTAGCATGTAACTTAAGGGATAGGGATAACATAATGCAATTACTAAAAATCATTCGTAAACTATATGCACCACATTCATATATATATATATATATATAGGATGTCGATATAGGGACAAGGAACATGAACATGAGATTTTTAAAGTATTAACCCAAAATATGTAGCTCGCTCTATCCTAAATGCACCCATGGGATTATGGGTCAAGCCCACCCAACTGGAAGGGTCCCAGTATGTGTTACATGCACGAACCAAGGAAAAATCGAGGGAAGGATAAAGACATCAAGGCTATAGCCCTCCTAATATATATATATATATATATACATATACCACTCACACGGTCACATGAAACCCCAACACCGACAAACGTGGTTTGTATTAATCTCTTCCAAACCTACACCTTTAGGGTGACCTACACAATTCCCTTTAAGCCCAATTTAAAACAATTTACACATAACCAACCATTAACCCAGGAGTCATTCTTACATGACCCAAACCAGGGCCTAGTTGTGTCAGGCATCTTAAGTCCTACTAGGACTGAAGAAACCCCCAATAGCCAACCATAACTGTCCTGCAGCCTATGTCGGATGATTTTTGAACATATAACAAGATAAACCAATAATATTCAAAGGAATTAAACAAAGTCTTTAATAATAACACCACAACCTCAATCAAATATCAAACTGGTGCCAACCCTAATACCAATACCAATACGAATACGAAGGCTAAAACCAATCTGACATCGCCCATGCCCATAAATATTTAAAAAACCCTCTAACTAGAATCAAGTAACATCCGATCGGGACACGCCCACAACCATATACAAAACTAAACTAAAGAAATAACAAAAACAAAAAAAGTCCATAACATAAAATGGAGACTTCCGGTGTATGCAAGCTCACCACTTCAGTCTGACTCAAAGATGTCGCTGAATCCAAGTCACTAAGCAGGAGGAATGGTAGTATAGCCACTTCTTACATAGCATGGAGATATAGTGCCCGAAGACAATTAGAGGTGTGAATGGTAGAATGTACTCAGGAATAACATAAAATAATGCCAGTAATTCAAAACCAAAGAAAAGAACCATATGCAATCATATAGATACACACACACATATATATATATATATCATGCATGGATAGGAAACCAGGTTTATCATGTATTTATAACCTTAACCTGGTCTATGTATCTTTGCAATCCCAAAACCACCTACGAGCTATATGGGTCCAGTGTTATCCCCTGAACGGGCCTTAGTTGTGTAGCCGTACATATATAAAATATAAACTTGGGGGATTCCCGTGTACCCTTTGACCTCTATGATACATATATAAAAATATAAACTAGGTGTAGCCGGGGATTCCCATGTACCCTTTGACCTCTATGATACATATATAAAAATATAAACTTGGGGGATTCCCGTGTACCCCACATGCATATGGTCACCAAGACCAACCCTCATGTCTGCAAACATGAGTTTCCAATGTTCGTCCATTGGACTCATACCATTATGGTCAGGTATCACAACCTGCCATTATTATCCAATTAAAACATTTAGCACATAACCAAACCACAAATTCAAGGAGTCCATTATTGAGGAATTATGAAGTGGTATTGTTATACTCTTTATATCTTGCAACAAATGTCCCTAGAAAACACTTAGCGGATTCCCATGTAACCCATAAGATCTCCAATTAAACAAAAATGATGGCCACTAAGGCCTTTGTAATCCATTTAAAATCAACAAAACCATTTTAGGTTCCATTACCATATTATGCAATGCAAAGATTTCAATAATAGTCAACCTATGTGACAAAAATCATTCTCATTGGCATTTTAACAAACATGTTGAGGGCATATAGATTCCAATAAATAAAAACTAAGTATCAATCAACCATTCCCATGTAACCACTTTTTCAAACCATAATTATAACATGAAAAGCATAAGAAAAGCATGGAAAACCATTATCCAACCATGAACAACCAAACCCCCCAACATCTTTTTCAAAACAAAAACAAATCCACAATAATACCATGAAAACCATACATTAAAACATATTTTTAGTTGAACTAACAAAGAGGGGGGAGTAGCATGCCTTTGATACTAAGGAAGATTAAGAGAAACCACTCTTAAGAGCCTTAATTGATTTCCTTGAACAAACTCTAGCCTTTTCTTGAACAAAGAGCTTGAGAGAGATTTTAAAAGATTTTTAAGAGTGTTTGATTCCGAATAATAGGTTAATGTAGCCCCTAAAGGTGTTTTATGTTTTGGTATCCCAAGGAGTTACAAAGGGAAAATGTCCAGAATACCCCCAACTTAAAACTATGGAAAAAATCGCAGGTGGGTACGAGTTGAACCTTCAACTAGTCACCATATCATACGAATGGTATTATAAAGTCGTCACCAGAACAAAAAGTTGGACACCACATTCTGTCTAACATACAACTCTCTTTCCCCAACTCGTCACTAGACCATACGACTAGCACCATCAGGTCGTATCCAAGGCAGAACATCTAGGGCTAGACACTGGACAACATACGATTGGACCCTAAACCTCTTATCACAATCCATAAGACTCGTATAGAGTTTCTCATAGCTAGGAAAGAACTTGGCCAGCAAAAAACTAACCAACATACGACTAGGGTCCCTATACCCTTACCCACACCAAATGATTTGTATGGTGAGTCGTGACAAGGACAGTGAGTTCAAAACCCAGGAAATTTCCAAGGGACAGGGTGTTTCAATTCTCCCCTACTTGGATCATTCGTCCTTAAATGATAGAACAAGGTAGTACAAGCACTATTTGGACCCCTCACACCTCTACTCTTACCTTTGACAAAGT
Organism: Capsicum baccatum var. pendulum; assembly: GCA_030864225.1. Taxonomy (NCBI): domain Eukaryota; kingdom Viridiplantae; phylum Streptophyta; class Magnoliopsida; order Solanales; family Solanaceae; genus Capsicum; species Capsicum baccatum. The sequence continues at coordinate 194,264,917 of CM061555.1, read as the reverse complement.
TAGAAATCAAAGATGCCAAGGAATTCAATCTTTACTTTAACAAAGTCAGAAAACAAAGATAGTAAGATCAACACATACCTTAGGCATGAATATTTGGAGAAACAAAAAGCAGGAATGGATACTTGGACTTCATATCGTCTTTAGCTTCCTAAGTTGCCTTTTCAACCTTGTGGTTCCTCCATAGAACCTTTACCAATGATGCATCTGTGGTTCGTAACCGATGAATCTGCCGATCCAAGATCTTAACAGGGACCTCTTTATAAGACAGAATCCAAAATACGAATATCCTTGATAGGTACAATCTGCGATGGATCACCCACACACTTTTTCAATAGAGAAACATGGAATACCGGGTAAATAAAGCTCAAATTAGAGGGCAACTACAACTCATATGCAACATTATCAACCCTTCTCAAAACCAATTATGGACCAACATATCAGGGACTGAACATTCCCTTCTTCACAAAGCGCATCACTCCCTTCATGAGATACATCTTTAAAAACACCCTATCCCCAACCTCAAACTCTAACTTCCTACACGTTACATTCGTATAGGATATTTGGCAATTTTGTGCAGACTTAAGCCTATCCGAAATTACCTCCAACTTCTCCATAGCTTGGTGAACCAAATAGAGCTATTCCAATGCTAGAGTGGTAGCTATTTTTATATGCAAACTCAATAAGAGGAAAATGCTCAACCCAAATACCACCATAGTCAATCACGCATGCTCTAAGGATGATCTCCAACGTCTGAATAGTGCTTTTCGCTTGCCCATCCAACTGCGGGTGGAAATCAGTACTATGACTCACCCTGGTCCCCATACCTTTCTGAAATGACTGCCAAAAATGTAATGAAACTTACGTACCACAATCTAAGATGATAGAAATAGGTACCCCATACAGCTTCACAATCTTATGGAGATACAACCTTGTATAGTACATTACCGAGAAATTTGTCCGCACAGGTAAAAAATGAGAAAACTTTGTTATCCTATCCATGATGACCCAAACTGAATCAAACTAATTTCGAGACCGAGGAAGACCGATAATGAAATCCATGTTGACTACTTCCCACTTTCACACAGGCAATTAGATTTCTTGATACAATCTTCTAGGCCTTATGCGCTCAACCTTCACCTATTGGCACACCATGAACTTAGCCATATCTCGCTTCATATTGTTCCACCAATACATCTTCTTAAGATCATGATACATTTTCGTCGAACTAGGATGAATAGCATAGCGTGAATCATGCACCTCAACCAAGATCCTCTCTCATAAATCATCTATATCGAGAACACATAACCTCCTTTGGTACCACAAAGTACCATCACCACTAATTTGACAGGCCATCCCCTTCTGCCTACCTACATCACTTTTTATCCTCATCAAGACAGGGTCTAACACATACTTCTCCTTTACTTCATCACCAAGAGATGATCGAGCCATCTTTTACACAACCACATCACCAACCTCAAAGTCCAAGAGATGAACTCCAAGGTTAGCCAAATGGTGAATATCGTTCACCAACTCCTACTTCCCCTTATCTATATGAGCCAAACTCCCTATGGATAACCTGCTAAGAGCATTAACAACCATATTAGCTTTACTTGGATAGTAGTAAAGACTCATGTCATAGTTTTTGAGAAGCTCAAATAATGTTCTTTGCTTGAGGTTAAGCTCTTTCTGAGTAAGCAAATAATGCAGGCTCTTATGATCAGAAAAGATATCCATATGTATTCCATAAAGAGAGTGATGCTAGATTTTCAATGCAAACACCACATCCAACAATTCCAAGTCATGAGTTGGATAATTCTTCTCGTCAACCTTCAACTATCTAGAGTCATAAGCTATCACCCTACCATAATACGTTAAGATGCAACCAAGCCCCACACAGAATGCATCACAATAGACTACAAAACCGCCAGATCCTTTAGGAAAGGTCAAGACTGGAGCCAAAGTTATCTTATCCTTCAGCCTTTCAAAACTACCCTCACAAGCATTAGACCACAAGAACTTTACCTTCTTTTGAGTCAACTTAATCAACGGGGTAGCTATAGTAATAAAACTTTCCACAAATCTCCTATAGTAGCTAGCTAAACCGAAGAAACTCTAAATATCAATTGGAGTCATGGGTCTAGGACACTTCATAACCACGGCAACTTTCTGTGGATCCACCGTAATCCCATTACTAGAAATGACATGACCCAAAAAAGAGACAGTATTCAACCAGAACTTATATTTTGAAAATTTGGCATACAAGTACTACTTTTTCAGGCTCTGTAACACTAAATGGAGGTGATTAGCATAATCTACCTCACTCTGAGTACACTAAGATCATCTATGAACAAAATAATGAATAAATCCAGAAATTGTCGGAACATACTATTCATCAAGTCCATAAATATGCTAGGGCATTGTTAAACGTAAAAGACATAACCAGAAATACAAATTGCCCATACCAAAAATAGAAGGCTATATTAGGGATATCCACCTCCCTAATCTTTGGCTGATGATACCTAGAATGAAGATCAATTTTGGAGGAAAACTTGACACCCTACAACTGATTAAATAAACTATCTATCCATGGAAGAGGGTACTTATTCTTTATCATTACCTTATTCAACTGTCGGTAATCAATGCACATCTATAGAAAACCATCCTTATTACGTATGACTAACATCGGTATACCTCACAAAGATACACTAGGATGGATGAAACCCTTGTCTAAGAGATCCTTTAGTTGTTCCTTAAGCTTCTTCAACTCAATTGAAGCCATTCTATACGGGGGAAACAGAAATCAATGAGTGTTAGGAACAAAATGTATCCTAAAATCAATATCCTTATCATGAGGGACACCAGAAAGGTCATCAGAGAAGACCTCAGGAAATTCATTCACTACCGAAATAGAATGCAAAGAAATTCCCTCTAAGTTAGTGTTTTTAACCCAGACTAGATGATAGAGGCACCCCTTAGAGGTCAATCTCTAAGCTCTAACATATGATATGAACCTTCCTTTGAGATCTAGGGAACCACCTTCCCATTTAATAACTGGATCACTAGGGAATTTAAAGACAACCTTATGGGTTCGATAATCTAAAGAAGCATTTTACGAGTGCAACCAATCTATCCCTAATATGGCATCAAATCAACCATATCAAATTTAAATAAATCCATCAAAGTTTCCCAACCACCCACAGATACCATACAACCCTTATAGACCCTTCTGGCCACCATAGAGTCATCCACTGGAGTAGAAATAAAATAGGGTTCAAAATAAACTCGAGACCAAAACCAAAATGAATAGCCATAAATAGGGTCACATAAGAGAGAGTGGACCCCAGATTAAGTAAATAGTACATATCATGAGAAAAAAGTTTCAACATACCAGTCACAATATTGGATGATGCCTCAGACTCTTGGCAGGTAGTTAGAGCATAGAGATAGTTCCCAACTAGTGTTGGAACTAGATGGTGCACCTTTGGTGCCAGAGCTAAAGAATAGGCAACATGAACCTTGTTTTCCCGAGAGGCAACCTTACCAATAGGATAGTTTCTAAGTATGTGCCCTAACTGACCACAGTTAAAGAACCTATCCCTTCCGTCACTATAGAAACCCTGATATAAACAACCAATAAATTTACAAAGAGAATATAATGGAGCTGGCTGGGCCGCAGTAGCCTAATATTGGGCATTTTGTGCCCTAAATTATTTTAACCATTGGAAACATCTATCACCCAATGAATTTTTATAGGGGGAACTAGCCATTGAGTAAGACCCAGAATCGCCCCACTTCTTCTTAGGCTACTTACGAAAATCCCTGCCATTTTGTTGTTGGCCACCACCCTACTCATAAAATCTAAACTTCTTGATCTATCTCTTCCCTATATCAGCCTGGTTTTTATTCTCTTTCTCAACCTACTGTATATACATAACTAACTTGGAGTTATCCATGTTCTTGTTCAATAAGCCAACCTTACTTTCCAAAATCAAGTCTCTGGACAAACCAAAAGCGAATTTTCTAATTCTAGGACTCATGCTAGAAACCAACGCTGGAGCATACCATGATAATTGGTGAAACTTTAAGGCACACTCCTTGACTGATATCTTGCCTTGCTTTAGATTAACAAACTCTATAACTTTTGCCCCCCTCAACTCCTAAGGAAAGAAGCAGTCTAAGAATAAATTAGAAAAATCCTCCCACAGAGATAACTCAACATCGTCACCCCATGACTGACTCCATTCCTCATACAACTGGTATGCCACATTTTTTAGCTGATAGGTGACAAACTCCATGCCCTCCATATTTGTGGCATTAACACAGAAGGTCTTTTTGATCTCATCTAGAAAACCTTAAGGATCCTCCTCTACCTTAGCACTAGTAAAGATTAGAGGATTCAACCTCATAAATTGGCTAACCCTTATGGCCTCAGAAGATAGAGTAACACAAGTACCATACTTAGCCTGAGAAGGTACCAACTGTGCCAACATATGGATAGATTAACAAAACTCAACATTCATTATATCAGCCTAAGGGGCTCGAGAAGGACTAAAGGGAACCTGTGGAACTCCAGGAGAACAATAAGGAACTAGGTCCCTAGACCAGGTATGGACCCCATCAGTAGGATGGGTCCTATCAATATTATCCCCAGGTGGAACATAAGAGTTTCCATAAGCTTTAGATTATCGAGGAGGCATGATCTAAAAATTAAATAAATAAGAATTAGAGAAGATTGGACCTTAGACTCTACATCTTGAAAATAGCACATAAGAAAGAGAAACATTCCTCAATGCCTTGTAGGCTCTCCCTTATGAGTGTGGCATACTACGTACCCTTAAAAAAAGGCTTTAATCGATACAAAATTTTTGGACACCTAATTTAGCATGAACCTAGGGCTCTGATACCAATCTGACATGACCAAAACTAAGGTCTAGTCATTTCGGGCATCTCAAGTCCTACCAGAACCGGAAACCACCCCCATTACCCAACCATAACCATCCTGCACCCTATGCCAAATAAATTCTAAACATATAAGAAGATAAAATAATAATATTCAAATGCATTAAACAAAGTCTATAAAAATAATCCAACAACCTCAATTGAATATCCAACCGGTGCCAACCCTAATGCTAATACCTATACCAAGACTAATATTAATACCGATACCGCCTATTCCTATAGTTGTCTGACAAAACCTCTAACTAGAATCAACTAATATCCGATTGGGATATGCCCCAGACCATAGCCAAAACTAAACCAAGGAAATAAAAAAACTAAGGAAGTCCATAGCATGAAATAGAGACTTTTGGAGTATCGAAGCTCACCACTTCATTCTGACTAAAAGGTATCCTCGAATCTAAGTCACTAAATAGAAAGAATGGTAATATGGATGGTTCCTACATCGCACGGGGATAAAATGATCGAAGATGATTAATAGAGTGAATTCTAGAATGTACGCAAGGATAAGATAAAATAATACCAGTAAATCAAAACCAAAGCAAATAGTCATACGCAATCACATAGATACATATATATATCATGCCAGGATAGGAAACTGGGTTTAGAATGCATTTAAAACCTTAACATGGGTTGTGTATCTTTGCTATCCTACAACCACCCATGGGATATATGGGTCTAGTATTACCCCCTAAACGGGCCCTAGTGAATGTAGACGCATTAATCGAAGATATCATAGGGGTCGGGGATTCCCATGTACCCTTCTACCTCCATGGTACATATATATAAGTATAAACTTAGGGGATTCTCATGTACCTACAAACATATGGTCACGAAGACCAATACTCATGTCAGAAAACAAGAGTTTCCAGTGTCCATCCATCGGACTCACACCTTCACGGTTAGCTATTACAACCTGCCATTATTGCCCAATTAAAACATTCAACACATAACCAAACCACCAGTTCAAGGAGTCCATTATCAAGGAATTATGAAGTGGTATAGTCATACCGACTATAGCTTGAAAGCAATATGTTACATCTTGGGTTTTGTCCTTAGAAATTTTCCTTGAAAAATCCATTTTTTGGACCTAATATGACTTTAGAGTATGAGCCATATGTTGGGGTACGAGTAATATGGTCCTATCGTAAGATGACTAGTGTTACTTAGTGGGATAGTTTTTGATCATTGGAATGGTAATGACTTATTAATGCGAGTCGTAAGGATCAATACGAGTCATATCAATGACTCGTATGGTGGGTAGTGTTTGATCCTCCTATAATTCACTCTGTCAGGGATATAGATCATGGATACATATTGTATGCTGAGCTTACGACTTTGTTAGATGGGTCATATGATGGAAAGTATCTGATCTAAATGTTAACTCTTGGTTATGACTGGTGAAAACCAATCATAAGAAAGTGTTTAACTCATAAGAGGGCCAGTCGTATCCCTGTGGCGGGTTTTAAGGGACTTAAGTAGGGGTATTCTGGACATTTCCCTACTTACCCTAATTATGACCCATGACTTCTAATACACTTAGGAGGTTATTTACCCTGTTATTCTATTCATTAGTACTTAGAAAACTATTTCAAAACACATTATAACTCTCTCAAGAGCTTTTGAGGCAAAAGAGCTAGGGTTTCAACTTAGGGCTTGCTTTGGTGATTTTATTCCGTCATTTTTCTCGGTTTAAGGCATATATATCTTCCCTACTTACAACTTCTAAAAAGGCATGAATTTTATGAATGTTTTCATGGTTTTAATAAGGCATGGTTTATGGTTTTCAACTATTAATTAGGGGTTTTATTTATAATGGCTTGGTTATGGTTTTCTATGGTTTAATTATGCTTTTAAATGCATCAATGCTGGTTTTGGGAAATTGGTTTGCTATTGGTTTAATGGTTTTTGGAATTAGTTTTGGTTATATTATGCCCCCAAGGCGTTTGATAAAATGCTTATAAGGATATGTTCATTGCATTGACTTCTTTAAATGGAACTCTTGCTTATTTTCATCTTATATATGAAACTATAAATGGTTTAACTGACTTACATAGGTTAAAGGCTAATTGGTTATCCTTGTGGAGAATATGGTAGTCTCCTAAGAGATTAATATGGTAAATGGAAAGGGTACTTGAGAGTCCCATTTACCTACATGGTTTGGCTATGGATAAATCTTGCAAGTATGGTTGGTATGACGATACCACTAATAATTTGCCTTAGTAATAAATGGAAATTGAATTGTTTATACATGGTTTAAATTTGACCAATAATGGCAGGATGAGTTACTAAGCCGTGGAAGGTAGAGGTTCTAGGGGACGGAAATCAGAAACTCATATTTGCTGATATGAGGGGTCTTTGATGACCACGTAAGAGTGTCACATTTTATATTGGAGGGTTGTACTATTTATCCCATGGGATATTTCATGATCATGCGGCTACACACACTGGGACTTTTTCAGTAGGGGGAGTTGAACCCATACGACCTATAGGTGTGGTTAAACGGCAAAGTTACACAATCCAGGTTGAAGGTTTTAATTGCATGCTAAATATGGATTCCCTTTCCCATCACTTATATATATGTATGGTTGTGTGTATCATGGATGGTTATACTTGGTTATATAAATGACGTTACTTTATCCTTATCATGACATACGTGCTAGCGGTCACTCTCTAACTCGTATACTGGCGGTTGTATACCTACACTATGCAGGAACTGACCGTTCGACTCCTCTTACATAGTGATTGACTTAGGGATTGTATTTGGATTGAAGTGATGAGCTTCCATCTTTTTGGAAGTCTCTATTTCATAATATGTACTTTCTTAAACATTTTGATTTTGTTTTGGATATTGGTTTTGTCCATGGTTGGGGGCATGTCCTAACCGAATATTTGTATTTTTTTGGATCGAGGATTTGTGGTACTTCTGGGGATTGGTATAGGCGGGATCGGTATTGATGTAGGCCATGGCATTGGAATAAGCTGGGAGGCTGGCATCATTGGACATGATTTGTCACTGTTCCATCGTATTATATTTTGGGTTTGATTATCATATTATGTTTTGATATTCTATTTGATTTGGTATAGTATGGATGGTTGGTTTGGTGTGGGTAGACTCAGTTGGGTCATTCACGGTTGTGACCCTATCCCAGAGTCTTCATGAGAGAATTTATGAAATCTTGTTATATGATTGAAATTCAGCTCATCTAAGGCAGTGAAATGTGGTTGATTTGGGTTAAGGGGGTGGTCCCCGATCCTGGTTGAACTTGGGATGCCCATTACATCTAGGCCCTAGTTTGGGTTGTGACACAATGTCACTATCCAACACTTAGAGGATTCATATGTACCCCAAAATATCTCCAATTAAACCAAAACCATGTCCACTAAGGCCTTTACAAGTCGTTTAAAATCAACAAAAACAATTTAGGTTCCATTACCATATTATGCAATGCAAAGATTTCAAGAATAGTCAAACCACGTGACAAAAATGATTTTGATTGGCATTTTAACAAATATGTTGAGGGAATATAGTTTCCAAAACCAAAAACCAAGTATCAATCGACCATTCTCATGTAACCATATGTTCAAACCATAATTAAAACACCAAAAACAATAAGAAAAGCATGGTGTATGAAAATATATAATGATAATGTTATGCATGTTATTTAATTACAAAATATTTATGTGAGTAATGAATTTAAGTCCAGAAACTACAGTAGATAAAAATATATATATATTTTCTTTTACATACTCTGCTCACACTCAATATATGGTAGACAGTGAAAATGGAGGAAAAATTAGTCGAAAAAGTGAACAGAAAAGATTTTTTTAATAGGATGAGTTTTCAACGAAGGTTGTACAATTTTCCGATGAAATTATTGCCTGAAAACGTTGAAAACAGTGACCCATTTAAATCTCCCTGGCCAAATTCACCTAAAAATAGTGAAAACTCGCTGGATTCATCACCAGCCATCATGTGCGCTTCTATCGGCCACCACTGCCACCGGTGCCGACTTCTTCCCTTTTCCCCAAAACTAATGAACACCAGTCGGCCACCAACCTCCACGCGCTGTTGTTTTATTTTGGCCACAAAAACCGCCACCAACCACGCGAAACAGTCACCACAATCACCGACGAACCAAAACTAGCCGACTGCACTCCACCATTTTTGGTCGGAGAAGCAACAAACAATAGCGACACTTTAATGCTACAGTTTTTTCACAAAATCAAAGTAAGCACTTTTTTAAAAAAACTTTACCAATATATTGACAATAAAATATACATCAAACAATATTTAATATTCATTATAGAGTTATAATAATAATTTTAGTCATTGCTCTCCGGAAAGATTAGATCTGGCTGGATTTTAATTATTGGCGTTACTCTAGTGAAGCCTATCAAAAAACGACACCTTTATTATTCCAAAAATTGAATTCAAATCATTGAGTATTTTTTATTTTGCTTAGACTGATATACGTATGATTTGGAATCTGTGTTATTTTAAAGTGAATAAATTTGGGGGAATTATAATAAAATTAATATAATATGGTTAATTTTTGTGTATTTATATTATTTTTATTTTAGATTTGATTTATTTTATTTTAATTAACTAAGATTTATAATTATTTATTAAATTAATTAATTACTTCAATTAAATATTATTTTAGTTTATTGTTAAGGTTAAGTAGCATTTTTAATAGATAAAATTATTATGAGTTTTAAGAGGCAAATCATGCCTCTAATGCTAGGGAAATTTTAGGCAATGTTTAAAATCCTGTCTCGATTAAGAATGCGGCATACGCATCTTTCTGAGACATTTAAAAATTCAAGAATGTGATAACACACCTTCGCAAATATTTTTCAAAATTAAGTTTCATCAATTTATATAATATAAGAAGCATAAACAGATATTTTTAGTATATTAAATGAGCGAATTTATGCCTTAACACAATTTATTCAAAATGTTTTAAGTCAAGATAAGTCAATAAAAGTGACCGTGCTAGAACCACGGGACTCGAGGGCTGCCTCACACCTTTCCCTTGGTCAACAAAATTCCTTACCTGATCTTCTGTTTTCCCATATCAACAAAGAGTCATTTCTGTTTTATTAGGGATTCAATAAGGTGACTTGGAACACCATAACTCAATTCCAAGTGGCGATTCTGTAAATAAAAATAATCCCTTTTAAAAACTGTCACTTTAATTGGAAAAATCCTTCTACTTTTACCCTCGAGCGAAAAAAGGGTGTGACATCTCTGGCGACTCCACTGGGGAATAACCAAAATTTGAGCTTTTAATATTGACTTTTACTTGCTTTAACTATTTTTTATATTGTGTTTATTGGTCTAATTTTCTACTTGTTTCTCATTTATCGTTTTGATATTGTTGAACTGTATTTATAAACTATCTTCTCTCACGCACCCCTCTGAGTATCTGAAAATAGGATAGAAGGAATGCAGCGTATGCATCCTACCTTCTTTTTAAGATAGCCGAAGTGTCAAGGTACCCAATGAAGGATTATTAGTCACACATGTTAGGAGGAGTTCGAATTGACAATGAAGTCGGAGTAGCACTGCTACCGAACAAATTATCTCTCCCAGACACGAGTGTTCGCTCGGGTAAGACAATCTAGACACCTATCCCTATTATGCTAAACTTAGTATAACTAAAACTCATAATCTGGTTATCCCAATTAGGTTCCACTTTATCTGCATCATGTGCATTTGACTTAGCGAGACTCGGCACAGGGGTCGGGTCTATCTAGGACAGGTGTCCCTCTTTATAATGACCAACATGTGCATTCTACGTGCTCTTTGATATTTATTTGGGAGGCTATTTTATTGTTGATCGGCTTTTAGGTAACTTAGTAAAATGCATGAAAGTATATTGTCCTCAAATTTAATGAATTATTTTTTAAAGAAATTAAAATATATATATATATATATATATATATGTAGTTTTTAAGATCTTCATGAACTATGAGGGTCTGATTCTCACTATTTAGTGGGATACGTAGGAAACCTTTTCCGGGTACGACCCTGTCTTTAGAAAAAATTATTCATAGATTGATTGGAGAATATTTTGAAAATATGATTATTTTCATAAATATTTTTCTTATATATATATATATATATATCTTAATATCCCTGAATCTTTAGGGATCATGAAGCTAAGTTTTTAAGAAAATAAAAAAATATATATAAATCTTAAAAGTTCTGAACCTTTAGGGATTTTGAGGTTGAGTTTTGTATGACATATATTTCACTAGCTACGCACACCAAATTGTCATATTAATGAGATATGTAGGCAACCTTTATCGGGTTCTGTGATATTTCTAAGAAAAAGTTTTGAAAATATTAAATCCTGATGTAATGACTCGAGACTACCCCTATTAGTCGTCACATGGTGCTTTGAACCACAAGTGATCTCAAGCTAACCCATGAACTGACATACTGTTAAGCAACTGAATTATAACATTATAAATAGTTTTTATACTATGTGGAAACTTGATTGTACTAAAAATCTAAAAATAGATACAATACTGATAAAACTTTACAATCTAATAAATTTGAAGGATGAAACTGAATTACATGACTGACTCTGGCAAATATCTATGAAGCCTCTACTATACTGACTATAGATAGTAGGGACAGAAAAAATTCAGCCAAGGAGGAAGGTCGACGTAGATGCTATAGTGTGGAAAACCTAGATTACATGTGGATTCGAGTTTCTTAAGAGCTTAATTACTACAAAAATTACAAATAGGGGTGAAAGGTCAAAAAGTAGCGGAAGCTAAGAATGAATGTTTGAGGAAAAGGATGGGTGTGTACTTACTCAAATTTCAAATAATAGCCATTAATGTTCCTTCAAAATAACAAATCAAGAGGATATTAAGCCCATACATCAAAGAATACACTCTACAAAGAGATGTTAAAGAAGTGGAAACAACAAGAGCAGAAGAATCTCTCTATTTTGAGAGCTGAAGAGGTTAAAAGCAGGAATAAACTATGGCAGATGATTGATGATCCACATGAGAAGCAACACTTAGTTTTAGATGGTGATGGACAATAATTTTCAGGTGCAGGAGCTAGTTTTGCGATGACAATGGGATTAGGTTTAGGAAACCTGTACAAATTTATGTGTAATAATGGTATTGGGCCGGGTTATGGGCAGGCCCAATTTTGTTTTGGTCGATTTAAGGTGGGTTGGTCCACCTAGTTTATGTACGTTTGACTATAAATAAAATTTCTTATTAAACCAAAAAAAAAGATAGTTGGGACATGCCTCCAACTACCACTAATAAATACACATGAAAGTAAATAAACTATACATGAAGTAAAACTATTTGGAGTTTTCGAAGTAGGAGAACTTATTACCTGCAGGCTGGAATCTGCACTGTCTGATCGTGATGTGCGGGCTACAATGGGTACCTACATTATGAAATAATGTAGCCACACAAACGTATATGTGGATCAGTACTTCTTGAATGTACTGAGTATGTAGGAATGAATTCAATAAGTAAAACTAATTTCATATGTAATCGTAAAACATGCATGCTAAGTGTAAGTAGACTCACCAATAGGGTGGAATAAACTGAAAACTAAAATATCTTAAAGCATGAGTGACAAACATTCTCTGATAAGATAGTGAATCTCTACACTTAGTTTCTATAAAACTTTACTTTAATGATATAAGTATAACTAAAGATGGGATATGATAAAACATAGATATTGTATGAATACTAGGTACGAAACTACGTGATGGAAACTGGCATAAATTGAACATCAGAATATACAACCACACTAAGGACGAATACATAAACATACTAACTTGTCTGATTAACTGAATGAGTGATAGGCGAATAATGGGCATGTCAGATTGAACTGTACTTATTCTAAATAACTGGACAAAAACTATAGAGTTGTATGCATATGAGGAAGGGACTGACTGAGCAACATATGATAATAAAGAATGAGTTTGTGAAAAACTATATTATTTGAGAATGCAAGACCAAGCATATAATATGATTCTGAAATAGTCTGTAAACTAAGGTACTGAAATACTTATAACTAAATAACTGGTAATTGTACACTATGGTCAACCAAACCTGAAACTAAACTGAGTTACTGATCTAATTGTGGGACTGAGGTTATGACTGAGACTGTAACTGAGATGGTAATTGAGATGGTAACTAAGACTATAACTAAGACTATAACTGAGACTGTACCAGAACTGAATACTGAGCTCTGATAGCTAAGTAACTAAAATCTGCGATTACTGATAATTGGGTACCTATTTCTGACAGCCCTGATTCTGTAGAACTAAACTGATTTCTATACTAAGTCTAAAACTAAAATTATGGGATGTATCTCCTAACTGACATACCCTAATCTGAGCTAATTGGGGTCCAACCTATAACCCCAGTAGGAAGGGTGTCAGTACCATGCCATGGGTAAAGATACTGAAGAGTCACCCTCATCGAGCAGGTACCCTGAATTAGAATGGTGGTACCCTCAACTGGCAGGTTAAAACACCTCATCAACCCTCATCTAGCAGGTTGATGTCTCAACCTACGCTGGCTAAGTAGTTATGGAATGCAGGAACTACTACTATGGATCACACCCTCTACTAGTAGGTGAGTCCCTATCCTTGTGTTCGCTCAGTGCTGAATCCTACTACCAACTGAATGACACTAATTACTATACTGAGCTGAACTAGACTGATACTGAGTTTCACTTAGTTCTGTTAACTGACTGAGTACTACTATTCTACGGCATGATTGAGACTATTTTATGAATATGTAGCTCTAGGTAAACAACTAGATTGTCGGGTATTAGATACCCATAGGACTTGATGGAAACAATATTAAAATATGGCACAATCTTGATAGCATAGCGATAGTCAATTGTTCATAATTTATTCACTGAGACATTTCGTCAAACTCTTGGAGAACAAAACAGTAACATTAGGATATTTATAGACATGATGAGATAGAATGATCACATGACAAAACCATAAACTAAGAATTTATTCTTAAATTCTCATGGACATGATATAGAAATCACAATATTTAAAACATACTAAAGATTTAGGACATATTAAGTAGTCGTTGTTCAAAATCCTTTCAACTAGGCATTTTATTAAATACTTGCAATGCACGGTTTAGGATAAGCATGGGAATAGTGTTAAAATTTGTAGTAATAGAATGATTTCACTTCTAAGATCACCAACTAGGGTTTAAATTCAACAAACAACACCATTCAAACATGTAAGGTTTAATATCACCAACAATTTCATTGAAATATGATAAAGATTCGAAAATTATGTAAGTTCATGAACATAATTTATAAAATATGTAATAAGGGCTTCTTTCAATGAAAATAGTTTGTAGAAATCATGTATAATCAAAATTTATAAAAGCTTTATGTAGAAAAATCATTATAAACCTATAATTTCATGATTTAAAACATAAAAGATGGATTTTTGGGCTCCATGGGTGAAAAAGGACCCATGGACGAACTCCTACATACCTTAAAGATTTAATCTTGAAAGAGAATTGACTTTCCTTGAACGTTCTTAGATTGTGAATGATAATTTCTTGGTTTTCTTGAAGAAGAGCTTGAATCTTGTTCTTGGGAGATGATCTTGAGAGAAAATCCTAATTTTCTTGTTTTTGAGAGTAGAGAGGATTAAGAGTTATTAAAATCGATTTATGATAGTTATGTATGTGATTTAATGATTTAAGTCTTGTAAGATGAAGGAAAAGTCCAAAATACCCTTCAAAAACCGATAGGGAATTGCTGAATTTTAAGGGTGATGACTTGGGCTGATAAGTCGTCGCATAGTTGACGGCCTATCAGCTTAGGTCATCTCCTAGGAGCTTAATTTGATGGGTTTATGGTTTGGGATGATTACTTGGCTGATAAGTCGTCATATATTTGATGGCTTATCAGCTCAAGTCGTCACTTAGTTGACAGACATACATGCGGAAGTAAAATGGGCATAACTTTTTGTTGCGATATCAGATTAAGGTGAAACAAAATGAATTGGAAAGAAGATTCAAAGACCTTTTAGTTGATATAAGTTAGAACACGTAAATAATTATGTAAAAGGATTAATGATGGATTAAATTTTACCCAAGCTAAATCTTTCACTAAAACTTAATTAATAGAAGTGCTCGCAACTTGTCTTTTGTGTTAGGAGGTTATTATAACCTTGATCAATACCCAAAGATATTACCATATAATATATTTGATAATAATAAATGTATAAACATAGAATATCTGGGTTTAAGTATGTATGCATAGGAATAATGATTTAAATTCTAGCCCAAAAATGTGGGGTGTTATAATAGCTCCCTCTTGGGAACATTCGTCCTCAAATGAGACTGGTTAGACTAAGAGTACTGTACTAAGGTAACTAAAATCATATTCTAAACATGTATGACTGAAAAAATGATTGCATAACTGAATCTAAAACATGATACATGAATATAATATCATGAACTGGACTGATTTCTTGAATACATGCAATGACATGAGAATAATTATAAGGCTGAGATAGAAACAAAAGAGTCAACTTATAAGTATCCATTGCCTCTGGATAGATCTAGTTTCATAAAGAAAAGATGAAAGACTTAGGACATGAATACTCGGGGTATTAAATCTCCCCTTGGGATACTTTATCTCCCGAATGATACTGACTTGGCAGAACTACTGAGGAAAGACTAAGATGATGCATGGGAAACTTACGGACTAATTCTGACTGAATATTTAGGATCTGAAACCGATACACAATGTATAAACAGAGCTGAATTCACAAATTACATGGATGCAAATGAATTACCTCTTGGAATTGCCTTATTCATGAGAATTTTGAATAGTATGACTAGATGGGAAGATGGAAAGCCATAGGAACTTGTCTGTCTGACTGCTAGACTAGATTTTTGGCTATACAAACCGAATCATACTAAAAGCTTATACATAACTATACACTCCACTTATATACCAACATGACATTCAAGCCTATGTTCATACCCACACATGAACTTGTAGGTAAACCACCACAAAAGCATCTTTCTTATTTTCTCTAGACCTCTATCCTTACAACTTTCATACACTAACCCAATATAACACACATAGAATTTCAACTAATCACGACATAAGGAGGGGTCACTGAAAGCTAGAGCATAATAACCTAAAACCTAAAAGAACACTACACGTGACTTCATACTTAATTGAGGCCTGAAGAATAAGGTATCAAATGTATGAATTCATCAAAGAGAGCAAAACTGAAGGCATACATGACATAAGGTGAATTTTGCTGATCATTAGGAGTATAGCATGAGCACCTAGAACTGAACATACTGTAAAACATGAGTACCTGAGTCATTATCTGCATGACCTAAGCTTCGAGTTCATGGACTCTTGGAACATAATTCGTACTGCTGAGTGAACTAGAACTATTTATACTGGGAATTGGAAGCGTACATAATTTTTCTATGAAGTGCATGAATATGAGATGTGATGATGGAGCTGAAATGTTAGGCATGAGTAGATATCGTGATGGCTGAAAAAATTTGTACTGAGATAAGAATAGGTTAGGAATCATCCTCCCTTACTACTTTTCTACACACACTGGCACTAGTACTAGAATCTAAGAGCTTGACTTGGTTACTTGTTCTATCATCTTCCCCTTAGCTTTAAGCCATCGTCTTAAGTCTGTGACCCCTTTACTAAACTCTAAACTTAACTACAATCACTTTACTCTACAGTTTGGGGATAATGATACACATAAATACTAGTACCCTTAACTTTCTTTAGCTTGTGCAATCAGTATCACATACTTACACTTTTCTTGACACATACTTGCCTTACTCAGCATATCATCTGTTATTTTTCGTCATAAACTACTAATATCACATATCTTAACTCACATCAAAACCATCATACTAAATCCCAAATCAACAAACTCCTACTAATTTACCTTTGGTACAAGTATCCCCATGAATACACAATCTGCTCAATTTGGATAATGCTATCCCAAATCTACTATTGCTAAATTTCTGGGTTTATGCTTTTAACTCTAGATCATATACTGTAAAAGGGATTTTGAGAAGAAATTTCAAAGCACATCTCACTTCAGCTCAATGCACGATTTTTCATAAATATGAATGAAATATTTAAAAGTTTAGGACATAAAGGCACTGATGGGAAACTTTCTGAGCCAACATGAAATCCCATAACTATCAGTGGGGACTGTTTAAGGAAAATTTGTCTGTAGAAATTTAAGGTTGATTGTTCCTGTTGCCTTAAAACTAAGGAAGAGTTAACATGAATAGTAAAAGATGAGGATCTACATAAATTTCTTAGATAACACTTCTGCTGCAAAATTTGATACTTGAAAGAAGGGAAATATTTCCTAAATACCCTGTAGCCTCTTGAAGAAAAGTACAGACGTCTCTGTACCATTCCACAAGACTGTACTAGACACAACCTCATAGACACCCCAGGACACTTGAACTCTGTACTCTGATATAAAGTTTGTAATGACCCGACACTAACCCCTAGTCGACACACGGTGCTGGAACCGCAAGTGATCCCTAGCTAACCCATGAACTGGCATACTGTTAAGCAACTGAATTATAACATAATAAATAGCTATTCTACTATACAGAAACCTGATCATACTGAAATTCTAAAAATAGATACAATACTAATAAAGCTTTACAATATGATAAATCTGAAGGATGAAACTCGAATTACATGACTGACTCTGACTGACATCTATGAAGCATCTACTATACTGGCTATAGATAGTTGGGATATGCCTCCAACTACCACTAATCAATACACATGAAAGTAAATGAACTATACATGAACTAAAACTGTCTAGAGTCCTTTAAGTAGGAAAACTCATCACCTGCTGGGTGGAATATGCACTGTCTGATCGTGATGAGCGGGCTACAACTGGTACCTACATTATGAAATAATGTAACCACACAGACATATATATGGATAAGTACTACTAGAATGTACTAAGTATGTAGGGGTAAATGCAATAAGTAAAACTAATTTCATACGTAATAGTAAAATACGCATGCTAAGTATAAGTAGACTCACCAATAGGCTGGAATAAACTAAAAACTAAAATATCTTCAAGCATCAGTGACAAACATTCTTTGATAAGATGGTAAATCTCTACACTTAGATATTGTAAAACTTAACTTTAATGATAAAAGTATAACAGAAGTTGGGATATGATAAAACATATATACTGTATAAATACTAGGTCTGAAACTACGTGATAGAAACTGGCATAAATTAAGAATCTGAATATACAATCACACTGAGAACAAATGCATAAACATACTAACTTATCGAATTAACTAAATAACTGATAGATGCATACTGCGCATGTAAGACTGAACAGTACTTATCCTGAATAACAGGATGGAAATTGTAGAATATTATGCATATGAGGAAGGGACTGACTGAGTAACATAATATAATAAAGAATTGGTTTGTGAAAATCTGTATTATTTGAGAATGCAAGACCAAGCATATGACATAATTCTGAAATAGTCTATAAATTGAGGAACTGAAATACTCATAACTGAATAATTAATAATTTTATGCTATGGTCAAGCAAACCTGAAACTAAACTGCGTTACTAATCTAATTACTGGACGGAGACTATGACTGAGACTGTAACTAAGATGGTAACAGAGAATGTAACTAATACTGTACTAGAATTGAATACCGAGCTCTGATAACTGAGTAAATAATAGCTGTAATTACTGGTAACTGAGTTACTGATAACTGGGTGACTGTTTCTGACAGTCCTGATTTTGTAGAACTAAACTGAGTTCTATACTGAGTCTGAAACTGAAACTAAAACTGTGGGAGGTATCACTAACTGACATACCCCAATCTGAGCTAATCGGGGTCCAACCAGTAACCCCAGTTAGAAGGGTGTTAGTACCATGCTACAAATAAAGACACTAAAGAGTCACCCTCATCTAGTAGGTGCCCTAAATGATAATGGTGGTACCCTCAACTGACAGGTTCAAACACCTCATCAACTCTTAACTTACAGGTTGTAGTTCTAGAATGCGAGGACTACTACTAAGGATCACACCCTCTACTGGCAGGTGAGCCCCCATCTTTGGGTTTACTCGGTGCTGAATCCTACTCCCAATTGAATAACACTGATTACTATACTTAGATGAACTAGAATGATACTGAGTTTCATTGAGTTCTGTTAACTGACTGAGTACTACTATTCTGTGACATGACTGAGTCTATTCTATGAATACTATAGCTCTAGGTAAACAGCTAGATTATCGGGTATTAAATACCTCCAGGACTTGATAGCATTAATAGTAAAATATGGCACAATATTGAAAGCATAGAGATAGTCAATTGTTCATAATTTATTTACTGAGACATTTCATCAAACACATGAAGAATAAGACTGTAACATGAGGATATTTCTAGACATGATGAGATAGTAGGAGCACATGACAATACCATAAACAAAGGATTTATTCTTAAATTCTCATGGACATGATATAAAAACCACAATATTTAAAACATACTAAAGCTTTAGGGATATATTAACTTGTCGTTGTTCAAAATCCTTTCATCTAGGCATTTTATCAAACACTTGCAATACATGGTTTAGGATAAGAATGGCAATAGTGTTAAAAGTTGTAGTAATACCATGATTTCACTTCTAAGATCACCAACTAGGGTTTAAATTCAACAAACAACACCATTCAAACATGTAAGGTTTAATATCGCCAACAATTTCATGAAAATATGATAAAGATTCAAAATTCATGTAAGGTCATGAACATTTTTCATAAAATATGTAATAAGGGATGCTTTCAATGAAAATAGTTTGTAAACATCATGTATAATCAAAATTCATAAAAGTTTCATGGAGATAAATCATTATAAACCTGTAATTTTATGATTTAAAACATAAAAGATGGATTTTTGGGCTCCATGAGTGAAAGAGAACCCATGGATGAACTCCCACATACCTTAAAGCTTTAATCTTGAAAGAGAGTTGACTTTTATTGAACGTTCTTGGATTGGTAATGATATTTTATTGGTTTTCTTGAAGAAGAGCTTGAATCTTGTTCTTGGGAGATGATTTTGAAAGAAAACCTTAATTTTCTTGTTCTTAAGAGTGGAGAGGATTAAGGGTTATTAAAATTAATTTATGATGGTTATATACGTGATTTTTGATGATTTAAGTCATGAAAGGTGAAGAAAAAATCCAAAATACCCTTCCAAAACACTTAGGAAATTGTTGAATTTTAAGTAGGACAACTTGGGCTAATAAGTCATCACATAGTTGACAGCCTATCAGCTTAGATCATCACTTAGGAGCTTAATTAGATGGGTTTCTAGTTTGGGATGACAACTTGGTTGATAAGTCATCACATAGTTGATGGCTTATCAGCTTAGGTCGTCACTTAATTGATAGAATATATAACGCCTCAAATTTGATATCCAAAATGCTACACGATGCTTATGACCCCGAAGAACCACAAGCTAAACCATGACTGATATCAGTATCTATATACTGCATAATATACTATATGATTGCGAAAACATGAACTAAAAGGTGATGTGCTAGCAGTTTGTTAGCACATTTAAGACTTTTAACTCAGAATAATTGTAAGTTCTTAAGTAACTATCATTGTTTTTTATGATATTTTTTTGATATTGCAGTGAAAGGCAAGATGTAAGAGAACCTAAGACAATAAGGACAAAAAGAGATAAATATGGAACATATAGCCAACAAATTGCAGAAGAGCAGTTGACGACTTTTGTAATAAGTCATAAACTTGATGATAAGTTATTAGATCTATTGTCAGGTAGAGGCATTGTTGTAAAGTTAGAGCAGAAGTGTGACGACATCCCCTAATATGTCGTCACAAATTTGATAAGCTATCAAGAGAGTCGTCAGCCTTAGACAGAGAATGAACTTCAGCTAGAATCCGTGATGACATTGGTGATAAGTCATCAAAGTTCTGATAAGCCATCAGGTTTTGTCATCAGCCTAAAGCAGAGAATGCAAAAATTGAAGAGGATCAGATAACATTCCTGATAAGTCATCAGAACCCTGATAAGGCGTCACTTATGTCGTCGTCTATTTTGAGAAAAAGCTATAACCTGTGATTTTGTTTCCATAATTATCCTAAGTATTTAAGGACAAGTTTATGTTTTCCTAAAAAGTTTGAGTTATCTAAGGGACAAATTTTGGAAATTTTAATTTTGAATTTCCTTTAAGTTATAGCTATAAATAGCAGCTTTTAGGGTTACATTCAAGAAGGGTGGAGAAATCTTAGACATATTGAACTTCACAAACTTTAGTATTTCTCTCTCTAGTTTTGGATACACTGTCACCATTAACATGTGAGAGATTACTATTATTTTTTGCGGAGTTATGTAGTGATTGAATCGAAGAAACAATTATTGCTTTTTATTGCTCTATAAGTTTATCTTTCATATCATGAATTCAATTATGTGTTTCATTCATTACATCATGAGTGGCTAAACCCCATTAACCTAAATTATGGGATATAGGGTTAGGTCTTGATAAGGTGCTAAGTGTTCAAGATTCAAAAGGTGGTAGGATTTCTTGATAATTCTGAGGTTTTAATTAATGTTTGTTGGTTGCAAATAATAGATAACACCTGCTTTGATTTTCTTAAGACAAAAATCAAATATAGTAGGAAGTGAATTATCAACAGGAACTCGAAAATACTTTGTTTAACAATCACTGTTGTAACAAGGTTGGTAAACCTGAGGTCAAATCTAAGCTATAAATAGAAATTCACTAAGTCTGAGAGGATTAGGGAATTAAATGCTTAAGTAGGTCGAGAGATATTTAAGCATAACACCGATAAAGATAGCTTGTTATCCTACCCACCATGGGAATCTTGAACTACTTTTAGTATCTGTTATGTACCGGAAGCCGTAGTGAACATAATTTTGGTTATTTCATAAACTCTTGATTTACAAACACTGAAACTAGAGTGACCAACAATTATTTGCTAATCATTAAAAACCCTCACTTTATCTTTTCACATAATTCACTTGAATTCAACTTGTAGCTATAGTTTCAAACTAGTTTAATCGCCACTCATATTATTTCCTCTGGATTCGACCCCGACTCCAAAGTTGGATAAATATATTGACGAGGATCGCCTTTCACTAAATTGACATGTAAGTTGAGCGTTATCAAAAATGGCGCCGTTGCCTGGGAATAATTTGACATATTGAGTTGATTTAAAATTTTAGCCTACTTGCTTGAATTTAAACTTATAAATATTTGTTTTTAGTTTTCTTTTATTTCTGGTGTTAGGTAGATTTTTATTTTAGTTTACTTATTACTATGACGTCTTAGAATGAACATGAGCTTGGTGGTTGGAAATCATATCTTTATGATCCATGTCCATAGTATGATGGACCTCACTTTTGGAAAGATTGTAGATATAATCCCCGACGAGAGATATGTGCACCATCTCTATCCTACTGGGAGTATGGTTGTAATTTATGTGGTGGTCAAGATGGACATTGGAGTGATTGCCAAAATTCCCCATCCCCCCGGTATGCTAACCTAAATTTTAGTTGTTCTTATGATTTTGATAGGTCTTATGGTCAAGAATAGGAAGAACAAAAAACTGGAAAGAGTGGCATTGAAGCAATACTTCAACTAGTGTTGGATTGTGTGGACACAACAAATGATATCATACATGATATATATCAAGACATAAGGGAAAATAATGAGGAAAAAAGAATAATAGAGGATATGGATATAGAGTTCAAGCATTCAAAGCACTTTTCCACATTATGTTTAGATGATATCTTTTCTGTAGAATCAATTAACATATTGGATGAGTGTGAAGATGAGGAACAAGAATCCTATATCAATGTTGTGCTTGATGTTGAGCAACCCTCGATGATTTTCAAACCAAACAAACCAACCATGAGGGATGATGCCAAGATTAAGAAAATGGTGCTAGAGGCAAAAGAAGAAACCAAGAAAATCTCTTCTAAAGACTCTAGCCCAATTTGAGCTGAGGATTCCCAGAAGGATGCAACTCCAAAATTAAGGAGAAGACCTCATTCGAATCATTTTTCAACATTGTGCTTGGTTGATGAGATGGAAATCCACCTACCCAAGCAACTGAGGTTTTTTGAGGATGAGGAACATAATCATTATATTTTGAAGTTTGGCATTCAAAAATATCAAAATGAAACCCCCCTCCCCCCCCCCCCACTTGAAGGTTAGTAAAGGAAAAATTCAATGTGCATCAAGTGGATAATTGATAATCCCATCAATACCCAATGAACCTATCCATAAATTTGATATGAAGTTGGGTAATATATTTACGTCATCAAAGTGGCGAGATAACGAAAGTGTCATTGTATCCGTATGTTTGCCCAATGCGCCTCGAAGATATATTGATCAAAAGTTGGGTCGATGTTTCAAATCCTCTAAGTGGAGACATAAATAATTATCAACAAGGTATCTTGATGAAGTCTGAGTAGTCAAGATAACTAAGTTAGGATGCAACACTAAATTAGGTGCTTCTTGGGAGTCAACCCAAGGTATTTTGTTGTTTGTATTCGTATTATCTGATTGACATCATATCTTCACACCCGTGGTGCCACAAGTATGTTTCTAACTCTCTTTTTTGGTTTGATGCATTGGGGACATTACATGTTTTAAGTTGAGGGTGTGGGGCTACTTGTGGATGTTGATGTCCTCCGTAGGTTTTTGTTGTTGTGCCTCTTTTCCCCGAAGTCTTGTTCCTAGTAGAGCTGGCATATTTAAGAGTATTATGTTTTGTTTTATGATGTGTTGTGGTTAACTAGGAGAAATATAAGTAATGAGGCTATTAATATATTTTGTGATTTTTAAGCACCTCTTCAAGTGTCTATTTGAAATACTGTGTGAACTGTATCTAATTGTGACCACAATGCATCTTTTAGTGGCATTAGTTATGGCAACTTGATAATCAATGCTAAAAAATTGCACAAACCAGATAAGTAGTAATGTGCGATATATTTGTGTGCCATGTGTGTGTGTGAGGTCTTACTCAGTTCTCTTTGTGTATGAATCTAGAACTTGCCCGGTTAGTCTTGCCTTGGTTGTAGGATAGGGGTTAGGAGAGGATCATAAGTCTTTTTGATATTAGCCTACGTTTAGCCTAAATTACTTTCCCTGTATACATAATATCCCTTGATCCCTATTTTGATCCTGAATAGCCTATTTCTTTCATGACACATATCACCTTCCCATTTGTTTCACAATGAACCTGTTTTGGCCCTGCTCCTCTTTGGACACTGTGCACCTTGAATTAGTCAAATAGCCTAAGTTGAGGGTGACTTTCATAGGGGTACATAATGAAAAATGAGTATGAAAAGAGGTAGAATAAAATAAAAGAATAAAAAGTTGGGTGTGGTGCAAAAAGAATAAGCAAAGAAAAAAGTTGTATAAAAGATTAGAAAAAGATAATTTGGTTTTTGAAAAGATAGCACCCACCTTGAGCATGTGTGATCAATAAAATGGAGGAAGAGGAAAAGGTTAAGAAGTGAAACCCCAAGAGGTTAGCATAGTGTCAAGGAGTCTTAGTCACTTTAAATACCCTTGAATATCATACCATCCCCTAGCCTACATTACAAGCCAAGAAAAAGACGAATAGTGATCCTAGCTGACCTGTCTGAAAACCTTGGTACTGACTATAAAGGAAAGCCTATGGCATTTGACGTACATTGAGTGGAACTTCATTCTGAGAGTGAGTCTCATTATTATCCCTATGTGTATATATGTGATTTCTGATATGAGAGAAAAAGGGATTTCTCTTCTGTGAGGGTACACAGGTTATGTTGCTAGTTTCTAACTTGTTCGGATAGTGTGATCTTGGTACATGCATGGTTGCTATTGCTGAATTTATGCCATATCTTAATTCTTGTATGTTGCATTGTTGTTTTTCAATAGTATACATAATTGAGTTTGAATTGATTGACCTAGGAGAAGGTGAAGTTGTGTTGAGATGATATAGAAAATTGACTGCCGAATGTACGTTGTATTGTTTTAGTTATATTTTGGTTGCTTGAGGAAAAGCAATAGTTTTAAGTTGAGGGTGTTAATGTGCTAGAATTTTGTTAGAACATTTAAGACTTTTAACTCAGAATAATTGTAAGCTCTTAAGTAAATATCGTTGTTTTTGATGATATTTCTTTGATATTGCAGTGAAAGGCAAGATGCAAGAGAACCTAAGACAATAAGGACAAAAAGAGGTGAATATGGAACAAATAGCCAAGAAATTGCAGAAGAACAGTTGATGAATTTTGTGATAAGTCATCAACTTGGTGATAAGTTATTAGGTCCATTGTCAGCTGGAGGCAATGTGATGAAGTTGGAGCAGAAGTGTAACGACATCCCCTGATATGTCATCATAAATTTGATAAGCTATCAAGAGCGTCGTCGGCCTTAGAAAAAGAATGGACTTCAGCTGGAATCCGTGACAACATTGGTGATAAGTCGTCATAGTTCTGATAAGCCGTCAGGCTTCGTCGTCCGCCTAAAGTAGAAATGCCAAAATTGAAGAGGATCTGACGACATTCCTGATAAGTCGTCAGAACCATGATAAGGCGTCATGCATGTCGTCTTCTATTCCGAGAAAACGCTGTAACCTGTGATTTTGTTTCCATAATTAGCCTAAGTATTTAAGGACAAGACTAGGTTTTTCTTAAGAGTTTGAGTCATCTAAGGGATGAATTTTGGAAATTTTAATTTCGAATTTCCTTTAAGTTACAGCTATAAATAGCAGTTTTTAGGGTTTCATTCAAGAAGGGTGAAGAAATCTTCAATATCTTGGACTTCACGAACTTTAGTATTTCTCGCTCTAGTTTTGGATAAACTGTCACCATTAACTTGTGAGAGATTACTATTGTTTTTTGTGGATTTATCTAGTGATTGAATCAAAGAAACAATTATTTCTTTTCATTGCTTTGTAAATTTATCTTTCAAATCATGAATTCAATTATGTGTTTCGTTCGTTACATTATGAGTGGCTAAACTCCATTAACCTGAATTATGGGATCTAGGGTTAGGTCATAATAAGGTGCTAAGTGTTCAGGATTCAAAAGGTGGTAGGATTTTTTGTCAATTTTGAGGTTTTAATTAACGTCAGTTGGTTGCAAACAATAGATAATACCTACTTTGATTTTCTTGAGAAATAAATCATATATTGTAGGAAGTGAATTATCAACAGGGACTCGAAAATACTTCGTTTAATAATCAGCGTTGTGACAAGGTTGGTTAACCTGAGGTAAAATCTGGGGAGTAAATAGAAATTTCCTATGTCAGAAAAGATTAGGGAATTAAATGCTTAAGTAGGTCGAGAGACATTTAAACATTACATCAATAAAGATAGTTTGTTATCCTACCCACCGTGAGAATCTTGAACCACCTTTAGTATCTGTCATGTACCGGAAGCCCTAGTGAACATAATTCTGGTTATTTCATAAACTCTTGATTTACAACCACTGAAAATAGAGTGACCAACTATTATTTGCTAATCATTAAAAAAACCCACTTTATCTTTTCACATCATTCATTTGAATTCAACTTGTAGCTATAGTTTCAAACTAGTTTAATCGCCACTCACATTATTTCCTATGGATTCGACCCCGATTCCAAAGTTGGGTAAATATATTGACGATGACCGCCTATCACTAAATTGATGTGTAAGTTGAGCGTTGTCAAAAGGCCATAAGGTTATAGGCTATAACATAACTAATAAATATATAACATCTGAATGGGGTTTGAAATACCCAAAACAAAACTGAAATAACATGATAGTCTGAACATGATAGTCTGGAAAGCTTCTAACTGAATAAACTATCTGAATGAGGAGTTGATAGGAAATGTCCCCAACTAACTCTAACTAATAAATTACTTAACGAGATAATAAATAAATGATCATGTCCTCGAGAATGAGGACTCACTGCTAACTTTGACTTCTGAGACTGAACTGCTACTAATGCTCTGGAGCTCGTGCTTCTGAACCTATGGTATAAGACACCATAGCACAAATACGTCATTACTTTGAATATACTGGTATGCATGGAAGGTAGGCTGAATACATGGAGTTCATATGCATGAACAATACTGGCTAACAGAATAATATGAACGTGGGAGTACATGCATGAATACGTAGTAACTATATCTGAGATCGTTATAACATGAATTTACTAATAACTAACATAACTGATAATTGAATTCTGATGACTAATATAACTGATGACATGAGTGACTGTATCTGATAGTCCTAAATCTGATGGAATTAGATAAGTTCCGTACTGTATTTGAGTAAACTATATCTTACAATCTTGAATTCTATAGATTTATCTGAGTTCTATTACTTAGACTAAATGACCGTATCTGACTGTCCTAATTTTGTAACTAAACCTTTGGGAAGTAGTTATCTAATCAGTATTCCCCTAATACAGCGTTATAGCTGAGTTGGGGTCCAATCTGTAACCCCAATTAGAAGGGTGTCAATACAGCCCAACTGGTAAGGACAAGCTGTGAGAGACCCACATCTAAAACTGTCTCTAAAAGAGAATGGTGGGGCCCTCATCTGATAATGCTTATCCACCTCATCAAGCCTCATCTGACAGTGTAGATGTCTCAACCTATGTTGGCTACATAGTTCTGGAATGCAAGGATGACTTCTAAGAATCACATCCTCATCTGATAGTGTGTGTTCCCATCCTTGGGTTCACTCGGTGCTAATTCCTACTCCTATCTAAAAAGACACTGGTCATGGATTACTAAACTGAACTAGATTGAATTAACTAAGTTCCATTGACTGATAGAATAGTACTGAGATTACTATATTACTGAGCTTTCCTGATTCACATGACTGACTGAGTTCTATGGATCATGGCTTGACTGAGCATATCGTGAAAACATGACATGGACTCTAGGAACACAACTATATTTTTCAGGTACAAGTACCCCCAGGACTCGATGGAAGAAAACTGATGAGGCATGACATTCTTGAATACATGACTAACATCAACAACATATAATCCATTGACTAAGACATTTCATCAAACACTTGACATACATAACTTATACATGAATGGGGATTGCAAAATATCATACTAGTATGGCATTTTTTCTTCACATAGGCATTTAATCAAACATATGGGGAGAATGCTTTGGTTATACAATCATTAACACATGTAATAATCAAGGATACATCAATCAACTTGTACATTGAAGGGGGTTTATCATGATTATTATGCAAATCATCACATACTAGGGTGAATCATTGGAATATGTAATTTAAAACATGAATCAAAACCACACAACATCATGAACATGAATTTCAATTCAATTTGAATCATGAACATTCACAAATACTCAAATATTGGATTTTAAAAAGAGATTCTTAAGTTTCATAGGTGAGAGAGACCCATGAATCAACACATGACATACCTTAGTTCACGATTTAGCAAAGATTGACGGAGAGACTTTCTTGACATTGAATCCCCAATTGAAATTCTAGATTGTTCTTGAGAGAAAATTGAGAGAAACTAGTATATTTTGGGTTTCAAATAGCTGAATCTCATGTTATAGGGCTTAAATAGGGGTGGGAAATTGACCCTTTTAACCCTGGATGCGTCTTTTAATTTTAGTGAAATTTTCCTGAATTGGACCCCTGGTGTGATATAGTGTTATCGCGCCATGTCACTGGAATTTAACAACTGGGAAATTGGGGGATGACTCGATGTGGATCCATCACGTTGCCACTTTATTGGCGGCCTGGAAGTTTGGCGCGATGCACCACTATTGCAGACCCCAACTGGAATTTGACAATTGCCATTTTCTCCTCTGCTTTGGCATGCCACTGACTAATATGGCATTGTTTTACAATGGGAACTTGAAATTTTCATTACTTCTTACCCGATTATCGGATTTAGGCAAATTTTATATCGATGGAAATCTTATTGAATTTCCCACATGACAAAAAAGGGAAAATCTTGAAAATTCATCATGGAAAGAAACATCATTCAATTTAGAAAATAATTCTTGACATTTTGGGGATAAAAATAATTTAGTTAGGAAACTTCGGGGTATTACAATATCTACCCCTTTGGGAATATTCATCCTCGAATGAAACTAACTTAGAGAGGAGAAACAATAAGCCAAAGTACACACTAAACATGAACAATGCAACATGACTGACATAACTGACATTTCAGAGATTCATACTGAGCATACATATCAGATGCATGATTTCATGACTGGGATGATACATGAATGCATGACTGAGATAATTGATAAGATGATCACACATATCTGATGCATGAATACATGACTAAACATATTACATGACTAAGATTTTGAATAATTGAGTCTTCTAACAAGGAGAATGCATGTCTGATGCATGAATACATGAATAATATGATGCATGAACATATAATTGAATATACAATGGTACTTAGTACCCAGTTTAAAAATGGAATCCTAAGCAGTAGGTTGATATCAAGTTGTAACTGAAATCTGGACATAAAAATTGAAAAACTTAAGGAGAACTGTTACCTTGAGCTAGATCTGAGTTAGCGAAGAAGAGGTAAGGATACTTGGTATGCATGTCTGCTTCTGCTTCCCAAGTAGCTCCCTCCCCGGACTGATTCTGCCAAAGAACTTTGACTAGAGGGACATCTTTGTTCCTCAGTCTACGAGTTTGATAGTCTAGAATTTTGACTGGAACCTCTTCATAAGAGAGGCTGTTCTGAATATCTATGCTCTGAATAGGGATTGTAACCGTTGGGTCACCTATGCACCTATGAGTAAAGAGTAATGAAAGACTGGATAAACTGAGGCTAGATCTAAAGTCAATTTGAGCTCATAATCGAACTTGCTGAAGCGATTGAAAATTTTGAAGGGACCGACATATCGGGGACTGATCTTTTCCTTTTTTCCAAACCTCTTCACTCCCTTCTTGGGAGAGATCTTTAAATAGACATACTCACCAATCTTAAACTCGAGATTTTTCTCCACACATCTGCATAAGACTTCTGTCGGCTCTGAGCAGCTCAGCGTCTTTATCTGATCAACTGGACTTTCTCTAAGGCATCAAATACTAAGTCAGGAACTATAACTAAGGCCTCACGAATTTTGAACCAACCTATTGGAGATCTGCACCTCCTACCATAGAGATCTTTGAATGGAGCTATCTGAATACTATAATGATAGCTATTGTTGTATGTAAACTCAATCAAAGGAAAGTTTGTCATCCCAACTACCCTTGAAATAAATTGCACATGCCCTTAGCCTATCTTCTAGGCTCTGAATGGTCCTTTCTGCTTGACCATTTTTCTGAGGATAAAAGACTGTACTAAGATAAATTTGGGTACCAAGACCCTTTTGGAACGCTTTCCAGAAATAAGAGGTAAACTGGGTACCTCTGCCTGAGATAATAGATAATGGAACACTGTGCAATCTGACCAACTTTATGATGTAGAGTTTGGTATAATTCTCAAGTGAATAAGAGGTATGAATTGGGAGGAAATGATCTAACTTGGTCATCCTATCTATAATGACCCAGACTGTATTATGCTGACGGTGAGTTCGAGGAAATACCATCACGAAGTCCATGTTTACTTTTTCCCACTTCAAAGTAGGAATAATAAACTCCCTTATATGTCCACTAGGCTTCTGATGTTCTATCTTAACCTGCTGACATGCAGAGAACTTAGCCATAAACTCTGCAACATCCCTCTTTATCCCACTCCACCAATAGATCTCCCATTAGTTGCGGTACATGTTTGTGGCCCTTGGATGAATAGAGTAGCATGCACCATGCGCTTCTGCAAGAATTCACCACTTTAAGTCATCTACAGATGGAACACAAAGATAACCCTAGCAATGCAGAACACCATCTCCCCCTTGGGAGAAAACCTTCACTTTTTGATCTTTAATTGACTCTTTCAACTTGACTAAACTGGGATCTCTATCTTGCTTTTCTTTTACCTTAAAAATTAGAGATAATTTTGAACTACTCTAAACCCATATGTCACCCTCTTATGTATCAACTAAGCGAACGCCTAGTCTGGTAAGCTGATGGACTTCCTGAGCTAACTTCTTCTTACTTGTCCTCAACATGAGAAACACTATCTATGGATAGTCTATTGAGAGCGTCGGCCACTACATTGGCCTTTCCCAGATAATAAAGGACACTCATGTCATAATCTTTCAAGAGCTCTAACCACCTTCTCTGATGAAGATTCAGATCTTTCTGATAAAAGATATATTGAATGATCTAATGATCTGTGAATACATCTACATGAACTCCATGTAAATAATGCCTCCAAATTTTTAAGGCAATACTACGGCTTCTAACTTTAGATCATGAGTAGGATAATTCTTCTTATAGGGTTTAAGGTATTTGGATGCGTAGACTACGACCTTATCATACTGCATAAGGACACAACCCAAACCTACTCTGGATGTATCACAATACACTACAAAACCATTCGATCTATCTAGAAGAGCTAGGACTGGAGCTGAGGTGATTCGAGTCTTCAACTCTTGAAAACTCTTCTCGCAAGGATCTGACCATTGAAACTTATCTTTCTTCTGAGTCATTCTGGACATAGGGGATGCAATATAAGAAAATCCCTCAACAAACTACCTATAATAGCCAGCCGAACCTAAGAAACTCCTAATATCTGATGGAGAGATAGGTTTGGGCCAGTTTCTTACCGCTTTAGTCTTTTGAGGATCTACTCTAATGCTATCACCTAAAATGATATGGCGAAGGAATACTACTGACCTTAGCCAAAATTCTTACTCACTGAATTTGGCAAAAAAATGATGATCTTTGAGAGTTTGATGTATGTTTCTGAGATGGTTTGTATGACCACACTCACTGCAGGAATAGACCAGAATATCATTTTTAAAGACTATGATTAACATGTCCAAGTACTTCTTGAACACACGGTTCATCAAGTCGATGAAAGATGCTGAGGCATTGGTAAGACCAAAGGATATGACTAGGAATACAAAGTGACCATATCGGGTACGAAAGGCTATTTTTTGGAATGTCACATTCTCTAACTCTAACCTGATGATAGCTGGATCTGAGGTATATCTTAGAGAAATAACTAACACCCTGAAGTTGGTCACATAATTCATTGATTTGGGGAAGTAGATACTTGTTCTTGACAGTAAATTTATTGATTTGATGGTAGTCTATGCATATTCTAAGAGAACCATCTTTCTTTTGCATGAATAAGACTGGTGCACCTAATAGGGACATACTAGGTCTAATGAATCCCTTATATAAGAGATCCTTCAACTGTTCTTTCAGTTCTCTGAGTTCTGCTGGTTTTATTCTTTAAGGTGGAACAGATAAGGGCTAAGTATCTAGAAGAAGATCGAAGTCGAAGTCTATTTCCCTTTCGAGAGAAATCCCTAGAAGATCTTTGGGAAAGACATTTGAATATTCATTGATGACTGGGATTGAATCAAGATTAGGTGTTTCAGAACTAGTGTCCTTAACTCAAACAAGATGATAGATACATCCTTTAGATATCATTTTTCAGGCCCAAAGGTAGGAAACAAAATGACCTCTGAAAGCGGATACACTACCCTTCTACTCTAGGACGGGTTTATTCAAAAACTAAAATTGTACTATTCTATTTCTGTAGTTGACTGTGGCATAGTAGGAATAAATCCAATCCATGTCGAGAATGACATCAAAATCAGTCATCTCTAATTTGACTAAGTCTGCTGAAGTGACTTTCTAAAATATCATAATCGGGCAGTTTCTGTATACCCGTGGGGCTATGATGGTTTTACCCACTGGGGTAGAGACTGAGAAGGGCTCTTCTAGAATTTCTGGACTGACTCCAAAATCAATTGCTATATAAAGAGTCACAAAAGTCAAAGAAGCTTCTGGATCTAGCAAAGCGTAAACATGCACTTGAAAGATCTGTAATGTACCAGTAACCATATCAGGAGAATTTTTCTAATCTTGCTGGTACTGGAAATCATAGATTCTATTTGGGCGTTGCCCACTAGTATCACTTGAAGTGGCACCCTTTGCTCACTAGTAGTACTGGAAGTGGCACCCTACTGAGTTAGGCGAGTGGACTGGGCTGAGGAATGGTTCTGCTGACCCTGATAACCTGACTGGGGACAATCTCTAAATCTGTGTCCTAGCTTTCTATATCTAAAATAGACATTTCTACCTGCTCTGTAAGCACCCTTGTGGTTCTTACCACAAGTCTGACAAAGGGGATTAGTTTAGGTATTGCTGACAGTGCCCTGAGACTTAGAGCCTGGCGTCCTATCTTTATTACCATCCCTGAACTTAGGAGCTGGAGAACTAGCAAACGAAGGAGATGGAACTGACATCTTAGGATGAAACTAAGAACGGTTTCCTCCTTCTGATTTAGGCTGAGCAAAGTTGAAACTACCTATTTTTTCTCTCTTATTCTGCTTCTCCCTTATCTTAATCTTTTGATGTTCTATCTTATGAGCATTAGTCATAAGCCTGGCTAAAGTCATGTCACTATTTAACATCGCAGACCTACACTTATTGACCACATTATCATTCACCCCAGAAACAAACTTACTTATCGTGGCTCTGCTGTCTGCAACCACATGAGGGGCATATCTGGCCAATTAAGTAAACTTAAGTGAATACTCTTTAACTGTTATGTTACCCTGCTGATCTTGATAAATTCTAACACTTTAGCTTCTCTCAAATCTATAGGCCCTGCATCAACTGATCTTTCTGACTTTCACTATTTGTACCAAGTGTGAGCAACATCCTGCAACTGATATGTAGCTAGCTCTGTACTCTCAACAACTAACACCCCTATAATGTCTGTAACCTTTGAACCTGATCAATGAATTCTTGAGGGTCCTCATTTGAATTAGA
Organism: Capsicum baccatum var. pendulum; assembly: GCA_030864225.1. Lineage (NCBI taxonomy): Eukaryota > Viridiplantae > Streptophyta > Magnoliopsida > Solanales > Solanaceae > Capsicum > Capsicum baccatum. The sequence continues at coordinate 194,230,960 of CM061555.1, read as the reverse complement.
CCCAATAAAGGATGGAGGATTCATTCGGGTGAAGTTCCAAATCCTGGCTGCAGCTGAATTGGCCACTAGGTTGGTTGGAATGATGGCTGGTCATTTATTCTGAGCAGCAACTGACTGAGAAAGAGTAGTGACTGCAGTTCTGAACTCTGCATGAGAAATATGTTCATCCAAAGGTTTTTCGGGTTGAGGGGCTGACTGATTCCCATTTCTTTTTTTAGGAGGCATGTTCTATAGAAGAAAGGGAGAAATGGATTAGACTGAGAGATTGACTTGAGATTAAGCTCATTGGCATGACATAAATACTGAAAGAAGGAAAACTGTTCCTAAAACATCTTATAGGCTCCGCACATAAATATGGTGCGCAACACACCCATTTACAAGACTCTACTAGATATGGCTTTCAGACTTCCTAAGACTCTACTGAACCTTATGATCTGATAACAAGTTGGTAATGCCCTGAATCTGGTACCCAAAATGCTACACGGTGCTCATGACCCCAAAGGACCACAAACTATCCCATGACTAATATTTGTACCTATATACTGCATAATATATTTTATGATTACGAAAACATGAATTGAAAGGCCATAAGGTTCAAGGCTATAACATAACTGATAAAGATATAACATTTTAATAGGGTATAAAATACCAAAAACAAAACTGAAATAACATAATAGTCTGGACATAATAGTCTGGAAAGCCTCTAATTGACTGAACTATTTGAGTGAGGAGTTGATGGGACATGTCCCCAACTAACTCCACCTAATAAATTACTTAATGAGATCATAAATAAATGATCATGTCCTCGAGAGATGAGGACTCACTGCTAACTCTAATTTCTAAGACTAGAATTTTATTGATGCTCTGGAGCTCGTGCTTCTGAACCTATGGTATAAGACACTACATCGCACATGCGTCAGTACTTTGAATATAGTGGTATGCATAAAAGGTAGGCTAAATGCATGGGGTTCATATGCATGAACAATACTAGCTAACTGACAAATATGAATGTGAGAATACATAGCATGAATAAATAGTAACTATATTTGAGATCATGATAACATGAATTTACTGATAACTAACATAATTGATAACTGAATTTTAATGACTGATATAACTGATGACATGAGTGAATGTATCTGACTGTCCTGAATCTGATAGAACTAGCTAAGTTTTGTACTGTATCTAATTTGACTGTATTTGATAGTCCTAAATTTTGTAGAACTATCTGAGTTCTATTACTGACACTGAATGACGGTATCTGATAGTCCCAATTTTGTAATTGAAACTGTGGGAAGTAGTTATCTAACTGACATGCCCCTACTATGCTGTTATCGCTGAATTGGGATCCAAGCTATAATCCCAATTGGAAGGGTGTTAATATCGCGCCACTGGTAAGGATAAGTTGTGAGTGACCCTTATCTAACATTATCCCTAAAGGAGAACGGTGGGGCCCTCATTTGAAAGTGTTTATCCACCTCATCAACTCTCATCTGAAAGTGTTAATGTCTTAACCTATGCTGGCTACATAGTTCTGGAATGCAAGGATGACTTCTAAGAATCACACCCTTATCTGATAGTGTGTGTTCCTATCCTTAGGTTCACTCGGTGCTAATCCCTACTCCCATCTGAATAGACACTTATCATGGATAACTAAACTAAACTAGACTGAATTAACTGAGTTCCATTGACTGATGAAATAGTACTGAGATTACTGTATTACTGAGCTTTCCTGAGTCACATGACTGACTGAGTTCTATGGATCATGGATTGACTGAGGATATCATGAAAACATGACATGGACTCTAGGCACACAACTATATTTTTCAGGTACAAGTATCCCCAAGACTCGATGTAAGGGAACTGATGAGGTATGACAATCTTGAATACATGACTAACATCAATAATATATAATCCATTCACTAAGACATTTCATCAAACACTTGAAATACATAACTTATACATGAATGGGGATTTCATAATATCATACTAGTATGGCATTTTTTCTTCGCATAGGCATTTAATCAAACATTTGGGGAGTATGCTTTGGTTATACAATTATCAACACATGTAACAATCAAGGATACATCAATCAACTTATACAGTGAAAGGGGTTATCATGATTATTATGAAAATCATCACATACTAGGGTCAATCATTGGAATATATAATTTAAAACATGAATCAAAAGCACACAATATCATGAACATGAATTTAAATTCAATTTGAATCATGAACATTCACAAATACCCAAATCTTAGGTTTTGAAAAGAGATTCTTGAGCTTCATGGGTGACAGAGACCCATGAATCAACACACGACATACCTAATTCACGATTTAGCAAATATTGACGAAGAGAAATTCTTGAAATTGAATCCCCAATTGAAACCCTAGCTTGTTCTGAAGAGAAAATTAAGAGAAACTTGTACAGTTTGGGTTCCAAATAGCTGAATCTCGTATTAAATGGCTTAAATAGGGGGTGAAAAATTGACCCTTTTAACCCTAGATGCGTCTTTTAATTTCAGTTAATTTTCCTGAATTGAACCCCTGGCGCGACGCGGATATATCGCGCTGTGTCACTGGAATTTGACAACTGGGAAATTGAGGGATGGAGCGATGTGGAGCAATTGTGTTGCCACTTCATTTGTGACCTATAAGTTTGGAACGATGCACCACTATCATGTGCCCCTACAGGAATTTGACAATTTCCATTTTCTCCTATGGCGCGGTGTGCCACTGACTAATATGGCGCTGTTTTATGATGGGGTTTTGAAATAGTCATAACTTCTTACCTGGTTATCGGATTTAGGAAAATTTTATATAGATGGAAAGATTATTGAATTTCCCACATGAAAATAAGTAAAAATCTTGAAAATTCCTCATGGAATAAAAATCATTCAATTTATAAGCTAACACTTGACATTCTTGGGACAAAAAACATTTAGTTAAAAAATTTGGGGTATTACAGAATGACATGCTGAAGTAAAATGGGCATAACTTTTTGCTCTGATACCAGGTTAAGGTGAAACAAAATGCGTTGGAAATAACATTCAGAGAAATTTCATTTGATTTAAGTTAGAACACTTAACTTATTATGTAAAAAGAGTAATGGTGGATTAAATTTGATCCAAATTGAATCTTTTCCTAAAACTTAATCAATAAAAGTGCTCGCAACTCGTCCTTGATTTAGGAGGATATTATGAACTTTATCAATACCCAAAGATATTCCCATATAATATATTTAATAATCACACATGTATAAATATAGAATAATTGGGTTTAAGTCTGTACGCATATGAATAATGATTTAAATTCTAGCCCAAAAATGTAGAGTGTTACACCTGACCTATTCATTGTTATCAAAATGAAAATAGTATTAAGGTGGTTTATTTGTGGTGAATCTGGATTTTCATTTATACAATAGAGGTTCAAAGAAAAAAGAAAGATGACCCGCAAAGAGGGTGTAGGGTCTGACAGTGAGGAAGAGCAGAACTAGTTGATTTAGCAAGAATTAGCATCAATGGAAGAAAATGAGTTATTGAAACAATAGATAGCAGAAATATATCAAGATTGAATGGATGGGGAAGCCTGACTTCCACAATTCCTGGACTTTTGAATACAAATGATCCAAGTCTTGCTCAAGCTCAAACTAGCGATCCATTTTATCCACCTGGATTCTTCCCAATGCTAATATGTCTGGCGCTGTTGGTACCTCTACCATACGCCCACCAAATCAATCTTTCACAAACAACTCACTTTTCACTCCTGTAACAATAACTACTGCAGGTCCTCAATCGACAGTACAGAAGAATATGGATGAACCAATTTATGATCAATCATATCTTATTGAAATGAATTTCAAACCCCCAAATTCATATTATCCCATTCATCAACATGATTGCCCTATTGTGATTGAGAAGGCTGTTAAAAATGAGGAACAAAAAAAGATGGCTGGAAAGTGAGAGGTCTGAAGAAAAATATGCAAGATTAGGAGGGCAAAAAAGTATTTCATACAAAGATTTATGTATGTTTCCCAATGTCCATTTGCCTTTAGGATTCAAAATGCCAAAGTGTGACTAGTGCGAGGGGCACGACGATCCTTTGGCTCATTTGAAAAGATTTTGCAATCAGCTAAGAGGAGCAGAGGGAAAAAAAGAATTGTCAATGGCTTATTTTGGAGAGAGTCTGGAAGGGATAGCTTTAGAATGTTCATTGATCAAGATATCTCTCATTGGCATGTTTGGAATGACATATCTAGAGATTTTGTCAAGCAGTTTCAATATAATATCAAAATAGTGTCGGATCGTACTACACTTGTCAACATGAGAAAAAAAGACCACTGAAAGTTTTCGAGAATATGTTGTTAGATGGAGGGAGCAAGTTGTTGTAGTTAAGCCATCAATGAAAGAATTTGAGATGATTGATATTTTTCTCCAAGCACAGGAACCTGATTATTTCTACCATTTGCTTTCTACTATTGGAAGTACATTTATTGAGGTTATTAAGATTGGCGAAATGGTAGAAATAGAATTGAGTTCAGAAAAATTATAAGCCAATATGCCTTGAAAACAACTACACAAGCAATTCAAAATAGTTCAAAAAGTTTTGAAGAAAAAAAAAGAAAGGAAGATGTGGCTACTGTTGTGTCAGGATCGCGACAAAGTTTGAAAGGTCCGTGTCACCCATACACGCAATCTGAATGCCAACTATACATTTAAGATCTATATAACACTCCACGATACTATATTCCTCCCCAATATTCATTATATTTCATTCTATTCCCTCAGTATCCTAGTTATAATGCAAAACCATATACCCGAGCCCCTTCTTACCCACAATGGCATGCACCAACCCTTCATAATCATCCTCTAATTCCACAAACATACCCAAACCCCTCTAGACATGATTTTCACTCCAAGCTAAATAATGAAAAGTGGTAAAAGCTAAGGGATAGCTTCATACCAATTTGAGAATCATATATTAGTTTATTCCAGAAATTGAGACAAAAGAACATGATCACTCCTCTTTTTAGGTACACCCCTGACCCACATTCAAGAAACTTTGATCCTAATGTACGATGTGTATATCATTATGATATTCAGATTCATAGTACTGAAGATTACCGTACTTTGAAAAGAGAAATAGAAAGAATAATTTAAGATAAATTGATTATAGTGCAGGACATTGACAGTGGTGAAGACTCTAGTCATGATGATGTGTGAACTGACTAAGATGTCAAGCTCAACAATTGAAAAGTCACTCCTCCCCTTACTAGAAAGGATTTATGGAAGTTTATTTTGTTTTTCTTTTTGTTATCTAAATAATTTCAGGATTGTAGTTCAGAGTCTATCTTGTCTTGTTTATTTGTCATTTATGTTGAAACTCGGTCAACTTTTCTTTTAACAAAATATAGTGTCCCTTTTATTTATTTATTTTTATTTTTATTTTATTTTATTTTACTTTATTTTAATATGTATATATATATTATTTGTTTGTCTTTCCTTTCTTCACATAATTCTTTTATGTGGATTCTAGTGATATGATATGCATGCTGAATTTTCACCAGATCTTAAAATCTAATCTAATCCTAAAACACTTGTCCAAGAAGATAGAGTTGAAAGGAAAAAATATATAAGAAAGTATATAAAGTATTGAGATGTTTGCTGACCGAGTTAAAGCCTCACTTGAATAAATTAAGGCCACTTTTCGAATCAAAGAATGAATTGATCATCAACTAGAAGGTTTAATTCAAGCATGAGGTCAATCAAAGGATATATAATCTCCTCCACTGTCAAGAGAAGCAAAACGAATTTAGCTCCAAAAGGACATAAGTCATCCATTATGACAAAGTACAAGACAAGTGGACCTGTATATTTTACAAGCATAAAGGAACTGATACATATGCACATGTTCAGTCAGAATCAATACAGGAAGGATGTGATGATCTTCATATTCCATTCTCAGATTGCATGTTCTGTTCTTATATTTTTAAGGATTGATATGACGAAGGCATTTTATTCTGCTATCCAAATGTTGTGTCATCCTTTGTTACCTCTTTTGAGCTTTAGTTTTATTTCTTTTGTATTCTTCTTTTAGAATAAAAATGGAGTTTGAAAAAAAATTAAAAAGAAAAAGTGTCAAGAAAGAGAAATAGAGTCAGAAAAAAAAAGTCCCAAAAATAGAAGAATCAAAGAAAAAAAAACAAGAGAGCCAAAGTTTGATTCAAAAAAAAAAAGAAAAAAGCAAAAGAATGACTTGATTGAACTACGTTTGACCTGATTCTTGCTATGACAATATACGTAGGCATCCCTATTCTGGAGTTTGGTCCAACCAAGTAAAAAAATCAATTTACCCAGTATAAAATAAAACTGGGGAAAAAAATTATTTCCATAAGAGTCGATTCCAAAAGTTGTATTCTTCACCCAATCTCATGTAAATTTTTAAGCCTCATGTTGTCCTTTCTTTCTAACCCTTTCCAAAACCAAGTTACAACCAAAGAAAGAACTTCAGATCGATCTTTGAGAATGTCAAGGCTAAATATGTTATAGGTACATGTTGTTTCGTATTTTGGGCATTATTTTTCTTAAAAAAAGAATGAAAATGAAAGAGTCTTATTAGTGAAAACCTTTTTGGGAACCATAAGACAACGGTGAGCTGAGAAAGAATTGAAAATGAGATAGGATCATTGGCATAAACCCATTGAGGTGCCACAAGCCGAAGGAGAATTGTAATTTAGATTGAACTGATGTGTGAGAAGATGTTAAAACATTTGAGGCTTTTAACTAATAATAATTGCAAAGTCTTAAGAAACTTTTATCATTTTTGATCGTTTTACCTTTGATTTTGCAGTAGAAGCCAAGATACAAGAGAACCAACAAGGATAGAATCAAAAGAGTTGAAATCTGAAGCAAATAGAAGAGAACTATGGCTGATGACATTCCTGATAAGTCGTAAGCACTCTATTAAGCTATCAGCTTCATCGTCATCCTTAGACAGAGATTGGTTTTCAGTTGGAGTTCGTGATGATATTTTTGATAAGTCGTCAGCCTAGTGATAAGTTATCAGAGACATCATCAACCTAAGACAGAGAATGGACCTCAGCTGAAAGTTGTGATGACATTTCCTGGTAAGTCATCAAAGAGTTGATAAGTCATCAAGTTTCATTGTCAAACTTAAGCAAGAAGTGCTAAAACTGAGGAAGGAGCTGACGACATTTGTGATAAGTCATCAGACTCTTGATAAGGTGTCACGAATGTTGTCACTTAATCTGAGAAATTACTGAACTCTGTGATTTTATTTCCATAATTAGGGTGAACTATTTAAAGCATAGTTTAGGGTTTTCTAAAGGGTTCGAAACCTATTTTGGGACACACGTGTATTATTACTTTTCTCTCTAGTTTCTTGGCTTGTAAAACATTAACTTTGAAGAGATTTTCATTAATATTTTTGGATTTCTATTATGATCTAATCTGAGAATCACTAGTTACTATTCATTTTGTGGTAAGTTCATTTTTCAAATTATGAATATATCTAGTTGTTTCGCTTATTACATTATGAGTGGCTAAATTTATTTAACCTGAATTATGGGATTTATGGGTTAAGTCTTAGTAAGATGCTATGTGTTTAAGATTCTAAAGGTAATAGGACTCCTTGATAATTCTGAGATTTTAATTATTTTCTATTGGTTGAAAATGATAGATAGCACTTGCTTTGATTTGCTTGAGATAAGAAATCAAATATAGTAGGAAGTGAATTATTGATAGGGACTTGGAAACACTAAACTTCCATTTAATAATTGACGTTGTAACAAGGTTGATTGACCTGAGGTGAAGTCTGGTTAGTAAATATAAATTCCCTAAGTCCGAGAGGATTAGGTAATTAAATGCTTAAGTAGGTCAAGAGACATTTAGGTATAACTTTGATAAATATAATTTGTTGTCCTACCTACTGTGAGAATCTTGAATCAATGATAGTATTTGTCAAGTACTAAAATCCATAGTGTACATAATTCTGGTTTTTCATAAACTCTTGATTACAAACACTAAAACTAAAGTGACCAATAATTATTGGCTAATCTCCAAAACCACCATTTCGGGAAACATCCAACTATCAGTTGATTAAATCACAAACAACTTAAGTTTACACCATATTCCCTGTAGGATTTAACCCAAACCTAGTTGGGTTATATATTATCAACGATTGCTTATATTATCATTAGAGAGGTGTAGTTTGAGCATTATCAAAAAATGGCGCCTTTGTCGGGGAATACGGTTGTAAATTAAACTTTGTGTGCGCTAATTGACTGTTAGTCAAGTTTCCTAGTTTTTCGTTTATTTGTTGTTTTTGTTTATTGTAGGATCTTTGTAGTGTATGCCAAAAACCAGAAGTTTTGGAGAACTATTATTACCATTTAATCCAGAACTATAACGAATTGGAAGAATGGCAGACCAGCAGGAGGCTGACAGGTTAGTAGCCTTAGCTAGAGCTCAGGTGAATATGCAGAATGTCGATCAACAAGTACGGCATCCAAACCTTGAGATAAAGATTTGGTAGATGAGGAGTTGTTAAACCCTGGTAACCCAAGGCGTCCAGAGTAAGTAGTTGCACCAGTATAGTGTAATGCTAACAGGAACCATCTGTTTTGAGGCAGGAAAGATTACCATCCGGTCCAGTATGACCTCAATAATGATGATCATGGAATGGATGGAGAAGGTGAAATGGGTTCAATTATTCCTCCACCGTTGGCACCTGGGGAAAATTCAACATTACGAGTACTATGGTCCAACTCCTCAATCTGAAAGGGTTATTTGGTGGCCTTCCTAAGGATGACCCCAACTTGCATCTGGTGAACTTTGTCACCATCTGTAAATCTTTTGATAACTCAAGAGTAGGTCAGAATGTTATTTGATTTAGATTATTATCGTTGTCTCTGTTTGGGGAGGCAACATTGTGGCTTAATAAGCTGATACCTAATTCTATAACCAACTGGAGTTAGTTGAAAGAAGTTTTACTAAAAAGGTTCTTTCCACTTTCCAGGAGGGTACAGTTGAGGGATAAGATCAACAACTTTAGGTAGCTCCCAATTGAAGCCTTGCATGAAACTTGGGAGAGATTCAAAAAGAAGCTGACGCAGTGTCTGAACCACAATATGATGGACATACACTTGATGGAGACTTTGTATAGGGCTCTTAACTCTGTGAAAAAATCAATTGTAGATAATGTTGGTGGTGGTTTGTTTTTTGATCTTACATTCCCAAAGGCTTAGAAATGCTAGAGAGAATGACCAAACAGAGTCGAACATGGAAAACTAGAGACTCTGTTGTAGCCAGCCCCACTGTTTCTATGGGTATGACTGCGAAACAATTTAGAAGAGACGAGGAGGGTGACCAAGACATGGATCACCTAAAAACACAGATGGACTTGCTAAACAAGCACTTGCTATCAGGCAAGACTGAGATGGTGCAAGTTGTGGGATCATAAGATATAGTTGATGTTGATTCAAAAGAAAATGCAAACTATGTTAATAATTAAGGGAGTTTTCGAGGCAATATCCAAGGGAATCAAGGTCAGAATTATTATGATAAATATGGTTATAAAGATAGGGAGCGGGGAAATTGGAGAAACAATAATGATAGGAGCGGACTATAGTCTCTCCTGGAAATTGTGAGGCTACTATAATAAGTTCTAAAAAGATATCCATGGAGGACATGATGGCTAAGTTGCTGAAGGGAGTGGAGGCTACCAACTCTGGTGTGACCACTATGAATACCGATCTGTCATCTATTATTTAATTAGTAAACTCACACTCCACCATAATCAAATAGTTGGAGTAGCAAATGAGCCAACTCTCCGCAGCATTTAACCAGAGGAAGAGTAGAACGTTACCAAGTGATACAGTCTAGAATCCACATAATGATGGCTCATGTATGGTGATTACCACTAGAAGTGGTAATATATTACCTGGACCTTCTTTGGGCAAAATTTTGGTTAAAGATGTGATTGGGGCAGAGGATGAACCCAAAGAAGAATGTCCAGTGGAGTCTGAGAAGCTGGATGGTTCTGATGATGCTCTAAAAAAAGGGAAAGAGAAGGATAAAGAGGTAGTTTTAAAAACTCTCCCAAGACCACCACCTCATTTTCCTCAATGATTGAAGAAAAAAACTGATGATGCAAAATTCAGCAAGTTCATGGCAATGCTCAAGCAATTGACAGTGAATGTCCCATTGGTTGAGGCACTCGAGCAAATGCCAGGATATACTAAATTCATGAAGGACCTTGTGACTAATAAAAGAGTGGTGAGATACAAAACAGAGGATAATCTCCATCATTGTAGTTCTATTTCTATGAGGACCTTGGTGCAGAAAAAGCCAGACCCAGGAACATTCACTATTCTATATGCAATCGGGTCTCTATATTTTTCTAAGGCCATATGTGATCTAGGGGCCAGTATAAACCTAATGCCACTCGTTGTGTACAAGAACCTAGGTGTCGGGGATCCTACCCCGATGAAAATGCGATTGGTGATGGCGGATAGGTCTATAAAGCTGCCAGTAGGCATATTACATGATGTATTGGTAAAGATGGCCGACTTTATACTGCCTGCTAATTTTGTAGTCCTAGACTGTGAGGTGGACTTCAAAGTTCCCATTATCCTGGATATACCATTCCTTGCAACTGGGAGAGTGATAATGGACGTGGATCTGAATGAGCTGAAGTACAGGCTCAATAACAAAGAAGCAAGATTCACAATACACTCATTCGTGGTATAAAAAAGGAGATGAGTGTTTACTCAATCGTGAATGTATTCTATGAAGATAGTAAAGAGGTATTAATAGGTTGTCTTGGTGAAGTCTGAGTATTCAAGATAACCAAGTCGTGCCGCGACATTAAATCAAGCACTATTGGGAGGCAACCCAAAATTTTTATGTTCGAACAAAATATTTATTTTTATAGTTAGGTTCTAGTTCAAAGAAGGTGGAATCGATGTATCCAGCTAGGTATTCCTGATGACATATTTAACGGGCTATCATAATTATGATAAGCCATCAGATTTATCGTCAGCGAGATAAAAGATGAGGCATGTTCTGATAAGGCTGACGACATTCACGATAGGCTATCACAGTTGTGATAAGCCGCCAGCTTTTGTCATCAAAAAGCCTAAAAGAGTAGCAGAAACTTTGGGCCAAATTAAAAAGATCCGACCCAGCCCACAACTTTGTCTTTCCACCTTCCCGCGTATTTCCAAGGAAAACAAAAGAAAATTTCCTTCGTTTTGAGAGTGAATTTGAAGTCAACATCAAGTATTTTTCTCTCCTTACAATATTAACTTCTCACTTGCATGACTAAGTTGAAAGTGTCAAAGGTGAAGTCATCCATCAGGTATGCTCAAAACCTAACTCTTCTCTTTAGCTGGTAAGTCATACACTGATTTGAACCAAGGCTCCCAAGAAGATTGAGTTGATTTTAGCTTGCCAAACTATAAAAATCGGGAACTAGGGTTTGCTGTGCAAGCTTGAGACTTAAAGATCAGCTCAAAAATGCGAATCAATGTGATTGTTATAAGAAGTTGTTTCAAAAATCAAGTTAAAATTAAGTTAAGGGTTGTGTTTTGAGTTGACGACATAGCAGATAATCTATCACAATTATGATAGCTTATCAGATTATGTCGTTACAAGTTGAGGAAAGGAAGCCTGTTCTGTTAAGGCTGACGACATGGCTGATAAGTTATCACAATCATGATGACCTATCAGACCATATCATCACACCTGTGATCTAAAGCATAAGAAAAACCCTTTCAAGGGATGTGGAACTTCAATGATTGATGTGTTTGTGTTTATACTCATGAGTGTTGACTTGGTTTTTCTCTTTCTACAGGTCTTATAATGGCACCCAAATAAAAGAACTCAAAATCTACAAAGAAAGTAACCAAGGGAAGTATACCCCAGAAGCTTTTTGATGAGGAATCCGATTATGAGGAAGAAGAGCCACTGCTCAGAAAGCAAAGAAAGAAGATAAGCTTGAAAAAGCCTCCACCACCCCCACCAGTTGAGGTGGAGGAGAGTGAAGAGAGTGATATTGAGCCAACAACATTTAAACATACAACTTCTGAGCAGACGACCTCTGAGTACCAAGAGTCTAAATATGTGGAATATGAAGAGCATGATTCAGATTATCCCGATTCTCAGGAATATGAGTCTGGGCTACCTAAATCCGAGAGACATCATCTGAGTCCCCTTCGGCTTAGCAATAGGATAATAAAGAATCACCGATTCGGGGATGTAACGCCCCGTAAATGTCATGCATGTATTAGACTGTAATTTCTGAGCTTTAGACTTAAGTTTTAAATTTTTCTAAGTGTTGAAATGACTTAGACTCATTCTTAGTTGGCAATCTTCGGGATACAACTTCTCGACCTTCCCGACCTTCATTTTTGGATTTTTTTGTTGCATTATGATGGGGCAAGGTTGTAGTATGTCTCGGAGAAAATTCAGAATTTTTGGGCGAGCCTAAGGCCTCGTTTGGATTTCAATCTAGTGACAGCGCGCGATTAGCCCGCGTCACCTGATGGATCGCGCCCGGCCAAAATGTTCAGTCCATCCGGATTTTTAATGGCATTTTCGTAAATACTCATTCTCCTATCAACTTAAACACGGGATTAAATCCCTAAAGAGCCAAAATATCATTATATTCTTCAAATTTGCTCAAGAACTCTCCCTAGGGTTTCAACATTAAAACCCAAGCAACTCAAGATTCAACCGCAAGTTCGTGAAACAAATTACAGATTTGGAATTCTCTCGACGTAGGCTTCGATATACACCCAAAATTCATGGAGAACAAGGTATGCGGGGTTTTTCTTAAACTCTCATGGGCATAAAAAAATCATGTTTTAGAATGGGGTTTTAAATTATGTATATATATTTATGTATAAGATGTTTTAACATCATTGTTTTGGTCTTTTGACCATCTCCAAAGCAATTTGACAGTTTATATACATATATGAATGAATGTATTTCAATTTTGAATACATGAACTTGCTAGAGACATTTGACCACCAGGTGTTTGATGAAATTTCTGCATGAATTGAACTTTAAGTTTCGGAATATGAAATCCTTTACATCAGTTACATGTTTTGGTGGTCTAAACTATGTTTTGAATGAAAGCTCTTGCTTAATACATTATGGCTCAGAAAAATCATGACTTGCAATGTCTTGGTATGACGATACCAATTCAGACTAACGCCATATCAAACTCAGACTAACAGATATTTCAGACTTTCATGATTTTAGATATTTAGAATGTTGCATATATAGAAAAGGTTAAAAATGGGCATACAGAGATGTTAGGTGTTTCCCCGAAGAGGGCTTGAGTTCAAGCGACTCATTACCTAAAACCGTGGTTTGCCGACCCGGGTATACTATTATGCGCTGACTTAAATATCCTGTGGCGTATCAGACTCAGAAACTCCAACCCTTGCGGCATACTTGGGTTGGGGGCTTCCCCGCCGAGTCAATGGCGGATTCCATACAGCCCATGGAATATCAGACTTGTAGGGGAATACCACCTAACTTAGAAGTAAAACACAGATCTTAATTTCAAATGAACAGGCAGGTTACATGTTTTCAGAAAGGGCCCATGTATTTTTCGGAAATAGTTTTATACATGATGTCTTGATGAAAAATTTATTTCACTTAATATATATATATATACGTATGTTCCATTATACTATTTTTTGATTGCTTCGCATGCCAGTACTTTTGTGCTGACCCCCCCCCCCCTTCCAGGTCCTGAGGCACAATCTAGGGGTCCAGCTACTCAGTAGACATTCTCAGATTTGTAGACTTGATCTCGCAGTGGTGAGCCTTCTATTATTCGGAAGACTTAATTATGTCAGACATTATCTTATTTATTATGTTTTTGGTTTACTGGGGGCCTTGTCCCAGTTTTATTTTAGACAGATATTTGTATTCTTAGTAGAGATTTCGCAGATTGATGTCAGATAGTATTATTCAGAAATGTTGCATAACTTGACCATGTATTCCGTACTCAGTTTCAATTCCGCATTTTATTATGATTACGAATGTTGTGTATGATAACCAGATAGAGAATGGGTGTTCCAGGCCTTTATGGTTCGGGATGCTCATCACGGCTAGGGCCTAGGCTCGGGTCATGACAAACTTTGTATCAAAGCACGGTTCATGGTCCCAGGGTGTCTGTGAAATCGCGTCGAGTAGAGTTCTATTTATGGGTGTGTAGCGCGCCACACTTATAAACAGGAGGCTACTAGGCATTTAGGAATGTTTCCCTTCTTTGTGATTTAGTTCGTGCTTCAGAGTCTAAACTGTCCCCTAATTAATGATCTCTTGTATTTCAGAAACACGACTATGCCTCCCCGTCGCAACATCGATCAGAGTGCTCAGGCAGATGTGGTCCGTCCCACCCATGGGATGGGGACTCGTAATAGAGCTTCCACGCCAGAACCTGTCCCTACTCTGGGAGTCCCTCCAGTCCCAACCAGTCGACCTTGGGCTCCACGGACTAATGTCAACCGTCTACCAACTGCTCAGAGAGATATCTCAAATGCAGAGTTCAGACGGTCTATCCATATGCTGACACAGCTGGTAGCTAACCAGGCTCAACGATCGAAAGATGTTGGGTCTGTATCTGTTACGTCTGAGGCTACTAGAGTTGGGCATTTCATAAAGATGAATCCACCTAAGTTCACTGGTACAAAGGTGGAGGAAGATCCACAGGAGTTCGTGGATGATATGGAGAAAATATTTAAGGTAATGCATGTATATGAGATTAAAGGAGTGGAATTGGCAACTTATCAGCTTAAGGATGTTGCAAATCAGTGGTATGCAGACTGGAAAGATACAAAAGGTGAGAGTGTTGAGCCTACAGTTTGGGGTGAGTTTGTAGAAGCTTTCCTTGACAGATTCTTTCCTCTGGAGTTGAGAGAGGCCAAAGCAGAAGAGTTCATGAATCTGAAGCAGGGCAGTATGAGTGTACAGGAGTACACTTTGAAGGTTAATCAACTAGCCCGCTATGCACCAGAATTGACTAGCAATATGAGAGCCCGAATGAGGAAATTTGCATCCTGCCTTGCTGATAACTTGGTACTTGAGTGCCACGGGGCAATGTTGAATAGGGAGTTAGACTTTGCTAGACTGACAGTCCACATGCAGCAGGTGGAAGAGAAGAAGAGAAAGATCGCTGAATCTAGAGAGAAGGACAGACAGGCCAAGAGAGTCAAATCTGCGGACCAGCACCAGAGTCAACCGCAGAGTGGTAACTGGGGAAATAGGTGGTCGAAGAAGACGAGGTTTTGGAATAATACACAGTCAGCAGCCAGCGCCCCAGCGCCCAGACCCCCTGCAGACAGACAAACTTAGAGCTTTCAGACTCCTCATGGATCTAGAGCACTAGATACTCAGTCGCGGGGTAGTGTGGCTCAGCAGCATCGCACTTATCCGCGATGTGAAAATTATGGTAGGAATCATCTGGGGAAATGTCAGTTGGGCACACTTGTATGTTATTTATGTGGTCAGTCAGGCCACTTTTAGAGGGACTGTCCATCTGCTAGGAAGAGTGTTGGTGGTGCGAAGTTTCAGGGCAATTCCACAGCGCCACCCCCATCTCAGAAGGGCGCCACATCAGCTGTCGGGAACAGTCGCAACCGGTTATATGCCTTGACCAACCGCCAGGAGGCGGAAGCTTCCCCAGATGTTGTTACCGGTACGTTAGAAATCTTTTCTTGTGATGTCTGTGTGTTACTTGATCCCGGATCTACCTTATCCTATGTGACCCCTTATGTGGCTATTGGTTTCGGGTTTGAGCCCAGTGTGATTTCTGAACCCATTTCTGTTTCTACCCCGGTGGGGGATTCTATTGTTGCTAGAAGGGTATATAGGGGTTGTGTGGTGACTGTTGGTAGTCGGGACACGGTGGCAGACCTTATAGAGTTGGACATGGTTGCATTTGATGCTATCTTAGGGATGGATTGGCTCCATTCATGCTATGCCATATTGGATTGTAGGACCCGTATAGTTACCTTTTCCTTCCCGAATGAACCAATGATAGAATGGGAGGGACATTCTTTAGTACCCAAAGGGCACTTGATATCTTATCTTAGAGCCCGAAAACTCATTTCTAAGGGTTGCTTGTATCACCTTATTCGAGTCAAGGACTCTAAAGTTGAAAATCCTCCTCTTCAGTCTGTCCCTGTGGCGAATGAATTTCCAGAAGACTTTCCCAAAGATCTCCCAGGGTTACCCCCTGATAGGGAGATAGAGTTTGGTATTGATGTGTTGCCAGATACCCATCCCATTTCTATTCCGCCATATAGAATGGCTCCCGCAGAGCTAAAAGAGTTGAAAGAGCAGCTATAAGACCTCCTAGATAAGGGATTTATATGCCCCAGTGTATCTCCTTGGGGTGCACCTGTACTTTTTGTGCGTAAGAAAGACGGTTCCCTTCGTATGTGCATAGATTACCGTCAGTTGAATAAGGTCACAATTAAAAACAAATATCCTCTTCCTAGGATTGATGATCTTTTTGACCAGCTTCAGGGTGCTAGATGTTTTTCAAAAATAGACCTTCATTCGGGCTATCATCAATTGAAAGTTAGGGAGTCAGACATTCCCAAAATAGCTTTCTGAACCCGATATGGTCACTATGAGTTTCTTGTCATGTTCTTCGGGTTAACTAATGCCCCTGCAGCCTTCATGGATCTTATGAACAGAGTATTCCGTCAGTTTCTTGACTCGTTTGTCATTGTATTTATTGATGATATTCTGATTTATTCTAAGAGTAAAGAGGATCATGCCGATCACCTCCGAATCATTCTTTAGACCCTTAAGGATCATCAGTTGTATGCCAAATTTTCCAAGTGTGAGTTCTGGTTAGATGCTATTGCCTTCTTAGGGCATATTGTGTCCAATGACGGGATTAGAAGTGGACCCCCAGAAAGTTGAAGCAGTGAGAAAATGGCCCAGACCCACGACTCCAATCGATATTCGGAGCTTCTTGGGTTTGGCAGGTTATTACAGAAGGTTCGTAGAGAGTTTTTCATCCATAGTGGCCCCACTCACTAAACTGACTCAGAAAAAGGTAAAGTTTGTGTGGTCTGATTTATGTAAAAATAGTTTTAAGAAGTTGAAAGACAAACTGACCACTGCACATGTTTTGACTCTTCCCAAGGGTGTTGATGGTTTTGTGGTTTACTGTGATGCTTCCGTGTGGGACTTGGCTGCGTTTTGATGCAACATGGTAAGGTGGTAGCTTATGCATCTAGGCAGTTGAAGGTGCACGAGCAGAACTACCCTACTCATGATTTGGAGTTAGCGGTTGTGGTGTTTGCCCTTAAGATTTGGCGGCACTACTTGTACGGTGTTCATGTTGATATCTTCACTAATCACAAGAGTCTGCAGTATGTTTTCTCACAGAAAGAACTGAATCTCAGGCAGAGGCGGTGGTCGGAACTTCTGAAAGACTATGATATGAGCCTGCATTACCATCCGGGCAAGGCAAATGTTGTAGTCGACGACCTCAGCAGGTTGTCTATGGGCAGCCTTTCTTATGTAGAAGAAGAAAACAAAGAGATGGTGAAGGACATTCACCGCCTTGCGAATCTGGGAGTGCGACTGTTAGATTCCGAAGATGGAGGGGTGATTGTTCATGAGTTAGCTAAGTCATCTCTTTATGCTGAAGTGAAGGAGAAGCAGGTTGAAGATTCCATCTTGATGCAAATCAATAAAGATGTGGGTCAACAGAAGGTGATGTCTTTTGAAATTGGTGGTGATGGCGTTCTGAGGTTTCAGGGTAGATTATATATTCCGAATGTCGACGGGCTTCGAGAAAGAATTCTTGATGAAGCTCACACCTCGAGGTATGTTGTCCATCCTGTTTCTACTAAGATGTACCATGATTTGAAATCTATGTTTTGGTGGAATAATATGAAGCGAGATGTGGCTAACTTTGTTTCTAAGTGCTTGAGTTGCCAACAAGTGAAAGTAGAACATTTGAGGCCAGGAGGTACTTCCCAAGAAATAGCGTTGCCCTTGTGGAAGTGGGAAATGATCAATATGGACTTTATTACAAGACTTCCAAAGTCCCAAAATCAGTATGACTCTATATGGGTGATTGTAGATAGGCTGACCAAGTCAACTCACTTTCTGCCTGTCAGGACTAACTATTCGAGGGAAGATTATGCTAAGTTGTTCATTGCAGAAATTGTCCGTTTGCATGGAGCGCCTGTCTCCATTATATCCGACCGAGGTACGCAATTTTCTTCTCAGTTTTGGAGATTGTTTCAGAAAGGTTTAGGTACCCAGGTGAACTTAAGTACAGCATTCCACCCTCAGACTGATGGGCAAGCTGAACGCACCATCCAGACCCTGGAGGACATGTTGAGGGCCTGTGTGATTGAATTTAAAGGTTGTTGGGTTGATCACTTGCCACTGATAGAGTTTGCCTATAACAACAGTTTCCACTCTAATATTAAGATGGCACCTTTTGAGGCATTGTATGGTAGGAGATGTAGGTCTCCAATAGGCTGGTATGAAGTAGGTGAGATGCAGATGTATGGGCCTGATCTTGTTCATCAGGCAATGGAGGATGTGAAACTTATTAGGGAACGACTTAAGACAGCTCAAAGTCGTCAGAAATCCTATGCCGACGTCAGAAGAAGAGATTTAGAGTTTGAGATTGGAGATTGGGTTTTCCTCAAAGTTTCTCCCATGAAGGGAGTTATGCGTTTCGGGAAGAGGGGTAAGCTAAGTCCTCGCTATATAGGCCCGTATCAGATTGTAAGGAGAATAGGTAGAGTTGCGTATGAATTAGAATTGCCTGCAAGTTTGGGTACTGTTCATCCAGTATTCCACATATCCATGTTAAAGAAGTCCATCGGAGATCACTCTTTGGTGGTGCCCATTGATGAGATCAAGGTGGACGATTCCTTGTCTTACGAGGAAGAGCCCGTGGAAATCCTAGATCGACAAGTGAGAAAATTGAGGAGTAAGGAGATAGTCTCAGTTAAAGTGTTATGGTAAAATCAGAAAGTTGAAGAAGCAACTTGGGAGTCGGAGCATGACATGAAAGTGAGATACCCAAGCCTATTTGAACCAGCAAATAACCAATTGGAAGGTACAATTCTTGCCTTATGTTTCCTTCTATGTTTGAATCTGCTTAAAATCGTGCGTGACTATTCTCGCGTCATCATTCGGGGACGAATGATCCCAAGGAGGGGATAATGTAACGCCCCGTAAAAGTCATGCATGTATTAGACTGTAATTTCTGAGCTTTAGACTTAAGTTTTAAATTCTTCTAAGTGTTGAAATGACTTAGACTCATTCTTAGCTGGCAACCTTCGGGATACAACTTATCAACCTTCCCGACCTTCATTTTTGGATTTTTTTGTTGCGTTACGATGGGGAAAGGTTGTAGTACGTCTCGGAGAAAATTCAAAATTTTTGGACGAGCCTAAGGCCTCGTTTGGATTTCGATCTAGTGGCAGCGCGCGATTGGCCCGCGCCGCCTGCTGGATCGCGCCCGGCCAAAATGTTCAGTCCATCCGGATTTTTAATGGCATTTCC
Organism: Capsicum baccatum var. pendulum; assembly: GCA_030864225.1. NCBI lineage: Eukaryota > Viridiplantae > Streptophyta > Magnoliopsida > Solanales > Solanaceae > Capsicum > Capsicum baccatum. Next base: position 194,211,368 of record CM061555.1, on the reverse strand, counting down.
GTAAATACTCATTCTCCTATCAACTTAAACACGGGATTAAATCCCTAAAGAGCCAAAATATCATTATATTCTTCAAATTTGCTCAAGAACTCTCCCTAGGGTTTCAATATTAAAACCCAAGCAACTCAAGATTCAACCGCGGGTTCGTGAAACAAATTACAGATTTGCAATCCTCTCAACGTAGGCTTCGATAGACACCCACAATTCGTGGAGAACAAGGTACGCGGGGTTTTTCGTAAACTCTCATGGGCATAAAAAAAATCATGTTTTAGAATGCGGTTTTAAATTATGTATATATATTTATGTATAAGATGTTTTAACATCATTGTTTTGGTCTTTTGACAATCTCCAAAACGATTTGATAGTTTATATACATATATGAATGAATGTGTTTCAATTTTGAATACATGAACTTGCTAGAGACATTTGACCAGCAGGTGTTTGATGAAATTTCTGCATGAATTGAACTTTAAGTTTCGGAATATGAAATCCTTTACATCAGTTACATGTTTTGGTGGTCTAAACTATGTTTTGAATGAAAGATCTTGCTTAATACATTATGGCTCAGAAAAATCATGACTTGCAATGTCTTGGTATGATGATACCAATTCAGACTAACGTCATATCAGACTCAGACTAATAGAAATTTCAGACTTTCATGATTTTAGACATTTAGAAGGTTGCATGTACAGAAAAGGTTAAAAATGGGCATACAGAGATGTTAGGTGGTTCCCCAAAGAGGGCTTGAGTTCAAGCGACTCATTGCCTAAAACCGTGGTTTGCCGACCCGGGTATACTATTATGCGCTGACTTAAATGTCCTGTGGCGTATCAGACTCAGACACTCCAACCCTTGCGGCACACTTGGGTTGGGGGCTTCCCCACCGAGTCAATGGCGGATTCCATACAGCCCGTGGAATATCAGACTTGTAGGGGAATACCACCTAACTCAAAAGTAAAACATAGATCTTGATTTGAAATGAACAGGCAGGTTACATGTTTTCAGAAAGGGCCCATGTATTTTTCGGAAACAGTTTTATACATAATGTCTTGATGAAAAATTGCTTTCACTTAATATATATATATATGTATGTTCCATTATACTATTTTTGGATTGCTTCGCGTGCCAGTACTTTTGTGCTGACCCCCCCCCCCCCACTCTTCCAGGTCCTGAGGCACAGTCTAGGGGTCCAGCTACTCAGTAGACATTCTCGGATTTACAGACTTGATCTCGCAGTGGTGAGCCTTCAATTATTCGGAAGGCCTAATTATGTCAGACATTATCTTATTTATTATGTTTTTGGTTTACTGGGGGCCTTGTACCAGTTTCTTTTCAGACAGATGTTTGTGTTCTTAGTAGAGATTTCGCCGACTGATGTCAGATAGTATTATTCAGAAATGTTGCAGAACTTGACCATGTATTCCGTACTCAGTTTCAATTCCGTATTTTATTATGATTACGAATGTTGTGCATGATAACCAAATAGAGAATGGGTGTTCCGGGCCTTCATGGTTCGGGATGCTCGTCACGGCTAGGGCCTAGGCTCGGGTCGTGACAGGGGAACTATGATTAAATGCAAGAACCCCAAAGTCTGAGACAGCACTAGGTGGCAAATTCCCAAAGCACAGAACATCTTCTTTGATGGGCTTTGTATAACTAATAGAAGAGCTGTTAAAAGGCCAATCTTTTAAGAAAAGAGGATCATCACTAAAGGGTTGAGCAGATATCCTGAAGTAGAGTAGAAATTTCGTCACTACGACTTGGGATGGACTACAAAAAGAGGAAACTCATTTTTTCCTACACTAGTTAGGGAGTTCTATGCGAACTATCAAGATCGCTTGGAAAATATGTGTAAAGAATGGGAGAAATCAGTCGATCATCCTTTGTTGGATAGCGTTCTAGTATGGGGTATAATGGTTGATGTTTCTAAAGAAACAATCAGCAGATTTCTTCATGGTCCAAACTTTACTCCCAAGGCCACTTCACCTATTTTATATGCTCGGTTGAAGCATCAGGAAAATAAATAGTCTTGGTTAGCTTCACTCATAGCTGATGGAGAACCTGAATGAATGACTAATCCGAGTGAAAGGATCTTCAAGGCCTCCCTGAATAAAGAGGCAAGATTTTGGTGGGGTATTGTATGTATCTGTTTGATGCCCATAGATGGATATAATATCCTTGGGGATGATAGAGCAATACTAGTTTCAAGTCTTATGGCTAACCTCAAATTGAACTTCAGAGAGATTATCGCCAAACAGATAAAATTCAGGTTTCAAGGTCCAATATGGCATATCCTTTCCCTTGTCTAATATGAGGTTGTGTAAGGTAGACAATATGCCTAAGGTTGTAGGGTTAGATAAAGAACTGCTTGCCAAGAAGACCTACAATCCTATTTGATATGATGAAAATCATCCGAAGCTGATGCTTGATAGAGGAGCAGGTTTCAACAGATCCACCGGTTATAGGTACCAGCTCAGCACCTAATGTAGAAGTATAGGATTCTAAAGCTGAACCATTGACATCCTCAACACGAGTAGATCCAGTGCCTGGAAATAAGACAATCCCTTTAATTGCAGTTCCTACAATAGAATTCGCCTTCAACTCGATGAACTTTAGGAGAGTGGCAAAACAAGACAAATAGTGTAAAGCTCAGCTGCAACTCTTTACTATATAATTTGAGGTAGTGGTAGACAAGAGGGTTAAGGCTATACTTAATCCCTACAAGGATCTTCTAGGTAGCATTGATGAATTGGAGAATCATTTTAATGCGCGTTCGAAAGAGAAGTTAGTTCCAGAGATTGCACTATTTAGATCAGACCTAGAGAAGGTAAAAGCAGAGGTTGGAAAGCTAAAGCAACACCATTTTATGGTGAGAGTAGATCCAGCTGTTGAGGAGTCTGAGGGAGAAATCCCACTGCTTGATCTCATAGAGGAACCAGTAAAGAAAAAAAAGGGTAAGAAAAAAGGCAAAGGTAAGAGAAAAAGGCATGATAGTGATGAAGAAAGTAAAGTAGAGAAGAGGGCAAGAAAGAAGGCTGAAAAATAAGCGATAAAGAAGGCGATGATTGAGTCCTTCATTGAAAATGAGAAATGAGAGGCAGCCATCCGAGCTAGATCCGTAGGTGCCTCTACTTTTAGGCCTCTAGCAACTGCTACGCCAGCTTCACTAGAATAGTCTAAGGCTCCCGATGGAGATAAGAAAGTTAAGGATGTGGCAGAAGGGGAAGGAACTCATGACCCCCGTGCTTGATCTACTCCAGGTATACTTTAATCGTTAGTTCAATTTTTCTTTGATTTTAAGTTGAGGGTGTAGGGTAAATTATTATTGTAAAATTTGGTAACTGACTAGGAGAAATACAAGTAACTAAGGCAGTTAACTTGTTTTTGTGATTTTCGAGCACCTCTTCAATGGTCTAAAGGTTTAAATATGTGATTTGTATCTAAGTGTGAGCATCGTGCATCATTGTATGGCATTAGTTCTAGTGACACAACAATCATTTCTAAACAACTGCATAAACTGAATGAGTAGTAACTTATGATATACTTGTGTGCCATGTGCATGTGAGATCTTACTTAGTCCCCTCTGTATGTTGAATCCAGAACTTGCCCTGTTAGTCTTACCTAAGTTGAAGGATAGGGGTTAGGAAAGGATCATAGGCCGTTTTGATATTAGCCCACTTTTAGCCTAAATGATCCTCCCTGTATGTAGAATAACCCTTGATCCCTACTTTGATCCTAATAAGCCTATTTATTTTTATGACACCTGTCACCTTCCCATTTATATCACAATGAACCTGTTTTGGCCCTAGTCCTCCTTGGACACTGTGCACCTTGATGTAGGAAAATAGCCTAAGTTGAGGATGGCTATCATAGGGGTGTGTGATGTCAAATGAGTATGAAGATAGGTAGAATAAAAGAAAAGAATAAAAAGTTAGGTCTAGTGGATAAAACAAGAAAAGAAAAGTTGTGAAAAAAATAAGTGATTGTAGGAAAGATAACACCCATATTGAATAAGTGTTATCAAGAAAAGAGAATAATAGATAGAGGTTAATAAGTGAATTCCAGGAGCTAGTGTAGTTTCAAGGAGTCTTAGTCATTTTAAATATCATCAAGTATCATACCATCCCCTAGCATGCATTACAAGCCAAAGAGAAGACCTATAGTGATCTTAGCTGACCTGTTTGAAAACCTTGGTAATAAAAATAAGGCAAGCCTATGGTACATGATATATATTTATTGGAACTTTATTCTGAGAGTGAATGTCTTTTAATTGTCCCCATGGTTACATATATGATTACTGATATGAGAAAAGGGGGATTTCTTTGTTGTGAGGGCGCACTAGATATGTTGCTAGTTACTAAATTGTTCGGATAGTGTAATACTGGTCTGTGCATGGTTGTTATAGCTTAATTACTGTTGTATCTTGATTCCTGTGGGTTGCATTATTGTTTTCAATAATATACACAGTTGTTCTTGAATTGACTGACCTTGGAGATGGTGAAGATGTTTTGAGATAATATAGATAATTGACTGCCGAATGTACTTTGTATCCTCTTGGTTGTGTTTGAGTTGCTTGAGGACAAGCAATTGTTTTAAGTTGAAGGTGTTGATGTGTGAGCAAATACTAACACATTTAAGACTTTTAACTGAGAATAATTGCAATGTCTTATGTATCATTTTTGATCATTTTATCTGTGATTTTGTAGTAGAAGCCAAGATGGAAGAGAACCAACAAGGATAGAAGAAAAAGAGTTGAAATCTGAAGCAAATAGAAGAGAAGTGTAGCTGACAACATTCCTAATAAGTCATCAGCACTCTGATAAGTTATCAGCTTCATCGTCATCCTTAGATAGAGATTGGTTTTCGGTTGGAGTTCATGATGACATTCGGTTATTAGAGCCACCATCAACCTTAGATAGAGAATGGACCTTAGCTAAAAGTTGTTACAACATTTCCTAATAAGTCATCAAAGAGTTGATAAGTCATCAGGTTTCATCGTCAACCATAAGCAAGAAGTGCTAAAACTGAAGAAGGAGCTGACGACATTTATGATAAGTCGTCAGACTCCTGATAAGGTGTCACGAATGTCGTCACTTAATCCGAGAAATTGCTGAACTCTGTGATTTTGTTTCCATAATTAGGGTGAAATATTTAAAGCATAGTTTAGGGTTTTCTAAAGGGTTCGGAACCTGTTTTGGGGCACACGTATATTGTTACTTTTCTCTCTAGTTTCTTGGCTTGAAAAACAATTAACTTTGAAGAGATTTTCATTAATATTTTGGGATTTGTATTGTGATCTAATCTGAGAATTACTAGTTAGTATTCATGTTATGGTAAGTTCATCTTTGAAATTATGAATACATCTAGTTGTTTCACTTATTACATTATGAGTGGCTAAATTTCTTTAACCCAAATTATGGGATCTATGGGTTAAGTCTTGGTAAGATGCTATGTGTTTAAGATTCTAAAGGACTCCTTGATAATTATAAGATTTTAATTATTTTCTATTCGTTGCAAATGATAGATAGCACCCTCTTTGATTTGCTTGAGATAAGAAATTTAGTACGAAGTGAATTATTGATAAGGATTTGGAAACAATAAACTTCCTTTTAATAATTGACGCTGTAACAAGGTTGATTAACCTGAGATGAAGTCTGGTTAGTAAATATAAATTCCTTAAGTCCAAGAGGATTAGTTAATTAAATGCTTAAGTAGGTCGAGAGACATTTAGGCATAACTTTGATAAAGATAATCTGTTATCCTACCTAGTGTGAGAATCTTGAATCACTGTTAGCATCTGTCAAGTACTAAAACCCATAGTGAACATAATTCTGGCTTTCCATAAACTCTTGATAACAAACACTGAAACTAAAGTTACCAACAATTATTGGCTAATCTCCAAAACCCCCCATTTTAGGAAAAATCCAACTATCAGTTTATTAAATCACAAACAACTTAAGTTCACACCATATTTGTCATACCCCAAATCCCATTGGAGCGGACTGGCACCCGTAGCCGAGGAGTCCCGGGAGAACCCGTTCATAACCTATACTTTCACATTTATATTACTTATGAAAATTAGAAATTTGGGCAGCACTTCATTGTAAATAGAAGAAAACCGTACCTGTATCACCCCAGCAGACACGCATAAATATATATATAAACAGTAATTGGCCGTCAGAGCCATCACGTCTATCAACCAAACACTCCTATGGTTGTACAATATGTCTACAAAAGCCTCTACATAGATACACAATTGAGTTAGGGTCCGGACAAACTCCCGCCCACAAAAGACTTTTATACAAATACCAAAAATATATATAGACACGACTTGGGATGCCCCGAAACAATTGGAGCTTACCACTAACAACAGAATGTCCTAGCTCTTACTGTGGAGGTGTACGACCTGAAGTACCTGTTCCTGCAGGCATGAATACGGGTCCCCCATGAGGGACGTCAGTACGGAAATATGTACTGAGTATGTAAGGCAGTGAGTATCAAGATGAGATACAAAAGATCAACAGAACCCAGATACCAGTGAATAAACAGTATGAGTAGACCACACTTAAAAGACCTGATGGGATACCTGCACATTACTTTCATATCATTACTTCCCGTAATCCTTATCAATACATAACATATGTCATACAATGGCCAACCGATCAGTGGTACTAATACAATACATCAGGGACCACCCCTGGAATAGCATATATACATAAACTTTATAATACAATGGCCAACTGATCAGTGGTACTAATACAATACATCATATCATCAATTTAAAATACAGACATTCCATTTCTTAATTCAATTAATCTTTGAGATTAGTTACTTTGTGGTCACTCCTTATGGAACTTGAAACCATGATACCTCAATAGGAAAAACATGTAAATAGGTAATCAATATCATGAAAATGAAGTAGAGAATCATGGATACCTCATTAAACCATTTCGGAGTCAACAATAGTATATGGACATTTTTTTTGACTAGCCGGACATCTTAAAAGTGAAAACAAGTTCAATTGGTAGTGTCAAAGATCATATGATGTTATTATGTGTCATGTGTCATAGGACAATGTTGGAAGCTTACTTGAGAGTGCCATGGGTCATTATTCATGCTAAAGATTAGATAGAGTATGTCTTACATACCTTGATATAACCACTTCAATACAAGTCCAACTTGACTTTCCGTACTCTTCGAACACTTATCTACAATAAGTCATTTGTGGCAAACTAGTATTAGCAACCAAACCTTACCATTTAGGTATTAACCTCACCAAATAATGTCTAGGAAGTAATCTTTTAACTCATCAATAAGAGTGCTACATACATCCTCTTATACTCCTATTACATTCACATATCATGCATTTTCATGAAATATCCCTCAACATCACTCTTAGCCTTTATTTCCCTTCTTAATCACCATCCAATACCAACATGATCACTAGGCATACATAACCACTAATATAATGATATATCACCACAATTCATCCTCCATAATCCAATACAACAACTTCCATAATTTACTACTAACAATTTATACAAAACAATTCATAACTATGTTTCTGGTTATCTTCCAACATCAAGACAATACTCATAATCCTTTATCAATACTTATTCATGGATAAGAATCAAGAATAAACAATATTCATACCTTAACAATGAACTGTTTCATTTAGAATCCTCCTTACATAACCATGGGGTGCTTCTCGAAGCTTTCGAGATGGTGAACACAACTACGGAACCAATTCGAATTTTCTACGGTTGAATCACAAAATATTTGAAGTTGAAATTAGGCTAGGGTTTCACCTTCTCTTAATAATTGGATGATATATGATATATATGAGGCTAAGTGTAGGTTTATAAAGACCCATTTTCGTCCAAGAGGTAATAGAAAATGACCATTTTGCCCTAAAAATTTAAATAAATCCGAATCTGTCCCCAGTGGACAGTTTTGACAGGCTGAAGTAAATCGATCATAACTCTTTGATCCGGTATCGGATTTGGGTGAAACCAATTGAATTGGAAAGATAATTCAAAGGGATTTCATTTTCATATAAAGTATACCACCTAGTTCTTCCTGTACAAGGAGTTATTGTCGTTTAAAGTTGACCCAAAAATCTGTCCAACAATTCTATTTGTTTTTTGATAGGCTGTAGTAAAACGGGTATAGATCCTTACTCAAATATTGGATTTGGATGAAACCAATTTCATCGGAAATAAGACTCTCGGAGCTTTTTGTTGATATATAGAAGCTCACACAGTTCTTTTTGTACAAGGAGTTATGATCGTCTAAAGTTGATCCAAAAAAATAATTGCCTAGCTGCAGTAATTTTCCTGCAGATTTACTGTTCACAGGCTTCCCGGCCATCGTTTTGAAATTTCGAATGTGCTCGCTTATATGAAATACTCCTCTGTTTTAGGAAAAATTTATATCATTGGAAAGCTTATTCCAATACCTACACATACAACTATTGACGGGATACTTCCGAGCACCATAAACTTAATTTAACCCATACGCAAGCCTTTAGGACTCCATATAATCGCGATAAGTGTACGAAACATTTTACGGGGCGTTACAATATTCCCTTTGGGATTCGACCCCAACCTAGTTGGTTTATATATTGACAACGATCTCTTACATTCTCATTAGAGAGGTGTAGTTTGAGCGTTATCATGAACAAATTCAACGGTGGCTCAGCTTCAAACTCAATAAGTGGGCAAAAGTTGACAAATGATTAGTGTTGAAAGATCCAGTTTTTTAATTCAAAAATGCATGTTGTAATCACTATAATCGGCTATCACAACCAAATATGTTTTTCTTTATGTTTATTTGAAAAGAGATGCTTATTGTCTTTTTCTTTTTCTTTTTTTCCCTTTTTATTATTTTGATTTTTGAATTTTTGTCGTCAAATAAAAAATCATTCTCATATTTTGCGTATTTTTTTAGTCAAATTCATGTTAAGACAAGCGAGAAAGGACTTCAAAAATTACTACCAACTCCTTCAATAGTACAAAGCAAGACAAAGGGTTGACGCACGAAGATAACATGTTTCAAAATAAATCAAAGTACTAATGAATGCTTGTTATCCGACAGTTTTTGGACTCATAGAATTATGAAAGGTGTGTTTGAAGTTAAACCCAGAAGCATCATGTAAGAGAAATGTGATTTGAGTCAAAAAGTTCCAGTTGAAAGAATTTGGGGGTCAAAAGTGAAAGTCAAAGATACTTATCAATGATTAAAATGAAGATGAGTATGACAAGTTAAAGAGTAGTCACCTCAATAGCCAGATGCCACAAACCAACCACCATGTTTTTAAATCATAATTTGTCTTTGTTTGAAATAGAGAGGAATGTTTCCTTAAAAAAAGATGCAATTCCTGACTTTTGCAAATACAAGAGGTAATATTGCTATGAAATTTTGGTAACAATAAACTTGGTAAAAACTCATCATCTTATACCCCTAGGAGACGCATTTCCTTTTTTGGGTAATTTAAGTTTCATGTGTTAGGAGACCCACTTCCTAACTTGAACCTTTACTCCTAGAAGATGCACTTTTTAGTTGAGTTCATACATTTGACCCTTAGGAGACGCACTTCCTAGCCAGTGTATGTCAGTTTTCATGTGTTAGGTAACACACTTCCAAACTTGAACCTTTACTCCTAGAATATGCACTTTCTAGTTGAGTCATTCTATTTACCCTTAGGAGACACACTTCCTTATATGGGTATTTCAAGTTTTATGTGTTAGGTAACGCACTTTCTAACTTGAACATTTACTCTTAGAAGATGCACTTTCAAGTCGATTCATTTTATTTAACCCCTAGGAGACACACTTCCTTGTATAGGTATTTCAAGTTTTATTTTTAGGTAACACACTTCCTAACTTGAATATTCACTCCTAGAATATGCACTTTCTAGTCGAGTCATTTCATTTCATTTCATTCCTAGAAGAAGCACTTTCTAGTTGAGTCATTTCATTTAACCCCTAGGAGACGCACTTCCTTTTCAAGGTATTTCAATTTTTATTTGTTAGGTGACGCACTTCCTAACTTGAATCTATACTCCTAAAAGATGCACTTTCTAGTCGAGTCATTCCATTTACCCCTAGGAGATGCACTTCATTGTCTGGGTATTTCAGTTTTTATGTGTTAGGTAACACACTTCCTAACTTATATCATTACTCCTAGAAGACACACTTTCTAGTCGAGTCATTTCATTAAACCCCTAGGAGATGCACTTCCTTGTCTGAGTAGTTTAAGTTTCATGTGTTAGGTGACACACTTCCTAACTTGAACCTGCACTCCTAGAAGACACACTTTCTAGTTGAGTTATTTCATTTAACCCCTAGGAGGCGCACGTCTTTGGGTGGGTAATTTAAGTTTTCATTTGTTAGGTGGCACACTTCTTTGTCTGGACTTGCTATTTCTTCACCCTGTTAGCTTTTATTTTATTTTTAATAAGTTTTGGTTGAAAATAAATAAAAAATAATAATAAATAAAATTACATTTTTTATATATATTTTTTTTATTTTTTATTTTTTTGTTTCTAAAATAATACAAAAATTCATAAATCAATATTTTCCTTTTAATTTTAATAAATAGGCTAGTAGTTTTATTATGCTTTTAATTATATTTATTTTAGACTATTGATAAGCTTTTATTATATTTTCTTAAATATAAAAACTCATCAATTAATATTCTTTTTTTATATTATTATTATTTATTTTATATATTTTATATTTTAATTTATTAAATATTATTATTACAATTAATAGTAATTAAAAAATCAAAATTTGAATCCTAAAACAACCAAATAACCCCCCCCCTCCAAATCCTCTATTAAGGACTTCCCACCCAGATAGAAAAGGAGAATACGTACATTCTATTCAGACAAGACTATCAAATAAAAACAACATAAACCAGTAAAAAAATATGAGAAATCAAGTGAAGTAAAAAAGAAAAACAAAGAGAAAATAAAGAGGAGAAAGAGTCAGAATTCGAGTTTCAAAATCCATCTTGAAGTTTTCAGTGACGAATTTCTTTATTCATTACTCGATTATCAATACAGGTTCTTATTTAATCCTGTATAATTTACATTATAAGTTTATTTAAGAAAAATATGAATGAAATGTTCAAGATGATCTTGGTGTATGAATATATATAATGATAATGATATGCATGATATTTTGTTAAGAAATATATATGTGAGTAATGAATTTAAGTCCAGAAACTACAGTAGATAGAAATATATATTTTCCTTTACACATTGTGCTTACACTCAATATATAGTAGACAGTGAAAACGGAGGAAAAATTAGTCAAAAAGTGAACGGAAATTTTTTTTTAATAGGACGAGTTTTCAACGAAGACTATACAATTTTTCAATGAAATTATCACCAGAAAACGTTGAAAACAGTGAACCATTTGACTTTCACTGGCCAAATTCACCGAAAAATGGTGAAAACACACCAGATTCATCACCATCCAGAATGTGCATCTCTACCGGCCACCACTGCCACCGGCGTCGATTTTTCCTTCCCCTTTCCCATTAACCACCATCCCTCTTTCCTTTTCCCCAAAACCAGAGAACACCAACCAACCACCAACCTACAGGAGCTGTTGTTTCATTTTGGCTGGCTAACCGCTACCAACCGCTCAAAACCAGTCACCACCATTACCGGTGAACCAAAACTAGCCGACTACCTCTCCAACATTTTTGATCGGAGAAGCAGCAAACAATACCGACACTTATGGAAAACTCGGGGCATTGGGGTTACTTAGAGTTAGGATAAAGTCTTTTATGAGAAAAAGAGGAGATACGTTCCATTTACGAAAACCACAAGTAGCGAGAAAATATCAAGCTGTATTTGGCAGGGTCCTGGAGAATTCATTGGACCTCTAATAAAATCTTGTAAATTCTCAAAGATACTTCTAACTTATGGTTATCATGCCAATACAGAATATAAGCTCATGGTTCAATGGTATTCAGTGTGTTTGTCCAGAAAAATAGATGTTAGAATGATTGTGTAAAAATATTGTTAATTTGTACTTCGCACTGATACTTTTTTATCAAATAAGATAGAAATTTTTTCAAGACTTCAATTTTTAAGGTGGCTGAATATTGTCCAATGGGTTGCCTTTACTGTATCTTTTGCAGGAACCAACTCTCTCCTCCCCTCCTCCTCTTTCCCGCCAAAATTAAAAAGGAAAAAACCACCATAAATATCATCAGTGGAATATATTTTCTACTATAAACTATCTATTTATGTTAATAAATATCTAACCTTTACAGTCGACTGTCCATATCCAGAATAATCATACCTAAAGAAGAACAGATGAGCAAGCCAGTCAAGTATAACAAACTGAAGAAAATAGCAATCCTACTGTCTAATTTAACAACTTTTATACAAAAACTGAGAAAAGTACGAAGAAAAACATAAAGAAGGATTTAGGCACAAGATCATGTGAAAACATATAATTTTGATATTCATTTAACCTAAGGTAAAATTGAATAAAAACTTCCTTGACAAAGTACTTGAATAATGTAAATAAGAATAAATGATTCACTCGTGAAAAGGAATCTATTGATTTTATCTTAATTAGTTGGGTCATATGTGTGACGATTTACTTTATAGGATTAGGTACAGTTCTATAAAAATCTGCTTAACATAGTACCTAAAGAATGCAAATAAGGTTAAATTTAAATAATCACTTGAGTGGGAATATCCTTTCTTTTGCAATGGTTTGGGTTTAAACAAACAAAACCTGATATCATATGGCATAGGTTCAGAAATTTGAAAGGTAATCAACATTTTTCTCTCAATTTGTAGGTTAAGCATATACGGAGCAAAATATAGCAATTAAAACAAAAACTTAGATCTATATTATCAATATAACATAAAAGATCATAATTGTGAAAAAGAGTGAGCTTGAATAATTGATCTAATTGAAGACACACAACTATAACACCCCGCACTTTCGGGCTAAAGTTTAAACCCTCTTTTCTACTCGTATAGAGATTGAACCCAATGATTCTTTGTTAATATATGTGTGATGTTAAATAATATAGTGTGTCAATAACTTTGAATATGAATTGAGGTCACAAAAATCCCCTAACTCAAAGAAGAATTGAAAGCTTTCCTATTAATTGAGTTTTAGTGAGTGTCTAAACTTGAATAAACTTCCCTCGACCATAACTTCTTGTAAATAATGATTTAGAGGGCCTAATATATATCAAATGAAAGGTATTTGAGTCTACTTTCCAAATCCATCAGTTTTGTCTTAATCCGATATCGGAGTAGAAAGTTATGCTTATTTTACTTTAAAATGTCTGTTTGCCAAAATGGGACGATGAGGCTGGTGACCTATCAACTAGGTAATGACCCATCAGCCGTAGTTGTCAGCCTAGGGCAGAAAGTGGTAAAATCCATCTAAAAAGTAATGACCTAGATGATGGCCTAACCTGAGTGACGACCCATCAACCTTGGTCGTCAACTAATGAAGTTTTGTGATTTTTTTGGTTTTCTTAGGGGTATTTTAGTCTTTTCCTCACTCTAAAACCTACCCCACTAATATAAATAGTATCCTAAGCGTTATATCCATTTTTTTATCAGTTTTCAATATCTCAAATCCTCTTCACTCTCAAAAATAATATCAAACTAGAGTTTCCTCCAAGAACAAGAAATCAAGAAAATCAATTCTTAAGTCCAAGATTTCCAAGGAACAAATCAAGATTCCAGTTCTACTCTTTAAACCTTGTAATTTAAGGTATGTGGGGTTTTCCTAAACTATATGGGCATGATGAAATTGTTTCAATAACATTTACATGTTGAGAAATCATGAATTTACAAAAGGGTATTGATATTTCAACTACAATTATGTATTGTGAATCTTTTATGATAACAGAGTTTTGGTCTTGAGGCCTTCCCCCTTAAATTCAATTATTGTTCACATATTTATATGAATACATATAGTTTGATGTTTTAAACTTTAATTGAGAGCGCGAAAGATTATAATCCATCTCTTGTTATAAAACCCCTTGTATTCATATGTCGGGCATTATTCAATTGCATATTGATAAGCATGATTTAAATGTCTTTACTATTTTTAAGCCTTGATTTTGGATATCAACTAAAGAGAGGGCGATTCTTGCTAATATAAATAAAAAGTGTGATTCAAAGAGATTGCATGGTTTGTTACAAAATACTTGACCACCACATGTTTGTTGAAATATTGATAAGAGAGAGTCTTTACATGATTTTACATATGTCTTAAAATATGAATTCTCTTATACTGTTGAATGTTTTGGTGGTTTGAACATTATTTTGAATGAAAGAATTATACATGATATTTTATGGCTTAGAAGATATGACTTGTAATTCTTGGTATGACGATACCAAAACATTTAACGCCATAACAAACTCAGAACAAAATAGAAGTCAGATTTCATTTAGATTTTTAGAATTTGAGTTCTTAAATATGCATGTTCAGAAAAGGTTTAAAATGGTCTTAAGAGATGTTATGTGGTTATCCGAAGAAGGCACGAGTTCAGATAACTCATTGTCCAAAAATGTGTTTTGCTGATACAAGTTATTTTGTCCCCAAGAGGGATTATACATTGGACTAGTTTCCTGTAGTGTATAAGACTCAAAAATTCTAACTCTTGCAGCAAACTTGGGTTAGGGGCGTACCCGCCGAATCAATGGAGGATTCCATATAGCCCGTGGAATATCAGACTTGTAGGGTATCCCACCTATCTCAGAACTAAGACAAATATGTTGAGTTGATTTACAGAACTATATTTGTAAGGCCTATTTACTATTCCCGTGGATTTTCAAATGGTTTATGATGATTTATTTTTTTCATGAAATGCTCTCACTTACTTTATGTATTAATATTTTTATTTTGGATTTCTCTGCGTACCAGTACATTTGTATTAACCCCCTGTATTTCAAGATTTAAGACACAATCTTGGGGTCCCTCTAAGTAGTAGATTGGGTTGTCCAAAGTTTGTAGTTGGTGAGCCTCCCTTATTTCGGAAGTCCTTATGTATAAGTCATTGTTATTTTATTTTGATTCATGATCGGACTGGGGGACTTGTCCCAATCTTCAGACAGAGATTATTTTAAGTTAGTAGAGATTTCGCAGACTAGAGTTAGATATTTCTGATCTTTATGAATTCATTTCAGTATTGAATAGTTTGAAATAAAAGTTGACCATGATTCTGTATTTTTTTATATTCTGCATTTTTCCTTAATATTATATAAATGGGTATATGATTGCCAGATAGAGAAGGGCACTCGAACCTTTACAGTTTGAGATACTCGTCACGGCCATGGCCTCGGTTCGGGTTATGACAGCAACCACCCACTCACACATGTACGCTCCAACCTATGGGAGAAAACTTACTATTTTTACAAATACAACCAAAGTAAAAGTGGAATTATGAATTTACATTGCGGCGTACATTGCCTATTTGAAAAAGAATTAAGACATAGAAGAAGAACATACAACAAAAAATAGATTTTATATGAATATACTCTACCAAGATTTTTTTTCTGATTAAGGATGTAATGAAAAAAAATTGCAGCCTTTTCTGTGAGCGTTCAAGAAGCTTGACGGATTTTTTCAGAGTAGCAAATACAATTTTAGAAGATTAAGGTAAGTCTTGAGGAATTTAATACCATCATTTGTAAGGTAGCAGTAGTAGTGCATCTAAGCAAATGTCTGACGAATATACTCCTTAAATTTGAAGCTCACCATCAGTATAATCATCTGCAGATTTGGCATTTCGATATTGGATGCCTGGCCAAATATTGTCAAAAAACAAGGAAAAGAGAAGCAAAATAATTAATTATACAATTTTGAGACTAAAAACAGTACTAAATCATTGAAACAATGAGAGTTAAAGAAACAAATACTTCTTCACAAAATATTTCTTTTCACCAAACACCTTAGGTGCATACTAATTTCTACTCTAAGTTTATCCTTCAAACATAACAATTTACACAATCATACACCATACATACTAATTTATACAACGAAAACTAGAAACACAAATGGCGCACCTAGGTACTTATTTCAAGCAGCCATATCCAGTTAAGACAGAATTGTAGACATGTATGTCAAAATTTTAAAAGAACGATAAACAAACACAACTACAGCTAGAAGATTTGTAGCAAATTTCTAGCGAACATACTCCTTAAATTTAAAGCTCTCCATCAGCATAATCATCTGTATATTGGGCATTTTGATATTGGATGCCTGACAAGTATTGTCAAAAAAACAAGGAAAAGAGAAGAGAAATAATTAATTATACGATTTTGAGACTAAATATCAAACAACAGTACAAAATCATTGAAGTAATGAGAGCTGAAGAAACAAATACTTCTTCAAAAAAGATTTTCTTTTCACCAAACACCTTAGGTGCATACTAATTTCTATTCTAAATTCATCCTTCATACATACCAATTTACACAATCATACTCCATGCATACCAATTTATACAACCAAAATTAGAAATACAAATGGCACACCTAGGTACTTATTTTTAAGCAGCCATATCCAATTAAGATAGAATTGTAGACATGCATGTCGATATTTCAGAAGAATGAAAAACACTAAATGGGATAGTAATCTCACTATTTTAGTGTAATGGTGAGATAAGCAATCCTAAAATTGCTCAATATCACATACCTAATATGAGATAAAGTTCATAGAAAATTTGATTTCTTTATTCTTATCACATGTATTAAATGACCCATAAAATAAAAAATGAGTTAAAAATAATGATTTCAAACAGAAATTCAGTTAAGGGTTTAAAGTGAAACAACTTTAAACCAGGCAGAACACAATAATTTTCATCAACTACTTATTCGAAGGTATTCATTTGTAATGGATACTTACATGTTCTCCCTATGACAAAGATTATCAGAAAAAGTGCAATTATATTCAAGGTTATTCAAATAAAAAAACATATCTTTCCTTTTGGGTATGTTTCAATTTGAGTTCCCATCACAAGGATTTAGCTTAAAATACCAACCAGGTCCATTACCCCATCAATAAAAACCTAAAAAAAGTTTTTCAAGGTAAAATTCACTATATTTTTTCTAAAATTATTATAGTAAAACATAAGGATTTGTTGCTTCATACCATGTTTAGTTTCATTTCTTACTTATTTAAGGAGTTGGAGAAATGCCAAAAATAGCAAAACTTTATGGATAGTTACTTGAGGTGAGTGTATATCACTTTGTTCATAATATCCTGAAACTCTGACAAATATTTCTTGCTTCTTTGGAAATCCAGATATTCTTACAACACCTTCAATGTAGCCTCCAGTCTTACATCCAGCTAGAACATCCAAGAGTGTAGTCTTTCCTGCTCACCGACTCTCATTAGTGTTGTCAATACTCCCAATAAGAAAATAATACATATTAATGGAACAATACTAAATGACCTTTATCTACCTTTGTCGAGAAAAAAAACATATCAACCAAATTGTTATATGTTGTAAGAATCAAGAGGTGATTATCCATTTTTGCAACATAAAACATACTATATAGGTTCTACCTCACACGCAAAAGTCATAAAAACCAAAGACGGAGGATCTCCCGGACATATTGAATTCATGAGCTTTTTTTAATTACATATAGGCAATGAGACACAAATTCTTAAAGTCAGTTATTCTATCTTGAAGGGAGCTTAATAGTTTATGGAAACCTCGGGGCATTGGGGTTACTTTGATTTAGGACATGTCTTTCTTATGAGACTAAGAGGAGATATTTTCCATTTTAGAAAATCACAAAGTAGCGATTAAATATCAAGTTGCATTTGGCAGGGTCCTGGAGAATTTGTTGGACCTCCAATAAAATCCTGTAAATTCTCAAAGGTGCTTCCAACTTATGGTCATCATGCCAACAGAGAATATAAGCTTTTGGTTCGACATTATTTAGTGTGGTGGTCCAAAAAAGTAGATGATAGAATGATTGTGTAGAAAATATTGTTAATTTGTATTTCTCACTAATTCATTTTTATCAAATAAGATATAAAATTTTGCAAGACTTCAATTTTTAAGGTGGCTGAATGTTGTCCAAAGGGTTGCCTTTACTGTATTTTTTGCAGGAACCAACTCTCTCTCCTCCCCTCCTCCCCTTCCCCGCTAAAATTAAAAAGGATAAAACCACCATAAGTATCATCAGTGAAACATATTTTCTACGATAAATCATCTATTTATGTTAATAAATATCTAAACTTTGCAGTCGCCTGTTCATATCTAAAATAATCTTACTGAAGAAAATAGTGATGCTACTGTCTAATTTGACAACTTTTATACAAAAAGTGAGAAAAAGTGCAAAGAAAAACATAAAGAAGTATTTAGGCACAAGATCATGTGAAAACATATAATTTTGATATTCATTTGACCTAAGGTATAATTGAAATAAAATTTCCTTGATAGAGTACTTGAATAATGTAAATAAGAATAAATGATTCACTCGCGAAAAGGAATCTGTTGATTTTCTCTTAATTGGTTGGGTCACATGTGTGATGATTTACTTCACAAGCTTAGGTACAATTCTATAAAAATCTTCTTGACAGAGTATCTGGAGAATGCAAATAAGGTTAAATTTAAATAATCACTTGAGTGGGCATATCCTTCTTTTTGCAATGGTTTGGGTTTAAACAAACAAAACCTGGTATCATGTGGCATAGGTTCAGAAATTTGAAAGGCTATCAACATTTTTCTCTTGATTTGTAGGTTAATCATATATGGAGCAAAAGACAACAATTAAAACAAATGCTTAGCTCTATCTTATACTCCTAACACAAAAGATCATAATTTTGAAAAAGAGTGAGTTTGAATCATTGATGTAATAGAAGACACACACAACCATCCACTCACACATACACGCACCAACCTATGGGAGAAAACTTACTATTTTAACAAATACAACCAAAGTAATAGTGGAATTATGAATTTACATAGGGGCGTATGTTGCCTATTTGAAAAAAAATTAAGACATAGAATAAGAGAATACAACAAACAATAGATTTTATATGAATTTACTCTACCAAGATTGTTTGTTTTTTTATGAAGGATGTAATGAAAAAAATTGCAGCCTTTTCTGTGAGCGATCAAGAGGATTGATGGATTTTTTCAGAGTAGCAGATATGATTTTAGAAGATTAAGGTAAGTCTTGAGGAAGTCAATACCATCATTTGTAAGGTACCAGTAGCAGTGCATCCAAGAAAATGTCTGACAAACATACTCCTTAAATTTAAAGCTCTCAGCATAATCATCTGTAGATTTGGCATTTCAATATTGGATACTGGGCCAAATATTGTCAGAAAACAAGGAAAAGAGAAGAGAAATAATTAATTATACGATTTTGAGACTAAAAATCAAACAATAGTACTACTTCATTAGAGTAATAAGAGTTGATGAAACAAATACTGCTTCACAAAAGATTTTCTTTTCACCAAACACCTTAGGTGCATACTAATTTCTACTCTAAGTTTATCCTTCATACATACCAATTTACACAATCATACTCCATACATACCAATTTATACAACCAAAATTAGAAACGCAAATGGGGCACCTAGGTGCTTATTTTTAAATAGCCATATCCAATTAAGACAAAATTGTAGACATACATGTCAAAATTTCAAAAGTACAAAAAACAAACACAGCTATGACTAGAAGATTTATAGCAAATATCTGGCGAATATGCATATTATTAGAGATGTGTACTCTTTTTCATTCACTAGATTTTTTTCCATTGGGTTTTTTGTAATAAGGTTTTAACGAGGTACATTATCTATCAATTAGACATTCAAGGGGAGTGTTATAAATGTATTTATATTATAGTGAATGTCTATCAAGAATATAAATAAGATCTGTCAAGATCTAGTTGATATCTATCAGGATTTGAAGTATCTGTCTTTTAGTCAGAAACTAGGAGTATTTTCCCCTATAAATAGAGGGATTTTGTTCATTGTATATTTAATCTGATGATCTCTCATCCTCATTGATCATCTCTCATCCTCAAGAGAAATAAAGAAGCCTCCCCTCTTCTCTATCTATTTATTCTTCTTGTTCTTGCTTTTATATTTCATAACAAGAATAGGTTTTCTTGTTTTTATTTAAAGAAGGTGTAGGTCATAAAAAGGGTTGCTACTAGTAGGTACATATTTGCAGAATGAAAAATTAATTTCAAAGTTGATCTGTCGGTGGCTTCACTTGTAACAAACCCAAACCCTAGCAACATAAACTATTGAATTATATTACATTTACCTATTACAGAGATGGTGCGATTTGATTCTTTTTTTATTTTATATTTATTTATTTGCATTTAAACTAATTCACCATATGTTAGTATGCTAGTGTGTGGCTGAAAAAGTATATAAAGTATTGATATACTCACAAAGCTTCTTGTGAAATCATTTTTGAAGTTCAAACGTGTTTGTAAATCATGACATTCCTTAATAAATTCATCAAGCGGCACTATGATACTCGAAAAAATTGTCAAGAGTACTTTACGGCTTCTGCCAGACTTAACATGAACTGATTCGATTTCTATCACTACACATTGGACATCCCCCAACTTGATTCTAGTAGTACTTTCTCTCTTCTCGAGTTTCCGGTTCCATTACGAATGGTCCCTAACATACAATATTTATCATCTAATTGAATACTTCTTATAACATGCACCGATGACATAATCGTTATATGGAACCCGACCACCAGAAAATCAAGAAGAATCCGTAGTCCAATTTAGAGTACTGATAGGACGCCCCTATGTGGTCTTCATAATTTTTGCTACTTTCCTTGTACTGACGGCTTCAAAATATTTAGATTAGGACCTAGAGTTGTTAATGGTGACATGGAGATTGATATATTTTCAAGTCATTTGGTGTGAGGTATAAGGGTAAATAGTCCCCGCGATAAAATAAATAATTATTTTATCTCATATTTGGTGTGAGGCATTAGCTAGTATTAGGATTATTTATGCCACCATGTACATCGTAATGATGGGATAAGTTATCCCACCATGTACATCGTAGTGATAAATTATCCATATACATAGTGGGATAACTAGTTTCGGTACAATTAATCTCGGGATAACCCTTTTCCAACCAAATGACCGCTAAAAGTAACACATGGAAATCGATTGGCCCATTTTCTCCAAATCACTGTTATTATTTTTATGGAAACATTGTTATAGCTATGGGGTTTATATGATGGAGCAGAGGAAAAATTTAACTCATTATACTATGTTATGTTTTTTTTTGGAGACGGAACAATTTCAAGAGGAATTATTGCTTTCGCGTCTGTGGGAACATTGGAAAATCTTGTCTTATATTCTCTTGGAGAAGAACTTTGTTTGAGTAGGACGATGGAAGATAATCATAAGAGCCGTGAATTTTGTTTGTATATGATGAAAAAAAATTCTTGGAATAAGATATTGACAATTTCATTGACTCACAATATTCGTTGGAGATCTCTGACTTATAAAGGATGGAGACATGTTTTTTCAGAAGTACAATAGCCTCGGATTTGTGGTTTACAATTCGATAACACGTAAATTGGCACAAGCAAATGTTGTTGGGACTGAAAGACTTTACTTTAATAAGGTTGTAGCCTATGTGGAATTGATCGAGTGGAACAAGAGGCTCGAGAAGAGAAGTGATACTACTGAAATCATGTCTGACAACTTCCATGGTGTAGTCGTAAAGTACTTTTGATAATTTTGTGAGTATCATAGTGCTGCTTGATGAATTGTCCATCTCGAATTAAGAATATCATGATTTGCAAATACGCTTGAACCTTAAAAGTGTTGTCTGTGATATCCATGGGTTTAGGTTTGATATAAATGGTGAAGCCATCTGCGTATTGATCATTGTACCTGTATGTCTTTCTCCAAATAAAAAGTGACAATCCTATTTATAATATCGCAAAACCTAATTTAAATAATATTAGAAAACCTATTGCAATAGTATTGTTTTGACTATGAATCCTATTTATACACAAATACAATTTTGTTTTTCGACTTCCGGATATAGCATATACTAGTGCTAATAGACAAAAATATCCTACATTGTTGACCAAACCCTTAAAAATGTCTAAATAAAGAATTAATTTACCTCGTCAACATTAAAAAGGCGATTCAATGAAAAAATCATTTCACGGTCATACGAACCTCAGGCTACTTTACATTTATTTTAAGGGAAATGAATATAAATGGCCATTTAGCGGAAACTAATCCCAATCGAATGACCCTAAATTATTGAATTTCACATGCTAGCCATCACTGATCACGTGGGCACCTCCCTTCTTTTGCTTACTATTTTCACTGTAGCTTTTTTTTTTTTTTTTTTTTATTGCTTCCTAGTTTTTTTTTGCTGCTAGCTCTAAAATTTGTTCTTTTATTTTTTAATAACTATCAAATACAATTTTTACACAATTTTCTTTTTCTTTTTCCAAATACAATTAGAAAAGGAAAAAATAATGTATCATTTAGCTTTGATATATGTCACGACCAGATTTCTCAAGTTATGATGGTGCCTACCTTATCCCATCAGTAGGCAAGTCAAGCTATAGCCCGAAACGATAAGTAACAGGCTAACAGGCAAAACTAAGAAAAGACCACATATAATGATAACAGTAATAATAATAAGTGAAAAATAAAGAGAAAACATATAATGTATATCAAAATTAGGGGCTGCGGATAACTTGTGTGATAAAATAGATCTACGGATAACTTGTGTGGTAAAATAGATCTATTATAAGTATAATGGATCTATTTTTATTTGTGCGTGGATATTTCTTAACTTCTCTAAATATTTTTATTTTGATTTTATTTATGTTAGTTTTATTAATATTCATATCTTGGGGGTGATTATATGGTAATATGTTAAATGCTTTACTATAGTATTCTTTATTTTTTTCCCTTAGTTTTTGTAATTCTTCTATATTTTTTTTGAAGGTTTCTAAATATTCTATATCTTTTGTTTCAAAATATCCAATTAGATTATCTTTGATAAGTTTTTCTAATAATATTATTTCGTCCATATTTTTTCTCCAATATTTTAAATATTCATAGTCTACCATTTTATCCTGTAGTAACTGCAGAGTTACAAATTTCTGTATAATAATTTATCCTAATTGTACTATAATGTATATCTAATTCTAGATTTTCAATGCTATTTATTATCTTGTATTGTTCTTCTCGTAGCGAGTTTTTTAAATTATATAAACTCTTACATGTACTTTTTTCTAATTTTTCTAGGGTTTCTTCTATCCATATTAATTTTTCTTTTAGATTTTCCATTATTTTTCTAATTCGGTTTCTATAATTAAATTCTTCATTTAGATTATCTTGATTTTCTCTAGTTTTTCTAATATATTCTAACATTTCTTAATCTGAATAATATCCACCCGGGTAATTATCCAGGTATAACTGTTCTATCCAATTTATAGTTTCAATTTCATAGTCTAATACTTTTTCTAATATTATTCTCTTAATATCTCTAATTTCTATATCTCTACGTATATATAAGATTAAGATTTAAAGATTATCTATCATTTAAAATTGGTTAAATACTTTATTATAATATTTTTTAGTTGTTTGTTTTAATCTCATTAATTCTTCTATATTTTTACTAAGAAATTGTATATATTTTATATCTATTTTCCAAAATTCTAAATATACATAATTTATCATAGTTAGTGTGTGGGTTTGGCATGTAAGTATTTATAAGAGTAGTTCGGTAGGTGTGGTATATAATTAATTCTAGTCATAACATATCTATCAAATAATGTTTCCAATATTATTTTTTTTATATCCACTATTTCTATATCCTTAAGTACATATAAAACGAGTATTTTAAATTTATCTACCATTTCGTCAGATAAATAATTATCCATTTTTCATAAAATTGCTATTTTCAAAATATTTCCTTCAATCATGCACATAACAAAATATGATCACTTTAGATTGCTATATACTAGATTATTCTTAAATAACATATTCTTCGATCACTATTAGCATGGTAATCTGGATACTTTTCCCTTAAACAGCGCCTCTACTATGGTTACTCCCCTATCACGGCTTTCTTGCCTTACCGGTTTCACCTTTAGGATGGCATAGTTGTTAGGAATCTTTCTCCTTTTCCACTTTGCTAATAAACTTCTTAACATGCTATTTTTCGAATAATTCTACTATAAAGCAACTAACATGAACTTATTTTATCATATCATGATTGTTAGGAATTTATGAATTTAGCTATTCATAATAGTAAATGAATATACCTGTTCTGGTAGTTTTGATAATTCTAAGCTTTGTTCCTCCATAGATTTTTCCATTGAAATATACCTGTTTTTTAAATAATCAAATTGTTTGTTGTAGACAAGAGAGAGTTCTTTGCTTCAATCATATAAGGGCTTTAGATTTTCTGCTAATTTTGGTATATATTCTCTTACTTGGTTTACTAATCCTAAAAATGATTGTAATTTCTTTTTTGTATCTAATTTTTCTTTTGAATTTATTATTTTTGTACTATATATTGTTGTATTTTTACTCCACTTTTATCTATTTGTATTCCTAAAAATTCTATCTGATTTTTCATAATTTCAGCTTTCTTTTCACTTAAACTTATTCCCGATTTTTCTATTATATCCGTAAATTGTTCTAATAATTTTAAATGTTCTTCTTTGGTCTTTGTAATAGTATATCATCTATATATACTATACAATTAGGAAATTGTTTAAAATAACTATCCATAAAATGTTGATATCTACCTGGTGCATTTTTATATCCAAATGGTAGTACATTCCATTCATAAAATCCTTGTGGTACCGTAAATGCGGTTAATTCCTTAGATTCTTCTTCTAACTTTAAATGCTAAAATCCTGATTTACAATCAAATTTACTAAAGTAATTATATCCTTGTATTTGTCTTATTTTTAAGATCTTATTTGGTATTGGGTAATTATATGTCATAGTTTTTGCATTTAAATTTCTATAATCAATAACCATTCTACTTTTTCCTTTTTTTTGTTCACTATGTTTATTTACTATAAATGTTGGGCTATTATGTTTACTATTATTTTTTTGTATGTATTGTTTTTCTAATAATTCTTCTATGTGCATTTTAAATTCTTTTAAATCATAAAAATTATATGTTAATGGCTTTTGAGTTATTATGCTATTTTTATCTATTAATTCAATATTTATAGTGGTTTTATATTTTTCCCATCCTTTTAATGGATCTTCACTATATAATTGTTCTAATTTTTTCTTAATTATTTCTATGTTACTTATTGAAAATATAGTTATTTCCTTTTTATTTATTGAAAATACGACCAATTTTATTGTATCTTCAGAATTTTTTATATTTTTTAATTTTTGTGTAATTTTTTCACTTCCTTCTATCCAATCAGTTTTCTTTCTTATTTTATTAGTAACTCTTTTTGCTGTTACTTTCTGTTTACATGGTGTTGTAAACCACCAATCCGTTCTAGTTATTATATGTGGGTATAATTTGTCTAAAAACGGCATTCCTAAAAGTATATCTTTTGATGTTAGCTCATAATTATAGATTTCTTCTATTATTAATGTTTTATCTCATACTTGTGTTTTTACATTCTTAGCTTTATAAGTAACATAACTCCGGAAATTATGTTAAAAAATAAGCATAGAAAGACTATAATATGACATAATTGCCGGAGTTAGTAAAAACTCAATAAATACAAAAAAAAAAAAGAAATATCAAATTTAAAATCGACAATAGATAGTCTAGAATATACATACCAACATGATCTATTAACAATTAAATAAAAAATGAACAAAGAAGAATTTATAATAGATGAAAAACTATATGAAAACCATGAAGGATTAAAAATAAAAATAGTATTTTCTAATCTAGGAAGAAGGTATAAGAAAATAGGTGAACATCTATATTTAATGTTAGAAAAAGAAGAATTAAAATTAGAAGATAAATTGACAGCTATGGTAAGAATAGAAAAAGAAAATGAAGAAATAGAAAGAAAAAAAATAAATAGATAAAATAAAACAACAAACTACAGAAGAAATACGAAAAATAGAAGAAACTAAAAAAGTAAGATTATTGAATTAGAAAGAGAACTACAAATGCTAAAAGATTTGTATTAAAAAAGACAGAAAGAAAAAGAAGAAAAAGATAAAGAACAAAAATTATTAAATGAGATAAATCAATTTAAAGAAAAATTAGAAATAAGCAATAAAGAAATAGAAACCAGGGAATTACAAATAAATACAATAGATGTTGAAGAAACAGATAATTATGATTCGAAAGATAGTGAAACATATACAGAAATTTTAACAAATACAAAAAATTTAGATATCAATGAAAAACAAGAAGTAATTAATGAAGAAAACTTAGAAAATAAAAACACAGAAATAAATACTCTTGATAAAAAAGAAGATGAAAATATAATACCTAGAACATCAGAAACAAGAAAACCTACATATTATAAGAATAAATTTAAAAGATATAATCTAAAAGATGAATATGACAAATGGACACCAAAACAAATAGTTAATAAAAATTATAACTTTTTAGACTTAGATTGTGTAATAGATACAGAAAAAATAATACAATTATGGATAGGATATATGACAAAACAATTATTAGATAGTAATATAAACGTAACAGATGCACCAGAATATATAGAAAGAACACTAATAGGAACAGTGAAATTATGGTTTTCAAATTTAACTGAAAATATCAAGAAGGTATTAAGAATTGATAAACCTACAGAAGGAACATCATCAACAACTACAACTAAATTAACACCTATAGAATTATTAAAAAAATATGAAATAGCTATAAAAGACGAATTTAGCAGCATGACAACAACAGAAGAAGAACAAAATGAAGAGAAATATACAAATAGGAATTTAATATTAAAATTAGCAATATGTAATATGTGTTACATAGATGAGTATACTTGCGCATTTAAAGAATATTATTATAAAGGAACATATAATACAGAAGAAAGTAAAGAAATAAGAAAATTATATTTTAATAAATTACCTGAACCATTTAGTTCAAAAATAATAAAAAGTTGGGATGAAACAAAAATAATAGATACTTTAGGAGCAAGAATAAATTTTTTATAACAATGGTATAGAAACCTATGTGAAAATTATAAAGAAGAAATAAAAATGGAAAAAACATTAATAAGAAATTTAGCATGTTGCAAAGATAAAATAGCACCTCAATTTGAATGCGAAGAAAGATATTATAAGAAAAGAAAAAGACGTAAGAAATATAAGAAATACAAAAAATCAAAATATAAATATAAGAAACCAAGAAAAAGATATTATGTAAAAAATTATAAACATAAAAGACCATATAGGAAAAAGAAATCTATAAAAGAATGTACATGTTATAATTGCGAAAAATTAGGACATTTAGCTAGAGATTGTAAATTACCTAAAAACCCAAAAAATAAACAAATATCAGAAATAAAAATAGAAAATACAGAATATATCCAGATAGATTAAATAGATTACAAATTAGAAAGTGAAGACAGTATATATGAAATTTCAGAGAATGAAACAGATAGTGAATTAGATGAATTAAATGACTGAAGAGGATATAAAAATAATAACAAAGGAGGAATATTTAAGTGAAGAAGGAACAGATCAAAAAATAATATTTGATAGTCACATATTTGATGAAATAAAAGGAAAAGAATTAGATTTAAGTGTAGAAAAAATATTTAAAATACCAACAATAAAAAATATATTTAGTAAAAAAAAGAAGAATACTATGTAGTAAGCCAAAAAGAACATGTAATAGACTGTAGATATGCAAAAGGTAAAGCTAGGATACCACTAGTAACAAAAAGAATAGTTAATAAAGAAATAAACGATATAAAAATTAGAGACCCAATAAAATACGTACACCTAGGAGGTACAACAAAAAGAATAGCTTATGAAAAAACAGAATCATCAAGTTCATCAAAAAGAACAAGTTACGAAACAAGTTCAACAACTAATTTAAACCAATATTACATAACAGGAACAATAAATGAAAAAGAATATTTAATACTCTTAAATACAAGACAAGAAGAAAATTATATAGCAAGATATCTAATAAAAAAATGAGGAAATAAAATCTGACAATAATATATGCCCAGATCTACCAAGAAGCTTAATAAACACTAAAAATATAGTAGAAAAAGAAATAACAATAGGAGTTAGAAAAATAAAAATAGAATTTGAAATAAAGGAAGAAATGCAAAAAGCAGACATAATATTAGGAATAAAATGGCTAGAACAAGTAAAACCATATAATATAGAGCATACACAATTAACTATAACATATAATAGAGAGAAATTATTCTTAAGAAGAGCTTTAACGTGATATGAAAATATATGTATTAATGAAGATAATAGTAGAAGGGTATTACAGTAGCTATTATACGCTTATGATAGATACAGGAGCAGAAGCTAATTTATGTAGATATAATTGTTTACCAAAAAGTAAATGTGATAAATTAAAGACACCAATAATAGTTAAAGGATTTAATAACGAAGGAAGCTTAATTACTTATAAAGCTAAGAATGTAAAAACACAAGTATGTGATAAAATATTAACAATAGAAGAAATCTATAATTATGAGCTAACATCAAAAGATATACTTTTAGGAATGTCGTTTTTAGATAAATTATACCCACATATAATAACTAGAATGGATTGGTGGTTTACAACACCATGTAAACAGAAAGTAAGAGTAAAATGAGTTACTAATAAAATAAGAAAGAAAACTGATTGGATAGAAGGAAGTGAAAAAATTACACAAAAATTAGAAAATATCAAAAATACTGAAGATACAATAGAATTGGTTGTATTTTCAATAAATAAAAAGGAAATAACTATATTTTCAATAAGTAAGATAGAAATAATTAAGAAAAAAATTAGAACAATTATATAGTGAAGATCCATCCTAAAACATAAAACCACTATAAAAATTGAATTAATAGATAAAAATAGCACAATAACTCAAAAACCATTAACATAAAATTTTGACGATTTAAAAGAATTTAAAATGCACACAGAAGAATTATTAGAAAAACAATACATACAAAAAAGTAATAGTAAACATAATAGTCCAGCATTTATAGTAAATAAACATAGTGAACAAAAAAGAGGAAAAAGTAGAATGGTTATTGATTATAGAAATTTAAATGCAAAAACTATGACATATAATTACCCAATACCAAATAAGATATTAAAAATAAGACAAATACAAGGATATAATTACTTTAGTAAATTTGATTGTAAATCAGAATTTTACCATTTAAAGTTAGAAGAAGACTCTAAGGAATTAACCGTATTTACGGTAGCACAAGGATTTTATGAATGGAATGTACTACCATTTGGATATAAAAATTCACCAGGTAGATATCAACATTTTATGGATAGTTATTTTAAACAATTCCTTAAATGTATTGTATATATAGATGATATATTATTATATACAAAGACCAAAGAAGAACATTTAAAATTATTAGAACAATTTACGGATATAATAGAAAAATCAGGAATAAGTTTAAGTGAAAAGAAAGACGAAATTATGAAAAATCAGATAGAATTTTTAGGAATACAAATAGATAAAAGTGGAGTAAAAATGCAACAACATATAGTACAAAAAATAATAAATTCAAAAGAAGAATTAGATACAAGAAAGAAATTACAATCATTTTTAGGATTAGTAAACCAAGTAAAAGAATATATACCAAAATTAGCAGAAAATCTAAAGCCCCTACTGAAAAAATTAAAAAGGGATGTAGAATATAATTATAACGAAGAAGATAAAAAACAGGTTCAAAAAATAAAAATACTTTGTAAAGAATTACCAAAAGCATACAAAGATTGAAAAGATTCCCAGCAAATTTGGACCTAATGTAAAATTGCCAACACGACTAAGTACAAATCCCAACTAGGTCGTATTGTCATCTAATGGCTCTCTCCCCCCCTCTCTCTCCCAACTCTCTCCCCCCACCGATCCCCAGTCCCGGCGCCGTCCCCGTCCCCAGTCCCGGCGCCGACCTCCGATGCTGACCCCCGTCGCCATCGCCATTGCCGTCGCCATCGCCGACCTCTGGCAGACCCCCCCGTCACCATCGCCGTCAACATCGCCGACCTTCGGCGCCGCCGCCATCGCCGAACTACGGCAGACCCCCCCTCGCTCTCCAGCTCCGGCGCACCCACCAGCCGGCCCCAGCCCTCCCTTTCCATCGGTCCCAGCTCCGGCGAGTCCCCCATCCGCCGGCTCCGATGAGATCTAGCAGCCCCCCCTTTCGGTCTCCAGCTCCGGCGAGACCCCCACCCGCAGATCCAGCAGCCGACGCTCGGTCATAGCAGCCGCCGCCGTCCGGTCCCCAGCAACCGCAG
The DNA here is from genome assembly GCA_030864225.1 of Capsicum baccatum var. pendulum. Taxonomy (NCBI): domain Eukaryota; kingdom Viridiplantae; phylum Streptophyta; class Magnoliopsida; order Solanales; family Solanaceae; genus Capsicum; species Capsicum baccatum. Next base: position 194,180,922 of record CM061555.1, on the reverse strand, counting down.
CTCGGTCTCCAGCCGCCGATCGGCTACCCGGTGACTTCTAACCTTTGTTATTTCATTCTTTATATTATGCTAGTATTATCCCCTGTACCTTGACTTGCGTGTGATTTGTGTGCCTTGTATTTCTTACTGCTGCTCTGTTTCTACCATCGTTTATATTTTTATATTTTCTTATATTTTCTCGTAGTAGTGGCTGTGGGCGGTAATGGTAGGATAGGGTCATGTTCGAGGGGGTTGGGGTGTGGGGTTGTTGTGGGGGCGGGGGATGAGGATAGGGCGAGAGTGGGAGGGAGGCCAAGGTTTGGCCGCGAGGGTGGTACAGGAGGGCGTGTGGATAGTGATGGTAGGCTGAGGGTTGGGTCTTGGAATATAGGAACCCTTCAGGGTAAGTCCATAGAACTTGTGAAGATTCTTAGGAAGAGGAGGATCAATATTGCGTGTGTCCAAGAGACCAAGTGGGTAGGGTCTAAGGCTAGGGATGTGGATGGTTACAAGCTGTGGTACTCTGGGAGCGAGAGGCGTAGGAATGAAGTTGGCATCTTAGTAGATGAAGAGCTTAGAGGTCAGGTCGTAGAGGTGAAGAGGATCAACGATAGGTTGATGACTATTAAGTTGGTCATCCGGGGGTTTACCCTGAACGTGTGTAGTGCCTATGCGCCCCAATTGGGCTCGGAAGGGGAGGAGAAAATGCGGTTTTGGGAGGCTTTGGAAGAGGTGGTGAGAGGCGTGCCTAGCTCAGAGAAGATTGTTGTAGCAGGAGATTTCAACGGTTACATCGGGGCATTACTGGGAGGCTTTGGTGATGTGCATGGTGGTTTTGGTTTTGGGGACAGAAATGAAGAGGGGACTACTCTATTAGAGTTTGCGAGGTCCTTTGGGCTGGAGGTGGTGAACTCGGGCTTTCCGAAGAAGGACGATCACTTGATCACCTTTCGAAGCGCGATATCCAGGACCCAGATTGACTTTCTGTTGCTTCGGAAAGGGGATAGGGTGCTGTGTAAGGACTGTAAGGTTATCCCGAGTGAGAATCTTTCGACCCAACATAGTCTCTTGGTTATGGATTTGGGTATAAAGAAGAATAGAAAGAGAATAAGTAAGGAGGGTAGACCTAGAATTAAGTGGGGCGGCTTGACGCCAGTGAAGGCGTGGGAGATAGGAGAGAAGATGGCGGGAATGGGGGTGTGGGAGTGTAGGGGGGATGTGGATAGTATGTGGGATAGGGAGGTGAGGTGCATCAGGGAGAATGCAACTGAGGTGTTGGGTGTTTCTAGGGGCCGAGCCGGGCACCATTGGGGGGATTGGTGGTGGAATGAAAAGGTGGAGAAGAAAGTGGGGACCAAGAAAGGGGCGTATGCTAAGTTGGTTGAGAGTAAGGACGAAGAAGAGAAACGGGTAAACAGGAAGGAGTACAAGCTAGCTAGGAAGGAGGTTAAGTCAGCTGTCACGGCAGCTAAGATGACCGCTTTTGAGAACTTGTATACGGGGTTATAGGGCAAAGGAGGGGAGAAAAAGTTGTTTAGACTCGCTAGGGCTAGGGAGAGAAAGGGGCGTGACCTCGACCAGGTAAGGTGCATTAAGGGGGAGGACGGTAGAGTGTTGGTGGAGGACGGCCACATTAAGGATCGATGGCAGTCGTACTTTCATAGGCTCTTGAATGACGAAGGGGATAGAGCTATTGAGATAGGGGAACTGGAGCACTCAGAGGAGTGTCGGGATTTTAGTTATTGTAGACGTTTTAGGGTAGAAGAGGTTAGAGAGGCTGTTCGCAGGATGCGAAGGGGTAGGGCGACGGGGCCAGATGAGATACCGGTGGAGTTTTGGAAGTTCATTGGAGAGGCTGGTGTAAGGTGGTTGACTGGATTGTTCAACGAAATCTTCAAGACAGCAAAGATGCCTGAGGCTTGGAGGTGGAGTACCATGATCACTCTCTATAAGAATAAGGGGGACGTCCAGAGTTGCAATAACTATAGGGGGATTAAGTTATTGAGTCACTCTATGAAGATTTGGGAGAGAGTGGTCGAGGCGAGGCTGAGACGGATATTGTCTATTTTGGAAAACCAGTTTAAGTTATGCCTGGCCGCTCGACGACGGAGGCAATTCACCTGGAACAGAGATTGGTGGGACAGTATAGGGAAAGGAAGAAGGACCTGCACATGGTGTTTATCGACCTGGAGAAGGCATACGACAAAGTCCCCAGGGAGGTGCTTGGAGGTGAGTAGAGTCCCGCAGGCATATATCAGAGCAATTAAGGACATATATGAGGGAGCAAAAACTCAGGTGAGGACGGCGGGAGGAGACTCAGAGCATTTCATCATCTTGACAGGATTGCATCAGGGATCTACTCTTAGTCCCTTTTTGTTTGCTTTGGTGATGGATGTATTGACGTGGCGTATTCAAGGGGAGGTGCCGTGGTGTATGCTTTTTGCGGACGATATAGTTCTGATTGATGAGACTCGAGGGGGTGTGAATGATAAATTAGAGGTATGGAGACAAACCCTTGAGTCTAAAGGGTTCAGGTTGAGCAGAAGCAAGACAGAGTATTTGGAATGCAAGTTTAATGACGTAAGGCTGGAGGATGGGGTGGTAGTGAAGCTGGAATCACAGGCGGTATGTAAAAGGGATAGTTTCAAGTATCTCGGGTCCGTGATCCAGGGTAACGGTGAGATTGACGAGGATGTCTCGCACCGTATTGGGGCGGGATGGATGAAGTGGAAGCTCGCGTCGGGGGTGTTATGTGATAAGAAGGTGCCGCCTAAGCTTAAAGGCAAATTTTACAGGGTGGTAGTCCATCCGTCCATGTTGTATGGAGCAGAATATTGGCCAGTTAAGAATTTCCACATCCAAAAAATGAAGGTGGCAGAGATGCGGATGTTGCGCTGGATGTGTGGGCTGACTAGAGGGGATAGAGTTCGAAATGAGACTATCAGGGAGAAGGTTGGTGTGACTCTAGTGGAGTGCAAGATGCGGGAAGTCCGATTGAGCTGGTTCGGACACGTGAAGAGGAGGGGCATGGATGCCTCAGTTCGTAAGTGTGAGAGGCTAGCGCTGGATGGTTTTAGGTGGGGTAGGGGTAAGCCGAAGAAGTACTGGGGTGAGGTGATTAGGCGGGACATGGAGCAGTTACAGCTCTCCGAGGACATGACCCTAGATAGGAAAGTCTGGAGGACGCGAATTAGGGCAGAGGACTAGGTCCAGTTTGGGTCGCTAGTGTAGGGAATTACTTGCTGGGGGTAGTATCCTGGTTATGATTCCGTGTTCCTTGTTCCTTCTTTTAGTACGAATCTGGGTGCTTTCCTCTGTTTCCTTTCTGTTTTCTTTTTCTTTTACTTATGGCTGCCGTATTTATGTCGTATTTATGTTATGCATGTTATGTTATGTAATCTTGTAACCTTGTTCGGTGATTTACTTTGTATTTGTGTGGTATCTTGTGTCTTGAGCCGGGGGTCTATCGGAAACAACCTTTCTACTTCTTTAGAGGTAGAGGTATGGACTGCGTACATCTTACCCCCCCAGACCCCACCAGGTGGGAATACACTGGGTTTGTTGTTGTTGTTGTTGTTGTTGTTGTACAATTTCCAGATGAAAATAGAAAATTTATATATATAGTAGAAGCAGATGCTAGTGAATGTAGTTATGGAGGATTACTTAAATATAGATATGAAGAAGAAAAATTAGAACACCATTGTAGATACTACTTAGGTATGTTTAATGAAACAGAAATAAAATGGGAAATAAATAGAAAAGAATTATGCTCATTATATAAATGTTTATTAGCATTTGAGCCATATATTGTATATAACAAGTTTATTGTACGAACAGATAATACACAGGAACGCTGGTGGCTAACAAAGAAAATACAAAATTCAGTTACAACAAAAGAGATTCGGAGACTAGTCTTGAATATATTAAATTTCACATTTATAATTGAAGTAATTAGTACTAACAAAAATGTTATTTCAGATTACATATCAAGACAAAGCTACACAGACTGATATAATAGAAGAGGATACTCTAGAAAAGATATTCAACACCCTAACTACGCTTTCAATGAAAGTGGATAGTATGGGTAATGAAATAGAAAAGCTAAAGACTAATGAAGTTAAACTGAAGTTTATAGCTACACATCAGCTAACTCAGCAGTGTGCAGAGCTATGTCGATCGGAAGACATTAAAATTCTAGAGCTAGAAGGAGACATTGGGACACTCCATAAAACCCATAATGTTTATCAATCTACTCTACAGGTATAAGCAAAGGAGTTAGGAAAAACACAAATATAAACCTAAACAGGCTATTTGATAAACCATTTATGCCAAATACACCAAAAGATCCTATGTTCATACCCCCACAAATTATTACATACCGAGATAGTCTAAACCAATACAAAAAGACCTATAATATACAACCCGAACATACATCGAAAATATTTACAAAATACAAACCTTCTTTAATACCAGCCCCAGAGCTATAAACATCCAAGAACCACATACGAATTATATAACCCAGAAGTTAATCGGATACAATAAGCTAATTGCTTTACCCAAAACCAAACCAAGTCTAGTTAAAACCTGTTATGAATATGGACTACTTAGTACCATATATACCCAAGACTAAAATGAAATATCCAATATACCAGAAATATATGATTATTTAACATTTTTAAAAGAATAACCAAAGGTAACCTATTTTTTATAAAATTTTACACGGCACCAGCAGAGATATTGTATGATGAAGTTAAATCACCTATACAAGTTGTAAAAATAGGAATGACCCGAGATATAATTATACCAGAAGATATTATTCCACAATCAGAAATAGCTAGAATTGAGATACCAAATTTTTATGCAAATAAGAGAATTATCGGACTATCCACAATTCTTCAAGAGTTAGCAAACACTTATCGCAACAAAAATCCCATATGGAGTTATTATTCAAGAGGTAATGTAATAGTATACTCAAATTCAAAGGAACTATGAGAAGCAGATATGAAAGACGTTAGGCAATGGATCTTGACTTTACTCAATCCAGAGACAAGAACTATTGCCAGAGCCATTAGAGAAAAATTTATTTCGGAAGAATTATTAACCAGATATTTCAAGTTAATTGGACATAAATATCCAAACCATCAATGTTCAAAATGTAATGGAGAAGATAATATTATCCCAGAAGTTCAATTGGAATAGAAGAAGATAAAAGAGACAGCTGGAAGATGCAAGATATGAAGCAATAATGGAGATACAGAGCAATAAAAAGAAGATAACTACGGATAAAGAAAGAAGACAAAGAAAGTAATTCAAGAAGAAAAAGAAATATGGAAGATTTAAAATAGCTAGATAGTTTTACGTAAATATTATGTAACTAGCCTTAGGTTTTTTGACTTTTCTTAGTCTTTTATGTCAAGTAGTGCCATTATTAGATTTTTGGCAAGTAGTGCCAGTATTAGATTTTTGGCAAGTAGTGCCATTATTAGATTTTTGGTAAGTAGTGCCATTATTAGATTAGACATTAGCTTTAGGACTCATTGTAGAAACGTTTTTCTTACTTTTGTAAAATAGCTGACAGATGTAAAGAAAAACAGTGTACGCATTTTCATTTCTAAGAATATAAATAAACGAACACTTGCTCAGATGAAGGCAAGCCTTCATACGATTGAAGGAAAAAACTCTCTCTTGTCTACAACAAATAATTTGATTATTTAAAAAATAGGTATATTTCAATGGAAAAATCTATGGAGGAACAAAGCTTAAAATTATCAAAACTACCAGAACAAGTATATTCATTTACTATTATGAATAGCTAAATTCATAAATTCCTAGCAATCATGATATGATAAAATAAGTTCATGTTAGTTGCATTATAGTAGAATTATTCAAAAAATAACATGTTAAGAAGTTTATTAGCAAAGTAGAAAAGGAGAAAATTCCTAAGAACTATGCCATCCTAAAGGTGAAACCGGTTAGGCAAGAAAGCCGTGATAGGGGAGTAACCAAAGTAGAGGTGTTGTTTAAGGGAAAAGTATCCAGATTACCATGCTAATAGTGACCGAAGAATATGTTATTTAATAATAATCTAGTATATAACAATCTAAAGTGATCATATTTTGTTATGTGCATGATTGAAGGGAATATTTTAAAAATAGCAATTTTATGAAAAATAGATAATTATTTATCTGACGAAATGGTAGATAAATTTAAAATACTCATTTTATATGTACTTAAGGATATAGAAATAGTGGATATAAGAAAAATCATATTGGAAAAAATATTTGATAGATATTTTATGACTAGAATTAATTATATACCACACCTACCGAACTACTCTTATAAATACTTACATGCCAAACCCACACACTAACTATGATAAATTATGTATATTTAGAATTTTGAAAAATAGATATAAAATTTATACAATTTCTTAATAAAAATATAGAAGAATTAATGAGATTAAAACAAACAACTAAAAAATATTATAATAAAGTATTTAACCTATTTTAAATGATAGATAGTCTTAAAATCTTATTCTTATATATACTTAGAGATATAAAAATTATAGATATTAAGAGAATAATATTAGAAAAAGTATTAGACTATGAAATTGAAACTATAAATTGGATAGAACAGTTATACCTGGATAATTACCCAGATGGATATTATTCAGATTAAGAAATGTTAGAATATATTAGAAAAACTAGAGAAAATCAAGATAATCTAAATGAAGAATTTAATTATAGAAACCGAATTAGAAAAATAATGGAAAATCTGAAAGAAAAATTAATATGGATAGAAGAAACCCTAGAAAAATTAGGAAAAAATACATGTGAGAGTTTATATAATTTAAAAAACTCGCTACGAGAAGAACAACACAAGATAATAAATAACATTGAAAATCTAGAATTAGATATACATTACAGTACAATTAGGATAAATTATTATACAGAAATTTGTAACTCTGCAATTACTACAGGATAAAATGGTAGACTATGAATATTTAAAATATTAGAGACAAAATATGGAAGAAATAATATTATTAGAAAAAATTATGAAAGATAATCTAATTGGATATTTTGAAACAAAAGATATAGAATATTTAGAATACCTTCAAAATAATATAGAAGAATTACAAAAACTAAGGGAAAAAAATAAAGAATACTATAGTAAAGAATTTAACCAATTACCATATAATCACCCCCAAGATATGAATATCGATAAAACTAACATAAATAAACTCAAAATAAAAATATTTAGAGAAGTTAAGAAATATCCACGCACAAATAAAAATAGATCCATTATACTTAAATAGATCTATTTTACCACACAAATTATCCGCACCCCCTACAATTTCGGTACTAGAGTTACTACTAAAAAATATCCAGAGTACTAGACAGAATAAAAAACATACCCTATATATACAAGCAGTCTCAAATATAAAAGACAAAATTAGAATAGATAGAGGAGGATCAACCTCGGACGACAACAAGTTTACCCTGCTCCGAATCGATACTGAAAAATAGGAATCACGTCAGCGCCGACTACTAGTACTCGAATCTACATTAGGGTAAAGATGAAGAAATGTAGTATAAGTACCAAATTAACAAGTACTCAATAGGCATCATCGGCCGTCTAAGATCAATACAGGAAAAGTTTAACTGAAATGTGAGGGTGTAGTCTAAGTCAATAGTAAATAAGGATAGAAAGGTAAACAACTATCGAACTATGCAAATGTAATAAAGGAATAAGTAAAAGCGATACAGAAAGATAAATAACACAGTAATAAAAGGCAACCTAAAAATAACCTAACTGGGGCCCATAATCCCGCTAGGCACACTGAAGAAGACAATTAACCTAACTTTGCATAACTGAGCCAATCTCATGAAACCATATAGCCCTTTAGATGTGCACTAAGCTCGAACTGGCACCAATGGATAATAAAAAGAGGTCAAACGCCTAGCTTGAACTGGTAGCGGTGGATAACAACAAGAGGCTACATGCGGATTTGAACCAAAAATAGTAAGAAATAACAAAAGGCCACATACATGATATACAATAGAACACATAATCAGATGTCGAACTCAAACTGGAACTAAAGAGTGACCACAACTCTCAGAACAATAGCAATCAGCACCAGAACTCCATTCATCATAACCAGATGTCAAACTCAAACCAAAACTTATAGTAACCATACCCAAGTGTAAAATTAAAATCTAAATTATACCCTAATTGATGCCAAAGTTGTGCCAAAATTCACAATAAAAGACAAAAGCATAGTATATGCGAGCCCTAAATCCTAACTGAAATATATTTAAATAAACATTCAGATAACTTAATTGAAAAGAGATGAATTCAAGGTTCCACAGCTTAATTCAATGTCCTAAGGTCATAGATACTATATCAAATTAAAAGATAATAGGATCTAATTTACGAGAACGGGGTCTTAATCAGATAAATAGGGCGTAAAATATTTTAAATGATATCTGAGCTACAACCACCTGCCCAAAACTAGCATAATAATATACTAATACCATACATTAGCTCAATCTAACTATAAGATAAGTCTAGTTTACCTGGACGTCAAAGCTAAAAGACTCTCCAAGAAGTCTTTGGATAGTGCCTTACTAGAACACGAGTTTGAATAAGTATAGTAATAGCATAAACTTTGCTTTGTGATGGAACCAAGAAGAAATGAATGAAAAGTAATTTTTAGGAATCTTAAAAGTTGTATGTATAGAACAAATTGTTGAAGTTAAAATATTGAATGGATACATAATCCTATAAGTACATAACTTAAAAAGAAGTTCATATTTACTTACACTTAGATTTCTAGAAATTTGCTTCTGTAGTACTAAAATGATACCATCACACCATCACTTTACTTGGTGCGTCTTTCCCTAGAATCCACTTAGAGTGGTGTGGCAACACAAGATCTTCCTCTCTGTTACATTCATATTTGGGTATTACATAGATTCGTGGTAAAGTAAATATAATACTTTAAATATACCATGATTAATTGAAAATTATTTCTAATAAAACATGTATTATATAATCTCTGCTTAAGACATTGATAAGTTATAAAACTTTTTATAAAGTAATATGGATATATTATAATTAAAGAATCTTATACAAATTTAAAATATTTAGAAGGGTAATAAATCATATTTCAACCAAATATTTAATCTTTTACGATATATTTGTATCACTAAAATTCTCAAATGAGCCGCTTGAAAAATTAAACTATCAGTACCAACAAGTTATAAATAACTTGGGACAGTTATAGAAAAATTTTACAAATCAAAAATTTATGAAAACAAGGAAAATGACCGTGAGGGTCATTACAACATCTACTACTAAAAGGACTTTCATCCGCAAAAGTAAAGGATAAGAAAGTACCTGAAAGCTCAAACAGGTAGGGATATTGGTCCTGCATCTCATGCTCGATCTCTTAGTTAGCCTTTTCCACTGGACGGTGATACCACTGAAGCTTAACTACTAGAATGTCCATGGAGCGCAACCGTCTGACATCTCTAGCCGAAATTAACATCGGTTCCTCTACTTCAACCCTCTCGTCCAACTGAACCAAGTCCTACCAAAGTACATGTGACTTACTGGGATATACTGTCGCAACATAGATACATAAAACACTAAGTGGATGGATGAAAAGGCAGGAGGTAATGCCAATACATATTCTATCTCCCCAACTATCTGCGGAATCTCAAAAGGTCTAATATATCTAGGGCTAAGCTTGTCCCTTCTCCCAAATCTCATGATGCCATTCATAGGGTGATACTCATAAGAAGACCCTATCCCCAACTCTAAACCTCAAAGGATGACGTATGCAGTCAGCATAACTCATATACCTAATCTGAGTTGCTCATAGCCTATCCTGAATCACCTAAACTCAGTCTAATAACTCATAAAGAAAATCTGTACCACGAGGCCTAGCATGAAAAGTCACGAACCAATCAATTAGAGATCGACATTGCCAACCATACAATGCCTCAAATAGTGCCATTTGAATACTCAAACGAAAGATGTTATTATATGCAAACTCTTCCAAAGGTAGAAATTAGTCCCACTGATGTCACGACCCGAACTAGGACCTGGCTGTGATGGACATCCCAAACCATGAAGGCCCATAACGCCCTTCTCTATCTGGTAATCATGCATAACACTCATATAATAAAAGAAGATGCGGAAACATAGTCTGCTATGATAACATGGACAAATTCTAATATCAACATAAGTATGGAAAATTGTAGTGCAACTACAGCTAAATAACATCTGACTCAGTCTGTGAAATCTCTACTACATGAAAATCTGATAACTGTTTGAAAACTGGGACAAGGCCCCCAGTAGACAAAAATAATAATAAGGGTTATAATATAAAAGACGGTCCTTCTAGAATAGAGAAGGCTCACCAACTGAACACTGCAAACTCTGTCTGACGAATCTACTGCCTTTCTGGACCCCTAGACTGAGCCTCAGAGGGGGGGGGTCAGCACAAAAGTACTGGCACGCGAAGCAATCCAAAATAGAGTACTTGAACATATATATAAAATAGATGAGAGCAATTTTTCATCAAGAGTCATGCATAAAATAGTTTCTGGAAACACATGGGCATCATTCGAGTAATCATAAATCATTCTTGTCAAAATAGTTTCTGATCTTTGTATTACTTCTGAGTTAAGTGTCACTCCCCTACATTTTCTGATATTCCATGGGCTATATGGAATCCACTATTAACTAGGCAGGAAAGCCTCCAACCCGAGTGTGCCGCAAGGGTTGGAGTCTCTGAATCTAATATGCCACAAGGCACTAGGCCAGGGTAATATAACATATACCCGGATCGATAAATCACGGTTTCGGGCAATGAGTATCTGGACTCATGCCTTCTTCAGGGAACCACATAACATCTCTTTCTGCCCAATTTTTAACCATTTCTAATCATGCAACATTCTAATCACAAAATCTGTAAATTTGTTTTCAAACATGCATTCTATTCTGTTCTGAATTTATCATGGCATTTTTTGAGTTGGTGTCATCACAGTAAGACTTGCAAGTTCTATTTCTGAGCCATAATGCAATAAGCATGATCTTTCATAAAAATATAGTTTCAAACCACCCAAAACATGTAATTTGTATAAAAAATTTCATGTTCAGAAAACTCAAGTCAAAACCATGCGCTCTTTCATTATATGTATATTCAACATTCACAACCCTCTCTTTCGTATTTAAAAATCATATTCAAAACATAGCAAAATCCAAAGTATTTCATATCATGATCTTCAAAATGCATTCAAAACAATTTATACCATACAAAGATTAGAAAACTCATAACAAAAGAGGGATTCATTATAATTCATGCTCTCAATTGAATAGCCATTCTTGAACACATACGTAAATATATACATAATTTCAAATCAATTTGGGGGAAAGGCCTAAAGACTAAAATAATACCGTCAAACCTCTAAAACATGATTATATTCATAAACTTCAAAACCCCATTCTTAAAACATGATTTCTATGCCCATGAGATTTTAGGAAAAACCCCGTGTACCTCGAATTAGGAAGACAATAGGTGCTTATTGAAGCCTACGACCTAGGGATTCCAAATATGCGATCAACTTCGAAACCTATGGTTGAATCTTTACCTACATGGGTTTTTATTTTGAAACCCTAGACAGGATTCTTGATGATTTTGATGAAAATAGGGTTAAGTTGCTCAAACATACCCCAAATACTTTGTTTGGACGGTTTTAAGGGCTAGGAAAAAGTCAAATTTACCCTTAATGACTCCTGAACGGAACTGGAAATTTGAACTTAAAAACTCAATTTCAGGTACCACCGCGATGCTCCACAATCGTGGTGGTCCACTAGAATTCGACAAATGGGAAATTGGGTGTCTTCGCGATGCGCCACCATCACGGAGCCTCACTGGAATTTGATGATTGACAATTTGACCCTCTCCGCGATGCGCTAGACCCCAAAATGATGATGTTTACAACTGAAAATTTAAATTATTCATAACTTCTTCACCGAGGGTCTGTTTTGGATGAATCTTATATCGTTGGAAAGATAATTCAGTCCTTTACATAATGAAAGGTTGAAATGTAGGAAATTCCACATGAAAAATAATTTAGATCATTCTAAAAGCTAATACTTAGACTTTCTATGGATGGAATTTAGTTAAGAAGACGTCGGGGTGTTACAATATCCCCCCTTGGGATCATTCATCCCCGAATGATGATGCAGAAAACAGAAAAACATAATTTCAAGCAAACAAAGGCACGGAAAGAAAAGGACAAAGATTGTACCTTCCATCACTTCATTCACCAGATCAAATAAATTTAGGTATCTATCTGTCATATTATCTTCTGATTCCCAAGTTGCTTCTTTGACTTTCTAATTTCTCCATAACACTTTAATCGAAACAATCTCTTTGCTTTTCAACTTTCTAACTTGGCGATCCAAAATTTCTACCAGTCTTCTTCGTAGGACAATGAGTCTGTCAGCTTGATTTCTTCGATGGGTACTACTAACGAATGATCTCCAATGCACTTCTTCAGCATGGATATATGAAATACCGAATGGACAGAATCTAAACTTGCAGGCAACTCTAATTCATACGCAACTCCATCTATTTTTCTCACAATCTGGTATGGTCCTATATAGCGAGGACTCATCTTACCCTTCTTCCCAAATCGCATAACACCCTTCATGGGAGAAACCTTAAGAAATACCCAATCTCCAACCTCAAACTCTAACTCTCTCCTTCTAACATCGGCGTAGGATTTTTGATGACCCTAAGCTGTTTTAAGTCGTTCTCTAATAAGCTTCACATCTTCCACCGCCTGATGAACAAGATCAAACCCAAACATCTGCATCTCACCCACTTCTTACCACCCTATTGGTGACCTACATCTTCTCCTATACAATGCCTTAAATGGCTCCATCTTAATACTAGAATGGAAACTGTTATTATACGCGAACTATATCAATGGAAAGTGCTCCACTCAACTACCTTTAAAATCAATCACACAGGCCCTCAACATATCCTCAAGGGTATGAATGGTGCGCTCAGCTTGCCCATCAGTCTGAGGGTGGAATACTATACTTAGGTTCACTTGGGTACCTAAGCCTTTCTGAAAAGATTTCCAAAACTAAGAAGAAAACTGCGTACCTCAATCAGATATGATAGACACAGGTGCCCCATGCAAATGAACTATTTCTGCGACGAACAGCTTTGCATAATCCTCTCCCGAATAGTTAGTCCTGACAGGAAGGAAGTGGCCTATCTACAATTACCCATATAGAATCATACTGGTTTCGGGACTTCGGAAGTCCTGCAATGAAGTTCATATTAATCATCTCCCACTTCCATAAATGCAATGCTATCTCTTGAGAAGTACCACCTAGCCTCATGTGTTCCACTTTGACTTGCTGATAATTCAAACACTTGGCAACATACTTAGCCACATCAAGCTTCATATTATTCCACCAATAAATGGTTTTCAAATCATGATACATTTTTGTAGAGCCTGGGTGAACAACATACCTCAATGTGTGAACCTCGCTAAGGATTCTTTCCCGCAGCCCATTTGCATCAGGCACACACAATCTACCCTGATATCTTAGAATACTATCGCCACCAATATAAAACAACATTACTTTTTGTTGACCCACATCTCTCTTAACCTGCATCAAGATGGGATCCAACATAAAGGGATGACTTAGCTATCTCATGAACAATCACCCCTTCATCTTCAGAATCTAAGATTTGCATTCCCAGATTTGCAAGGTGGTGAATATCCTTTACCATCTCTCTCTTCCCCTCTTTAACATAAGAAAAACTGCCCATAGACAACCTTCTGAGAGTGTCGGCTACAACATTTGCCTTGCCCGTATGGTAATGCAGGCTCATATCATAGTAGTTCAAAAGCTCCATCCAATGCCTCTGCCTGAGGTTTAATTTTTTCTGCAAGAAAACATACTGCAAACTTTTGTGGTCAGTATAAGTATCAACATGCACTCTATAGAGATAATGCCTCCAGTTTTTAAGTGCAAACACCATGGCTACTAGCTCCAAGTCATGAGTGAGGTAGTTTTGCTCATGCACCTTTAACTGCCTAGACGCATAAGCTACCACCTTACCATGATGCATCAGAACACAACCAAGTCCCACAAAGGATGCATCACAGTATACCCCAAAACCATCTACCCCCTCGGGAAGAGTCAAAATAGTAGCAATAGTCAGCTTGTTCTTCAACTTCTCACAACAATTTTCACATAAGTCAGACCATACAAACTTTACCTTTTTCTGAGTAAATTTAGTGAGCGGAGCAGCTATGGAGGAAAAAATCTATACGAACCTTCTGTAATAACCAGCTAGAACCAAGAAGCTTTGAATGTCGATTGGAGTCGCGGGTCTAGGCCATTTTCTTACTGCTTCAAATTTTTGGGGATCCACTCTAATACCGTCACTAGACATAATATGACCCAAGAACGCAATGGCATTAAGCCAGAATTCATACTTGGAGAATTTCGCATACAAGCTATGATCTTTAAGAGTCTGAAGAATAATTCGGAGGTGAGTGGCATGATCCTCCTCATTTTTGGAATAAATCAAGATGTCATCAATGAATACTATCACAAACAGATCCAAGAACTGAAGAAAAACCCTATTCATTAGGTCTATGAAAGCTGCAGGGGCATTAGTCAACCTGAAGGGCATGACTAAGAATTTAAAATGGTCGTATCTAGTTCGGAAAGCTATTTTAGAAATATCTGACTCTCTAACCTTCAACTGATGGTATCCCAAATGAAGGATTATCTTTGAAAAACATCTAGAACCCTAAAGCTGGTCAAAAAGATCATCAATCCTAGGAAGAGGATACTTATTTTTAATTGTGACCTTATTCAGCTAACGGTAGTCTATGTACATACGAAGGGAACCATCTTTCATTCGCATGAAGAGTACAGGCGCACCCCAAGGTGACACACTAGGTCCTACAAAACCTTTTTGTAGAATATCTGCTAGCTGTTCCTTCAACTTTTTTAGTTCTGCAGGAGCCATTCTATATAGCAGAATAGAGATGGGGCAGGTATCTGACAACACATAAATACCAAACTCTATCTCCCTATCAGGTGGTATACTTAGGAGATCATCTGGAAAGACTTTTGGAAATTCATTTACTATAGGGATAGACTGAAGAGGAAGACTTTCAACCCTGGAATCTTTTACTCGGATTAGATGGTACATATAACCTCTGGAGATGAACTTTTGGGCTCTTAGATAAGAGATAAAGTGACCTCAAGGTGCCACAAAATTTCCTGCCCACTTATTATACCATTGGTTCGCTACATCCTTTAGCTGATAAGCCACTAGCTCAACACCTTCCACCTGATCCACATGCATCACGCTAAAATTCTTCTCTATTTTGTCTATGAACTCTTGCGGATTCTCTTCTACTTTAGTGCCAGTAACTTAAGCGGGTTCATTTTCATGAACTGACCTACCTTATTAGCTTCAGATATAACAGGTGCAGACCCAATATCTTTTGATTGTTGGTCCTGATTATCCACCAACTGTGTCAGCATATAAATAGATTGTCTGAATTCTACATTTGAAATATCCCTATGAGTAGTCGGGGGGTGGTTAACATTAGTTCGTAGAGCCTTAGGTGGACTGGTCAGGACTGAAGGGACTCCTGAAGTAAGGACAGGGTCTGGAGTGGGAGGTCTATTACGTGTCCTCATCCCATGAGTAGGATAGACTTCATCATTCTCAGTACTCTGATTAGTATTACGATAAGGAGGCATGACTGTTATTTTTATAAGACAAAAGGTCATTGATTAGGAACAGACTTGACTCTGAAGCACGAACTAAATCACAAGAACGGGAAACATTTCCTAAATGCCTATTAGCCTCCTGCTTATAAGTATGGCACGCTACACACCCATAAATAAGACTCTACCCAACGTGATTTTGCAAACACTTATGGACCATAAACCATGCTCTGATACCAAGTTTGTCACGACCCAATCTAGTGCCTGGCCGTGACAGACATCCCAAACCATGAAGGCCCAAAACACCCTTCTCTATCTGGTAATCATGCATAACACTCATATAATAAAATAAAATACGAAAACATAGTCAGCTATGGAAACATGGTCAAATTCTAATATTAACATAAGTATGAAAAACTGTAGTACAACTACAGCTAAATAATATCTGACTCAGTCTACGAAATCTCTACTATATGAAAATCTGATAACGGCTTGAAAACTGGGAAAAGGCACCCAGTAGACCAAAACAATAATAAGGGTCATAATCTTAAAGACAGACCTTTTAGAATAGAGAAGGCTCACCAACTGAACACTGCAAATTCTGTCTGACGAATCTACTGCCTTTCTGGACCCCTAAACTGAGTCTCAAAACCTGGAGGGAGGAGGAGGGGTCAACACAAAAGTACTGGCACGCGAGGCAATCCAAAATAGAGTATTTGAACATATATATAAAATAGATGAGAGCAATTTTTCATCAAACGTCATGCATAAAATAGTTTCTGGGAACACATGGGCATCATTCGAGTAATCATAAATCATTCTTATCAAAACAGTTTTTGATCTTTGTATTACTTCTGAGTTTGGTGACACTTCCCTATATTTTTTGATATTCCATGGGCTATATGGAATCCACCATTAACTCGGCGGGGAATCCTCCAACTCGAGTGTGCCTCATTGGGTTGGAGTCTCTGATTCTAATATGGCACACGACACTAGGCTAGCGTAATATAAGATATACCAGGATCAACAAATCATAATTTTGGGAAATGAGTATCTGGACTCATGCCTTCTTTGGGGAACCACCTAACATCTCCTTCTGCCTAATTTTTAACCATTTCTAATCATGCAACATTCTAATCACAAAATCTGTAAATATATTTTCAAACATGCATTCTATTCTGTTTTGAATTTATCATGGCATTTTCTGAGTTGGTGTCGTCATGCCAAGACTTGCAAGTTCTATTTCTGATCCATAATGCAATAAGCATGATCTTTCATAAAAATGTAGTTTTAGACCACCCAAAACATGCAATTTGGATAAAAGATTTCATGTTTTGAAAACTCAAGTCAAAACCATGCAAAACTCCCATCAAACATATGGTGGTCACGTGCTTTTGGCCAAACCATGCACTCTTTCATTATATGTATATTACACATTCACAACCCTCTCTTTTATATTCAAAAATCATATTCAAAACATAGCAAAAGCCAAAGTATTTCATATCATGCTCTTCAAAATGCATTCAAAATAATTTATATCATATGAAGATGAGAAAACTCATAACAAGAGAGGGATTCATTATAATTCATGCTCTTAATTGAATAACCATTCTTGAATACATACGTAAATATATACATAATTTCAAATCAATTTGGGGAAATGCCTAAAGACCAAAATAATACCATCAAAACTTCTAAAACATGATTATATTCATAAATTTCAATACCTCATTCTTAAAACAGGATTTCTATGCCTATGAGATTTTTGAAAAAAACCCACATACCTCGAATTAGGAAGACAATAGGTACTTATTGAAGCCTACGACCTGGGGATTCCAAATATGCGATCAACTGTAAAACCTACGGTTGAATCTTGAACTACTTGGCTTTTTATTTTGAAATCCTAGAGAGGATTCTTGATGATTTTGATGAAAATAGGGTTAAGTTGCTCAAACATACCCTAAATCCTTTGTTTGGACAGTTTTAAAGGCTAGGGAAAAGTCAAATTTACCCTTAATGACTCCTGAATGAAACAGGAAATTTGAACTTAAAAACCCAATTTAGGGTACCACTACGATGTGCCACAATCGCAGTGATCCTCTAGAATTCGACGAGTAGGAAATTAGGTCCCTCCGCGATGCGCGACTATTGCGGAGCCCCTATGGAATTTGACGATTGAGAATTTGACCCCCTCCACGATGCGCTAGACCCCAAAATGACTATGTTTACGATTAAAACTTTAAATTATTTATAACTTCTTCACCGAGGGTCTATTTTTGGACAAATCTTTTATCGTTGGAAAGCTAATTCAGTCATCTACATAATAAAAGGTTGAAATGTAGAAAATTCTACATGAAAAATAATTTAGATCATTCTAGAAGATAATTCTTAGACTTTTCATGGATGGAACTTAGCTAAGAAGATGTCGGGGTGTTATAACTAACCCCTTAATCTAACACACATCAGCAAAGCATGTCCTTTAAGACCTGAATCTTTGCTCTAACTACCCATCATTCTCGGGATGAAAGGCAGTGCTAAGGTAAACCTGGGTGCCCAACTCCTCCTGAAATATCCTCTAGAAGCTTGAACTGAACCGACAGTCTCGATCTAAAATAATGGACACAGTAACCCCATGTGTAGACATATGATTTTGCCCCTCCAAGAGCCAAATTTATCCATTTACCCCACCTTATCATACACCCTCATCCATTTAATAATTTTCCCACAAGGAAATAAAATGGAACTAATTCCTAACAAATTACCCATCCCTACCCCTACCCCTACCCCACGTTTCTTACCCTGTCCTTAATAAACCAACAATAAAAATTTATACCCAACTGGATAGTGATAAAAATAGCTAACTATATATGAACACACACAATTATGCACATATACACACAGATACACACACTCATCCTCACGGGTAAAATATACACATACACCTACAGTGAAAAACCAGTAGAGGAGGGTCAATATTATTATTTCTATTCTATTTTTCTACCCATATTCATCCATATCGACACACAAATATAATGCACTCACATAGCTTCATCTAGTGACATAAGAAGAGAGAAGAGAGTGGGAGATAAAAATATAGAGAGGGATAAAAAATGGAAAATCAAAGCGAACAGAAAGATACCCGAGAAAGGAGAAAACAAGGAGAGATCGACGGGGAAGAGAGAAAACAGGCAGTGGTTGACGATTTTTGGTGAGTTTTCATTGGTACCCTACTGGAATCTTCATCGAAAGTCTCTGCTCGTTATTGATCGGGCGGCACAACCCAAAATTGACTCGGCTAATCCCCAATCCGGTGAAAATTGCCAAAAAACAAATAGAATAGTACCAGGGTATACAAATTTGGGTATGGGTCTCTCGTTATTTCTTGATTTTGGTTTTAGTTGGAAAAAATAGAGTAAAAAGGGTATATCAAGGTTGGTTTTGTTCATTTTGTTGAGGTCCAGTTCGAGATCTTAGACGTGGTTCTAATCTAAAGGAGAAAATACATTTGAAAGTTTAAATTGGAGGTCTATTCTTCTCATGTTCTCTATTTTTATATTGAATTTTAATTGTTGTTGTGGGTGTGAATGACTTGTGTTTTTACCATGCTTGGATCTTTGATATGTGTATATGGTTGATGTCAGATTCGAAAGTTAAAAACTGAAATGAGAAAATTGAATTGATATCCAAAGCATTATCATTGATTGAGAATGGAATTCGAGGAGAGATTAATATTGATAAAAGTGAACATGAATTTATTTGATTTATTTATATTGTTGAACGCACTAGTATCATGATAGGTTGAAATTGATATGAAAATGATAATTTGAGTAGGAAAATCTAGGGATTGTGGATTATCAAAATTTTAAATGATTTTTATTTTATCACATTTGAATCAATTGTAATCATTTGGACGGGAAATGCCCCAAGGTTATTTGTATTGATTTATTTAGGGAATGCCACGAGAGAGTTGTACTTGAAGACGGTGACCGATTAGGCCTGGAACATTGTGTGGAGCTTAGTTTAGGATTAGTTAGAATAGTTTAGGTTTTCCATTTCGGAATTTTTATTTTGGTTTGTATTAATTGGACTGGACACTATTTTTCCGGATTTTGATTATTTGGTTGTTTGTTCTCTTGTTTATGTGTTTTGTTAGTTTATACATTCCACAGTGTCATACTAGCCGATATCCTCAATGAAGAGTCCGTGGTCGAACCATGGGACCGAGGGTTGCCTAATACCTTCCCCTCGGTCAATAGAATTTCTTAATCGAAATCTTTATTTATGGACTAATTTTAAAGGGTCAAAATTATTTTGAAAAAGGATTTTCAAAAGGTGACTTGGCACACCAAATTTATCCCAAATTGCGATGCTGAATTTAATTGTAAAAATATTTTTCAAAATAAATTTTCACTTTTAGTCACTTTAATAATATAACCCTTTTGAAACTTAAAATAAAATCTTAGGCAAAAAATGAGGTATGATAGCTCTGGCGACTCTACTAGGGATTTTTAGAATTCGAGCTTCATCATTGAGTTGTATCAGCTTAGTATGACACTATAGATGTATAGACCTTTTGTGTGTGGTATTGTTTGTGTTATTTTTTATCATTATTGTGTGCTTACATGCTACGTATTTATAGTTTTCCTTATGTTTTACCACTTTATATCTAGCATCATATGCATTACCCGAGTCATTTCTTTTGCAACAAGTCTCAGAGTACACAATATGTACGCGACCTTTCATTGAGTCACCCTTTATTTAGGAGGGGGAATGATCGGCTGGTATGGAGTAGGTAGAAAGCAATCACAGCCACTATCGACAATATGCTTATCCAAACAACCTTGTTAGTTGACCCCAGCCTAGGTCAGCCTTTTAGGTTATTTTTATTTGCATCATGCTGAGACTTAGAGGGACCTGCCTGATTCTTTATAGGAGACTCATCCCTAAGCATCCCTATGTACTAATTGTTGTATTTTTTAGGGTATCAGTGTTATTTGACAGATTGATTTGGGAAAGTGTGTGCTAATTCGAGGAAAAAGTGTGTTTAGGCTAGAAAAAGTTCTAAAAAAAGAAAAAATAAGAAAAAGAGTTTCATAGTTTATAGTAGTTTTGTGCGGCTTTTGTTTTCACCATCAAAAACTCAAAAAAGATTTTGTTTGGTAGGAGTTTTATGCATTTTTATAGAGGAAAACTCAAAAAAAAATTGTTTCAAGTTTTGTACATTTCATATAATGAAATGCCAATTTTTTTTTATTTTAGTGTCACCATGTTTTCTGTGTAAAAAATTTCAAAAAATAGTTTATTTGTGGTAGTGCTTTATTTTAGAGAAATTCCATCTGAAAATAAAAAAAAAAGATTTTCCTTTCATAATTGTTGATTCCTTTTTATGTGAACCTTCAAACTGAAAACTCAAAAAAGGATTTTATTGACGTTTTTCATTATCTATTTTCGGTTGTGTCCTTCAAGTCGTGGTTCAGTCTATTAGTTATTGTTTAATTATCCAATCTGGATGAACTACATACTCATGATTCTCCTCTCTTGGGAGTCAGATACGTAGGCAACCCTTCTTGGGTCCGGTTCTTATTTTTTATAAAAAATCAAAAAAAGTTTCTTCATTCTTCATTTAGAGTAGATATTTCATACACGTCTTTAAAAAGAAAAACACAAAGAAGATTTTCCTTTAATAAATTTTAGGTTTCATTTTCGTATGTAATTCAAAATCAAAAATCAAAAAAAAATTTTCTTTGATAATTATAGGATTCATTTAAATAAGGGATTCTAACTTGAAATATTTGAAAAAGACTTTCGCCCGACTTCTTATGAAAAATGTTTAAAATGAAAAGAAAAAAAAGAGTTTGATCGGTCTTTTTGTGTCAAAACTTTGTGAACTATGCACACCTGACTCTCTCATGTTAGTGGTGAGATATGAAGGCGCCCTTCTCAGGTTTTGGTGCTTGGACGTGAAAATATGCCCAACATCACCACCCCACACTTAAAGCTTTGTTTGTCCTCAAACAAAATATTACATCCATGCGAACACCTAACTAGAATTTCTCAAGATCAACACAAAATTTTCAACAAGACATACACGACAATTATTAACAAAGAGTAGATATATTGATCATTACTAGAAACAACTCACCCTCCAACATAGACTCATCAAGTTGGTTAATTCGTGTACACAAGTTAAGCCAAAGAAAATCATATAAAACTACCCAACAATCATCAACCATGTGCGCTCACACAAAATGTTACCCATAATCACTCATAGTTTTGCATTTTTCAGAAATATGGGTATAAGAACTTGCTTGCTTTCACTCTCACAAAGAATTCTTAGAATACAACTGATGACCATATGCTTGCCCTTAGTGTAATGCTCCACTAATATCAGAATGCTAAGGTTAGGATCAAATAGGTCTTTACGGGTTGTAATGTAGGCTAAAGGGACAGGTAGGACTATTTTGGCCAGCAATAGTGACTATGTTCCCTAAGCACTTTAATACACTACATTATGCCATTTACACTAACTTTTAACAACCACTCTACCTTCCTTTCATCTACGAACCCCCTTTCACCCATTTTGTTATTCAATCATAAACACAATGCTGGTGATATACAATTCTCTTTTTATTATATATATATATATATATATATATATTTTATAAGCATCCCTATGATAGCCACTCTTTTTCACCAAATTTTCAAGTACCAATACACTCTGTGGCAATACTTTTACCATTTTTCTCTTATTTTGCCACACTCTTTACTCAACTTGATTCTACAATTTAAAGCGCTTAGGAGCTTTTGGATCAAAATTATGGTCTTAAAATATGGATTAGGCTACATATGAGGCTGCCAAAGAAAATAGCTAAAGTCTCAAAGGGTGTTCACTAGGAGAATGTACAAAGGTAGGTAAAAAGAAGATAAACAAAATCAGGGCTGCCAAAGAAATGCCTAAATTATCTCCTAAACGCACAATCTTTATTTCGCTTCACACACACACTAGGCAAGTTCTATCATCAGTCGCAACAAATAATATACAATAACCTTACACACACATGGCACATTGTCAACTTAATTAGGAGCATTATAGATTCTTAACCCAACAGATGAATGAATTAAACCACAAGCAATTATCAAAGAATGAGTCACAACTTAGATCCTAAATGTTTCAATAGTAGTGATTCAGCACAAACTCTTGTTATAATGTCATGCCGTCTATCAGAACAATTTCGTGCAAAATTTGACTAATTACGACTAACTAGCTACAACTAAATCAAACAAACAAGAATAAATGTAGGCAAGCAGTACACAATACAGCAGACATATACCCCCACCCCACACTTAGATGGAACACACTGCCATCAGTGTAAATAAACAAGCAAAACCTGATTAGTCAGACTCCTCCTCTATATCCGGGGTCATACCCCCTGCGTCAGAATCATCATCAGAGTCGTCATCATAAGAGTTGTCCTCCACATCAGAGTCTAGCAGTCAGTGATCATCGTCTGTCGGCACATCATCATCTAGAGGTTTCTCAAAATCATAACAAAGTAACCATAGTCTTATCACCAAGCACTACTACAAAATCTAGTTAACCATTATAGGTGTAGCACTGAAATAACTACGGAACTTGAAAGAACAACTTACTTGGTGATTAATTCATGATGAATTGGGAAGGTGAGCCTGCAGGATTAGATGAGAAAAGAGAAAAACTTAGAGAGGGAAAGGATGCTTTGGGCGGTGACTAGGTTTAAGAAAGCTTTGGTGGTGTTTAAAGATAGAGGATATATTTAAAGGATGAGCCATGGGTCGGTTTGGTCTATTTACAATCGGGTTAGTAGGCAAAAAACATAAGTAGGCGGCGCCTATAGCATTGCCTATGCATAAGTAGGCGGTGCCTTTAGCATTGCCTATGTTAGCATAGGCGGCGCCTATAGCATTGCCTATGTTGGCATAGGTGACGCCTTGCCCATCGCCTATGTGAGGCAGTGAGCATAGGCAATGGCATAGGCGACGCCTTTCCCATTGCCTATGTTGGCATAGGCGGTGCCTTTAGCATTGCCTATGTTGGCATAGGCGGTTGGAAAAGCGGTGCTCTCTATCGGCCCGATCCCTACGCTACCACCACAGACCTCATTAAAAGTCACAAAATAAAGTCGCACCGCGAAACTTTTTGGGTCGAATCTACATAATTCGAGGTGCGACTCTAATGCAAATCATACTTGAACCTTACGTATATGACTACTCCCACTTACCTGTATTGCTCCATTATTCCTAGACTTACCACCATTGACATGACTTACTTCCAAATCAAAATTGGGACTAATCTCCTACTTTGTACTCCATGCACCTACACTTAATCAAAAACAACAAAAATGATTAGAAGTATGAGTTGCCTCCCACCAAGAATCTTAGTTTTGGTCGTGGATCGACTCTTGTTTTTGAATTTTAGTTACCAAAAACAAAATCCTAGTAAAATAATGGGTTGCCTCCCATGTAGCGCTTGATTTATTGTCGCGGCATGACATACTTATCTCTATTACTCAGACTTCATCAAGATATATGGTGGCTTTACCGGTGGTGAAGGTCGATTCTTAAGGTCGAGGTCCAGCTTCTTAGGGGCATATGAATACGACCCCATTCTTGTCAAAGCACAGATAGTTTCTTCGTAATCTTCTACATCCTCACACTCAAAGTTCAAAAGCACGGCAACCAATGGCTCAATAGTAAGCTACTTCTCTAACGATAATTCCTTCTCATCCTCATAATAAACATCAGCTATAGAAAACACATTCATATCTTTGGGCTGCTTCATTGATTTGCATACATCAAAATGTACCACTTTGTTATTCATCCAAAATAAAAGCTTATTTGCTCGCAAATTAATAAGCACACTTCCTGTTGCGAGGAAAGGTCGACCCAAGATTATGGGCACCTCAAAATCCACCTCGCAATCCAAAATAATAAAGTCTGCAGGAAAATCACATAACTCCTTAGCAAAATCTAAAGATCTAACCGTGCAAGGAATAGTGAAAGAACCAGGATCTGCCTTCTTCTGTACTAAAGACCTCGTGGAAATTGCACTACAATGATGAACATTATCTACCAGTTCATAGCTTGCTGCCCTTTTCTTTGTCAAAAGGTCCTTCATGAATTTGGCGTACCCTGGCATCTGCTCCAGTGCCTCCACCAAAGGGACATTAATAGTTAGCTGCTTCAACATGGTCATAAATTTACTGAACCTGGTGTCATCAGGCTTCTTCTTCAGTCTCTGAGGAAAAGGCGGTGGTGGGTTTGGAAGAGTTTTCTCCACCACTTCTTTTTTTATTTTGCTTCCCTTTATCAATCTTTTCAGACAACTGACCTTTAGGTGTAGTATCATGAACGTTCTCATTCTGATTTTCAGCTTCTACAGAATTATCACAATCTGCTTCAATAACATTCTCCTCTATATTATCAACCACCGGCTTGCCTTTGGATGGATTTTCCAATACCTTACCACTCCGGGTAGTAATAGCCAAACATGATCCATCATTTTTTGGATTTTGCACAGTGTCACTAGGTAAAGTGCTAGCTTTTCTTTGATTGAATGCCGCTGATAGTTGACTCAAGTGTTGTTCCAGCTGTTTTATTGAAGTGGAATGCGAGTCAACCAATTTCTTCATTGAGGACAAATTATTTTTACCTCAGCTACTCCCGTGTTGGTTGCCTCCACTCCTTTTAACAGCTTAGCCATCATGTCCTCCATGGATATCTTCCCAGAGCCAGATGCAACAGCTTCACGACTTCCAGGAGGAACATACAAACCACTCCTGTCAGTCTTATTCTTCCAACTCCCTTGATCGCGGTCCTTGTATCCGGATTTTTCATAATAGTTCCGACCTCAGTTTCCTTGGGCATTGCCTCGGAAACTCCCCTGATTATTCAAGTAATTCGCTTCCTCCTTAGAATCAGAGTCATCTCTTTCCTGTGATACAACAGCCTTGACCTTTTCTGTCTTCCCTGATAATAAATGCTTGGTAAGAAGATCCATCTATATTTTCTTGTGAGCGATATCCTGGTCACATTCCTCTTCTCTTCGTCTCTGTTCTGCAGTCATGCCAATAGATACTGTAGAGCTTGCTACCTCAAAATCCCTGGTATGCCAAGCTTTACTCTGCTTTGTCATATAATCTTGCATATAACTTGCCTCAATAAAATTAAGGTCCATGAATGACCCACCCGCAGCAATATCAACCACTGGCTTAGTCACCGAGTTCAAAGCCCTATATAATATTTCCATCAAGTGGATATTGGTCATCTGATGATTTGGGCACCGTATAAGCTTCTTCTTGAACCTCTCCCATGTTTCGTGGAGAGCTTTAGTTGGAAGCTGGCGAAAATTTCTTATCTCATCTCTTAATTGTGCTCTCTTGGATGGCAGCAAGAATCTTTCTAGGAAAGCATCTTTCAGTTGCCTCCAATTAGTAATAGAGTCAGGAGTTAGCCTATTCAACCATAGAGTTGCCTCTCCAGATAGAGACAATAAAAATAAGTGTAGATGGATCACATTCTGTCCAACCCCAGTATTATCAAATGATTTGCATGTTGAGATAAAATTTATCGGATGCATATTCGGATCGTCGCCTGCGATTCCACCAAATAACCCTTTGAGTTGCAATAGCTGGATCATGGTGCTAGTGATATTGAACTTGGCTTCGGGTGCCAAGGGTGGAGGAATAATAGCTCCTGTGGCACCAGTCCCATCCAATTCGTCATCATCATCAACAACAACAACTTGCACTGCTCGGCATTCAGGTCTCCATCTAGCTTGACGATCTCTGTTGGCATTCCTATTCACTGGTGCAGCCACATCATCTGCACGCCTGGGATTTAATAACTCATCATTACCCAGGTACTTATCATCAAGATTTGTTGCCCGACCTGGGTTATCAGCATTCTGTTGATTTACTTGTGCAGCTGCCAATGTAGCTAATCTAGCCTGCTCCAGTTGAGCAGCCCTTTTTTCAATGTCTTGTTGTGCATCCATTTTGCCAATAAGATGTTGTTCAGGATTTAGAGGTAATAATGGCTGACCAAAACTTCGTGTATTTGGTATGCACTCTACCAAACCTAAACAAAACAAAAACAACAAACAAAAAGTAAAATTCGAGAATCTTTGACCAAAGGGTCTATTAACTATCACAAACTTGGTGGACAACCATATTCCCCGGAAACGGTGCCAAAATTTAATATTCCCAAATTACAACTCTCGTGAGAAAGTGTAAGCGGTCTCTGTCAAATATAGAACCCAACTAGATTGGGTGTCGAATCCCACAGGGAATACTATAGTCACTAAGTATTGCGATTATTATTAGACTGTTGGTTGAAAATTCCAATGTAAGGGGGTTTTGGTTTAAGTGCACAATAATATTATTAATGTAACGAATGAGACGATATATGTAATAATATTGAATCACAGAGAATGACAAGTTAGGGTTATGTCCACCTTGTAGTTTCTACTTCTCTATTAACTATGAGTAATGCGGAATTTATACATGCATGCACTTATAGAGAATCGTATTCTAATTTTAAATCCAAGTATTTTTCAACCATCAAGGATTTATTCACCTTAGCTCTCTCGAACCTAAAGTGTACAACAAATGGTACGAATTCTCCAAGACGTTAATCCTGCTAGGGCATTAACGTGTAAATAGAGGTTGGAAACCCTATTTTCTTGGCTCACTCTCTTTTCCAAACATGTAACTTTTCCATCGAACAAGTTAATGCTATAATGGCATATTCCCTATGTTTGCAACCATGAGAATTTAATCAAAATGAGGAGAGTAATGATATAAGTGACATGACACATCATAAATTCACAAACTCATAGCAATAGAAAGTATATTACAAGGTTTCCATAACCCTAATGAATAAGCTTAGCTACTCGTGAATAAAACGAAAATCAACATAAAGATATTCGTCATACCAAAACAATGAACGATCTTGGTGATGAAAATTACTAACGTAAATAAGAGAGAAAACGTGTTTCTCTCTCTCTGTTGTTCAAGCTACGTTGCTTTCTCTCTGTCCCAAAACTATTACAGAATCTGAATAATGAATGAATAATAATCATGCTGAAAAATTCAGTAATAAGGTTCTTAATAACATCCTTGTCTAATAATTTGCTACTACATCCTTAAGTATTTAAAAATACTGAGTTTGCCAAGGACAAAGTTCCCATGAATCATATTCAGTCCAAAAGCTGCCTTTCCTCTTATGTGAAGTTTTCCTTTGCTGCCCACAGGTCCACAAAGTGCTGAAATCTTCCTCATTAGTACCTAAAAAGCATGCTAATCGTATAGGTCAGCTCACTTAATAAAAATGGACTAAAAGTGCAGGAATTATGTATTTTATCCTCAAAACTTAGCTAAAACATGGGTAGGGTTTGGGGCTTGGACGTGTAAATACTCCCAACATCAGTGCTCTTTTAAAAAGAAAAAAAAAGAAATAGAATGTTTGAAAAAGTGTTGCATTCTAATGCCTTTGTTATTTCTATAATTAGTTATTATAAGGTGGTTGGTTTGTGTCACTCTGGTTTGTTCTTCATATTACACCAAGTCCCAAATGAAGTTAGATATGGACAATAAGAATACTTAGGTAGTTGTTACTAATCAGACAGAGAGTTTGGGGAATGAGAATTTAGGACCTAATGAAGAGATTTGAAAATTAAAGGAATCAAATGATAGAAATATATCGAGATTGGGCTAATGGGTTTCCACCTCCTTCATTTCCCACTGATAATATAGAATATCTTT
Organism: Capsicum baccatum var. pendulum; assembly: GCA_030864225.1. Classification (NCBI taxonomy): domain Eukaryota; kingdom Viridiplantae; phylum Streptophyta; class Magnoliopsida; order Solanales; family Solanaceae; genus Capsicum; species Capsicum baccatum. The sequence continues at coordinate 194,152,348 of CM061555.1, read as the reverse complement.
CTAGCTTTCCTCTAGTGTCACATGCATAATTCTCTATTTTTGTTGACATGCCATAACATGCATCAAGATTTACTTTGGGGAAACACTATCCCAACACTTCCCATATTCCTCTCCTAACTTCTCATCAAAATACTACCACATACTCATCTCTACCTATAATTCCTATTTTTAGGCTCTACCCCCACATGAAGCTCATACGTCTGATGTCCATCCAATGATTATGGTTCCCAACTTTGCAAGCGATCATGTCTTGAATATTTTTAGTGATAAACATTATGCTCTTAATCCCACGAGTAAGTTAATTAATCCTTATGGCTACACCCAATCACTTAAATTTTCTTTTAATAATGAGAAGCATGTTATGATAAAAGAACAAGACGAAATGGAAAGAATGATAAAAAATTTAGAAGTGGCTATAAATAACTTGCAAGGACTTGGGGGGTATAAAAGTGTATCATATAAGGACTTCTGCATGTTTCCAAGTGTTAACCTTTACCTTGGCTTTAAGATGCCAAAGTTTGAGAATTATGATGGACACGGCGATTTCCTAGCATATTTGAGGTTTTATTGCAATCAATTGAGGGGAGTTGGAGGGAAAAAGAATTTCTTATGGCTTATTTCAGAGAAATTCTAGCAGGTTTAGCCTCTGAATGGTTTGTTGATCAAGACATTGTTAAGTAGAATAGTTGGGATGATATGGCTAATGTATTTGTGCAACAATTTCAATACAATATTGACTTGGTCCCTGATTAAAAGTCCTTGACCAATATGACAAATAAGAGTGTTGAAAGTTTTAGAGAATATGCCATCAGATGGCGTGAACAAGATGCAAGGGTGAAACCACAAATGAAAGAATTCAAGATGGTGGAGGTGTTTATTCAAGCACAAAATGAAACTTGCTTGCAACACCTGTTACCAGTATTAGGCAAGCCACGTGCACATCTAAGATGATCACCTCATCATTACCCACAGTCTCAAGCCTAAGTTTATGACTAAGAACCATATAATCACTCCCAATATCACTATCCTTCCCAAGGCCCATTATACTTTATTCCCCCATCTCCATATCTAGTAAATAGCACACAACCATATGTTCAACCCCCTTCTTATCCATAATGGCATGCACCAACTACTCAAAGTCATCCTCTAACTCCACAAATATACCTAAGCCCTTCTAGGATTAATTTTTTATCCAATCCAAATAATGAAAAGATGTAGAATCCTAGGAATAGTTTCACACCAATTGGAGAATCGTATGCCAGTTTGTTTCAGAGATTGGTATAATGAGGCATGATCACTCATCTCCTTGGGTATACTCCTGACCCTTATTCAAGAAATTTTAATCCTAATGTGCGATGTGTATATCATTCTAATATTCAGGGTCACAACAGTGAAGATTGTCATTCTTTGTAAAGATAAATTCAAAAGTTAATTCAAGATAAATTGATTATGGTGCATGACATTGATAGTGTTGAAATATAGTTTCCCATGATTTTTTTATGTTTGTTTGTCTTCTTTACATTATATATTTTATGTTGGTTCTAGTGATATGACATTCTTGCAGAATTTTTAGTTAAATCTTTAAATCCAATTTAATCAAGAAGCATTGAATCAAAATGCTGAAGTTAGAAAAAGAGCATTAGAAAAAATAGATAGAGTGTTTCTAACTCTGGTCACCATGTTGAAGCCTGGATTGAATAAACTAAGGGAATCATTTTGAGGATCACAAGGATAACCTGGTCATCAATTAAAAGGTATACATCTCAAATATTTTTAATTGGATCAAACATTAGATGCACAATATCGTGTCAAGAGAAACAAAATAAATTTTGCTCCATTAAAGCATGAGTCGTCCAACATGAGGTGTGTACAAAGATGGAGTCGTACGTTTAACAAGTGCCAAAGAAGAAGCCACACACATGATCAGTTAAAGTTAGTGTTGTGAAGAAGATAGTATAAGTTATATTCATCTTTCATTTTTATATTGTATGCTTTATACTTGCGTTTTTAAGGATTGATATGACGAAGGTATTTCATTCTGCTATCCAAACATTATGTCATCCTTTGTTTACCCTATTTGATCTTTAGTTTTATTTTCTTTCATACTCCTCTTTTGGAATCAAGATAGAGTCAACAAAATTCATAATAACAAGTGTTGAGCAAAAGAATAGAGTTAGAAAAGTTCAAAAAAAGAAAAAGACAAAAAATATGTACAAAAATAAATAAAAGATGAGAGTGTTAAGAAAAATAGAGTCAAGAAAGTCCCAAAGAGAAAAAAAAGAAAAGAAATCAAAATCAAGCAAAATAATAAGTTGTCGGAACTATGTTTGGCTTAATTCTCCTCTTTCGGAGGTGACATATGTAGGCAGCCCTACTCTTTCTAACCCTATCTAAAATCCAAGTTACAACCAAAGAAAGACCTTTAGATCAATATTTGAGAATGTTAAGGCTAAGCATACAATGGATATTTTTATGTATTTTGGGTACAACTTATCTTTCTTAACATAAAGAATCAGGAGACAAATGAAATAAGAGAGTCGTATTGGTAAAAACCCTCACAGGTATCGTAAGACAATTTTGAGTTGAGGGAGTCTTATTGGTGAAGAACCTCAAAGGCACCGTAAGATTTTTGTGAGTTGGATAAAATGAAATGAGAGAGTATTAATGGTGAAGATCCTTACGGGTTGGAAAAAATAAAATGAGAGAGTCTTAATGGTAAAAACCCTCACGAGTACCTTAAGATAATTGTGAGTTGAAAAAAATGAAAATGAGAGAGTCTTATTTGTGAAAATCCTCATGAACACCGTAAGTGATGGTAAGATGAGAAAAATATGAATGAGAGAGGCTTGCTGATGAAAACCTTCAAGGCATCACTAGCCAAATGTGGTCTGTAAATGCAATTAGCCTATGGAAGCAACTCAATTTTTAGGGTCATAAACTCAACAACAATTGGTGAAATTTCAGATAGAAAGATCAAGAAGTTTAGTCCAAATGCATGTCATAATCATTAGAGACTGTCATTTTCAGATAATTTTTTCCTTTTCTTTATTTTAAAAAAGGGATATACATTGTCTTTTCTTTTTTCTCTATTTTTCTATCTTTTTTGAATCTGTTACTCAAATAAAAAATCATTGTCATTTTTCTCGTGTCTCTAAGTCAAGTCCATGTCAAAAAAGTGAGAAAAGATTTCAAAACTTTCTACTTATTTTTTAAATTGCACAAAGCAAGATAAAAGGCTAGCACATGAAAGAAGAATAATTATAATTCAAAGCAAGGCATGCAAAAAGTTTTTGTCAATAGACAAATTTGGAGATTTATGGAAATACCAAGGTTCAAAGGGTTTATCTGAGAAGTATAGCAAAATAGAGATACTGCATTTGTTTCAGAGCCACTCTTAATAATCTGAGTTTGTATTAAGAGTACAGTAAGACAGTGATATTCCAATAATTGGAAAAAAGTTTAGTTGTGACAAGTGCAATAGTAATTTCCTCAAAATTTAAAGCCAGAAACCACCCACTATGCTTTTAAACTCAGAAGTTTTTTGTATGAAATAGGAACACATGTTAAATTAAAATCAAGGCCTTCAGATCCTAAATATCAAAGGTTGTAATGTCTCACTTCTACAAATGTGAGAGACAATTTCTATTTGGTAATAACAATCATGGAAAAAACTTATCATCTTACACCCCTAGGAGATGCACTTTCCTATTTAGGTATGCCTGTTAGGTGATACACTTTCTAGTTTATTCCTTCACTCCTAGAAGATGTACTTTCTGGTCGAGTCATTCTATTTAACCCTTAGGAGATACACTTCGCTACTGGTTAATTCAAGTTTCTCTTGTTAGGTGACAGACTTTCTAACTTACTCCTTTACTCCTAGAAGATGCATTCTAGTCAAGTCATTCTACTTAATCCTTAGGAGTAGCACTTCCTTGTTTGGTGAATTCAAGTTTCTCTTGTTAGATGAAGTACTTCCTAACTTAATTTTTCACTCACAGAAGATGCACTTTCTATTCGAGTCATTCCATTTAACCCTTAAGAATCACAATTCCTTGTCTAGGTATTTAATGTTTGTTTGTTAGGTGACACACTTCGTAATTTGAATTGTTTCTACTAGAAGCCGCAATTTATAGTCGATTCATTCCAATTAACCCCTAGGATACACACTTATTTGTCTGGGTAATTCAAGTTTCATTTGTTAGGAGATGCACTTTCCTATTTAGGTATGCCTGTTAGGTGATACACTTTCTAGTTTATTCCTTCACTCCTAGAAGATGTACTTTCTGGTCGAGTCATTCTATTTAACCCTTAGGAGATACACTTCGCTACTGGTTAATTCAAGTTTCTCTTGTTAGGTGACAGACTTTCTAACTTACTCCTTTACTCCTAGAAGATGCATTCTAGTCAAGTCATTCTACTTAATCCTTAGGAGTAGCACTTCCTTGTTTGGTGAATTCAAGTTTCTCTTGTTAGATGAAGTACTTCCTAACTTAATTTTTCACTCACAGAAGATGCACTTTCTATTCGAGTCATTCCATTTAACCCTTAAGAATCACAATTCCTTGTCTAGGTATTTAATGTTTGTTTGTTAGGTGACACACTTCGTAATTTGAATTGTTTCTACTAGAAGCCGCAATTTATAGTCGATTCATTCCAATTAACCCCTAGGATACACACTTATTTGTCTGGGTAATTCAAGTTTCATTTGTTAGGTGATGCACTTCCTAACTTAATTCTTTACTCTTAGAAGACACACTTTCTAGTTGAGTCATTCCGCTTAACCCCTAGGAGAAACACTTCCTTGTCTGGGTAATTCAAGTTATACTTGTTAAGTGACACACTTCCTAAGTTAAGCCTTTACTCCTAGAAGATGCACTTTCTAGTCTAGTCATTCTACTTAATCCTTATGAGAAACACTTCCTTCTCTGGGTAATTCAAGTTTTGATTGTTAGGTGGTTCACTTTCTATCTTAAGACTTGACTCCTAGAAGATGCACTTTCTAGTTGAGTCATACCACTTGACCCTTAGGAGACACACATCCTTTTCAAGGTAATTCAAGTTTTTTTTATTAGGTGGTTCACTTTCTAGCTTAAGCCTTGACTCCTAAAAGATGCACTTTCTAGTCAAGTCATCCCACTTGACCCTTAAGAGACACACTTTCTTGTCTGGGAAATTTAAGTTTCACTTGTTAGGTGGTTCACTTCCTAACATAAGCCTTGACTTCTAGAAGATGAATTTTCTAGTTGATTCATTCCACTTAACCATTAGGAGACACACTTTCTTGTCTGGGTAATTCAAATTTCACTTGCTAGGTGACACACTTTCTAACTTAAGTCTTGACTCCTAAAAGATGAACTTTCTAGTCGAGCCATTCCACTTAACCCTTAGGAGACACATTTCCTTTTCTGGGTAATTCAAGTTTCACTTGCTAGGTGGCAAACTTCCTAACTTAAGCCTTGACTCCTAGAATATGCATTTTCTAGTCAAGTCCTTTCATGTAACCCCTAGAAAATGTACCTCCTTATCTGGGTAATTCGAGTTTAATTTATTAGGTGATGCACTTCCTAAATTGAACCTTCACTCCTAGAAGCCACATTTTTTAGTCGAGTAATTCCTTTTAACTCATAGGAGATGGAATTTTTTCTCAAGGTATTTCAAGTATCTTTTGTCAGGTGACACACTTTCTAACTTAAACTTTTATCTCTAGAAAATGCACTTTCAAGCTAGAATTACTCGTTTTACTCCTAAGAGATGCATTTTTTGGTCATGGTCATTTAATTTTAGCCTCAAGAGATATATTTATTGATTAGAGTCTTGATTCACCTTTGCATTACATATTTTGCAAATATTTGTAATTGGGTTTGACACCAATAAAAGTTTTTTGATGATAAACTAGGGAAAAAATTTAATTCATATTCCTTGGAATTTCACTTTAGGACCCTCCTGGAAAATGGAATTTTATTTGGCAAAAAAATTAAATCATTCTTTATCATAATCTTTGTTTGAAATAATTTTTGTTCTAGTTTTGACTTCGATTTCAGAAGACCGCCTAGAGAATAGGGTGTGGAAGTTTTGTGTTAGCAAGGTGATGAAATTGCAAGTCCGGAGCCTGCCTGGAGATAGGGTGATTAAATAGTAAATCAGGAGCCCGCCTAAAGAATAGGGTGATAAAACAACAAGTCAAGAGCCCGCCTAAAGAATAGGGTGATAAAACAACAAGTCAGGAGCCCGCCTGGAGAATAGGGTGATAAAATAATAAGTCAGGAGCCCACTCGAAGAATAGGGTGATAAAATTGCAAGTCAGGAGCCCACCTGAAGAATAGGGCAATAATATTGTAAGTCAGGATCCCGCCTGGAGAATAGGGGATAAAAAAGCAAGTCAGGAGCCCGCCTGGTGAATAGGGTGATTAAAAAATAAGTAAGGAGCCCTCCTGGAGAGTTGGGTGATTAAATAGGAAGTCAGCAGCCCCTTGGAGAATAGTGCGATGAAACAACAAGTGAGGAGCCTGCTTGAAGAATAGGGTGATAAAATTGCAAGTCAGGAGACTGCTTGGAGAATAGGGTAAAGAAATTGAAAGTCAAGAGCCTACTTGGAGAATAGGGTGATGACATTGCAAGTTAGAAGCCCGCCTAGAGAATACGGTGAAGAATGGTAAGTCAGGAGTCCGCTTGGAGAATAGGGTAAAGATTTTCCAAATTCAAGTTCAAAGTTCAGAAGTCCCATATGAAAGAACATAGTCAATGTTCAAGATCACCTCCAACACCAAATTTTGTATGGAGAAAGTATATATTCTTAAAGTTCAACTCAAAGAAGATCAGACTATTTATCACTTTTGAAAGCATTGAAGATTCAAGTAAAGATTCAAAAGAAGTTGCATAGGTAGGACTTTTGAAATTTCATTTATCTTGGTAACTTGCAATTTTTATTTATGATGTAATGACAGAGCCACGGACTGAAACCTTGATAGGACCTTGCTCGATTCTCCAACTCGGTATAGTCCCTCTCCTTTCCAACCTTGTAACTACATGTGACTTGATTCTCGCATAGCCTGGGATAGGTATAATGCCCAAAATCAAGACTCAGTTGCACTCCATCCTTCCGTTTTTCCATTTTGAATAATGATCAGATCAAAATTTTGTCTTATTGTGTACTTCTTTGTATGGAAATACTTTGTGTTCACAAACAAAGAGGGGCATAATGTAGACACATGATTTTGCCCCTCCGAAGAACCAAATTTACCTATTTACACCACCTTATTATACACCCTCACCCATTTAATAATTTCTCCACAAGAAAACAAAAAGGAACTAATTCCTAACAAATTATCCAACCCCTACCCCTACCTTTATCCCATATTTCTTACCCTCTCTCTAACAAACCAATAATAAATTCCAGCTAGGCAGTGACCAAAAACAACTCACCATATATGAACAAATATAATTATACAAATATACATACAGATCCATATACTCATCCTCACGGGCAGAATAGACATACACCCACAGTGAAAAACCAGCATAGAAGGGTGAATATTATTATTTTCATTCTATTTTTCCACCCATATTCATCCATACCTACACACCAATAAAATAAGGCTACACAACTTCATACAGTAATATGAGAAGGGAACCGAGAGAGGGAGATCAAAATCAAGAAAAGGAGAAAGAGGGATAAATTAGAGTGAATAAAAAGATATGAGATAAAGGAGAAAACAAATATATTGATAGGGAAGAGAGAAAATAGGCGGCAACTGACATTTTTTGGTAAGTTTTCATTAGGACCCTATTGGAATCTTCATCAAAAGTCTCTACTCGTTATTGGTCCAATGAAATCCACCGTAGAAAAATCCAGAATCAACTCGACCAGTCTCAAATCTTATGAAATCTATCAGAAAAACTAACAGAGCAGTAATGGGGTGTACGAATTTGGGTACGGGTTTCTTGTTATTTCTCTATTTTGCTTTAGGTTGGCAAAAAATAAAGTAAAAAGGGTATATTGAGGTTCGTTTTGTTAGTTTTGTTGAGGTCTATTTTGATATCTTAAATGTGGTTCTAATCAGATAGAGAAAATACATTTGAAAACTTTAAATTGTAGGTCCATTCTTCTCCCATTCTCGATTTTTATATTGAATTTTAATTGTTGTTGTGGGTGTGAATGACATTTATGTTTACCATGCTTGGATCTTTGTTATGTGTGTATGGTTGATGTTAGATTCAAATGTTAAAAACCAAAAAGAGAAAACTTCCAATGAATTGTAATTGATTGAGAATGAAATTCGGGGAGGGGTTGATATTGATAAAAGTGAACATGACTTTATATGATTTATTGTTATTATTGAATGTGGTAGTATTATAATACCTCAAAATTGGTAGGCAAATGGTAGTTTGGGTAGGAAAATCTTTGGATTGTGAATTATCGAATGTTTGTTTTGTTGAATGATTTTTATTTTATCGCATTTGAATCAATTATTCTTATTTGGCCGAGGAATGTCCTGAGGTTATTTGTATTGATTTATTCAAGGAATTCCCCAATAGAGTTATACTTAAAGGTCATTGTAATACCTTATAAAATCCTAAGTCCGAAATTCAGCTCGTTTAGCTCTTAAAGGTCTTTAAAAGATTAAACACTTAGAAAATTTTGGCAAGTATTCCAACACTTAGCCTATTTCAAGCCTCCGAACTTCAGGGATTTATTTGACGACCTTCTTGACCTCCGTTTTTGGATTTTCAAGTTGCGTTGCAATTGGGGAGGCCAAGAGTACATCCCAGGTAAGTTTCAAAATTTTTGGAGTAGCGTAAGGGTATGTTTGGGTGCACAAATAAGTGGCACCATGCGACGCATGCTCTATAGCATGCTTCAGAAATTTTCAGCATTTCAGGGTCAACGTCAAATAATCATAACTTCCTGTATATATTTAACTATAAGAGATTCTATATATCAATGGAAAGATCTTTGGGTCCTCTTTTAAATGCAATTAGTTTCATCCAATTTGAACATTGGAGTAAAAATTTATAATCAATTTACTTCAGCCTATCAGACAGTAAATAGAGGGACAACTGTGTCTTTCTCTCTTTCTTTAGGGGCATTTTGGTCATCTTCCACCCCTATATATACCCCTTAACATCGAATTAAGCCACATTTTCAGAAAAATATACTCCTTTTCTCTAATTTCTCTCAAGAATAGTAAGAGGGGTTTTCAATTGAGGATTCAAATTCAAGAATTTTTTCCGTCAATCTTCGTAAAATCAAGAATTAAGGTATGCGTAGTATTTATCCTGGATTCCTTTCATCCATGGAGCTCAAGAATCAAGTTTTAAATTATGTATTGTGAATACTTTATTGTGGTATGATTATGTTCATGTTGATGGTTGTTGTATGGTTTCAAGTTGGAATTTTTATGTATTTTCATGAAGCTATGTTAGTATGTAAGTTGAAATCTATGAAATTAGTTGTTTATGATATCTATATTGTTGGATGTTGATAATCAAGTTGTTGATGTTGAATGATTCCCAAGTTGAAATCTTTATGTGTTATTATGAATCGATGACACCATGTGAGTTGAAAATATGTAAAACTTGGTTGTTCATGATGTAAAATGTTATGGTTTCACCTATGCCTAAATTGTGCATGCAAAGTATCCGATGAAATGCCTAAAATAATAATAATCATGTTTTCATGACTTAAGAGTTCCAAGTAACAAGTCCATGCTCTATGCTTTATGATTCTACATGAATTCCATGTTAGCGATGTATTGTGGTGGTGATATGTAGTGAACATGATGTTGAAGTTAAGAAATACTTCCATGTTGAATGTATCCCCTCCCAAGTATGAAATGTTGAGAACCATGTGTAGTATTGAATCCCCTACTTATGATATTGTGAATTATGGACTCTATTCCTATGAACAAGTCAGTTATGTGTGGCAGTTTCTTTCCATCGAGTCCTGCGGGTACTTGTACCCAAAAAATATAGCTGTGTGCCTAGAGCCATGTCATGTTTTCACAATATCCACAATCAAGCCATGTTACATAGAATTCAGTCAGTCATGTGACTCAGGAAAAATGCAGTAACTCAGCATTCTCAAAAATCTCATGAACTCAATCAATCGTAAGTAGTATTTTGTCACTCTACAGAACTCAGTAACTCAGCTCAGTATTCATGTTCAGTGTCTATTCAGATGGGAGTAGGATTTAGCACCAAGCGAACCCCAGGATGGGAATCCACACTGCCAGATTTAGGGTGACATTCCTAGAAGCAATCCTAGCATTCCAAAACTATGTAGCCAGCATATGTTGAGACATCTACACTACTAACTTTAGAGTTAATAAGGCGGATACCCGTCGTTCTCTTATGGGGACACTGCCTGATTTAAGGTTCACTCATCTATTGTCTGTAACCGTGGTAAAGTATTGGCACCGTACCAATCGGGGTATAGATTGGACTCTGATTTAGCTATTGAATCACATTCGGGGCATGTCGGTTAGATGAATTCTGCCACAGTTATAGTTTTAGTATCAGTCTTAGTAAAAGAACTTAGATAGTTCTTCAGAATATCAGGACTGTCAGATACAATTAACTCAGTTACAGTATGAAACTCAGCTAGTTCCACCAGCATCAGACTCTTAGTTACAGTCACTTATGTTATCAGTTATTAGTATCATATTATGACAGTTTCAGTCTCATAATCATGCACGTTCATATTAGTCAGTTAGTATAGTTCATGTATATGAACCCTTTGTATATCGCCTACCTCACTCGTATACTCATTACATTTAGTTGTATTGATGCATTTGCGCTATGGTGCTTTCTCTTATGTTACACCATAGGTTCAGAGGAATGAGCTTTGAAGCAGTAGTAGTTGACCAGTTCCAGCTTTCAGCATTAGTGGTGAGTCCTTATCATGCGAGGATAAATTTTTGCTGGTCATTTCAGTACTCAATTTTATTTTATAAATTCATTTTAGTTTTCTAGATGGAGTTAGTTGGGGACATGTCCCATTCAACTCCTTATTCAGATAGTTAGAGGCTTTCAGATGATTACAGTATCTTCAGATTTAGACTTCAGTATTTTCAGTTGTTTTGGTATTGTGATACCCCTTTCAGATATTATATTTTATTCAGTATTGAACCTTATGGCCTTACAGTATTACGTATTCCGCATTTATGCTCTATATTATGTAGTGTACAGGTACAAATATTAGTCATGGGTTAGCTTGTGGTCCTTTAGGGTCATGGGCACTATGTAACATTCCAATTACCAGAATCGGGGTGTTACAAACTTGGTATCAGAGCCTAAGGTTCAACAGTGTCCTAAGAAGTCTGAAAGCTGTATCTAGTAGAGTCTTGTACAAGGGTGTGTTGCACGCCACATTCATATACAAGAGGCTATGAGATATTTTAGGAACAGTTTTACCCTCTTTTAGTAGTCATGTCGTGCGAGTGAACATAATCTCAATTTGAACTTTCAGTTTAATCTTCTTCTTTTCTATTTTCAGAATATGCCTCCCAAAAGAAAGAGTGTGAATCAGACAACCCCCAGCCCAAAAATCCTTTGGGCGAGTATGTTTCCCATGCAGAGTTCAGAGCTGCATTTACTGCTCTTGTGCAGTCAGTCGCTGCTCAGAATGAGTATCCAGCTATCGTTCAGGCTAACCCAGTGTCCAACTCTTCTGCAGCTAGGATTCGGAACTTCACCTGAATTATTCCTCCTTTATTCATAGGGTCTAAGTCCGATGAGGATCCGCAGGAATTCCTTGACTAGGTTCAGAAGGTCTTAAATATCATGGGGGTTACTTTTTATCAGAGTGCTGAGTTATCCGCATACCAGTTACAGGATGTTGCTCATACTTAGTACAAATAGTGGAAGTCCGAGAGGTTAGGAGATGAGGGTCTGATTGAGTGGGAGGAATTCGTTATGGATTTCTTAGACAGATTCTTTCCCCAAGAGCTAAGGAAGGCAAAATTTCTCGAGTTCATCAACCTCAGGCAGGGAATCATGATGGTGAAAGAGTATTCCCTAAAATTTATTCAATTACCCAGATACATTCCTCATGCGGTGGCAGACAGCCAAGCTAGAATGAGTAAGTTCGTTTCAGGAGTGAACGATAATTTGATGAATGAGTGTAGGTCTGCTATGCTGAATAACGACATGACCATATCCAGACTCATGACTCATGCTCAGCAGATCAAGGATCATAAGATCAAGATGAGGGAGAAGTAAAGTAAGAAAGCTAGGATAGGTAGCTTTAATTTTAGATAGCCCAAATTAAAAGGAGGAAACCATTCGTAGTTTCATCCTAAATCATCAGCTCCAGTTCGTTCTTCAGCTAGTGCTCCAACTCCTACGTTCGGAGAGGGATACAGGGATATAGCGACAGGATTTAAGGCACAGGGCAGTGTTAGTAGTGCCCGAACCAATCCCCTTTGTCAGACTTGTGGTAAGAACCATAAGGGTATTTACAGGGCTAGTAGCAATGTTTGTTTCGGTTGTGGCAAGCCAGGCCATAGGGTCAAGGATTGTCCTTAGTCAGGTCAGAAGAGTCATCTTCGTTATTCAGCTCATTCAGGTCAATCGAACAAGCAGGGTGCCACCTCCAGTGCTACTAGTGGGCAGCGCCTAAATCGTCTTTATGCTCTTCAGACTCGATAGTTTTAGGAAAATTCTTCTAATGTGGTTATTAGTACATTACATATATTTCATATTCATGTTTATGCTTTACTAGATCCAAGAGCTTCTTTGTCTTTTGTCACTCCTTACATAGCATCTAATTTTGAAGTCAGTCCCGAGATTTTAGAAGAGCTATTCTTCGTCTCCACCTCAATGGGTAAATCCATCATAGCAAGATGGGTATACAGGAATTGTCCAGTTATGATATTTTAGAAGGTCACCTCAGCAGATTTAGTTGAATTAGAGATAATGGATTTCGATGTCATTCTCGACATAGATTGGCTTTATTCATGCTATGCTACGGTCGACCGCAGAAATAGAATAGTTCAGTTCCAATTTCCAAATGAACCTATCCTTGAATAGAAGGTTAGTACTTCATCTTTCAGGGGTCATCTTATTTCTTACCTTCGGTCCAGGAAAATAATATCTAAGGGATGTATTTATCATCTCGTTCATATTAAGGACTCTAGTACCAAGACTCCCAACCTTGATTCAGTCCCCATCATGAATGAATATTCCGATGTTTTTTTGAAAGATCTTCCAGGAATTTCTCCCGAAAGGGAAATAGACTTCGGTATAGATCTTCTTCCAGACACTCAGCCTATATCTATTCTACCATATAAAATGGAACCAACAGAGCTCAGAAAGTTAAAAAATCAGTTGAAGGATCTCTTAGACAGGGGATTCATCAGACCTAGTGTGTCCCTGTAGGGTGCACCAGTCTTATTCGTGTGGAAGAAAGATGGTTCTCTCAGAATATGCATAGATTATCATTAGCTCAATAAAGTTACGGTCAATAACAAGTATCCTCTTCCCAGAATCACTAACTTGTTTGACCAACTTTAGGGTGCTAATTATTTCTCCAAGATAGACCTTAGATTCGGATATCATCAGCTCTGCGTTAGGGAATATGACATCCCGAAGATAGCTTTTTGTACTCAGTATGGTCAGTTTGAATTCCTAGTTATGTCCTTTGGTCTTACCAATGCCCCTGAAGCTTTCATGGACTTGATGAACTGTGTGTTCAAGCAGTACTTGGACATGTTCGTAATAGTCTTTATAGATGATATTCTGGTCTATTCTCGCACTGAGTGTAATTATGGAGACCATCTCAGAATAGTACTTTAGACTCTCAGAGATCATCATCTATTCGCCAAATTTAGTAAGTGTGAGTTTTGGATAAGGTCTGTAGAATTCCTTAGCCATGTCGTTTCAGGTGATGAAATTAGAGTAGATCCTCAAAAGACCTAAGCAGTAAAAAACTGGCCTCGCCCTATCTCTCCATCAGATATCAGGAGTTTCTTGGGTTTGGATGGCTATTACAAATGGTTTGTTGAAGGATTTTCTTCTATTACATCCTCTATGTCCAAATTGACATAGAAAAAGGTCAAGTTCCAGTGGTTAGATTCATGCGAGAAGAGTTTTCAGGAGTTGAAGACTCGACTCACCTCAGCTCCAGTTTTAGCAGTTCCCAATGGTTCCGATAGGTTCGTAGTATATTGTGATGCATCCAGAGGAGGTTTAGGTTGTGTCCTCATGTAGCATGGTAAGGTCATAGCCTAAGCCTTTAGACAGTTAAAGACCCATGAGAAGAATTATCCTACTCATGATCTTGAGTTAGCAGCCGTAGTATTTTCCCTAAAGATTTGGAGGCATTATATCTATGGAGTTCATCTAGATGTCTTCACAAATCATAAGAGCCTCCAGTATGTATTTTCACAAAAAGATCTCAATCTTTGTCAGAGAAGGTGGTTAGAGCTCTTGAAGGATTATGACATGAGTGTTCTTTACCATCCGGGCAAAGCCAATGTTGTGGCCGATGCTCTTAGTAGACTGTCTATGGGAAGTGTTACTCATGTTGAGGATAGTGAGAAAAATTTAGCTCAGGAAGTCCATCAGTTTGCCAGACTAGGCGTTTGCTTAGTTGATTTTTTAGAAGGTTGTGTTTGTGTCTAGCATAGTTTAGAATCATCTCTAGTTTTCCAAGGTGAGAGAAAAGAAAGATAGAGATTCCAGCTTAGTCAAGTTGAAAGAGTCTATCAAGGATCAGAAAGTAGAGGTTTGCTCCGAAGGGGGAGATAGTGTTCTTCGCTGTCAGGGTTATTTTTGTGTTCCAGGTGTAAGTGACTTGAGGCAGTGAATTCTTGCAGAAGTATATGGTACACACTACTATATTCATCCAGGGGCCACTAAGATATATCACGATTTACGGGAGATCTATTGGTGGAGTGGGATGAAGAGAGATATTATAGAGTTTGTGGCTAAGTGCTGTACATATCAGTAGGCTAAGATAGAGAATCAGAAGCGTAGTGGTCCTATAAAGGAGTTCATTATTCCTACCTGGAAGTAGGAAGAAGTAAACATGGACTTCGTGATGGTTTTGCCTCATACTCGTCGTCAGCATGATTCAGTTTGGGTCATTATATACAGGATGATCAAATCAGCTCATTTCCTTCCAGTCCTCACCTCATATTCAGCTGAGGATTATGACAAACTCTATTTCAGAGAGTTGGTCAGGTAACATGGTATTACTTTATCTATTATCTCCGATAGGGGTACCTAATTCACCTCTTACTTCTAGAAAGCTTTCCGAAAGGGTTGTGTCACCCAAGTCCATCTCAGTACAACATTTTATCCTCAGACAGATGGTCAAGGAAAAAGGACCATTCAGACTCCAAAAGATATGCTAAAGGTGTGTGCCATTAATTTCAAAGGAAGTTGGGATGACCACTTGCCTTAGATTGAGTTTGCATACAACAATAGTTATCACTCTAGTATTCACATGGCTCCATTCAAAGCTCTCTACGGTAGGAGATACATATCTCCTGTTGGTTGGTTTGAAATTAGTGAGGCCTCAATTATAGGTCCTGATTTAGTATTCGATGCCTTAGAGAAAGTTCAGTTGATTAGAGGAAGACTCTAGGCTGCTTAGAGCCGACAGAAGTCTTATACAGATATTCGTAGAAAGGATCTCTAGTTTGAGATTGGTGACTTTGTTTATCTCGAGATCTCTCCCATGAAAGGAGTGAAGAGATTCAGAAAAAAGGGAAAGATCAGTCCCCGATATGTTGAACCCTTCAAGATTCTCAGTCGCTTTTGCAAAGTAGCTTATGAGTTTGAACTGCCATCAGATTTAGCCGCAGTTCATCTAGTCTTCCATGTCTCTTTGCTCTTGAAGTGTAGAGGTGACCCATCAGTTGTAGTCCCCATTCAGAGCTTAGATGTTTAGAATAGGCTCTCCTATGAGGAGATACCAGTTGAAATCCTAGACTATCAGACTCGTAGATTGAGGAACAAAGAAGTCCCTCTAGTCAAAGTTCTTTGGTGGAATCAGTCCATTGAGGGATCCACTTGGGAAGAAGAAGCATACATGCAAACCAAGTACCCTCATCTTTTTTCTGCTAATTCAGATTTTGCTCAAGGTAATGATTTTCCTTAAGCCTACTCAGTTTCATGTTCAAGTTTTCATTACAAACCTGGTATCTGCTAGAATTGCATATCTAGTCATGTGCCCATATGTCAGTTTAGACATGCATTCATATATCAGTTCAGTCAGATAATCATACATCAATCACGCATTCATGAATTCAGCTCGCCAGTCATGCATCGGATATGTATGTTCAGTTATGCTATATTCAGTTTAGCATTCATGTTAGTTCATAAATCATGTGCCGGTTGAGCATAATCTGTATACGTGGTGTCTTATATTTTCTTCCCTCTCAGTTAGTCTTATTCAAGGATGAATGTTCCCAAGGGGGACATATTGTATTACCCCATAAAATCCTAAGTCTAAAATTCAGCTCGTTTAGCTCTTAAATCTCTTTAAAAGATTCAACACTAAGAAAATTTTGGCAAGTATTCCAACACTTAGCCTATTTCAAGCCTTCGAACTTCAGGGATTTATTTGATGACCTTCCCGACCTCCGTTTTTGGATTCTCAAGTTGCGTTGCAATCGGGGAGGTCAAGAGTACATACCAGGTAAGTTTCAGAATTTTTGGAGTAGCGTAAGGGAATGTTTGGTTTCCCAAAATAGTGGCACCAAACAATTAGCATGCGTCGCATGCTCTGTAGAATACTCCAAAGTTTTTCAGCATTTCAGGGTCAACTTCAAATGATCATAACTTCCTGTATATATTTAATTGTGAGAGCTTCTATATATCAATGGAAAACTATTTGAGTCCTCTTTCCAATGCAACTAGTTTCATCCAATCTGAACAACAAAGTATAAAGTTATGATCAATTTACTTCAGCCTATCAGACAGTCAACAGAGGGATATCTGCATCTTTTTCTCTTTCTTTAGGGGCATTTTGGTCATCTTCCACCCATATATATACCCCTTAACACCGAATTAAGCCATATTTTCATAAAGATATACTCCTTTTCTCTAATTTCTCTCAAGAACAATAATAGGGGTTTTCAATTGAGGATCCAAATTCAAGAATTTTCTCCATCAATCTTCGTAAAATCAAGAATTAAGGTATGCGTAGTGTTCATCCATGGATTCCTTTCATCCATGGAGCTCAAGAATCAAGTTTTAAATTATGTATTGTGAATACTTTGTTGTGGTATGATTATCTTCATGTTGATGGTTGTTGTATGGTTTCAAGTTGGAATTTTTATGTATTTTCATGAAGCTATGATAGTATGTAAGTTGAAATCTAAGAAATTAGTTGTTTATGATATCTATATTATTGGATGTTGATAATCAAGTTGTTGATGTTGGATGATTCCCAAGTTGGAATCTTTATGTGTTATTATGAATCTATGATACCATGTGAGTTGAAAACATATAAAACTTGGTTGTTTGTGATGTAAAATCTTATGGTTTCACCTATGCCTAAATTGTGAATGCAAGGTGTTCGATGAAATGCCTAGAATAATAATAATAATCAGGTTTTTATGACTTAAGAGTACCAAGTAGCAAGTCCATGCTCTATGCTTTAAGATTCTACATAAATTCTATGTTAGTGATGTATTGTGGTGGTGATATGTAGTGAACATGATGTTAAATTTAAGAAAGTACTTCCATGTTGAATGTATCCCCTCCCACGTATGAAATATTGAGAACCATGTGTAGTATTGAATCCCCTACTTATGATATTGTGAATTGTGGACTCTATTCTTATGAACAAGTCAGTCATGTGTGTTAGTTTCTTTCCACCGAGTCCTGGGGGTACTTGTACCCGAAAAACATAGTTGTGTGCCTAGATCCATGTCATGTTTTCACAATATCCATACTCAATCCATGGATATTGTGATCCATAAAACTCAGTCAGTCATGTGACTCAAGAAAAATGCAGTAACTCAGTTAGTCGTAAGTAGTATTCCATTAGTCATCGAAACTCAGTAACGCAGCTCAGTATTCATGTTCAGTGTCTATTCAGATAGGAGTAGGATTCAATACCGAGCGAACCCCAGGATGGGAATCCACACTACCAGATTGAGGGTGAGATTCCTAGAAGCAATCTTTTTCCAGAACTATGTAGCCAGCATAGGTTGAGATATCAACGTTACTAACTTTAGAGTTGATGAGGCAGATACCCGCCATTCTCTTATGGGGACACTGCCAGATTTGAGGGTCACTCACAGCTTGTCTTTACCCATGGCACGGTATTGGCACCCTTCCAATCAGGGTACTGATTGGACCTCGATTTAGCTATTGAAGCACCTTCGGGGCATGTCGATTAGATAAATTCTCCCACAGTCGCAGTTTCAATATCAGTCTCAGTAAAAGAACTTAGATAGTTCATCAGAATATCAGGATTGTCAGATACAGTCAACTCAGTTACAGTACAAAGCTCAGCTAGTTCCAACAACATCAGACTCCTAGTTATAATCACTTATGTTGTTAGTTATTAGTATCATGTTATGACAGTTTAGTCTCCTAATCATTTATGTATTCTCATATTCATATTAGTCAGTTACTATAGTTCATGTATATGAACCCTTTGCGTATAGCCTACCTCACTTGTATACTCAGTACATTCAGTTGTTCTGACGCATTTGTGCTATGGTGCTTTCTCTTACGTTACACCATAGGTTCAGAGGCACGAGGTTTGAAGCAGCAGTAGTTGACCAGTTCCAGCTTTCAAGGTTATTGGTGAGTCCTCATCATGCAAGGACATATTTTGGCTTATCATTTCAGTACTCAATTTTATTTTATTATTTCTTTTTAGTTTTCTAGATGAAGTTAGTTGGGGACATATCCCATTTAACTGCTTATTCAGACAGTTAGAGGCTTTTAGACGATTACAGTATCTTCAGATTTAGATTTCAGTATTTTCAGTTGTTTTGGTATTGTTATACCCTTTTCAGATATTATGTTTCATTCAATATTAAACCTTATGGCCTTACAGTATTATGTATTTCGCATTTATACTCTATATTATATAGTGTACAAGAACAGATATCAGTCATGGGTTAGCTTGTGGTCCTTTGAAGTCATAGGCACCATGTAGCGTTCTGATTACCAGAATCAGGGCGTTACAGTGGTGCACGATCAAGGCCTGAAATGTCGGGTGGAGCTTTGTTTAGGATTAGTTAGAATAGTTTAGGTATTCTATTTTAGCATTTTTATTTTGGTTTGTATTAATTAGACTTGAAACTATTATTTTAGATTTTTATTGTTGGTTTATACATTTCAAAGTGTCATACTAGCCAATATACTCTACGAAGATAAAACACCTAAGAATATGGCCTTGTAAATATTTTTTGTAGGTTTGTGATAATCATGATATGTGATATGTTGTATCCTTGTTGCGTGTTGTTTCTAACTTGTGTAAAGGTTTCCTTGATGCATGTTGATATGTTAAATTGTGTTTATTCTTGACTCGCCTCTCATTCAAGGATACATGGTCCAAGTGGGGGAGAATTGAAGCACCTTGACTTGAACCCTTGAAAGAACAACAACTTTTGGAGTCTCTAGTATGGGTACAATTAAAGGACTTGAGTTGTAACCTTGGTCATGACTCATACCTTTTTCCTCCTCCCTACTCGTATCCTAGATAGAATACTAAGGTAGTATATTGATTTCTATATTATTTGACCTTTCTTCAATCGTAACCATTGATATGAGTCATATGCTACCCAATCATATAGAGAGAAACCTAAAAACCGAGTAGACTATTTTGGTCATAGATTAAGCTCATGATTGGGAAATGAGTCGTACCCTTGGTTACGAATCAAGGGTTCTATTTCATACCTACATAGTGTGGTTGACCTAGGGAAAGCCTAGGGTACAAGTTGGGGTACCATTTGTACCCTAGGTCACGATTGCTATAGGACCCATATGGAGAAGTCATACACCTGCACGTGTGGACTGTCCAGCTTTTAACCAAGGACCTTTTTTTCATTTTCCATTCCTAAAACCCTAAAACCTATCCCTATATAAGGTATTGTAGCCTCACATGTCTTTATTTTACAAGACTTTATCATCCTAAATACTCCAAAGGCTCCTGGAAGTAAGATTGGATGCTAGGGTTTAGAGGTGTTCATCTAGTGGAAAAAAGAAGAGTAAAGATTATTGGTGTGTCATCTTGTCTAAGGCATGTATTTATTCCCATATTTAAATAACTCTAAACCGATATATTTAACACTTTGATTAGTAAGTATACATGGTGGTTTTGAATCAAATGAAAAGGGTTTTTGATACCTATCATTGAATAATGATGATTTTTGTTGATACTTGTGGTGATACATGTTATTGATGGTAGATTGTATATGTGGGTGATTTTTGTATATTGTTTAACATAGGTGTGTTAAGTAACCCTAATCTGGATAATTTCTACCATAAAAATGGCCTTGTTGAAGTTACACACACAAAGTGTTTGTGAAAATGCCTAAGTGGGTTGTCTAGTAAAAGTTTGATGATGTATTGAGCTAGAGAAATAGACTAATGAGTATAAATGGTTGAGGAATGATATTTTAAAAGGTATTTTGAATCATGTATTGTGTAATTGATGGTATTGTTGGGAGAAAGGCTAATAAAGGGTTAAAGACTTAAACATAAAAATGAACTTATATTGGGCATTGGACCCAAATATGGTAAGGATATGGTGCAATCTTGATAATGTAATTTGATTTATTATGTGGGTCTTGATGATTGTAAATGTAATGAATGATGTGTTTTATCAAAGAATTTAGCCTATGAGTGGTTAAATGGTCTCGTGAAGGCCAAATGTGTATCTAGATTAAAGATCTAGTGAACATAAATGAGTCATGATAATGTCTAAATGAATGTGAATACTTGTAGATGGTTGGTTAAGGCCTTGTTGTCCATGTATTAAGTTACAATAATCGTGAATACTTGGAAATGGTTAATAATAACCTCTTTAAGCATGTAATGCATTAGCTTATGGTTTAAATAGTGCAATGGCTCTTTTGTATGAATGTTTATCAATTGGTATTGTGTTGGTGTGGTTAGCCATGTAAATTGTTAATCTTTAACCATGTTGGTTTGATTGTTAGGAAGAGGGGTTCTTTTCCCTAAACTTAAACTTGAACTGTAAATGGTTTGAGTGGGTCTTGAGGACCACAAATTAAATTGCATGATGAATTGAATGGAGGAATTGTCCAATTGAGATAGTTGAGCAATGAAGCCTCCCATAAGAACCATGTGGTCACTTATGGTGTAAAACTCTTGAATGTGTGGTGTTGCTCTAATATGTGAAAAAATGATATGAATGCCAATGCATGAGCTAGTGAGTTAAGAGTTTAAATGTCGACTAATGATAGCAATGTGATGGCTTGTGGCTAGAGTCCCTTGCCTTCTGAAATGACTTGTGGTCAAAGTCCCTCATCTAATGACTTATGGTAAAATTCTATCGTCTAATATCTTGTGGTTGGATTCCATTGATTAAAGAGATCTCTTGAGGTTAAAATACCTCGCCTAATGTGTAACCATGTGATTAGAGTTCTATACCCACTTTAATGTCTAATCATACAATTAGAGTTCCATGCCAACTTAAATGTGTAAGTATGTTATTAGAGTTCCATGCCCACTTGAATGTGTAAGCATGTTGTTAGAGTTCAATGCCCATTTAAATGTGTGATCATGTGATTAAAGCTCCATACCTAAGTGAATATGAGATAATTTGATTTGAGTCTTACACCAAGTTGAATATATTATCATGTGATTAGAGTTCCACACCTAAGTGATTGTGGTATATCGTTAGAGCCCTTGTTTTAATAAATAACTATGCGGTTGTAGTCACTTTTGCTTGATGAAGTGTAACCATGGATGAAGTACCTTGCCTAATGATATATGAATGTTGTTAAATTCTTATGCCTAATGAGAATGGTATGAACCTAAGCATGGAATGTCGGACTCCTCTACTTTGTGTCATATGATTGAAGTATTTGAGTATTTTATTAAGTCTTGGTAACTTGATTAGCATGTGATATATCTACATATAAGGATAAATGTGTGAATATGATTTAATATGATATATATTTAAATGTGTGGAATTGTAAAATTATTTTATCCTAATCCTTGAGTTATATACTAGCCCTTTAACCGCTAACTATTTCAGGACCCTATGTCCCCACGAGATATAGTCGGCGAAACATCTTTTTCTTTCTCTACATAGTGAACAGGTGTTCAAGTGGACTCATGAATTTACCTTGAAGTTGTGAGCTTCCATACTCCAGAAGACCTACCTCTCATAGTCATATTATTTTTTATCATAGACTTGTATAGGTTTGGTACTTGGCTATTGTTAGGGGCATGTCCCGACATATCTTTGACTTGGTTGTTTAGAGGTTTTATGGATGACTGTAGACTTGGGCATAATGACTAGACTATTGTTATTAATGAAATGGTAGATGTTGCCTAGCATTTACTATTAGTCTTTCATTTTTGCTATCTTATTATATGGCCTGGCTTCAGCCGACCTTTGCGGATTATTATTAGTAATTAGGTTGGGTTATTCGGGGCTTGTCAAGTTGGTATCAAATCCTAGTTTCATTGTTAGTTGGGAGTCCACAAAATTATGTCAAGAAAAGTCTCTTTTATGGGTATGAAGCGTGCCACACTTATAAAAGAAGGGATATGAGACATCTTAGGAAATCTTTCCCTTTCTTGTATTTCACTCTCAAGCTATGTAGAGTCTAAGGTCTTGGATCCCCCTGATTTCTACTTGATCATCTTTCAGATTATGTATCCAAGAAGATCTGAGAAATATTGACGAAGCTTGTCCTACTTCTGGGATTCAGACCCAGTTAAAGGTTGTGACATCTAACTATTCTTGTGGAGTTCCACCTGTTCTATAAGAGGTGGCAATTCTTCTTAGTCGCCTTATAATGTTGGGTTCCGTGGCTCCTCTGCGTAGTTGGCTCAGGTTGGTGAAAAATAGTCAAGGAGGAAGTATTGGACAGGTCTTAGTTTTCACTCCGCTACTAGTACTCCCTACCTGAATCAATTGGGAGACAAGCATATTTAGACTGGTGATGCTTATAGGGCATAAGGTGCCCAATATCAAACAAGTGGATCCCAATCTGAATTTACCTACCCTCCGTATCGGTTTTGCAGTCAAACACACGTGGTTGTTACAAGAAAGGGAAGGATCAGTGTTTAAAATGTGGTCAATTGGGCTATATGAAATGGGAGTGTCCTATAGTGGCTGCCGCTATGGCTAGACAAAGGATGTCAGTTACCACTTCTTAGGCTCTTGCTCGCAGGGGTGCTTCTTCTTCCTCCGACATTGGTCAGGACTATCTCAACGCTCTTGCTATCCCTCAGGAGTCCTAGACATATTCTAATACTGATGCAGGAATATTGAGAATATTCTCTCATGATATGTATTAGTTGCTATATCCAAGGTTTATTTTTCTTATATAACCTCATATGTGACTGTGCATCTTGATTTCGGTCCCGAGAGTCTATCGGTTCCCTTTTTTGTTTCTACCCTGGTGGGAGACTCTGTGGTTGTCACAAGAGTCTATAGGGGTTGTGTGATGTATGTTGATGGTAGAGATACTCTTGTTGACATGATAGAGTTTGACATAGTCGATTTAGATGTCATCCTAGATATGGATCGGTTGTACTCTTGCTATATTTCCTTAGATCATTAGACCCATAGGGTCATGTTCAAATTACCTAATGAGCCGGTCATTGTACGAGAAGGGTTTTTTCTTGTCTCAAGGCCCAAAGTGTGATTTTAAGAGGGTGTTTGTATGATTTGGTCTGAGTTGAAGATTCTAACTCGGAAGGGACTCCTCTAGAACTTATTCCCGAGATTAATGAGTTTCTTTCTATGTCCTTTAGGTTGACCAATGCCTCGGCGAAATTCATGGGCTTGATGAATAAGGTCTTTCGTCCATTATTGGACATATTTTTCGTTGTCTCCATTGATGATATCTTACTGCATTCTAAGAGAGAGGCAGGTTATGTAGATAACCTCTGTGCCATGTTGCGAACTTTAAGGGATTTTCATTTGTATGCCAAGTTATCTGAGGGGAGTTTTGGTTAGAAATCGTGGCTTTTATTGTTCATGATTGTCTATCTCTAGTGAAGGGATCATGGTGGATCCCAAAAAAGTATGTGGTGGTATGTCTTTTGGTGTCCGTACCAAAGGACTCCACTTTTTGTATATTGTGTCGGGGTGGGTCTCATTTGTGGCCGTGGTGGTTAATAGGAAGTGCTTTGTACCTATGGTACCGTGTCTTCCATGGAGGGAGTGATGCAAATTAGTAAGGGGAGATCTTATTCCCAGGTAATTTGGTCCCTATGTAGTCTCAATAAGGTGTTGGCAATATTGCCTCTGAGTTGGAGTTGGATTCTAGATTGAACTCCATTTCCCATGATTCTTCATGCTTTTATGTGTGAGGATGTGTAGGTGATTCTTTAGTGGTAGCTTCCTTAGAGGACATCGGTGTTTAAGGTTCCTTGACTTGTGAAGATATTCCAGTGAGGATCTTGGATCGGTAAGTTCGCCAGCAGCGAATGATAGGAGTGGCTTCAGTAAGGGTTCTATGAAAGGACCAGTAGCCCGAGAAAGCTACTAGGGTGGCGGAGAGGGCATGAAGCCCAAGTATCCACAATTATGTCCTATCCCAGAAACTCATGTTTGAGATGTGCATTGGTATTCCTAACTTGGTTTGTGTCTTTGATAAACAATGGGTTGAGATCCCCGAGTTTTGTGATTGGTTGATGTCTTTGACGAACAAGGGATTCGAGTTCCCAAATGTTAGAGTTGCTTTATATTCTTGATAGGCATAGGGATCAATCCCTTAAGCTTTAATTTATCAATTTTTTTTATAAATGGTAGGATGGAATCCCAAGGATATTGAAATGAAGTAGTTGATTAATAATGAAAATGATATGTGTTGAATTGTACCCTTGTTGTATGCCTTGTCCATAATTTAGAGAAAATAGTTTTGATGGGTGCAAGTGTGTTAACCTAAGAATGAGCTTGTCTTTAACATCATTTGCGGATGAATAATCCTAAGTGGGGGAGAATGAAACACCCAAGAATATGGCCTTGCAAAAATTTTGGTTGGTTGGTGATGATCATGATATGTGTTATGTTTTATCCTTGTTGCGTGTTGTTTCTAACTTGAGTAAAGGTTTCCTTGATGAATTTTAATGTGTTAACTTGTTTTTATACTTGCCTCTCCCCTCATTTGAGGACATATAGTCTAAGTGGGGGAGAATTGAAGCACCTAGACCTGAACCCTTGAAAGAATAACAACTTTTAGAGTCTCTGGGGTGGGTACGGTTGAAGAGCTCGAGTCGTACCCTTGGTCATGAATCATACCCTTTTCATCTTCCCCTCTCATATCCTAGAAATAATACTAAGGTAGTATACTGGTTTCTATACGATTTGACTTTCCCTCAATCATAACTAATACATACGAATCATAAGCTACCCAACCGTATGGAGAGAAACCTCAAAACCTAGTGGACTATTTTGATCAAGGATCAAGCTCACGATTAAGAAATGATTCCTATCCTTTGTTATGACTCAAGGATTTCATTTAGTACCTACAATAGTGTGGTTGACCTAGGGGAAGCCTAGGGTATGATTTAGGGTACCACTTGTACCCTAGGTCAGAATTGCCATTGGACCCGTTTGGGGGAGTCGTACCCCTAAACATGTGGACTGTCTCGCTCTTAGCCAAGGAACTTTTGGTCATTTACCATGACTAAAACACTAAACCCTTGCCCTATATAAGGTATTGTTGCGTCCCAAGTGTTCATTTTACAAGACTTAAACATCCTAAACACTCCAAAGGCTCTTGGAAGCAAGATTAGAGGCTAGGGTTTGGAGGTGTTGATCTAGTGGAAAGAAGAAGAGTCAAGATTGTTGGTCTGTCATCTTGTTTAAGTCATGTATCTCTTCCCCTTTTTAGATAACTCTCAAACCCATGTATTTCACACCTTGATTAGTAAGTGTACATGGTGGTTTTAAATCAAATGAATAGAGTTTTTGATACCTATCAATAAATAATGGTGATTCTTGCTTATACTTGTGCAGATACCTGTTATTGATGGTAGATTGTATATGTGGGTGTTTTTTGTATGTTGTTTAACATGGCTGTATTAAGTAACCCTAATATTGATAATTTTTCCAAGAAAATGGCCTTGTTAAAGTTTGATCTTGGGTGTATTTATATACCTAAGTACCATAAGTTATCCATATTTTAGCTTAGTTTAGAGAACAAAGTGCCTAATTTCTTATGTTTTTACTGTACTTCTATGTAATTGAACTAACCGATGTGATTAGCATGATTTCAGGTATTAATGAAGTAGATGAATTCATAATAGGACTATGCAATGCAGATGGCACATGACACAAGAGAGAGTAGCTGTCTGGACCAAATATGGCGCCAAGAAACTATGTCCAAGACTAGTTTGTCATTTATAATTAGTTCAGGGACTTAGAAGGTAATTATGAGATAAGGGATTATTAAAAGGACTAATGCTGAATTTTTAGTCATTATTCAATTATGTTGTATTATTTTGGACTGGAGAGTGGCGGCTTAGCTTGAGGAGAGAGAGAAATGTTTTCTCTCTAGTCTTCACTATTCGCACGCCAAGATCATCTTCTAGTTTTTGGTATGATGAATATATTTATGATGTTTTTTGTTTTATTCATGAGTAGCTAAGTTTATTAATTAGGGTTATGAAAGCCTTGTAGTATACAATCTATTACTTTGGGTTTTGAATTCATTATCCATTGATGTGTTTACATCACACTCTCTTCGTTTATCTTGAATTCTCATGGTTGCAAACATAGAGGATATGCCTTAAAACACAACTTGTTCGAAAGAAAGGTTGATGTTCCAAAAAGAGAATAGTGACAACAAAATAGGATTTCCAACACCTATTTCATATGTTAATGCCTTAGCAGGATTAACTACTTGGAGATTTTGTATTGTTTTTGGTAAACACTTTTGAGTCGAGAGAACTAATGTGAATTTGTTCTTGATGGTTATAAAACACTAGGATTATGTGGACATAACCCTAGCTTGCTATTTCTCTGAATTTGAATAATGCTACACATATTTCATCTTGTTAAACTGAAACCATTAATTTTTGAACTGAATCAAATCCCCCCTATTTATTTTACGGAAAAAAACGATTAAAAGTCAACTAATCTGCATACCAACTAACCTAGTTGGGTTATATATTTGACAACGACCGCTTACTCTCTCGTAAGAGAGGTGTAATTTGGGTTTATCAAATTCTGGCACCGTTGTTGGGGAATCGGTTGTCGATTGAGTTTATGTATGTTAATTGACTATTAGTCAAGTTTCTTGATTTTACGTTTATTTGTTTTTTTTGTTCATTATAGGCACATTATTGTTTATGCTACGAACCAACAGTTCAGGAGAACGATTATTACCCTTCAATCCTGAACCTCATTTTATTGAAAGAATGGCTAACCAACAGGAAACTGAAAGATTAACCACTTTGTCTAATAGTCAATTAAATCTATAGAATGCAGATAACCCAGGTCGGTACCTAATCTAGATGAAGAGGACCTGGGAGATGATGATTTAATTGACTTACCTAATAGGAGGCGTGCAGCAGGGGTAGTTGCACTTATAAATTGAAATAGTCCATTCAAAAGAACACCAAACCGCCAAGCTGCACAGTTTGATGTTGATAATGATGGGTATAATTTATATGGAATTAGATCTATAGGGGCAGTCATTCTACCACCACTATCTCTTGGGGTGAAATTCAACATCACCAGTACTATGATCCAGCTACTGAATCTAAAAGGACTCTTTAGTGGATTACCTAGTGATGATCCAAATCGATATTTGGTAAATTTCATCAGTATATGTAAGTCATTTGATAATCCTGGAGTGGGACAAAATTCTATTCGTTTAAGAATGTTCCCACTGTCTCTGTCTGGAGAGGCAACTATGTAGTTGAATGAGCAGACTCCCGATTCTATAACAATTGGAGGAAATTGAAAAGAGCTTTCCTAGAAAGGTTCTTTCTTCCCTCCAGAATGTTACAGTTGAGGGATGAGATCAACAACTTTAGGTAATAGGCTAATGAAGCTTTGCATGAGACTTGGGCGAGATTGTAAAAGAATTTGACTTAATGTCCAAACCATAAGATGACTGATGAACACTTGATGGAAATATTCTACAGATCTTTGAACTCACTTACAAAACCAATAGTAGATAATGCCACAAGAGGAGATTTTACGGAGCTCACCTTTACTGAGGCTGCGGACATGTTAGGAAGAATGACTAAGACAAGTAGAGCTTGGCATACCAGAGATTCTATGGTAGCTAGCAATACCAGGTCTAGTGTCAACAGAGCAGTGTAGGAGAGAAGAGAAGCATGATCAGGATATGACTCACATGAAAACCCAGATAGATTTGCTCACAAAACATTTTCTATCAGGGAATGTAGAAAAGGTAAAAGATGTGGGGTCCCACAGTAAGGGAGCTGAATCAAACACTGAGGAAGAGGCTAACTATTTGCATAACGAGGGGGTTTCCGGACCGGTGGTCATAGAAACCAAGGTTGGAACCATCAAGGAGATTGGAAGAATAGAAATGACAGGAGTGGACTTTATGTACCTCCTAGAAGCCATTATAATTCTACAACCAGTTCAGGAAAAATGTCCATGGAGGACATGATGGAGCAACAATTAAAGGGAGTTGAGGCGACAAATTCTGGGGTGACTACTATGAAAAGTGACATATCTTCCATGAGTCAACTAGTAAATTCACACTCAATCGCTATTAAACAACTGGAGCATCAGATAAGCCAATTATCTGCAATATTCAACCAACGACAGAATGGGACTCTACTGAGTGATACAGTTCAGAATTCGAGGACTGATACATCATGTATGGCCATTACCACTAGGAGTGGTAAGATGTTATCTAGTTAAAGATTGGGAGCATCCTCTCATACTTATGCGGTCAAAATAGATTTGGAGATGGTTGATGAATATTCAGTGGTGCCTGTTGAGTTAGGAAGATAAAAAAAAAGAGTGCGGAAGTGGAACAACCACCTAAGCCAAAGCATGTTAGTGATGTGGAGCAAGGCATAAGAAAGGGGGTAAGAGTTGCTCCAACTGAAATCCCAAGGCCACCACCTCTATTTCCATAACTATTAAAGAAGAAAAAAGATAATGGCAAGTTTAGCAAATTCATGGCTATGTTGAAGTAGTTGACAGTGAATATGCCCTTAGTTGAAGCACTGGAGCATATTCCCGGATATGCTAAGTTTATGAAAGACCTGTTGACGAAGAAAAGGATTGTGAGCTATGAAACGGTTGAAAATCTTCATCATTATAGTACTATTGCTACTAGATCTATTGTCGAGAATAAAGCTGATTCGGGAGCATTTACTGTTCCATGTATGATTGGATTGCTAAAGTTTAAAAGGGCCCTTTGTGATCTTGGGGCAAGTATAAATCTTATTCCATAGATAGTTTCCTAGAAACTAGGTTTGGGAGATCCTACGCCCACCAATATGCGGCTTCTAATGGAGGATAGATCGGCAAAAAAGCCGATTGGGATTCTACTTGATGTACTTTTAAAAGTAGCGGATTTAATATTTCCAGTCGACTTTGTAATTCTTGATTGCAAAGTGGAGTTTGGAGTACCCATAATTTTAGGTAGGCCATTCTTAAAAACTGGGAGAGTGTTAGTTGACATAGAGCTGAATGAGCTAAAATTTAGGCTCAACGAGAAAGAAGTTAGTTTTGAAGTATGTCAGTCTATGAAACAACAAAAGGAGATGAGTGTCTCTTAATTGGTGATGCATTCTTTGAAGATGAGCGTGATGCACCAGTTAAGGATAGGTCTGCTGTGGAGACCATAGCTGGTTTGGTTGAACTTGCAAGCAAGGATGTGAGTGACTTCAAAGTGGTTGGACTAGGAATAAAGCATTGTCTTGATCCAACAAATGAGGTACAAATGGTATCATCGATGTATCTTGATGAAGTATGAATAGTCAAGACAATCGAGTCGTGCTATGATGTTAAATAAGGTGCTTCATGGGAGGCAACCCATGATTTTATTTTCATTTTATCATGTTAAACAAAAATGCAAAAATAAAAATCGAGCCATGACCGAAACTATGGCACTTGGTGGGAGGCAACCCATCCTTCTAATCATTTTTGTTGTTTTTTATTAAGTGTAGATTCATGAAGTACTAAGGAGGAGATTAGTACCAATTTTCGTTTGGAATTGAGCCATGTCAACGGTGGTAAGTTTAGTAGTGATAGGAACATTGCAGGTAAGTTAGAGTGGTCAAATGTGTAACGCTTAAGTATGATTTGTGTTAGAGTCTTGCCTCGATTTATGTGAATCCGACCCAAAAGGTTTTGCAGTGCGACTTTATTTTTTAACATTCAAAGAGGTCTGTGGTGGTAGCGTATGGATCAGGATGATAGGCCCAATTCTGAAGTTCACTACTGACCTCAATAGGGGTGCAGGGGTGGATCCCCTGTGGTACCCCCTGGTACGAACCTTTCTCAAGGATTTATACAGAGAATGGGGTGCATGACATCTAAGTTTTCATAGACCATGGAAAAGGCGTCGCCTAAATATGCTTCATAAGTTTTCCTAAACATATTGCTCCACAAAGGCAAAAATAGGTGGTATGATGTGCGCCGCATACCTTAAGTTGTGCAATAACATATGCGCCGCCCAATACTTCACACATGCTCACTGCCTCAACTATACGATACCATGTGCACCGCAAAATGCAACTTGTGTGATAACTTATGCGTTGCATACCATCAATAGTGCGATCACATTTACATCGCACACCATAACGTATATGCTCACTGTCTAAAGTGTGCGATGCCTAATGCGACACACACTTAATGTTGTGCGATAAGTTGTGCACCACACACCTCACCAATGTTAGCTTAATATCCAACTTTAACTTGGGTCAACCCCAGATTTTCATTCTTCAAATAGACTTCACACCCTAAATGTCCAAATTCATCCGTATTTTACCCTTAAGTCGTATAATATTGAGCTCTCACTATTCTCTTTGTCCTTCATTAATCTTCCTTCTTCAAGGTAAGTTTTAGTTCCTTAATCCTTAGTTATTGTGACTCTATGTTATAGCTAATTGTTTTCTTAAGGATAACGAATTAAGTTTTTGCCATGGCGATGTTGTGAAAGTAATGGTGTTTTGTATATTTTGATATTGTTGAAAGTGTAGAGCATGATTCTATTCAAAAAGTGCTTCATTGAAATATAATTAGGGGAATTGAAGTGAGTGAATTGTATTGTGACTAATGTTGATGCACTATGTCAAAGTGCATGTCGAGAAAGTCTGAGTACCCGATAATAACACTTAATTGGTTGATACTAACAAATCTGTGAAGATAGATGAAATGGAAATTGGTTGTTAGAGATTGGTCTTAATTGCATAATATAGTGTATTAAAGTGCTTAGGGAAGATATTCACTATTTCTGGCCAAAATAGTTGTTACTCATCCTTTAGTCTGCATTACAACCCGTAAAAAACCTATTTGATCCTAATCTTAGCATTCTGATTTTAGGGGAGTATTACACTAAGGGCAAGCATATGGTCATCAGTTGTAATTTGAGAATTCTTTGTGAGAGTGAGCACAACTTGATTCTTGTACCCATTTTGTTAGAAATTGCATGATTGTGAGTGATTATGGGTAACTTTCTTATTGTGAGGGCACATGGTTGATAAAGGTTGGGTAATTTATATGATTTCTTTGCTTAAATGGTGTGCATGAATTTGCCAACTTAATGAGGCTATTCTTGAGGGTAGGTTGCCTCTAATAATGTTTCATGAATCTATTTCTTGTTCATAATTGTTGTGTGAGCCTATTTGTGCATCTTGTCTTCCTTAGTGGGTGCTAAGACTTGTGTAGTATGCATAAATGGATATGTTGTTCGAGGATGAACAAAGCTTTAAGAGTGGGGTGGTGATATTGGGTGTATTTATATTCCTAAGCACCATAACTTATCCATATTTTAGCTAAGTTTAGAGAACAAAGTGTCTAGTTTCTTATGTTTTTACTCTACTTCTATGTAATTGAGCTAACCAATGCGATTAGCATGATTTTAGCTATTAATGAAGTAGATGAAGAATTAATGGGACTATGGAATGCAGATGGCATATCACACAACAGAGAGTAGCAGTCTGGACCAAATGTGGTGCCTAGAAATTATGTCCAAGACTAGTTTGTCATTTATAATTAGTTTAGAGACTTAGAAGGCAATTATGAGAGAAGGGATTATTAAAAGGCTTAATGCTATTTTTAGTCATTATTCAACTATTCTGTATTATTTTGGATTAGAGAGTGGCGGCTTAGCTTGAGGAGAGAGAAAGAAACATTTTCTCTCTTGTTTTCACTATTCGCACACCAAGATCGTCTTCTAGTTTTTGGTATGATAAATATATTTATGATGCTTTTCATTTTATTCATGAGTAGCTACGTTTATTTGTTAGGGTTACGGAAGCATTGTAGCATACAATCTACTACTTTGGGTTTTGAATTCATTATGCATTGATGTGTTTACATCACACTCTCTTTGTTTATCTTGAATTCTCATGTTTACAAACATAGAGGATATGCCTTAAAACACAACTTGTTCGAAAGAAAGGTTGATGTTTGGAAAAGAGAGTAGTGACAAGAAAATAAGATTTCCAACCCCTATTTCGTATGTTAATGCCTTAGCAGGATTAACTACTTGGAGATTTCATGTTATTTTTGGAAAATGCTTTTGAGTCGAGAGAACTAAAGTGAATTAGTCCTTGATAGTTGAGAAACACTAGGATTATTTTATTAAATACAATACGTTTCTCTGTAAGCACGAAGCATGTATGAATTCGTAAAGACCAAAGTTAGAAAGTATTGAAAACTACAAAGTGGACATAACCTTAGCTTGCTATTTCTCTGAATTTGTATACTACTACACGTATTTCATCTTGTTAAACTGAAATCATTAATTTGGGAATTGAATAAAATCCCCTTATTTATTTTATGAAAACAAATGATTAAAAGTCAACTAATCTGCATACAACATAATTAGCACTATATTCCATGTGGGATTTGACCTCAACCTAGTTGGGTTATATATTTGACAATGACCGCTTACTCTCTCGTAAGAGAGGTGTAATTTGGGTGTATCAAAGTTACACACATAAAGTGTTTATGAAAATTCCTAAGTGGGTTGTCTAATAAAATGTTGGTAATGTGTTGAACCAGAGAAATATCTCATGGAGTATAAATGGTTGATGAATGATATTGTAAAAAGTATTGTGAATCATGTATTGTGTAATTGATGATATTATTTGGAGATGGATAATAAGGGGTTAAGGCCCTAAACATGAAAATGAACTTGTTTTGGGTGTTGGACCTAAATGTGGAGAGAATATGGTGTAAGCTTGCTAATGTAGTGTGAATGATTATGTCAGTC
Organism: Capsicum baccatum var. pendulum; assembly: GCA_030864225.1. Taxonomy (NCBI): domain Eukaryota; kingdom Viridiplantae; phylum Streptophyta; class Magnoliopsida; order Solanales; family Solanaceae; genus Capsicum; species Capsicum baccatum. Next base: position 194,118,782 of record CM061555.1, on the reverse strand, counting down.
TTGCTGACCATAAATGTAATAAATGATGTGTTGTATCAAAGAATTTGGCCTATGAGTGGTTAAATGGTATCGTCAAGGCCAATTGTGTATCTTGGTAAAAGATCTAGTGAACAAGAATGAGTCATGATATTGTCTAAATAAATATGAATACTTGTAGATGGTTGGTTAAGGCCTTTTTGTCCATGTATTAAGTTATAATAATCGCAAATGGTTGCAAATAGTTGATGAGAACCTTGTTAAGCTTATAATGCATTAGCTTGTGGATTAAACAGGGTAATGGCCCTTTTGTATGAATGTTTGTCAATTGGGATTGTGTTGGTGTGGTTAGCCCTATAAATTGTTAATCTTTAACCATGTCAGTTTGATGGTTAGGAAGAGGGATTTTGTTCTCTAGACTTGAACTTAGATTGTAAATGGTTTGTGTGGGTCTTGAGGACCACAAATTGAATTGCGTGATGAATTGAATGGAGACATTGGCCTATTGAGATGGTTGAGCAATGAAGGTTCCCATAAGGACCATGTAGTCGTGTATGGTATTGAAATGGCTAAATGAGTTAAAGCTTTTGAATGCGTGGTGTTGTTCTAATATGTGAAAAGAATGATGTGGATGCCAATGTAATATTGCCTATAAGTTGGAGTTGTATTCTAGATTGAACTCCATTTCTCTTAATTCTTCATGCTTTTATGTGTGAGGATGTGTAGGTGATTCTTTAATGGTAGCTTCCTTAGAGGACATAGGTGTTTAGGGTTCCTTAACTTGTGAAGAGATCCTGGTGAGGATCTTGGATTGGTAAGTTTGCCAGCCGCAAATGATAGGAGTGGCTTCGGTACGAGTTCTATGAAAGGACCAGTAGCCCGAGAAAGCTACTAGGGTGGCAGAGAGGGCATGAAGACCAAGTCTCCACAATTATGTCCTATCCCAGAAACTCATGTTTGAGATGTGTATTGGTATTCCTAACTTGGTTGGTATTTTTGATAAACAATGGGTTGAGATCCCCGAGTTTTGTGATTGGTTGATGTCTTTGACGAAGAAAGGGTTCGAGTTCCCAAATGTTTGAGTTGCTTTATATCCTTGATAGGCATAGGGATGAATCCCTTAAGCTTTATATTTATCAGGTTTTTTTGGTAAATGGTAGGATGGAATCCCAAGGATATTGAAATGAAGTAGTTGATTAAGAATGACCATGTTATGTGTTGAATTATTCCCTTGTTGTGTGCCTTGTCCTTAATTTAGTTAAGATTGTTTTGATGGGTACAAATGTTTTAACCTAAGAATGAGCTTGTCTTCAACATCATTCGCGGATGAATGATCCTAAGTGGTGGAGAATGAACCACCCAATAATTTGGCCTTGCAAAAATTTTGGTTGGTTAGTGATGATCATGATATGTGTTATGTTGTATCCTTGTTGCGTGGTGTTTTTAACTTGAGTAAAGGTTTCCTTGATGCATTTTAATATGTTAACTTGTTTTTATACTTGCCTCTCATCTCATTCGAGGAAATATAGTCTAAGTGGGGCAGAATTGAATCGTACCCTTTTAATCCTCCCCTCTCATATCCTAGAAATAATACTAAGGTAGTATACTAGTTTCTATATGATTTTACTTCCCCTCAATCGTAACTAATACATACGATTCATATGCTACCCAACCGTATGGAGAGAAACCTCAAAACCTAGTGGATTGTTTTGATCATGGATCAAGCTCACGATTGGGACATGATTCCTATCCTTTGTTATGACTCAAGGATTCCAGTTAGTACCCACAATAGTGTGGTTAACCTAGGGAAGCCTAGGGTATGATTTCGGGTACCACTTGTACCCTAGGTCAGAATTGCTATTGGACCCGTATGGGGGAGTCGTACCCCTAAACATGTGGACTCTCTCTCTTTTAACCAAGGACATTTTGGTCATTTACCATGACTAAAACCCTAAACCCTCGCCCTATATAAGGTATTGTTTCCTTCCAAGTCTTCATTTTACAAGACTTAAACATACTAAACACTCCAAAGGCTCTTGGAAGCAAGATTCGAGGCTAGGGTTTGGAGGTGTTCATCCAGTGGAAAGAAGAAGAGTCAAGATTGTTAGTCTGTCATCTTGTTTAAGGCATGTATCTCTTCCCCTTTTTAGATAACTGTCAAACCCATGTATTTCACACTTTGATTAGTAAGTGTACATGGTGGTTTTAATTCAAATGAAAAGAGGTTTTGATACCTATCAATTAATAATGGTGATTTTTGCTTGTACTTGTGTAGATACCTGTTATTGATGGTAAATTGTATATGTGGGTGTTTTTTGTATGTTGGTTACCATGCCTGTATTAAGTAATCCTAATATTGATAATTTTTCCAAGAAAATGGCCTTGTTGAAGTTTGATCTTGGGTGTATTTATACGCCTAAGCACCATAACTTATCCATATTTTAGCTAAGTTTAGAGAACAAAGTGCCTAGTTTCTTATGTTTTTTTTGTACTTCTATTTAATTGAGCTAACCAATGTGATTAGCATGATTTCAGGTATTAATGAAGTAGATGAAGACATAATGGGACTATGGAATGCAGATGACATATGACACAAGAGAGAGTAGCAGTCTCGACCAAATGTGCCGCCAAGAAACTATGTCCAAGACTAGTTTGTCATTTATAATTAGTTCAGGGACATAGAAGGCAATTATGAGAGAAGGGATTATTAAAAGGGTTAATGCTGAATTTTTAGTCATTATTCAATTATTCTGTATTATTTTGGACTGGAGAGTGGCGGCTTAGCTTGAGGAGAGAGAGAAATGTTTTCTCTCTAGTTTTCACTATTCGCACGCCAAGATTATCTTCTAGTTTTTGGTATGATGAATATATTTATGATGCTTTTCGTTTTATTCATGAGTAGCTAAGTTTATTAGTTAGGGTTATGAAAGCCTTGTAGCATACAATCTATTACTTTGGGTTTTGAATTCATTATGCATTGATGTGTTTACATCACACTCTCTTCGTTTAGCTTGAATTCTCATGGTTGCAAACATAGAGGATATGCCTTAAAACACAACTTGTTCGAAAGAAAGGTTGATGTTCGAAAAAGAGAGTAGTGACAAGAAAATAGGATTTCCAACCCCGATTTTGTATGTTAATGCCTTAGCAGGATTAACTACTTGGAGATTTCATATTGTTCTTAGTAAACGCTTTTGAGTCGAGAGAACTAAAGTGAATTTGTCCTTGATGGTTATGAAACACTTCGATTATATGGACATAACCCTAGCTTGCTATTTCTCTGAATTTGAATACTACTATACGTATTTTATCTTGTTAAAATGAAACCATTAATTTGTGAACTAAATCAAATCCCCCTTATTTATTTTACGGAAACAAATGATTAAAAGTCAACTAATCTGCATACAACTTAATTAGCAATATATTCCCTGTGGGATTTGACCCCAACCTAGTTGGGTTATATATTTGACAACGACCGCTTACTCTCTCGTAAGAGAGGTGTAATTTGGGTTTATCAAATTCTGGCACCGTTGTTGGGGAATCGGTTGTCGATTGAGTTTATGTATGTTAATTGACTATTAGTCAAGTTTCTTTATTTTACGTTTATTTGTTTTTTTTTTTCATTATAGGCTCATTATTGTTTATGCTACGAACCAACAGTTCAGGAGAACCATTATTACCCTTCAATCCTGAACCTCATTTCATTGAAAGAATGGCTAACCAACAGGAAACTGAAAGATTAACCACTTTGTCTAATAGTCAATTAAATCTATAGAATGCAGATAACCCAGGTCGGGTACCTAATCTAGATGAAGAGGACCTGGGAGATGATGATTTAATTGACTTAGCTAATAGGAGACGCGCAACAGGGGTAGTTGCACCTATAAATCGAAATCGTCCATTTAGAGGAAGACCAGACCACCAAGCTGCACAATTTGATGTTTACAACGATCAGGATGATTTAGATGGAATGGATCTATAGGGGCAATGATTCTACCACTACTGTTTCTTGGGGTGAAATTCAATATCACCAGTACTATGATCCAGCTACTGAATCTAAAAGGACTCTTTGGTGGATTACCTAGTGATGATCCAAATTGATATTTGGTAAATTTCATCAGTATATGTAAGTCATTTCATAATCCTGGAGTGGGACAAAATTCTATTCGTTTAAGAATGTTCCCACTGTCTCTGTCTGGAGAGGCAACTATGTAGTTGAATGAGCAAACTCCCGATTCTATAACAATTGGAGGAAATTGAAAAGAGCTCTCCTAGAAAGGTTCTTTCTGCTCTCCAGAATGTTACAGTTGAGGGATGAGATCATCAACTTTAGGCAATAGGCTAATGAAGCTTTGCATGAGACTTGGGCGAGATTGTAAAAGAATTTGACTTAATGTCCAAACCATAAGATGACTGATGAACACTTGATGGAAATATTCTACATATCTTTGAACTCACTTACAAAACCAATAGTAGATAATGCCACAAGAGGAGATTTTACGGAGCTCACCTTTACTGAGGCTGCGGACATGTTAGGAAGAATGACTAAGACAAGTAGAGCTTGGCATACCAGAGATTCTATGGTAGCTAGCAATACCAGGTCTAGTGTAATATCAGCAGAGCGGTGTAGGAGAGAAGAGAAGCATGATCAGGATATGAATCACATGAAAACCCAGATAGATTTGCTCACAAAACATTTTCTATCAGGGAATGTAGAAAAGGTAAAAGATGTGGGGTCCCACAGTAAGGGAGCTGAATCAAACACTGAGGAAGAGGCTAACTATTTGCATAACCAGGGGGTTTCCGGACTAGTGGTAATAGAAACCAAGGTTGGAACCATCAAAGAGATTGGAAGAATAGAAATGACAGGAGTGGACTGTATGTACCTCCTGGAAGCCGTTATAATGCTATAACCAGTTCAGGAAAAATGTCTATGGAGGACATGATGGAGAAACTATTAAAGGTAGTTGAGTCAACAAATTCTGGGGTGACTACTATGAAGAGTGACATATCTTCCATGAGTCAACTAGTAAATTTGCACTCAATCGCTATTAAACAACTGGAGCAGCAGATAAACCAATTATCTGCAGGATTCAACCAAAGACAGAATGGGACTCTACCGAGTGATACAGTTCACAATCCGAGGACTGATGGATCATGTATGGCCATTACCACTAGAAGTGGTAAGATGTTATCTAGTTCAAGATTGGGAACATCCTTTCATACTGATGCGGTCAAAATAGATTTGGAGATTGTTTATGAATATTCAGTGGTGCCTGTGGAGTTGGGAAAATAAAAAAAAAGTGCGGAAGTAGAACAACCACCTAAGCCAAAGCATGTTAGTGATGTGGATCAAGGCATAAGAAAGGAGGTAAAAGTTGCTCCAATTGAAATCCCAAGGCCACCACCCCCATTTCCACAATATTAAAGAAGAAAGAAGATGATGGAAAGTTTAGCAAATTCATGGCTATGTTGAAGTTGTTGACAGTGAATGTGCCCTTAGTTGAAGCACTGGAACATATGCCCGAATATGCTAAGTTTATGAAAGACCTGTTAACAAAGAAAAGGACTGTGAGATATGAAACAGTAGACAATCTTTATCACTATAGTACTATTGCTACAAGATCTATTGTCTAGAAGAAAGCTGAGCCGGGAGCATTTATTGTTCCATGTACGATTAGATTGCTAAAGTTTGAAAAGGCCCTTTGTGATCTTGAGGCAAGTATAAATCTTATTCCATTGATAGTTTTCAAGAAACTGGGTTTGGGACATCCTACGCCTACTAATATGTGGTTTCTAATGGAGGATAGATCGGTAAAACGGCCGATTGGGATTCTACATGATGTACTTGTAAAAGTTATGGATTTTATATTTCTGGCCGACTTTGTAATTCGTGATTGTGAAGTGAACTTTAAAGTACCCATAATTTTGGGTAGGCCATTCTTAACAACTGGGAGAGTGTTAGTTGACATGGAGCTGAATGAGATAAAATTTAGGCTCAACGAGAAAGAAGTTAGTTTTGAAGTATGTCGGTCTATGAAACAATAAAAGGAGATGAGTGTCTTTCGATTGTTGATGTATTATATGAAGATGAGCGAGATGCACCAGTTAAGGATAGTTCTGCTGTGGAGACCATAGCTAGTTTGGCTGAACTTGCAAGCAATGATGTGAGTGACTTCAAAGTGGTTGGACTAGGAATAAAAGATTGTCTTGATCTAACAAATGAGGTACAAATGGTATCATCGATGTATCTTGATGAATTCTGAGTAGTTAAGATAATCGAGTCGTACAACAATGTTAAATCAGGTGCTGCATGAGAGGCAACCCATGATTTTATTTTTATTTTATCAAGTAAAAACAAATGGAAAAACAAAAGTTGAGCCACGACTGAAAATACGGCGCTTAGTGGGAGGCAACCCATCCTTCTAATCATTTTTGTTGTTTTTGATTAAGCGTAGATGCATGAAGTACTAAGGAGGAGATTAGTACTAATTTTGGTTTGGAATTGAGACATGTCAATGGTGGTAAGTTTAGGAGTGATGGGAACATTGCAGGTAAGTTGGAGTGGTCAAATGTGTAAGGCTTAAGTATGATTCGTGTTAGAGTCGTGCCTTGATTTATCTGAATCCGACCCAAAAAATTTTGCGGTGCGACTTTATTTTGTGACTTTCAAGGAGGTCTGTGGTGGTAGCGTATGGATTGGGATGATAGGCACAATTTCGAAGCTCACCACTGACCTCGATAGGGGTGCGGGGGAAAAGACCCCACGGTACCCCCGTGGTACGGACCTTTCTCAAGGATTTATACGGACAATGAGGTGCATGAGGTCCAAGTTTGCATAGACCAAGGTAAAGGCATCACCTAAACATGCTTCACAAGTTTCCCTAAACACATTGCTTTACATAGGCAAAAATAGGTGGTATGATGTGCGCCGCACACCTTAAGTTGTGCAATAACATATGCGCTGCACACCTCAATGTGTGCGATAACTTATGCGCCGCCCAATACTCCGCACATGCAACTTGTGTGATAACTTATACGTCGCATACCTTCAATTGTGCAATAACATATGCGTCGCACACCATAATGCATATGCTCACTGTCTAAAGTATGTGATGCCTAATGGGACACACCCTTAATGTTGTGCGATAAGTTGTGCGTCGTACACCTCTCCAATGTTAGCTTTATATCCAACTTTAACATGGGTCAACCCGACCCAGATTTTCATTCTTTAAGTAGACTTCACACCCTAAATGCCCAAATTCATCCGTATTTTACCCTTAAGCCTTACAATATTGAGCTCTAACCATTCTCTTTGTCCTTCACTAATCTTCCATCTTCAAGGTAAGTTTTACTTTCTTAATCTTTAGTTATTGTGACTCTATGTTATAGCTAATTATTTTTTGAAGGATTAGAAATTAAGATTTTGCCATGGCGATGTTGTGAAAGTGATGGTGTTTTGTATATTTTAATATGGTTGAAAGTGTAGAGCATGATTCTGTTTAAAAAGTGCTTCATTGAAATATTATTAGGGGAATTGAAGTGAGTGAATTGTATTGTGACTAATGTTGATGCACCATGTCAAAGTGCATGTCGAGGAAGTTTGAGTACCCGATAATAATACTTAATTGGTTGATACTAACAAATTAAGTGTGGGGTGGTGACTTCACTACCCTCATCTTAATTATAGTTAGTTTCATTATATGTGGCTGACGTGGATGATATGATGAACACAGGAAAAATGGCTCTGATGATAATCTCAATGCAGGTGGCATGAATCCTAATGTTGATGAGAAGTAGTACTAGCCAGGTTCTTTATCTTGTTCTTTGCACTGGGGACAGTGCTTAGCCTAAGTGTTGTGTGGCTGGTTACTTCACTACTTATTTTGTAAGAAAATAGTACCTTCTCTTTAGCATTCTTCTATGATAGAATTAGTTATTTTGTTTATTTTGTTTCTTGTTAGATGTTTATTTTATTTAGTCATAATTAGGTGCTTTTCTCGATGATGGATGGATGACGACCGACTTAAGAGAAAATTAGTCATTTAATTGCATGTAACTGTTCTTGTGGATCACATGACATTATAACATAAGTATGTAATGGATCATTACGTTTGAAACACCTAGGTTCTAGTTATGGCTATTTTTGTGATTATTGGTTTTATTTGAATTCATGTAATTGTTAGGTCGAGAATCTATAATGCTCCTAATTAATTTAACCATGTGCCATGAGTGTGTAAGACTGTTGTATATTCCTTATTGCAACTAATGCTAGAACTTGCCTGGTGTGTGTGCAAAGAAAAATAAAGATTGTGAGTTTAGGAAATGATTTAGGCATTTCTTTGATAGCCATTATTCATACCTTCTTTTGACCTACCTTTGTACATTATCTTAGCTAGACCCATTGAGCCTTTAGCTTGTTCTTTTGTTAGCCTCATATGTAGCCTATTCCGTTCTTTAATAGACCATAATTTGATCCAAAATCTCCTAAGTGCTTTAATGTAAAATTAATTTGAGTTAGGAGTTTGACAATAAGAGGAAAAAAGTGAAATTGATGCCCCAAAGTCTAGTTATTGGCATCTGAAATTGATGTGGTTTGGACTAGCAAAAATTGTTTAAAAAGTTCTAAATTATATCCCGGACATGTTACAATGAAGTTATTTTGGCCCTTGTCATTTTTGGACATTGTGCACCTCAACAAAGACAAATCATTTAAGTTGAGAGTGGCTATTATAGGGGTGCGTAATGTGAAAAGGGTGTAAAAAAAATATTTAAAAGGGTTACATGCACCCACCAGAGTGTTATTAATTGAGCTTAATGAGGTGGGGTGAAAAGCAAATCTGTGAAGATAGTAGAAGTGGAAATTGGTTGTTAGATATTGGTCTTAATTTCATAATGTAGTGTATTAAAGCTCTTAGGGAAGATAGTCACTATTTCTGGCCAAAATAGTTCCTACTCATCCAACTACTCATCCTTTATCCTGCATTACAACCCGTAAAAAACCTATTTGATCCTAATCTTAGCATTCTGATATTAGTGGAGTATTACACTAAGGGAAAGCATATGGTCATCATTTGTAATTCGAGAATTCTTTGTAAGAGTAAGCACAACTTGATTCTTGTACCCATTTTGTTAGAAATTGCATGATTGTGAGTGATTATGGGTAACTTTCTTGTTGTAAGGGCACATGGTTGATGAAGGTTGGGTAATTTATATGATTTCTTTGCTTAAACGGTATGCATGAAACTGCTAACTTAATAAGTCTATTCATGAGGGTAGGTTGTCTCTAATAATGATTCCTGAATCTACTTCTTGTTCATGATTTTTGTGTGAGCCTATTTGTGCATCTTGTCTTCCTTTGTGGGTGCTAAGACTTATGTAGTATGCATAAATGGATATGTTGTTCGAGGACGAACAAAGCTTTAAGAGTAGGGTGGTGATCTTGGGTATATTTATATGCCTAAGCACCATAACTTATCCATATTTTAGCTAAGTTTAGAGAACAAAGTGCCTAGTTTATTATGTTTTTACTCTACTTCTACGTAATTGAGCTAACCGATGTGATTAGCATGATTTTAGGTATTAATGAAGTAGATAAAGACATACTGGGACTATGGAATGCAAATGGCATATGACATAAGAGAGAGTAGCAGTCTGGACCAAATGTGGCGCCTAGAAACTATTTCCAAGACTAGTTTGTCATTTATAATTAGTTCAGGGACTTAGAAGGAAATTATGAGAGAAAGGATTATTAAAAGGCTTAATGCTGAATTTTTAGTCATTATTCAATTATTCTGTAGTATTTTGGATTAGAGAGTGGCGGTTTAGCTTGAGGAGAGAGAAAAAAATGTTTTCTCTCTTATTTTCACTATTCGCTCACCAAGATCACCTTCTAGTTTTTGGTATGATGAATATATTTATGATGCTTTTCGTTTTATTCATGAGTAGCTAAGTTTATTAGCTAGGGTTACGGAAGCGTTGTAGCATACAATCTATTTCTTTGGGTTTTGAATTCATTATGCATTGATGTGTTTACATCACACTCTCTTCGTTTATCTTGAATTCTCATGGTTGTAAACATAGAGGATATGCCTTAAAACACAACTTGTTCAAAAGAAAGTTTGACGTTCGGAAAATAGAGTAGTGACAAGAAAATGGGATTTCCAACCCCTATTTCATATGTTAAAGCCTTAGCAGGATTAACTACTTGGAGATTTCATATTATTTTTGGTAAACGCTTTTGAGTTGAGAGAACTAAAGTAAATTAGTCGTTGATGATTGAGAAACACTAGGATTATATTATTAAATATAATACGTTTCTCTGTAAGCATGAAGCAAGTATGAATTCGTAAAGCCCAAAGTTAGAAAGTATTGAAAATTACAAGGTTGACATAGCCCTAGCTTGCTATTTCTCTAAATATGAATACTACTACACCTATTTCATCTTGGTAGACTAAAACCATTAATTTATGAACTGAATCAAATCCTCCCTATTTATTTTACGAAATCAAATGATTAAAAGTCAACTAATCTGCATATAACTTAATTAGAACCATATTCTCTGTGGGATTTGAACCCATCCTAGTTGGGTTATATATTTGACAATGACCGCTTATTCTCTCATAAGAGATGTGTAATTTAGGCGTATCAAAGTTACACACACAAAGTGTTTATGAAAATTCCTAAGTGGGTTGTCTAATAAAATATTGGTGATGTGTTGATCTAGAGAAATATCCCAAGGAGTATAAATGGTTGATGAATGATATTGTGAAAAGTATTGTGAGTCATGTATTATATAATTGATGATATTGTTGGGAGATGGATAATAAGGGGTTAAGGCCATAAATATGAAAATGGGCTTGTTTTGGGTGTTGGACCTAAATGTGGAGAGAATGTGGTGTAAGCTTGCTAATGTAATCTGAATGACTATGTGAGTCTTGCTGACCGTAAATGTAATAAATGGTGTGTTGTATCAAAGAATTTAGCCTCTAAGTGGTTAAATGGTCTTGTCAAGGCCAAATGTGTATCTAGGTAAAAGATCTAGTGAACAAGAATGAGTCATGATATTGTCTAAATAAATGTGAATACTTCTAGATGGTTAGTTAAGGCCTTTTGTCCATTTATTGAGTTATAATAAACGTGAATGCTTGCAAATAGTTGATGAGAACCTTGTTAAGCATGTAATGCGTTAGCTTGTGAATTAAATGGGGCAATGGCCCTTTTGTATGAATATTTGTCAATTGGGATAGTGTTGGTGTGGTTAGCCTTGTAAATTATTAATCTTTAACCATGTCGGTTCGATGGTTAGGAAGAGAGGTTCTTTTCCCTAGACTTGAACTCGAATTGTAAATGGTTTGTATGGGTCTTGAGGACCATAAATTGAATTGTGCGATGAATTAAATGGAGACATTGGCCTATTGAGATGGTTGAGCAATGATGGATCCCATGAGGCCCATGTAGTCGTGTATGGTATTGAAATGGCTAAATGAGTTAAAGCTCTTGAATGTGTGGTATTGTGCCTATAAGTTGGATTTGCATTCTAGATTGAACTCCATTTCCCTTTATTCTTCATGCTTTTATGTGTGAGGATGTGTAGGTGATTCTTTAATGGTAGCTTCCTTAGAGAACATCGGTGTTTAGGGTTTCTTGACTTGTGAAGAGATCCTGGTGAGGATCTTGGATCGGTAAGTTCACCAGTTGCGAACGATAGGAGTGGCTTCGGTGATGGTTCTATGAAAGGACCAGTAGCCCGAGAAAGCTACTAGGGTGGCAGAGAGGGCATGAAGCCCAAGTATCCATAATTATGTCCTATCCCAGAAACTAATGTTTTAGATGTGCATTGATATTCCTAAATTGGTTTGTGTCTTTGATAAACAATGGGTTGATATGCTCGAGTTTTGTGATTGGTTGATGTCTTTGACGAATAAGGGATTCGAGTTCTCAAACGTTAGAGTTGCTTTATATCCTTGATAGGCATAGGGATCAATCCCTTAAGCTTTAAATTTATCAATTTTTTTTGATAAATGGTAGGATGGAATCCCAAGGATATTGAAATGAAGTAGTTGATTAATAATGACCATGATATGTGTTGAATTATACCCTTGTTGTGTGCCTTGTCCTTAATTTAGTGAAAATTCTTTTGATGGGTGTAAATGTGTTAACCTAAGAATGAGCTTGTCTTCAACATCATTCGCGGATGAATGATCCTAAGTGGGGGAAAGAATGAAACACCCAAGAATATGGCCTTACAAAATTTTTGGGACTGCGGAATGCAGATGGCATATGACATAAGAGAGAGTAGCAGTCTGGACCAAATGTGGCGCCAAGAAACTATGTCCAAGACTAGTTTATCATTTATAATTAGTTCAGGGACTTAGAAGGAAATTATGAGAGAAAGGATTATTAAAAGGATTAATGCTGAATTTTTAGTCAGTATTCAATTATTCTGTATTATTTTGGACTGGAGAGTGTCGGCTTAGCTTGAGGAGAGAGAGAAATATTTTCTCTCTAGTTTTCACTATTCGCACGCCAAGATCATCTTCTAGTTTTTGGTATGATGAATATATTTATGATGTTTTTCGTTTTATTAATGAGTAGCTAAGTTTATTAGTTAGGGTTATGAAAGCCTTGTAGCATACAATCTATTTTTTTGGGTTTTGAATTCATTATGCATTGATGAGTTTACATCACACTCTCTTCATTTATCTTGAATTCTATGGTTGCAAACATAGAGGATATGCGTTAAAACACAACTTGTTCGAAAGAAAGGTTGATGTTCGAAAAAGAGAGTAGTGACAAGAAAATAGGATTTCCAACCCCTATTTCGTATGTTAATGCCTTAGAAGGATTAACTACTTGGAGATTTTGTATTGTCTTTGGTAAACGCTTTTGAGTCGAGGGAACTAAAGTGAATTTGTCCTTAATGGTTATGAAACACTAGGATTATATGGACATAACCCTAGCTTGCTATTTCTCTGAATTTGAATACTACTACACGTATTTCATCTTGTTAAACTGAAACCATTAAATTGTGAACTGAATCAAATCCCCCTATTTATTTTATGGAAACAAATGATTAAAAGTTAACTAATCTGCATACAAATTAATTAGCACCATATTCCCTGGGGGATTTGACCTCAACCTAGTTGGGTTATATATTTGACAATGACCACTTACTCTCTCGTAAGAGAGGTATAATTTGGGCGTATCAAAGATACACAGACAATGTGTTTATGAAAATTCCTAAGTGGGTTGTCTAGTAAAATGTTGGTGATATGTTGAACTATAGAAATATCCCAAGGAGTATAAATGGTTGATGAATGATATTGTAAAAAGTATTGTCAATCATGTATTGTGTAATTGATGATATTTGTGGGAGATGGATAATAAGGGGTTAAGGCCCTAAACCTGAAAATGAACTTGTTTTGGGTGTTGGACCTAAATGTGGAGAGAATGTGGTGTAAGATTGTAATGTAATTTGAATGATTATGTAAGTCTTGCTGACCGTAAATGTAATAAATGGTGTGTTGTATCAAAGAATTTGGCCTCTGAGTGGTTAAGTGGTCTCGTCAAGGCCAAATGTGTACCTAGGTAAAAGATCTAGTGAACACGAATGAGTCATGATATTGTCTAAATAAATATGAATACTTGTAGATGGTTGGTTAAGGCCTTTTTGTCCATGTATTGAGTTATAATAATCGTGAATGCTTGCAAATAGTTGATGAGAACCTTGTTAAGAATGTAATGCATTAGCTTGTGGATTAAGTGGGGCAATGGCTCTTTTGTATGAATGTTTCTCAATTGGGATTGTGTTGGTGTGGTTAGCCCTGTAAATTATTAATCTTTAACCATGTTGGTTTGATGGTTAGGAAGAGGAGTTATTTTCCTTAGACTTGAACTCGAATTGTATATGGTTTGTGTGGGTCTTGAGGACCACAAATTAAACTGCGCAATGAATTGAATGGAGACATTGACCTATTGAGATGGTTGAGCAATAAAAACTCCCATAAGGACCATGTAGTCGTGTATGGTATTGAAATTGCTAAATGAGTTAAAGCTCATGAATGTGTGGTATTGTTCTAATATGTGAAAACAATGATATGGATACCAATTCATGAGCTAGTGGGTTAATAGTTTAAATGTTGACTTGTGTTGGAAATGTGATGGCTTGTGGCTAGAGTTCCTCGCCTTTTGAAATGACTTGTGGTCAAAGTCCCTCATCTAATGACTTGTGGTAAAAGTCTCTGGTTGAATAGCTTGTTGTTTGATTCCCTTACTTAAAGAGATCTCTTGAGGTTAAAATACCTTGCCTAATGTGTAAACATGTATTTAGAGTTCCATGCCCACTTGAATGTGTAAGCATGTGATTACAGGTCTATGCCCACTTGAATGTGCAAGAATGTAATTAGAGTTACATGCCCACATAAATATGTATACATGCGATTAGAGTTCTATGCCTACATTAATGTGTGATCATGTGATTACAGTTCCATACCTAAGTGAATGCAACAACATGTGATTTAAGTCCCATGCCCAATATAATATGTGATTATGTGATTAAAGTTCCCCGCCTAAGTGATTGTGGTATATGGGTAGAGCCTTTGTATCAATAAATAACTATGTGGTTTTAGTCCCTTTTGCTTGATGAAGTGTAACCATGGATGAAGTACCTTGCCTAATGATATGTGATGAGGATGGATAAACCTAAGCATGGAATGTGGGAGTCCTCTACTTTGTGTCATATGATTGAATTATTTGAGAATGTTATTAAGTCTTAATAACTTGATTAGCATGTGATATATCTATGTGTAAGGATAAATGTGTAAATATGATATATATTGACTTTTGTGGATCTTATTTACTGCTTATCCTTAATTTACATGCTAGCTCTCCAACTGCTAACCATCTCTGGATGCTACGTCCCCATGCGACGTAGGTGTCGAAGCAGCTTCTTCTTCCTCTATGCAGTTAACAGGTGTTCGAGCAGACTCGTGCATTGACCTTAAAGTGGTGAGCTTCCATATGTCAGAAGACCTACCTCTCATAGTCACATTATTTTATGTCATAGACTTGTATAGGTTCGGTACTTGGCTATTGTCGGGGGCATGTCCTAACATACCTTTGACTCGGTTTTTTAGAGGTTTTGCGGATGATTGTGGACTTGAGCATAATGGCTAGACTATTGTTATTAATGAAATGGTAGATGTTGCCAAGCATTGACTATTAGTCTTTTATTTTCTCTATCTTGTTATATGGTCGGGCTTCATCCGACCCTTGTAGATTATTTTTGGTAATTAGTTTGGGTTATCAAGGCGACCTCTGGTACATGTGTGCTTGAGGTGCCTATATGACATGTACCAAAGTTTGAGTCCTGTCAGAAGTGACCGTGGTCAAACCACGGGACCTACATAATACCTTCCCCTCGGTCAACTGAATTTCTTAACCAGAATTTCTGTTTATGGAATAGTTTTGAAGAGTCAAAAATCATTTTGAAAAAAGTATTTTCAAAGGTTACTTGGCACACATAATTTATGACAAGTGGTGACTCTAAGTTTAATTGAAAAAAACCTTTTCGAAATTTTTTTTTCACTTTTAATCACTTTAATAATAATACCTTTTTGAAACTTCAAATAAAATCAATCTTTTTGGGTAAAAAAAGGGTGTGACATCGTGTTTGCAAACCACCTCCTAAATATAAACACGGGCTCTCGGCACTGTAGGAAACTCAAACTAGGATAAAATATGCAGACTTGGTCAATCGATCCATAATGACCCAAATGCTATCAAAACCATAAAAAGTGTGAGGAAATCCACCTACAAAATCCATAGTAACTCGCTCCTACTTCTACTCGAGGATGGGTATCTACTAAAACAATCCACAATGCCTTTCGTGCTCGGCCTTTGTTTACATGACGACAGCAAAGCAATTGAGCCACAAACTATGTTATATCTCTCCGTATACCACTCCTCCAGTAATGCTGCCACAAATCTTTATATATCTTAGTTGTCCAAGGGTGAATAGAGTATCTAGATCTGTGAGCCTTGAAAAGAATCAACTAAATCAAACATTCAACCCTTGGAATAAAAATACGACCACAAAACCTGAGGACACCCTCAAATCTAAGGTATCCCTCATAGACTCACCTCTCAACACCTATCCTCAAATTTTATGAAGCTTACTATCCTTAAATTGATGACCCCGAATCTGCTCTAATAAGGTATATCTGGTCTCAATACTAGCAATGTTATTATGAGGGTCAGAAAAATTCAAATAAACCATCAAGTTAGCTAAGGACTGGATGTTTAAAGCCAATGTCTGTTGAGAAACTAAAATAAAGGCAAAGCTACCCATACTAACTGATTTTTGGATCAAGGCGTGTGCTACCACATTTTCCTTATCAGGGTGGTAGAGAATAGAGATATCATATTCCTTCAGCATCTCAATCTATCTACGCTACCTGAAATTAAGATCCTTCTACGTCATAAATTATTGAAGACTACAATGATCAGTAAAGATCTCACAGCGAAACCCGTACAAATAATGTCTCCAAATTCTAAGTGCAAACACTACCACTGTAAACTCTAAGCCATGAGTAATGTAGTTGAGCTCATGTGGCTTTAGTTGCCTCAATGCGTATGCAATGACATGGACCTGCTGCATCATAACTCACCCTAAAACAACACCAGATGCATTACAATAAACAGTAAAACCCTCGCCGTTAGCTGAAAGAATTAGAATAGGAGTTGAAGTAAGCAAATCCTTGAGCTTCAGAAAGCTTCCCTCACAACTTGCAAACAACTGAAATGGAACCTCCTTCTTGATTAATCATATCATAGGGGCTGCAATAGAAGAAAAACCCTTAAAACATTACCTGTAGTAACCTACCAACACAATAAAATTGAAAACCTCAGCAGTAGACGACGTACGCCTAGCCCAACTACGAATAACGTCATTCTTTGTTGGGTCTAACATAATATCGTCCTTTCAAACTATGTGCCCCAAGAAATTTACATCCTCAATCTAGAACTCGCACTTTGAGAACATGGAATAAAGTCGGTGATCTCTAAAATTATGGAGCATAGTCCTCAAATATTGCTCGCGCTCTTTCCTACTCATTGAATATACCAGAATGTCATCAATAAATACTATCATGAAGAAGTCCAAATACGGCCCAAACAAATAATTCTTTAGATCCATAAAAGCTGTTAGGGCATTGTTCAACCCAAAAACATCATCTGGAACATATAATGACCGTAACTAGTCCTAAAGGCTGCCTTAGGGATTTCCGTAGCCCTAACTCTTAACTTATGGAAACCAAACATCAAATTTATCTTAGAAAATGTTGTTTCACCGTAAAGCTGGTCAAACAAATCATCGATATGAGGCATAGGATACTTATTCTTCATAGTGACCTTATTTAACTACCTGTAGTTGATATACATATGCGTAGAGCCATTTTTTCTTCACAAATAGAACTAGATCACCCCAAGGAGATACACTCGGTTTGATAAAATCCTTGCCCAGAAGATCTTGAAGTTGACTAGTAAGCTTCTTTATCTCATTGGGAGCCATACAGTATTGAGCCATAAAAATAGTTTGGGTACCTAGCTCGAGGTTAAAAACAAACTCTATCAAGCTCAAGATGAAGGACATGTACTAAAATTATTAGGAAAATCTTGAACAACAAAAATAGAGTCAAGCAGTAGAATCTCATCACTAACATCCTAAGAATAAGAATGAAATGACTCATAACCCCTCGATATCAGTCTCTTAGCTTAAATTTATAAAATAATCCTTATTAGTACGTGACTAAAAGAACTCTACCACACAACTGGGGGTATGCCAGACATGGCTAAGGTAATGGTTTTAGAAAAATAATCCAAGATTGGATTGTAAAGAGATAACCAGTCTATGTCTAGAATTATACCAAAATCTACCATATCCAGCTCAATGAGATCAACCTGAGTATAAACTTCCAAACGATCACCAGACAAGATCTATATACTCAATCCACTACTACGGAATCACCTGAAGGGGTAGCTACATGCAACAGTACACATAATGATTCTGAAAGCAAACTCAACCGCACTACAAAATAAGCAAAAATATAAAAAAATGTGGAATCGGGATCAATCAAAGCATAAGCTGGCTGATGACATATGAAAATAGTACTTATGATCACAGTATTCAAAGATTCAATCTCTAGCCTACCTAGTATAACATACAAATTATCCCATTCACTATTGGACTGGATTTCTGTCCAACCAACTATCCTACCTTCATGTGGATCACCTTTAGAACTTTGGGAACCACCACTACGACCTAGTGCCTGTGAGACCCCGTAAAATTTCAATGATTTTATTTTTGACCCTTCCACATTTGTAGTGTCAATTTTGACTTAAATTATGATTATGGGTGTTAAAAAAGTGTTTTAGGATAGTTTTAAAATTTTTGGAAGGGGTTCGGGGCTACTTTATAACTCTGAGGTAGTGTGCCTCTATTATAGTGGTGTGCCACACCACCGGAGTTTCGCAATAGTAATGTGTCATGGAGGTTAGCCTCCGCGATATTGGCATGTCATGTTGTGTTAAAAATAATTATTTTTTATTTTTTTCATTGGGGTGAGGGGCTTTTGATCTTTTTATCTCTTGCACGACTTTTAAACACAAAATCACCCTTTTTCCTTCAGTTTTCAATGATCAAACTCTACTATTCTCTTCTTTAACTCCCAACTTAAGAAAGCTCAAGGATTTTTTTTAAGAAATCACAACTCTAAGCTCCAAACTTTTAATAGTCTTCAATTCCTTGTGTATTTCAGGCATGTTGCTCTTTTTTCTAACTTAAATTTTATATTATGAGATAAATTGATTGGATATTTATATGATTTAAATTATGGGTTTGAAATTGGGTTGAGGGATTTTGATTGGGTTTACTTGAATTACTTGTCCTATGTTTTAAATGGATTATTCTAAATTTATGGTTTTGGAACTGAATTGATGCATTATTTTATTGGTTGGAATAGGGGACATGGGTTTCCCCAAATTGATGGAATTTTGACTTAATAATGGCATTAACCACAATCCACTTTGTACTTGATTTTGAATATGGATAATTACATGGTTTAACTTGTATTTTGAACCTATTGCATTACGTTAAAGAATATATGGATAACCATGGGATTTAGATGGCCTTGGTGGCCAAGGTTTTGGACTTTAAATGGGATTTTGGAGTCAAATGGTTATGCAGATTGGTTTGGCATAATTATATTAGCTTGTAAGCATATTTGTACGACAATACAAACTTGGTAAATTCCTTAAGAAATGTGAAAAACCCTGGGTTTTAGCCCTTGGTAATTTCCTGATTTTGAACTCACTTTCCTTAAATGACTCACCATACGAGTCGTATGGTGTGGGTACGAGTCTAGGGACCTTAGTCGTATGTTGATCAGTGTGTTTCTAGCCAAGTTTTGTCCTATATAAGAGAGACTCCATATGAGTCATATGGACTTGTTACGAGAGGTTTAGGGTCTAATCGTATGTTGTCTAGTGTCTAGCCCAAGATGTTCTGCCTTGGATACAACTTGATGGTGCTAGTCATATGGTCTAGTGATGAGTTGGGGAAAGGGAGTCGTACATTGGACAAAATGTGGTGTCCAACTTTCTGTACTAGTGATGACTTGATGATACCAATAGTATGATGTGGTGAAGAGTTAGAAGGTCAACTCTTTGTAACTCTTAAGATACCATGACATAAAACACCTTTAGGGGCTACATTAACCTATTATTATTAATCAAACAATCTTAAAAATCTTTTAAAATCTCTCTCAAGCTCTTGGTTCAAGAAAAGTCTAGGATTTCTTCAATGCAATCAATTAAGGCTCTAAATGGTGGTTTCTCTTCATTTTTCTTGGTGTCTAAGGCAAGTTACTCCTTCTTTATTGTTAGTTCAACTAAAAGCTTGTTTTAATGTATGATTTTTATGGTATTATTGTGGATTTATTTTGTTTTTGAGATAGATATTGGGGGTTTTGGTTGTTCATGGTTAGACAATGTTTCCCCAAGAACATCTTAAACATTTCCTTCATATTTTTCATAAATAAAATTATAATGTAAATTATATAGGATTAATAAGAACCTTCATTGAAAATTGAGTAATGAATAAAGAAATCCATCACCGAAAACTTCAAGCGGAATTTTGAAACTCAAATTCTTACTTTTTCTCCTCTTTATTTTCTCTTTGTTTTTCTTTTTTACTTCACTTATTTTCTCATCTTTTTTTAAATAGTCTAACATAAATATAATTAAAAGAATATTAAAACTACCATCCTATTTATTAAAATTAAAAGAAAAATATATATTTTTAAATTTTCATATTATTTTAAAACAGAAAAATACAAAATAAAAATATATCAAAAATGTAACTTTATTTATTACTATTTTTTATTTATTCTCAACCAAAACTTATTAAAATTAAAATAAAAGCTAAGATAAATATTGGACAAAAATAAAAATATTTAATAATGGAAAATATATTAAACTTGGGAGGATAAAAAGTCACGTGTCTACAACTAGAAAGGTTAGATATTTATTAACATAAATAGATGGTTTATAGTACAAAATATGTTTCACTTATGATACTTATGGTGGTTTTATCCTTTTTAATTTTGACAGGGAAGGGGAAGAGGGGAGGAGAGAGTTGGTTCCTACAAAAAGTACAACAAAGGCAACCCTTTGGACAACATTCAACCACCTTAAAAATTGAAGTTTTACAAAATTTCTATCTTATTTGATAAAAATGCATCAGTGAGAAGTACAAATTAACAATATTTTTGACACAATCATTCTATCATCTACTTTTCTAGACAACCACACTAAATACCATTGAACCACAAGCTTATATTCTTTGTTGGCATGATAACCATAAGTTGGAAGCACTTTTGAGAATTTACAGGATTTAATTGGAGGTCCAATGATATCTCCAGGACCCTACCAAATGCAACTTGATATTTTATCGCTACTTTATGGTTTTCGAATATGGAAAATATCTCCTCCTTTTCTCATAAGAAAGACATGTCCTAACTCTAAGTAACCCTAATGACCCGAGGTTTCCATAATCCATTAAGCTCCCTTCAAGCAAGAATAACTGACTTTAAGAATTTGTCTCATTGCCTATATGTAATTAAAAAAAGATCATGGATTCAATATGTCTGGGAGATCCTTCGTCTTTTGTTTTTATGTATTTTGTGTGTGAGGTAGAGCCTGTATAGTATATTTTATGTTGCAAAAATGGATAATCACCTCTTGATTCTTACAACGTACAACAATTTAGTTGATATGTTTTTTTTTTTACAATGGTAGCTAAAGGTCATTTAGTACTGTTCCATTAATATGTATTATTTCCTTGTTAGGAGTATTGAAAGCATTAATGGGAGTCAGTGAGCAGGAAAGACTACACTCATGGATGTTCTAGCTGGATGTAAGACTGGAGGCTTCATTGAAGGTGTTGTAAGAATATCTGGAATTCTGAAGAAGCAAGAAATATTTACGAGAGTTTCAGGATATTATGAACAAGCTGATATACACTCACCTCAAGTTACTATCCATGAATTTTTGCTATTTTTGGCTTTCCCTCACCTCCCTAAAGAAGTAAGAAATGAAGATAAACATGGTATAAAGCAACAAATTCTTATGTTATACTGTAATAATTTTAGAGAAAACATAGTGAATTTTACCTTGAAAAATATTTTTCAGGCTTTTGTTAATAAAGTAATAGACCTGGTTGGTATTTTAAGCTAAATCCTTATGATGGGAACTCAAATTGGAACACATCCAAAAAGAAAGATATGCCTTTGTATTTCAATAGCCTTGAATGTAATTGCACTTTTTCTGATAATCTTTGTCAAAGGGAGAACATGTAAGTATCCATTACAAATGAATACCTTCTATTAAGTAGTTGATGAAAATTATTATGTTCTTAACTCATTTTTATTTTTAAGGGTCGTTTGGTACATGTGTTAAGAATAAAGAGATCAAATTTGTATCATATTTGGTATGAAAAATTGGGAAATTTTAGGACTATTTATCTCATCATTGTACTAAAATAGTGGGATTACTATATCATATAGTGTTTGTATCACCTGTTAAGTAAAATATATTTGGTTTTCAATTAAATCCACCTGCTATGATGCGTCTTCACTTTGGCACAAAATGAGTTAGGATATAAGCCTACTATGTACTTGGGAATGAGGTTAAAGTGTTAGGTTCTATATGTGTGTTGAATGGAAAATGGAGAAATCAAGTGGAAGAGAAAAATTGAGTTTACACCAAAATGGAAAGTGTACTCAAAATTGGAAAGTTTATTCTTTCTCCCACATTGGTGGAAGAAGAGAACTTTAAAGTGTTTATATTGTGAAACACACTTCCACACGGATAAGTGAGGCAAGAAAATAGAGATTCCTTGCGCCACCGTCATCTGTCGCTCGGCCTCGGCTTCAGATTTGGATTTGGATTTGGATTTGGATTTGTCAAATGATCGATCAATGAGATCTATCTTTTTGGACAAACTTTATTTGAATTCCGAACAATGCCAAGAGAAAATGCAGTAAATATTTTCTGTGTTTAATCCTCTATTTACGTATGTATATATGCATGCAGTGACAGCGATGCAGGAACTGATGCTACTGTTTTACGTGAACAGTTATGCAAAATAGTTGCACTGGTTCAAAAATATTGTATTGCTTAAGAACTGATGCACTGGTTGAAAAAACAGATGCAACCATTCAACAAAAGACACACTGATTCATTGAAAGATATGATTGTTTAGGAAAGGATGCAATCTTTGATGAACAGACATGAACTTATAGCAAAGGTGCAACCTTTGGAGTGAACCATTGCCTCCTTTCTAAAGAGGCATCTTGTGGCTATAAATAACCTAGTTTTCATCCATAGGTTATATAGTGAAATTTCAAAAATTTCAGATTATAAGCTCTTCTTCTTCTATTGAAAAAACTATTCTGTGTTATCATTATATCATTCAGCGTGTTCATAGAATTTGCCTATTTCAGGTACCGCTATAGTCGGATTGAAGGCTATTTTATCCTTGGAGAAAAAATTCCACAACCTCGACTATAGTAAGGGGAATTATTTTCTTAAGGAAACTCTGTGAATTCGGACAACTTGGCCTTTTTCATTTCTGTTTCATCTATTTTTATGAAATATAAAATACATCTCTTGGAAAGGTCATTTTGATCTTGTGTTGAGGGTATTTGATATACTTCATTGTGTTCTTGTTTATAAACTTGAACTAGTTGAAGTTGTTGTTCTGCTATACAGATTCTGCATACCCAAATATATTGTGGAAATAACAATCTTAAGAAAATAATACTTTATAGAGTTTTTATTGCTTGGTTTTGGAGATTAAAACTTAAGTTTTCTACTCCGCTTGAATTTAACTAGTGATTAGAAGACATAAAATCTCTATCACAAGTGAAGGTTCACTTGGTTGAAGATTCGAAGTAATAAAAACTTCATCGTTAACTAGAAACAAGAAGAAGAGTTTCAAGTTATTTAACTATATAAATAGTATTCTAAAAAAATACTAAATTTTCTGTCTTGTGGTGACAGGAAAAATGACAACTGAAATTCAAATAATGGATGCGACAACGTCTGTGGGGGAAACTAATATTGCCACACATAAATGCTCCGCTAACAATGGCACCGGAGGAGAAGTCCAAAAAATTTTTGGGCATTGACTTCAAGCGGTGATAACAAAAGATGTTCTTTTACCTCACCACTTTATGTATGCAATAGTTTACTAGCGAAGACGCTCCTGAGGTACCCGAGTGAACCTCGGACAAAGAGCATTTTGTAATTGTAGAGGCTTGGAAGCATTCAGAATTCCTTTGCAGGAACTATATTCTGAGTGGTCTCCAAGACGACCTCTATAATATTTATAATGGGATCAAGACATCAAAGGAATTATGTGGGGCACTTGAATGGAAATATAAGATGGAGGATGCGGGAATTAAGAAATTCCTTGTTGCATGATTCCTGGACTTCAAAATGATTGATAGCAAATCTGCTGTCTCTCAAGTACAGGAGTTGCAAGTCATCATACATGATCTCCTAGCAGAAGGTATATCTTTGAAAAATACCTTAGTTTAACAAATTAAAAATGATCTTAATACTCATATAAACTATTTTGTAGGTTTAATTATTAATGATGCTTTCCAAGTAGCAACGATAGTGGAGAAGCTACCACCTTTGTGGAAAGACTTCAAAACTACTTAAAGAATAAACAAAAGGAGATGACCATTAAAGATCTTATTGTCTGACTTTTTATTGAAGAGGATAATAAAGCTGCCGAAAGAAGGTCAAAGGGGAATTCTACAATTAATGGAGCACATATTGTAGAAGATGACCAAAACAATTCTAAGAAAAGGAAGAAAGTTGAACGAGGAAGAAATCAACCCAAGAAAAAGTTCAAAGGAAAATTCTTCAACTGTGGAAAGATTGGACACAAGTCCACAGATTGTCGTATCCCAAAGAAAGGAAAGAAGAAGGATCAAGCTAATATGATTGAATCCAACAAAGAAAGTGATGATCTATGTGCTATGTTCATAGAATGCAACTTAACGGGGAATCCTCGCGAATGGTGGATGGATTCTGGTGCCACCCACAATGTATGTGCCAACAAGGAGGTGTTTTCATCATTTTCTCTGGATCAAGTAGAAGAAATGATCTACATGGCTAACTCCTCTACTGCTAAGGTAGAGGGAACAGGAAAAATTTGCTTAAAGATGACTTCCAGTAAGGTACTAACACTGAACAATGTGTTATATGTTCCGGAGTTACGTAGGAATTTAACTTCTGTTTCACTCCTAGATAAGAACGGATTCAACTGTGTAACCGTTTCTAGAAAAATTGTAATTAGCAAAGGAGAAATGTATGTAGGAAAAGGCTATCTGACCGAAGGCCTTTATAAGATGAATGTAATGATAGTTGAAATAAATAAAAGTTTGAATTAGTCTTATTTTCTTGAGTCTTATGATTTATGGAATGAACATTTAGGCCATGTTAATTATAAAACGTTACGAAAACTGATTAACTTAGAAGTTTTTCCAAACTTTGAGTGCAATAAATTTAAGTGTCAAACATGTGTGGAACCAAAGTATGCAAAGCATCCTTATAAGTCCATTGAAAGGAATTCCAATCCCTTAGACTTAATACACACTGACATTTGTGATATGAAGTCAACACGATCACATGGTGGCAAAAAATATTAAATAACTTTTATTGATGATTGCACTAGATACTATTATGTCTACTTGTTAAATAGTAAGGATGAAGTAATAGATCTGTTTAGGCAATATAAAACAGAAGTTGAAAATTAGTTAGACAAAAAGATCAAAATGATAAGAAGTGATAGGGGCGGAGAATATGAATCTCCATTTACGCAAATATGTGTCGAGAATGGTATAATCCATCAAAATACGGTCCCATATTCACCTTAATCTAATGGTATTGCGGAACGGAAAAAACAAACTTTGAATGAAATGATGAATGTCTTACTTATAAGTTCTGGCTTATCGCAAAAATCCAAAATGTAGTACACGTCAAAGAACATCAACTTCGTTTGGATCAGATTTTGTAACACTTCTCTTAGAAAATGGGCCTCACAAATTTAAAGAAGCGATGTCAGGCTCATCCTTTTGGAAAAAGGTAGTCAATAGTAAGATAGATTCAATCTTAAACAACCATACATAGGAATTGGTTGACCTTCCTCTCGGAAATAAACCTTTAGGTTCTAAATGGATCTTCAAAAGAAAAATAAAGGCGGATGGTACTATTGATAAATACAAGGCAAGACTTGTAGTAAAATGCTTCAAATAGAAGGAAGGCCTTGATTACTTTGATACATACTCACCAGTAACAAGGATAACATCTATTTGAATGTTAATTTCCTTGGCAGTGGTATATGATCTTCAAATCCATTAAATGGATGTGAAAACCGCATTCCTAAATGGAGACTTGGAGGTAGAAATATACATGGAAAAACCGGAGGGTTTTGTGGTTCCAGGAAAGGAAAAAAAGGTGTGTAAACTTATCAATTCATTATATGGACTAAAGCAAGCACCAAAATAATGGCATGCGAAGTTTGACCAAACCATGTTGGCAAACAAATTCAAAATAAATGAGTGTGATAAATGTGTTTATATTAAAGATACTCCAAATCACCAAGTCATTGTATGTTTATATGTGGATGATATGTTGATCATCAGTAGAGACATTTCTGACATAAATGCAACAAAACGAATGCTCGAGAGCAAGTTTGATATGAAGGACCTTGGAGTTGCAGATGTGATCATAGTATAAGAATCCCTCGAACTTCACCAGGGTTGGCATTGTCACAGTCTCATTATATCAAAAAGGTACTTGACAAGTTCAAGTATATGGAATTCGGTATTACCAAAACTCCATTGGATGCGAATTTTGCACTTCAAAAGAATGAAGGTGAAAGTGACTCACAATTGGAGTACACAAGAGTATTGGGATGTTTAATGTATATAATGAATGATACACGACCAGACATAGTATGCGCTATCAATAAATTGAGTCGGTACACGAGTAATCCCAACAAAACTCACTGGATGGAAATAAAAAGAGTTTTTGGGTATCTTAAATACACTCAAAATTATGCTTTGCATTATAATAAATATGTTGCGGTACTTGAAGGATATAGTGATGCAAATTGGATCACCGGATCGAATGAAGTAAAAACACAAGTGATATGTATTTACTATCCGTAGAGGATCAGTCTCTTGGAAATCATCCAAACAGACGTGTATTGCTCACTCTACAATGGAATCTGAATTAATTGCTTAGATAAGCCGGTGAAGAAGCAAAATGGCTTTAGAATTTCTTAGAAAATATTCCATATTGTCCCAAGAAAGTGGCACCAGTATGCATACACTGTGATATCCAGGCGGTAATAGGTAGGGCAGGGAGCATAATGTATAATGGTAAATCTTGTCATATAAGACAAAGACATAATACTGTTAGAGAAATTCTCTCTAGTGGAATTATCACTGTAGACTATGTAAAGTCAAAAAATAATATGTCAGATCCACTTACAAAAGGCCTATCTAGAGAAGAAGTAGAAAGGACATCCAAGGGAATGGGTTTAAGCCCTAGGACAAGTCAGCATAGCGGTAACTCTACCTAGAAGACTGGAGATCCCAAGAACTAGTTTAAGGAGATCAAATAAAGTTGTGTCTGGAAAGTTCAACATTGTCAATTACCCATCCCATTCTCATGATGTAGACAATGTAAACTAAGAGAAGACTTAAGGTGAAAACTCTTTAATGATTATCTAAATTTTGCAGATTTGACTAAATAGTTTAATCTACAGGATTAAACATTTTGAAATCACCTATGCGAGGAAAAAGTGGAAGCTGCTTTAATGAGAATGTTAGTAAAGGCCTATTCTCTATGCTCTCATGAAAACCGGGACGTGTTCATGGCTGAAAAGAATAAAACCGTAAGAACCATAAATGGTAAAAGACTGGTTGTGTGACATGTGTTGTCTAGGTGTACATTAAAGTTCGACAGTTCAAAGATATCAAATCTATCAATTGACCGAGTGCATCCGATGCATGTTCACTATGAAAAATTCAAAGGGAAACCCACTTATCCAGATTCAATCAATCTTTGCTTGATGATCACATACTTGTCCGTAAAAGTTTTATAAAAAATAGCCATTCCCCATTAATGTGGGGGATTGTTGGGTTCTATATGTGTGTTGAATGGAAAATGGAGAAATCAAGTGGAAGAGAAAAGTTGAGTTTACATCAAAATGGAAAGTGTACTCAAAATTGGAAAGTTTACTCTTTCTCTCACATTGGTGGAAGAAGAGAACTTTAAAGTGTTTATATTGTGAAACAAACTTTCACATAGATAAGTGAGGCAAGAAAATAGAGATGCCTTGCACCATCGTCGTCGCTCGCTCGGCCTTGGATTTGGATTTGGATTTGGATTTGGATTTGTCAAATGATCGATCGATGATATCTATCTTTTTGGACGAACTTTATTTGAATTCTGAACAATGCCAAGAGAAAAAGAAGTAAATATTTTTTGTGTTTAATCCTCAATTTACGTATGTATATATGCATGTATTGACAGTGACACAGGAACTGATGCTACTATTTTACGTGAATAATTACGCAGAACAGTTGCAATGCTTCAAAAATATTGCATTGATTCAAAACTGATGCACTGGTTGAACAAACAGATGCAACCATTCAGCAAAAGACACACTGATTCATGGAAAGATATGACTGTTCAGGAAATGATGCTATCTTTGATGAGTAGACATAAACTTATAGCAAAGATGCAACCTTTGGAGTGAACCATTGCCTCCTTTCTAAAGAGGCATCTTGTGGATATAAATAACCTAGTTTTCATCCGCAGGTTATATAGAGAAATTACAGAAATTTCAGATTATAAACTCTTCTTCTTCTCTTGAAAAAACTATTCTGTGTGGTCATTAAATCGTTTAGTGCATTCATAGAATCCGCCTATTTCAGGTACCACTATAGTCGGATTGAAGACCATTTTATCCGGGGAGAAAAAATTCCACAACCTCGGGTACAGTGAAGGGAATTATTTCCTTAAAGAAACTCTGTGAATTCGGATTACTTGGCCTTATTCATTTCTATTTCATCTATTTTTCAAAAAAATAAAATAAACCTCTTGGAAAGGTCATTTTTTGATCTTGTGTTGAGGGTATTTGATATTTTGATCTTGTGTTGAGGGTATTTGATATACTTTATTGTGTTCTTATTTATAAACTTGAACTAGTTGAAGTTGTTGTTCTGCTATACAGATTCTGCATACCTAAATATATTGTGGAAATAACATAAAGAAGTTTGTGAAGTGGTAGGTCAACTACTATAGTTCGAAGAAGAAAAGGAAGAGAGTGCATGGTAAAATTCTTGAACTTGGTGTTGCGTTGTTTCTCTATAATGTTCAATGCGTTGTTGATGCCCTACATTGATTTTCCATATTGTTTTAGGTATTCTAATAGTAGGTGATCATTGTACGTTCTTTTACTTCTACTGCTAAAGCATGTTTGATTTGTTGGCTCTATTATGGTGGTTTCATATGTCATTAGTACCACACTAATACTTTGGATTAAGCTTTGCTTTATTCGATTTGTCAGAATTGCTATAAAGAAACATATCTCTTCCTCTCTAATTTCAATTTTATTTGTCCTCAATTAGGTTACTAATATTCAATTTTAAGAACGATGAAACATAAGTAATCAAACAGGTTGTGATGAAATGCTTATGTAGCCGGGGAGTGCATAACTTTTAATTTTTCCAGTCGAATTGATTTGCGGGATGCTCCATTTACTAGCTAGATGCCTTGGTGTTTATTTGTACAACCTTTTTTTTTAAATCATTGTATCCCCCCTCCCCCCCTCCCCCCTTGACTTTAGGAAAGTAGTGCCTATTTCTTTAGATAATCTGTAATTTGGGAATTTATTGTTTCCTGTGAAGAAGCATTTAGTATAGTAAACATTGTTAAGATCTTCAATAATCATGTATTATTGTCCATCTTCGTCCATATATTTGGGATATGTGAGCTTGTGAAGACTACTTTTCTATGAGGAAAATGATATTGTAAGTATCTTAATTAAAATTTACATCTCATTACCATTTCACCTCTAGGTTAGGGTAAGGTATGCATACAGTTCACCAGTTTTAGACCTAACTATATGAGACGCTTGGTTACTTTGTTGGACAACACTAAGTATGTTGTTGTTGTTATGCATTTGCTCATATGAGTAGTAAAATCAACTGTCTTTCTAATGATAGCTACAGAGTAAATAAGAAAATGATAAAACTAATATGTTGTCGATATTAGAAGCTCTTTCTTTCTCTCCTACTCTCTTGTATCTGCGACAGGAATGGAAAGCAAAAGAAAACTCATTGTACTTGAAGGATACTAGCTTCCATGGATATTCGAAAACTTTTGTAGTTATTGGTGATATATTTGTATTGAAAATGAATGAGTGATACATTTGCGGTCAGATTATTGGTGATACATACATTTATTTCAAAATGAATGAGTGATACATTTGCGGTCAGATTATTGGTGATACATTTGTTGACAGTATAGGAGTAATACATTTTGCTATTAGATTATTGGTGATATATTTGTATTGGAAATGAATGAGTGATACATTTGCGGTCAGATTATTGGTGATACATACATTTATTTCAACTATAAAAATGTATCACTAATATAACTTCTTTAAACTAATGCAGACAATATTAATATGAAACACAAAACTTTCATAAACATTTAATATAAATCATATAAAAATCATAGAAATACAACCAAATGTATCACACATATTTCAGATATATCACATAGTAATCCTCCGCCGACAAATAATAATTCAAATAATAATTCAGATTTTCAGATGAATCACGTATTCAAATAATAATTCCTCTTCTCATCCTTCTCTTCTTATTTCACTTCCATCAACGACGTCGTATTAGTCTGCAACTCCGGCGTTTCACTGCCAAAAATTGGCGTAGGAGAGACAGCTTGAGAACCCCTGTCATCTCTTACCACTACTTCTTCACATAATTGACCAGAAATAAGCCGAATCTCCTTGCGAATGACTGAAACAGTCGCCGCACAAGTGTCAACATTACCACGATCGGACTTCTCAATTTTCATAATAGAATCCTTTGAAATATTAATTTCAGCCTCCACCTGTGAATTATAATGCATACAATTGCTAACAATCATACCATTATCATCAATTTTATCATTTAAAATAGTCTTGTGCACCAAATCCCATTTCTCATCCTACGACTGGGTTCTATTCTCCGACTCGATATGTTCATTTGAAATTTGAAAGTTGATTGGGGGTATTGCTGATTTTATAAATCTCATTAATTCATTATGTTACTGATTGTTAGTGATTTGCTCTACAGAATAAAAGACAATCTGTTACTTCCTTAAATAAATATCTAGTCAGTTTTAAATGTATCACTTTTTATATGTATCACCTTATAATATATGAATCATGATTTTAAAAAATTGGGATAAAATGTAACTAACCAAATAGTTGGGATAAAATGTAATATCACCTAAAGATTCAGGAATTTATGTAAGTCACCCATAAAATATAATGAAGATTCAAAAAACAATGCTAAGCATATTTTTTAACAACAATATTAAGTCTAATAAAAATAATTACATTTATATAGCCTTTAAAAAAAGTTGAAATTTTTTAAATAGCGAACTCGAACCCACAATTAAGTTTGCGTAAAAAAAAGTGGAAGCTTCTTAAATAGAAACATGAAACTATAATTAAGTCTTCCATAGAAACATTTTGCTAATTGTATCCCATTGCAAATCACGTCTTTCCTTGATTTTCTTCTTGAATTTATTTATTTTTATCTCTTCTACCTCTCACATCTCTTTCTCTCTCTATTCTCCTTTTTCTTTTTTTCTTTTTGTATTTCATAATTTTTTGTATCAAACTATATATTTTAAATAAATTTATCATTTGTATTTATACAATATAATCGTGAATATGTACAATTTATCATTTATATTTGTGGTTGTTGAATCTATCATATACAACTATGAAATATATCCTTTGATACAAATGTATCGTATTAGTATATCAAATTTGTCATTTGTATCTATATGGTTCAATTTCGATAAGCATGTATCGTTTAATATAAATGTATCATTCGTATTTGTTTAGATAAATTTGTATAAATAAATACAATTCGTATCAATGAATACAAATACAAGTATTCATAGAAAGAGAATCAATAATTTTTTGTCAATTATTTAAAAATACAATTTTAAATACAATAACGCAGTAAACTACACATAAAACTACAAAACAAATGAAACAATGAAAATATAAATAATGCAGTCAATTATAAATACAAATCCAATGATATAGTCAGCTATAAATACACATAAAAATATCACGACCTAAAATAGAGTACATGATTGATTACACCTGTCACACCCTCTAATACATGTAAGTCTATCCCAACCCCAACTTAATAACAAAAGTACATCAGAAGTGGAAAAAAAGATTAGAGTAATGCAAAAATACTTAAAGATGAAATATTAATTTAACGATACATTGGTTGTCATTAGTATAACCCTCTAATACAGAATGATGTCAATGATCTAAAGTATCTTAAATGCGGATAAAGTATAAAATAACTAAAGAGAGATTTCATTAAGCTCTGTAAAATATCTATCATTATCTCGATCTTCACAACGTCAATGCAGAGAAAACATAATATACAAGTTGCTACTCCAACCAATACCTGCACGGGATGCAGAAGAAAAAAAATAAAAATAAAAGTAAGAGTGAGTACAAAACACATGTATTCAACAAGAATCATCAATAGTTGACCGTAATCCAAAGTGATAGCGAGAGCTACCAGCCCAACTACCTAAGATTTTCTATTAATCTACAACTAGCAAATACACTGCTTCATCCTAACTTGGTATCCCAATACAAAAATCATAGAAATGTCAATTAATAGGGTAGGAAAATTAGTCAAGGTGAGTCAACACTAGTCATTTTATGACCAACTAATAAAATAAGTCATTTATAAGGGAGACTTACTAACATAGTATATTTGGCTCATTTATCATGCTCAACCAATAGTCTAGGATAAAATAGTGAGTGTATAATTATGTGTATATCATCCTACCAATAGGTCCGACACTATATTCTCTCTGATCAAGTCATATCGATACCCTATGTCTCATAATATCTTATCCTCCAAATCACTCAAGAGATGGTACAATATAATATAATGTAGTTAAATGAATGCTCAATACACAATACCACAAACAAGTTCAAATAATGATAATTGAAGATGAAAGTAAATAATCAATAATCAAAAGCAACATAAAAAAACTATGTACAAGTTAACAAATACGTAAGAAAAGTACAATGATACAATGCAATATAATACATTAAAATGAAATACAATGATGGTGAGATAATGATGATATAAGTCACCTCATGACTTTTGTAAACAACTTTCAAGCCTCAATGCTTTAGGACATGATCCATAGGTGATTCACAACCTATATACTTTCACAATCTCAATCGCATATCCCAATCAACCTTGCTAGGTAATGAGCACAATCAAGGATTTTATAAAGTATATTTTAAAATTAGTGTTTCCCAGTGGTACCTGATCTCATGAATATGTATGAATGAAAAAAAGATATAATGCTCACAACTAGTCATTATAAAGAAAATAACAAGTTCAGTATACATATAAATTAGCTTAGAATCAACTCAATATTATAATAATTCATGATATAAGCCCTTGCACGACACCACTGGAATAAATAGTCATGTAAGACCTCAATAGTATCATTTAGATCTAAGCCCCTTTCTATAGTATCGCGAATGATAAGGTAATTTAATACTCAAATAAGGATTATAATATCAATTTAAGCCCCTACTTGAGCAACACAAAAATTTAAACAATCCAAATAATATAATATATTGAAACTTACACAGAACTAGCTTATTCCATACAATAAGTCTCATCTTTTTCAAAGATGACATCATTCGACTAAATAACTAAAAGAGGAACAATGCTCGTTAACAATATGATCTAATAATAGATACTAAACTCTGATAATCACCTCAACTATACATTACAAGTCCATTTATACTCTAAGTATTTTCTAAACCTTAGTCATTCTATCAAATAATAATAATAACATAATTACCCCCTAGAAGGTCACTAAGCCTTGATCATCACAATAAAGTCCATTAAATACAATTCAAACTCTAAATATGTACCTACTTTTAATTTACTCTAGATCTATAAGTCATCCATCTACAGTCTATTCTAAACCTAATTATAAGTACCTAGAATAACTAAGATAAATATTATATAACTGTAATTTATCAAATGTTTCGACCCAAATCCATTGTGAATGGCACCCATAACTAAATCTCTAATGAGAAAACCAACTAACCCAAACCATCACCAAACATTTAATAAAAAATAGGCAGCTAAATCAATTCCATTGAATAAAATCAATAGTTAATATCATAACGAAAGTAAGAAATATAACAAATGCGAAAACCATTCCCTAGGACCTGAAAGACATCATGTCAAAATTCTAATAAATGTTAAAAGGTGGGAATGTAACCCCAAAAATGAATGTAATAACCGAGTTTGAAACAAATGGACCAAAAAACAGTAGATGAACCTATGGTATCCTAAAAGATGAACCTTACCCTTGAGTTCAGATATAGTTTAAATCACAGTTGAGGTATCAGTAGTCACTATAAAATGCTCTGCACTAAAAAAAGAAGACCATGTGTAATGTCAGCAAACAAGAAACAACGATGTGCCGGTAGGATCTTTAACCAACCAAAAATAAAAAATATGGACACATAACCAAAACTTAGTATAATAAGAAAACCATGAACCCTATCATGAAACTCTATATCATGTTTATAACACTTAGCCTTGTAACAAGTACAACATACAGTTTAGTAAATATAAGTCAAGTCAACTAGGGCCACCAATAGTACTCTAAGTCAACACCCATGACACAATTATCATCTAATTTATGTCCTAATTACATAAGTAATAAAAATATAGAGTTATGTCACAATTTTAATTTACCATGACCACATAACGATCCATAATTATAAAAATAATGGAAAATATCATGCATCTTGATTTATGTAAAGAAACCATATTTGTAAACTAAGCACATAAACTTGGTTCACTCAAGGAACCACTATATAATTAAGCCCAATTAACTCAAGGAACTAA
Source organism: Capsicum baccatum var. pendulum (assembly GCA_030864225.1). Lineage (NCBI taxonomy): Eukaryota > Viridiplantae > Streptophyta > Magnoliopsida > Solanales > Solanaceae > Capsicum > Capsicum baccatum. The sequence goes on along the minus strand of CM061555.1, from coordinate 194,083,929 downwards.
TATAATCATGAAATCATACAATCCTCGATTTACTCAAGAAATCATTACCCTTACATACCTTGTACACACATGCTAAGGGTCTTTTATATGCACCCACTAGTCATGACCTAAATAGGACAAGATCTGTCCATGTCCTAAATCCTAGACATCAAGTGCCTATCAACCTTATATTAATTAATTCTGTAGAGATGTCCAAATATCGATACATTCCACAAAAATGACAAATATCGTACCAATCACAGCCACAATGATAATAGAACAACACTTGTATAAATTAACAAGCTTTCATAGAAGTTCATTGTGTGCAACTAACAGTTAGGATATTATACAATCTTTCACTCACCTTGAACATGCATTGTAGAATAAATTCTAAGAATTATTTATCTTTCACACATAATACAAATTGGATTTCAACTACATTAAAATCATTCTCTACCTCAATCCAAGCTTGCACTACTCCATTATGCTTAATCTTTTCCTTTCTATGTCATTTACACTTGATCATGGTATAAAAATATGAACCCAATATATAATCAACCAAATGACCTACCATATCAAGGATTACAACCTAATCCCTAACCCCAAGGCCAAGTTCATAATTATTTCCCTCGTTCTAGAGTTATGCTAAAATAATTCACCTTAAACCTACCAATTTCATGGTTACCATGGTGAATTATTTTCATACAATAGTAAAATAATGATTAACAACTGAAACCCAAAGGTTTTACATCATTCCACTAGAAAATCTTTTAAATCATACTTAAACTCTCCCCAAAACCCATAAACTAGTGAATCTAAGGTTAATTAAATGAAAAACTGGTTAACGGGAATGTATTACTTACCTGTACATGGAAAATCAATGGAAACATAATGAAAATTGTCAAAATTGCCTAAGACCTTCCGCAAAAATGAGTTTAGAATAATAAACTCTAATAACCCGCACTTTGGGCTAAAATATAAACATCATTCCTATGCGTATAGACCCAAACTAAATGATTCCATGTTAATATATATGTAGTGATCACTCTTATAGTGTGGAAAAACCTTTGAATATGAATTGAGGTCACAAGAATTCCTTAACTCTAAGATGAGTTGAAAATATTTCAAATGATTAAGTCTTAGTGGACGTTTCAACTTGAGTCAACTTCTTGCATATAATGAATTAGAGGGCCTACTATATATCAAATGAAAGGTCTTCAAAGTAGGTTTCCAATGATACCAATTTTACCTAAATTCGATACCCGATCAAAAAGTTATGACTCTAGAGAATGGAGTGCGTCGCCTAACACATATCCTATGGCTACTAGAAAACTTAGGCGAAAGGCTAAGCGCCACCAAGACTATCTTAGGCAATGGGAAATTGTAACACCCCGAGTCTATACCCCGTACGCTACATGGTGCTCATAATCTCAAAATACCATAAGCTTACCCATGACTGGTATCTGCTGCAATAACTAAATAATAGAACTATAATATGCAGAAATTAGGTAAAAAATATGAGATAAGGTTTAATACTATAATAAAACTGCATATGGTATAATAAATACCAAATTTGATATATCTGTCTGAAAATACTCTAGTCAGAAAAATCCTCTAAATTGTTGAAAATATGGAGTGGATTGGACAAGTCCCCAACTAACTTTGAACTACTGAAATAATCATCATGTCCTTAAAACTAGGAGGACTTACCACTAACTCTGTCAGCTGAATATCTGAATTGCTAAGTATGATCGGAAGCCCTGGCGTCTGAACCTATGATATAAAATATCATAGCACAAAAGAAAGATATGCGTCAGTACTTTGAATATATTGGTATGCAAAATGAGGTATGCAGAAATACATGGGTTTATTTGCAAAAAAAATACTGACTGAATGATATGAATGTAACTGAATAGGAGTATATGTATGAATACATATACTAAAATTTGAGGTCGTGATAACACTGGATACTGAGTTCTGAATTACTGATTTACGGATATTTGAGTTTACTGATACTGTGTAGCTAATAACTGAGTAAATGGATCTGACAGTCTTGATCCTATGGAACTATATTGAGTTTCGTACTAAACTGAGTGACTGTATCCGATAGTCCTAAATCTGTAGAACTGAACTGAGTTCTATTGTGAGACTGAAACTAAAATTGAGACTGTGGGAAGTATTCATCTAACCAACATGCCCCTTTTTGAATAGATTGGGGTCGAACCTATAACCCCTGTTGGAAGGGTGTCAGTACCGTTCCATGAGTAAAGAAAAACTTTGAGTTAACCCTTTCTGATAGAAAGCTCTTTCGTTAACCCTCGCTGGCAGGAAAACTCATATGAGATGTATCAACCCTAATATGGTAGAAGGATATCTCAACCTATGTTGGCTATCTAGTTCTATAATGCAGGGACTGATACTAAGGTTCAAACCCTCTATTGACAGGAATTCCCCCATCCCTGGGTTCGCTTGGTGTTGAATCCTACTCCCAACTAAATAGACACGAAACTGATCCCTAGTTTATACTAGGCTTGACTGAACTTTTACTAATTATATTGTCTAACTGAAGTGAATTGAATTTACTGTGTTCCGTTGACTGACAAAATACTATTGAATTCTATTAATTGACTGAATTTGCTAAGGTATTGGACAGATACTGAGTTATTGAGTTTTTCCTGAGTTCTGTAACTTATTGAGAGTACTACTGATCGTGACATAACTGATACTATCCTAAGACTGGACAGATACTGAGTTACTGAGTTTTTCCTGAGTTCTGTAACTGATTGAGAGTACTACTGATCGTGACATAACTAATACTACCCTAAGACTGACCCTGGATCTAGGTAATTAGCTAAATTTTTGGGTATTAAATAACCCCAGGACTCGATAGCATAAATTATAAGACATGGAATAATCTTGAAACATGGTAAATAACTACTTGGTCATCATTCATTCATTGGGACATTCTAGCAAACACTTGCATGACATGAACTTGAATAAATGCTAACATGATATAATTTCATTATTTAATTCTCATGAACAGCTCATCAAACACTTGGAAGTCTTTGTATATGCACATAGTACTAATCAACACATGAGCATCACAATGTCAAGGCTTTAACATGAATTCACATGATACTACACACATAATAGTTTTTTTTTTACATAAATCTTGCACTTAATCATGGAACAGAAATCCAATAAACATTATAATTATGAATACACTTCAATCCAAATCATGGAAATCATAAAATCAAGCTAATTGAAGTTTAAAAGAGTTTCTTGGACTCCAAGGGTGGAAGGAACCCTTAGATGAACACTTGACATACCTTGGTTGCTAAATTTTTGAAGAAAAGTGGTGAAACCTTGAGCCTTGGCTTTGAAATTAAATCACCTAGCGTTCTAGTTCTTGAGCAATTTGAGAGAAAGTAAGTATATTTTTCTTAATATAGGCTGAATCTCATTTTTTAGGGGTGAATAAGGGTAGGAAAAAGACTCTAATACCCCTGAGGATGCGACCCTATACTTACTAAAAATCAAAATGTCAATGCGCAGACCAAAGTGCTGCATGGTTGGCATCAACGTGATGTCTAACACACCATATTGAGTCCGCGCGTTGGTTCACTGGAAATTGCCACTGGGAGACAAGGAAAAATATTGATCGATTCGATGGCGATGCGGCGCACCAAAATTGCGTCAATTCGCTGTTTTGGATTCCTAAATGTGGTTCAAACGATGTCTAAAAAATACGAAAATCATCCAAAAACACCTACTGACATTCTTGATCATGAATCAACCTAAAGATTGTCAATTTAAGGTCATAGAGGCCGCAAAATACAGTTGACAACTTACAAAGGACAAAATAATACTAAGTATAAATACTTAGCTAGAATTTTATAAGTCTGGGACCCCTTAGCAAGCTTAAAAGATTGAGTTGAGCTTAGGATTTTATGGGGTCTTACAATATCTCCCTTTTCGAAACATTCATCCTCGAATATGACTGATTAAATTGAGAATTCTGATAGACTGGCTTTAGACAGTAGACATACACAACTGAAGCATGATTTCATCACTGAAATTACTAATGTACTAAATTATCATACTAAACATGCATATCTGATGCATGAGTACATGACTGAACTGATTCGTGAATGCATGACTGAGTATGCAACGTTAATTGATACCAAGTTGGTAGATATATCTGAACATGAGACTGAGTAAATTCAAAGGAAAATAGTTACCTTAAACTAAGTCTGAATTTGCGGAGAAGAGGTAAGTATACTTGGTCTGCATGTTTGCCTCTGTTTCCCAAGTAGCTCTCTCAACGGACTAATTCCTCCAAAGAACTTAGACTAGAGGGACTTGTTTTTTCCTTAGTCTGCAAATCAGATAATCAAGGATTTCGACTAGGATCTCTTCATAAGAGAAGATGTCCTGAATATCTATGGCCTCAATAGGGACTACGACTGGTGGATCACCTATGCATTTCTTTAGCAAGGAGACATGGAACACTAGATACATTGAAGCTAAGTCTGAAGGCAACTTAAGCTCATAATCTACCTTTCTAAAACGGCTGAGAATTCGGTAAGGAACAATATATCGGGGACTGAGTTTCCCCTTCTTACCAAACCTCTTCACTCCTTTCATATGAGAGATTTTCAAATACACAAAATCATAAATCTCAAACTCGAGAACCTTTCTACGTACTGTGCGTACAATTTTTGTTGGCTCTAAGATATTTTAAGACTTTCCCTGATCAACTAAACTTTCTCTAAGGTATCAAATACCAAGTCAGTCCCTACCACTATGGCCTCATCCACTTCAAACCAACTAATGGGAGATCTACACCTCCTCCCGTAAAGCGCTTCAAATGGAGCCATCTGAATGCTGGAATGATAACTATTGTTATATACAAATTCAATCAAAGGTGAGTGGTCATCCTAGCTATTTTTAAAGTCTATCACACACGCTCACAACATATTTTCTAATGTCTGAATGGTCCTTTCTGATTGACCATCTGTCTGAGGGTGAAAGGTTGTACTAAGATTAACTCGGTTACTAAGACCCTTTTGGAATGCATTCCAGAAATGAGAGGTGAACTGGGTACCTCTATCTGAGATAATGGATAGTAGAACACCGTGCAATCTGAACAACTCCCTGATGTAGAGTTTGGCATAATCCTCGGCTGAATAATAGGTATAGACAGGTATGAAATGAGCTGATTTGGTCATCCTATCTACAATGACCCAAATTGAATCATGCCGACGACGAGTACAAGTCAAACCCGTCACAAAGTCCATATTCACTTCTTCCTATTTCTAGGTGGGAATGCTAAACTCCTGCATGGACCCACTAGGCTTCTGAAGGTTAATCTTAACCTGCTGACATATTGAGCACCTAACCACAAACTCTATAATATCTCTCTTCATCCCACTTCACCAATAGATCTCCCACAAATCACGGTACATCTTAGTGGCCCCTGGATGAATAGAGTAGTGCACACCATGCACCTCTGTAAGAATTCACTGCCTCAAGTCATCTATACCTGGCATACATAGCCAACTTTGACAACATAACACATTATCTCCCCCTTAGGAGAAAACCCTATCTTCTAATCTCTGATTGATTCCTTTAACTTGACTAAACTAGGATCTATATCTTTCTTTTCCTCTATCTCAAAAACAAGGGATGATTTTGAACTACTCTATACCCATACAATACCTTCTGATGAATCGACTAAGAAAACACCTAGTTGGGCAAACTAATAAACTTCCTGAGCTAACTGCTTATTGCCATCCTCTATATGAGCAATACTTCCCATAGACATCCTACTAAGAGTATCAACCACTACATTGGATTTACCCCGATGATATAGGACACTCATGTCATAATCTTTCAACAACTCCAACAACCTTATCTGATAGAGGTTTAGGTCTTTCTGAGAGAATATATACTGCAAGATCTTATGGTCAGTGAATATATCAATGTGCACCCCATACAAATAGTGCCTCCAAATATTTAAGGCAAAAACTACTGCTGCTAACTCAAAATCATGAGTAGGATAGTTCTTTTCATGGGGTTTAATCTATCTGGAGGCGTAGGCAATTACCTCACCTTTCTGCATCAATACATACCCCAAATTGACCCTGGAGGCATTAGAATATACCACAAACCCATTTGAACCATCTGGTAGGGTCAAAACTGGAGCTATAGTGAGTCGAGTCTTCAACTCCTAAAAACTATTTTCATAACAATCTGACCACTGGAATTTGACTTTCTTCTAAGTCAATCTGGACATAGGGGATGTAATAGATGAAAATCCCTTAACAAACCATCGATAAAAGCCATCCAATCCCAAGAAACTCCTGATATCTAATAGAGAGATGGGTTGGTGTTTTGGGAGTCTACTCTAATGCCATCACCAGAAACGATATGGCCAAGGATGTCTACTGACCTTAGAAAAAATTCGCACTTACTAAATTTGGCAAATAGCTGATAATTTTTGAGATTCTATAATACTATTTTGAGATGGTCTACATGATTATGCTTACTGTGGGAGTAGACAAGAATGTCATCTATGAAGACTATGATGAGCATGTCTAAGTACTGCTTGAACACACGGTTCGTCAAGTCCATGAAAGCTGATGGGGAATTAGTAAGACCAAAGGAGATGACTAAGAATTTTAAGTGACCATACTGAGTCCTGAAGGCTATTTTTGGGATATCACATTCTCTGACTCTGAGCTGATGATAGCCTAATCTGAAGTCTATCTTAGAAAAGTAACTGGCACCCTGAAGTTGGTCAAACAAGTCATCAATTATGGGAACTGGATACTTGTTCTTGACTGTGACTTTATTTATCTGACGTTAATCAATACATATTCTGAGAGAACCATCTTTCATATGCACGAATAAAATTAGGGCACACTATGGGGACACACTGGGTATGATAAATCCTTTATCTAGGAAATCCTTTAACTGTTCTTTTAATTATCTGAGTTTTATTAGAGCCATTCTATATAGTGGAATAGATATGGGATGAGTATCTGGAAGAAGGTCTATTCCGAAGTCGATTTCCCTTTTTGGAAGAACTCTGAGAAAATCTTTGGGAAACACATTTGGGAATTCATATGCTACTGACAGTAATTCAAGAGTAGGGGTTTCTAAACTAGAGTCTTTGACTTGAACGAGATAGTAGACACATCCCTTAGATATCATTTTTATTTCCCTTAGGTAAGAAATAAGTCGACCCTAAGTGCTGAAGTACTACCTCTCCACTCAAGGATGGGTTCATTCGGAAACTGAATCTAGAAAATTCTATTTCTACGGTCGATTGAGGCATAACAGAAATGAAGCCAATCTATGCCGAGAATGATATTAACTGTCATCTCTAATTTGACTAAGTCTGCTAAAGTGACTTTCTAAGATACCATAACAGGACAGTTTCTATATACCCACCGAGCTATGATAGATTTACCCACTGGGGTAGAGACTGAGAAAGGCTATGCTAGGATTTTGAGATTGACTCTGAAGTCAACAGCTATATTAGGAGTAACAAAGGACAAAGAAGCTCCTAGGTCTAGCAAAGCATAAACATGTAAATGATAAAATTAGAATGTACCAGGGACCACATCAGGTGAAGTCTCCTAATACTGTTGGGACTGAAGTATGTAGAGTCTATTTAGGCACTGCCCACTAGTGGCATTGGATGTGGCACCCTGCTGATTTGGGCGATCGAACTGAGCTGGGGGATAGTAATGATGACTCTGAGAACCCACCTGAGGACACTATCTGACCCTATGGCATGGCTTACCACATCCAAAAAAGACATCACTGCCAGCTCTATAGATACTCGGGTGTTTTCTGCCATACTTTTAACAAAGGGTATTGGTTCAGGCACTACTAACACTGCCCTGGGATTTAGGACTTGACACCCTATCTCTGTTGCTATCTTTGAATTTTGGCACAGGAGAACTAACTGAGGACGGAGCTAGAACTGAGGATTTTGGGTGGAATTGAGAACGATTCCCACCCTTTGACTTAGGCTGAGAGAAGCTGAAACTACCTGTTATCGTTCTCTTGTTCTCCCTCTCATTCTCTTTATTCTTAGCCTTCTCTATCTACTGAGCATAGACAATGAGCCTGGATATGTCCATCTCCTTAATCAATACTGTGGTCCTACACTTCTTGACCATACTATTAGACACGCCCAACAGAAACTTACTCATCTTAGATCTGCTATCTGCTACCACATAAGGAGCGTAACTAGATAATTGAGTAAAGTTAAGAGAATAATTTTGTACCGTTATGTTACCCTGCTTTAGATTTTAAACTCCAAAACTTTCGCTTCCATCAAAACTAGCAGGAAGAACCTATCAAGAAAAGCAACAACAAACTTTACCCATTCTTGGGCCCTATATCTACGACCCTTTCTACTTTTCACTATTTAAACCATGAGTGTACCATATTCTGTAACTGATATGAAACTAACTTAGTGCTCTCAATAGATATCACCCCCATAATATCTATAACTTTCTTGACCTAATCAAGAAACTCCTGAGGGTCCTCATCTGACTTAGACCCTATAAAAGATGAAGGGTTCATACGGGTGAGATCCCAAATCCTGGATGCAGTAGTATTGGTCACTGGATTGGCTAAAATAGAAGTAGGGCATTCATTTTAGGCTGCCATAAAATAAGCTAGGGTGGTAAAAGATGCTCTAAATTCAGCATGGAAGACGTGTTCGTCCAGAGCATCTGGATGGATGGGCTAGGGTTCTGGCTTGTCTCTCATTCCTCTTGCCTTTGTCCTCTTTGGAGGTATATTTTGTAAATAGAAGAGAAACTTGGATTAGATGGAGAGTTTAACTGGAGCCCAAGATCACTCGCACGACATGAATACTGAAAGAAGGGAAAATTTTCCTAAAACACCTCATAGCCTTCTGTCCATAAGTGTGGCACGCTATACACCCATGCACAAGATTCTACTAGATGCGACTTTCAGACTTTCTAGGACTCTATTGAACCTTAGGCTCTGATACCAAGTTTGTAATGCCACGAGTTTGTACCTCAGATGCTACATGGTGCTCAAAATCCCGAAGGATCACAAGCTAACCCATGACTAGTACCTGCTGCAATAAATGAATAATAGTGCTGTAATATTAAAAAATTAGGCAAAAAACATGCCATAAGGTTTTTAATACTATAATAAAACTAAATACAGTATAACAAATACCAAATCTGATATATTTTTACCAAATCTGATATATTTTTTCTGAAAATACTCTAGTTTGAAAATCCTCTAAACTGTCTGAAATATAGAGGTGATGGGAAAAGTTCCCAACTAACTCTGAACTACTAAAATAAGCTGAATTACTGAAATAATTATCATTTTCTCAAAACTAAGAGGACTCACCACTAACTCTGTTAGCTGAATATTTGAAATGCTAAGTATAATCAGGAGCCCGTGCATCAGAACCTATGATATAAAACATCATAGCACAAAATAAAGTTATGCATTAGTACTTAGATTGTATTGGTATACAAAGTGAGGTAGGTTGAAATTCATGGGTTCATATGCATGAACAATACTGACTAAATGACATAAATATAACTTAATGAGAGTACTTACATTTATATGTATACTGAAATCTCAGGTTGTGATAACACTGGATACTGAGTTTTGAATTACGAATTTACTGATATCTGAGTTAATTGATACTATATAGATGATAATTGAGTGACTGTATCTGATAGTCTTGATATTGTGGAACTATACTAAGTTCCATACTGAACTTAGTGATTGTATCTGATAGTCCTGAATCTGTAGAACTGAATTGAGTTCTATTTTGAGACTGGAACTAAAATTAAGACTGTGGAAGGTAATTATCAAACTGACATGCCATTTTCTATAAAGATTAGGGTCAAAACTATAACCCCAGTTGGAAGAGTATCATTACTATGCCACGGGTAAAGATAAGTTGTGAGTTAACCCTCTCTAATAGGAAGCTCTTTCATCAATCCTTGCTGGTAGGAAAACTGGTATGGGATGTATCAACCCTAATCTAGTAAGAGGATATCACAACCTATGCTGGCTATATATTTTTGTAATGTAGTGATTGCTACTAAGGGTCAAACCCTCTACTGGTAGAAATGCCTCCATCCCTGGGTTCACATGATACTGAATCCTACTCACAACTGAATAGACAGTGAACTGATCCCTAGTTCATACTAGGTTTGACAGAATTGTTAGTGATTATACTGTGTAACTAAACTAAACTTAGTTCACTGAGTTCCATTAACTGATGGAATACTACTAAATTTTGTTAACTGATTGAATTTACTAAGGTTTGAACTGAATACTGAACTGGACTTGACTGATATTGAGTCTACTAAGTTTTTCTTGAGTTCTATAACTGACTGAGAGTTTTATTGATCGTGACATGATTGATACTATCCTGAGACTGACTATGGCTCTAGGTAATCAGCTAAATTATCGTGTATTAAATACCCCAGGACATGATAGCATAAATTATAAGGCATGACACAATCTTGAAACATGATAAATAACTACTTGATCATCATTCATTCATTGGGACATTCTAGCAAACACTTGTATGACATGAACTTGAATACATGCTAACATTATACAATTTCATTATTTAATTCTCATGAACAACTCATCAAACACTTAGAAGGAATTGTATATGTATATAGTACTAATCAACATATGAACACTACAATATCAAGGATTTAACATGAATTCACATGATACTACATGCATAATAGTTGTTTTTAAATAAATCTTGCACTTAATCATGAAAGAGAAATCCAATAAATATTATAATCATAAATACACTTGAATACAAATCATGGAAAGCATGAAATCAAGCTACTTGAAGTTTGAAAGAGTTTCTTGAACTCCAAGGGTGGAAGGAACCCTTGGATGAACACTTGAAATGCCTTGGTTGCTAAATTTTGAAGAAAAATAGTGAAACCTTGAACCTTGGCTTTGAAATTAAATCACCTAGGGATCTTGTTCTTGCGGAATTTGAGAGAAAGTAAGTATATTTTTCTCAATATAGGATGAATCTCGTGTTTTATCAATGAATAGGGGTGGGAAAAAGACCCTAATAACCCTAAGGACGCGACTTTTTACTTATTAAAAAATGCACTATCGACGTGCGGACCAATGCTCTGCATCATTGGCATCGGCATGATGGCTAACGTGCCACATCAAGTCCACATTGGTTTACTAGTAATTGCCACTAGGATCCAAGTAAAAATATTGATCAATGAAATGGCCACCGCGCCATGCCGAGGTTACGTTGATTCACTATTTTGGATTTGCAAATTTGGTTCAAACGAGGTCTGAAAAATATGAAACTCATTGGCAACTCCTAGTGACATTCCTGATCATGAATCAATCTAAAGATTGACAATTTAAGGACATGGAGGCCGCAAAATAGAGTTTCCAACTTACGAAGGCCAAACTAATTCTAAGTCTGAATACTTAGCTTGAATTTTCCAAGTCTAGGACCCCTTAGCAAAAGTAAAATATTTAGTTGAGCTTAAGATTTTGTGGGGTCTTATAGCAATACGGTGCATACATTATGGCCCAAGCGGCGTAAACACTCTATTTTTGAGTTATTTTGAGGGCAACGAAGTTATTTGGCACTCCTTAAACGTCCCTAAACATAAAATTACAAAATTAATAGCTCCTACTCAATTTTTTACCTATTAACATCATAATTTCATCATCTAAGAAAACAAGAGGAGAAATCAACTAGGTTTTGGACAATCAAGCTTAAAGGTCCAATCTTTTTGAAATTTCTTCACAACTAAGGTACATAGAGTTTTCGTAAATTACATGGGATTGTTGAAAACACATTGAATAAGGTTTAAAGTTACAAATATCATAATTTATAAGGGGTTTTTGGAATTTTCATTTGTAATTATGCATTATGAACTCTTTACATGGTATTATTGTTTTGGTTTTGCGGCCTTTCCCCTAAATGGATTTGTACTCGTATATACGTATGGATGAAATTGAGATTGGATTTTTAATCTAGAGCATAAATAATTATAATCCATCTCTTGTTAATAAGCTTTTTGTTTTTATGCGTTATGACCCATTTAAATTGCATTTAGAGAAGCTAGATACAAATGTCTTAATTATTGTTTATGACTAGATTATAGTTTTGAATTGAGGAGAGAGTGATTTTACATGTTGATAAATGTTGAAGAAATATAGGAAAAGAGTTGCATTTTTTGTGACAAACTTCATGACCACCACATGTTTTGTTGAAATGTTGAAAAGAGTGACCTTTGAATAATTTGATAAATGTTTTGAAGTATGAATTTTCATAAATTGTTGGAAATATGATGGTCCAAACCTTTTTCTTGAAAGAAGAGAATTTACTTTGATATTTTATGGCTCAGAAGTATGACTTGCAATTCTTGGTGTGACGACACCAACCCAGATAATGCCATAATAGATTCAGACCATAATAGAAGTCAGATTTCACTTATAGTTTTAGAATGTGAGTTTTGAATGATGAATTTTTAGAAAATGTTAAAATAGGATCAAGAGATGTTAGGTGGTTACCCGAAGAAGGCATGAGTTCAGAAAACTCATTACCTAAAATCGTGTTTTGCCAATGTGGGTTATTTTATCCCTAACTATATGCTCGTTTAGTGCCCCATGGCATATCAAAATCAAAATCAGAAACTCCATCTCTTGTGGTAAACTAGGGTTGGTGGCTTGTCCACCGAGTGAAGTCCGGACTCAGTATAGCCCTTGGGGTCATAGAATTGTATGGTGTACCACGTAACTCAAAAGTAATACAAAGATTAGAACTGCATTGTCAAAAGTATTTTAAGATCATTGAAATTATCCATGTGCTTTTAACTATTTCATGCATGATGTTTTAGACTTGCTCTCATCTATATTATCGATATGTAAACACATTATTTTGGATTTCTCTGTATACTAGTACATTTTTATTGAGCCCCTATATTTCGGGGTCTGAGGCTTCTATACCACCGAGATTGTTCATCCTCTAGGAGGAACATTGGTGGTACAAAGTCCTAAGCTAACTCCTCGGTGCCACCACCACTTCCTAAAGTTACTACTTCATCCACTGGAAGTAGTCACAATTAGTTGTATACTTTGTCTAATCACCAGGATATAGAGGCTTTACCGAATGTTGTCATGGGTATATTACAAATCTTTTCATGCAATGTATATGTGTTACTAGACCCAAGGTCTACTTTATCTTATGTGACTATATATTTGGCAGTTAGTTTTGGCTTTGAGCCCAAAACTATTCCAGAACCCTTCTCTATTTTTACTTCTATTGGTGACTCTGTTGTGGCTAAGAGGGTGTAAAAAAATTATTTTGTGTGTGTCTATAATCGTGATATTATGGTAGATCTTGCAGAGCTTGATATGATTGACTTTAATTCTATTTTGGAAATTGATTGACTGTATTCTTGCTATGCCACCCTAGATTGTAAAATATGAAAGGTCACTTTCTCCTTTCCGAATGAATTAGTGATAGAGTGGGAGGGGTATTCTTTAGAGCCTAAAGGGAAATTCAACTATTATCTCAGAGCCTGTAAACTTATATCTAAGGGCTATTTGTATCATTTGATTTAGGTACAAGATTTTAATACTGAGAGTCCTTCTCTCCAGTCTATCCATATAGTTATGAATTTTTGGAAGTTTTTCCTGATGATCTCCCAGGGATACCAACTGATAGGGAGATAGATTTTGGCATTGACTTATTGCCGAACACTTGTCCTATTTCTATCCCGCCATATAGAATGGCACCTATAAAATTGAAAGAATTGAAAGAACAGTTAAATGATCTTCATAACAAGGGCCTCATCTGTCCTAGTGTTTCTCCCTAGGGTACACCTGTACTCTTCGTGCGCAAGAAAGATGGTTCCCTTCATATGTGTATCGACTACCATCAGTTAAATAAGGTTAATGTTAAAAACAAATACCCTCTTTCTAGAATTGATGATCTCTTTGACCATTTTTAGGGTGCTAAGTGTTTATTAAAAATAGACCTTCATTTGGGGTATCATCAGTTTAAGGTTAGGGAGACTGATATTCCCAAAATATCTTTTCAAAATTGATATGGCCATTATGAATTCTTAGTTATGTCCTTCAAAATATTTAATGCCCCTGCTGCTTTCATAGACCTAATGAATAGGGTGTTCCATTGGTTTTTAGATCTATTTGTCATAGTATTTATTGACAACATTTGGTCTACTATAAGAATGAGGAGGATCATGCCAGTCACCTTCTAATTATCCTTCAGACCCTGAAAGATCATAAATTGTATTCAAAATTTTCCAAGTGTGAATTCTGGCTTAGTGTTATTGCTTTCTTGGGCCATATTATGTATAGTGGGGGAATTAAGATTGATCCCCAAAATATTTAGAAAGTGAGGAAATGGCATAGACCCACGACTCCAACCAATATTTGGAGCTTCTTGGGTTTGGCAGGGTATTATAGAAGGTTCGTAGAAAGTTTTTCTTCCATAGTTTCTCCACTTACATGGTTGACTCAGAAAAAAGTAAAATTTGTGTGGTCTGACTCTTGTGAGAGTAGCGTTGAGAAATTAAAGGACAAGTTGACTACTGCGCCTATTTTGGCCCTTCCCAAAGGTATAGAGGGTTTTATTGTGTATTGTGATACATTCTGGGTGGGACTTGGATGTGTACTTATGCAGCATCATAAGGTGGTAGATTATGCATCTCGGTAGTTAAAGGTGCACGAGCAGAATTACCCCACCCATGACTTGGATTTGGAAGCAGTGGTGTTTGCACTTAAGATATGGCGCCATTATTTGTATGGTGTACATGTTGACATATTTACTGACCATAAAAGTTTACAGTATGTTTTCTCACAGAAAAAACTTAATATCAGGTAGAGAAGTTAGATATAATTGTTAAAGAACTATGATATGAGACTGCACTATCATCCAGGAAAGGCACATGTAGTAGCCAATGCCTTTAGCATGTTGTCAATGGGCAGTCTTTCTCATGTTGAGAATGGGAAAAGAGAGAAAGTAAAAGATATTCACCGTCTTGCAAATCTATGGATTAGACTTTTGGATTCCGAAGATGGAGAAGTAATTGTTCATGAGATAGTTAAATCTTTCCTATGTGCTGAAGTTAACGAAAAATAGGTTGAAGACCCCATCTTTATGAAGATTAAAAATGATGTTGGTCAATAGAAGGTGATGGCGTTTGAAATTGGCGGTGATGGGATTTTAAGATATCAGGGTAGGCTATGTGTACCGAATGTGGATGGTTTACGAGAGAGAATTCTCGATGAAGATAACACTTTGAGGTATTTTGTTCACCCAAGCTCTACTAAAATGTATCATGACCTTAAGGCAATATATTGGTGGAACAATATAAAGTGTGATATTCCTGATTTTGTTTCTAAGTGTTTGAATGTCAACAAGTCAAAGTGGAACATTTGAGACCCGGTGGTACTGCCCAAGAGATATCCTTGCCTATGTGGAAATGGGATATTATCAATATGAATTTCATCACGGGACTTCCGAGGTCCCAAACCTAATATGATTCCATTTGGGTGATTATAGACCGGATGACCAAGTCAACCCACTTTCTTCCTGTGAGGACTAAATATTTGGGAGATGATTATGCCAAGCTGTACATTGAGGAAATAGTTTTCTTTCATAAGGAACCAATATCCATTATATTCGATCAAGGTATGCAATTCTCTTCACAGTTTTGGCAGTCTTTTCAGAGGAGTTTAGGTACCCAAGTGAACCCGAGCACTACTTTCCACCCTCAAAATTATGGGAAAGTTGAACGCACCATTCAGACCATTGAGGATATGTTAATATCCTATGTGATTGACTTTAAAGGTAGTTGGGTAGATCATTTACCATTGATAGAGTTTTCCTATAATAATAACTACCATATTAGTATTCAGATGGCTCTTTTTGAAGCACTTTATGGAAGGAGATGTAGATCACTAATTGGGTGGTATGAAGTGGGTGAAACCCAGTTATTTTGGCCTGACCTTATTCATCAGGCAATAGATAAGGTGAATATCATTAGAGAATGACTTAAGACAGCTCAGAGTCATCAGAAATTCTATGACGAAGTTAGGAGGAAGGAGTTGGAATTTGATGTTGGTGATTGGGTATTTCTCAAAGTCTACCCGATAAGGGAGTCATGCATTTTATAAAGAAAGGAAAGATTAGTCGTCATTGTATAGGACCGTACCAGATTATGAAGAAGAACTGTGGGGTTGCCTATGATTTAGATTTGCCCGCTAGCCTGGCCTCTATTCATCCTATATTTCATGTGTCCATGTTGAAGAAGTGCATTGGAGATCATTCCCTAGTGTTGAGAAGTAAGGAAATAGCTTCAATTAAAGTGATGTGGAGGAATCAAAAAGCAGAGGAGGCTGCTTGGGAGTCAGAAGATGATATTCGGGCGAGGTACCTGACTCTTTTCGAGGCCTTGGATTGTGTTTTAGAAGGTATAAAAATATCCTATACTACTATTTTTCTTTTATTTAGTTGTTAAACTCGTGCTCGTCGTGTTTTGATTCATTATTCTGGGATGAATGATCCTAAGAGGGGATAATGTAGCAACCCACACTTCGGGCTAAAATATAAATGTCGTTCCTACGCATATAGACCTGAATAAATGATTCCATGTTAATATATTTGTAGTGATCACTCCTATAGTATGGGAAAACCTTTGAATATGAATTGAGGTCACAAGAATTCCCTGATTCTAAGATGAGTTGAAAATATTTCTATCGATTAAGTCTTAGTGTACGTTTCAACTTGATTTAAATTCCATCTAAAATAAATTATTACAAATAATGAATAATAGGGCCTACTGTATATCAAATGAAAGGACTTCAAACTATCTTTCCAAGAATACCAATTTCGCCTAAATTCGATACCCGAGGGAAAAGTTATGACTTTGCAAAGTGGAGTGCGTCGCCTAACACATCGCCTAAGGTTACTGGAATTCTTAGGGGATAGGCTAAGAGCCACCTAGCCTAGATTAGGCGATGGACAATGTGCAGCCTAGCCTAACTTAGGCGATGGGCAATGCGCCGTATACCTTATGGCCCAAGCGATGTAAACACTCCATTTTAAAGTTTTTTAAGGACAATTAAGTCATTTTTCACTCCTTAAACATCCCTAAACATAGATTTACAAAATTAATAGATCCGAATAAAATTTTTACCCTATTAACATCATAAGTTCATCATCTAAGAATACATGAGAAGAAAATAACTAGGGTTTGGACAATCAAGCTTAAAGGTCCAATCTTTTTGAAATTTCTTGATGAACTCTTTGCAAATAAGGTATGTGGGTTTATCCTAAACGACATGGTCTTGTTGAAAACACATTGAATAAGTTTTAAAGTTATAAAGATCATGAATTTATAATGGAGTTTTATAATTTGCATTTGTAATTATGCATTATGCACTCTTTAAATGGTATTATTATTTTAGTTTTGAGGCCTTTCTCCTAAATTGATTTGTACTCGTATATACGTATGTATGAAATTGAGATTAAATGTTTAATTAAGAGAATGAACAATTATAATCCCTCACTTGTTCCTAAGCATTTTGTTTTCGTGCGTTATGAGCCATTTAAATTACATTTTGAGAAGCTAGATACAAATGTCTTGATTATTGTTTATGACTTGATTATAATTTTTAATTTAGGAGAGAGTGCTTTTACATGTTGATAAATGTTGAAGATATATAGCGAAAGAGTTGCATATTTGTTCACAAACTTCATGACCACCATATGTTTTGTTGAGAGGTTGAAAAGAGTGGCCTTTGCATAATTTAATAAATGATTTGAAGTATGAATGTTTGTAAATTATTGGAAGTATGATCGTCCAAACCTTATTCTTGAAAGAAGAGACTTTAGTATGATATTGTATGGCTCCGAAATATGACTTGTAAGTCTTGGTGTGATGACACCAACCCAGATAATGCTATAACAGATTCAGACCATAATAAAAGTTAGATTTCACTTATATTTTTAGAATGTGAGTTTTGAATAATGATTGTTCAGAAAAGGTTAAAAATGGGCTCAAGAGATGTTTAGAAAACTCATTGCCTGAAACTATGTTTTGCTGATGTGGGTTATTGTATCCCCAAGAGGGATTATACACTAGTATAGTGTCTTATGGCGTATTAGAATCAGAATCAGAAACTCCAATTCTTGCGGCAAACTTGGGTTGGGGGCTTGGCCGCTGAGTCAAGGGTGGACTCCATATATCCCGTGGGTTCATAGAATTGTAGGGCGTACCACCTAACTAAGAAGTAATACAAAGATTAGAACTTCATTGTCAAAATCATTTTAAGATCATTGAAATTGCCTATATGCTTTTAACTATTTCATGCATGATGTTTCAGACTTGCGCTCATCTATGTTATCTATATGTAAACACATTATTTTGGATTGCTCTACATACCAGTACGTTTGTATTGACCCCCTATATTTCAGGGTATGAGGTTCAGTCCATAGGTCCTGCTAAGCCGTAGATCTATCAGATAGAAGTGTGCAGTTGATGAGACTTTTTTGTTTCGGAAGGCTTATTTTTAGAACATTATTATTTCATTTTGGTTTTGGGTCTGACTGGGGGCCTTCTCCCGATTTTAGACAAGTTATTATATTCTGATGTATTAGAGATTTCACAGACTGAGATGGATGTTATCTAGATACTTATTGATTTTATTCTTTATTGTTAAGTTGAACTCAAGCATGACCATGATTGCATTTGTTTATTTTTGCATTTCTCTTATATTATTGTATATTGTGAATGATTACCAAATACAGAAGGGCACCTGGGCCTTTATGGTTTTGGATGCTCATCACGGCCAGGACCCAGGTTTGGGTCGTGACATAAACTATTTTTTATAGAATTTTTTTATTAATAGTGATTCACTCCGCTATAGCAACTCGATCCCACTATAGTGACATCACCTGCTATAGTAAGATTGATCGACTTTGAGTTTCCCTATAGTGAAAGTTGCTATGGAGATATACCACCCGCTACAGCGAGAGTGGTAAGGCAGAAATTTGAAAATCCTTTCATTTTTCCTTTTCACAACACACCCTCAACCCATGGCATCCCATACTAAACCCTTTATTTTAAGTTAGATATCAGGTGTTCTACTAACCCGAATTCACTTCAAAAAAGTACAATAGATTCCTCATCATCTTAGAAAGCATAAAATCAAGATAAACTTCATCACATTTATCAATTAATTCTCGAATGACCCTAGATCATACCTTGCTCAAATTTGAATCAAGACTAGTATAGCCTAAAATTTTAAACTTATAATTTAGAGAGAAAGTTAACTTGAATTTTTGCACAATTGACTTATCCATAGCAATGAAAATGGTTGTTACATTCTCTGATACCTGTAGTGATGCTCTCTATATCATCTAAGAAGAATCCTAAATCCTTAATGATTCATAAAACATAATCATATAAACATACAAATGTTTCCCAAATTACATCCCCAAGAAAGTATATAGTGGTCATCAACCAAATATAGAACTCAAAGAGGTTGGGGTCAAACCCACAAGGAATAGGCCAAAAATCTATCAAAAGCTTACTGATGTAATTGGGAATTACATATATAAAAGAAGGGGTTTTGTATAAATAATAGTAACAGTAACGATTTTTGGTGAATTAGGGTTGTGATATATATGAGAAAAGCACGGGAATTGTGTTCCCCATGACTTCATAGCTTCACAGACTCTTCTTGCTTTCAAACTATCTTGATGCCTTGCATGGAAAATAAAACAAATTATGTATCATATAATCATCTCTCGAACTTGGTTTAGGTGAATTTCATTCACCTCCTATCAATCTTAAAGTGCCGTATTACTAACCATTATTTTATGATCTCGATTAACAATCCCAGTTATGACTCAAATTAATTACATGACGGTTGGTAGCATCAAATTACTTTTGTTATCTCTTTTTTCAAATCTATACCTCTCTCTGGAACATGTATAAAATACATGTAGTTCCTAACATGTGTACACATTAAGAAAGTAATCAAATTGAAGGAAATGCCAATACATGCAAGAACAGTGATCTAGAATAACTTCACACATTACTTGCTTTATTAATTCATTATGGTTCTCAGAACCCTAGCTATGGGATTTAGCTACTTATGTTTATAAGAACAAATAAATATTCCATAGATGAAAACATAATATTGAACTTATAAGGAATAAGATGCAAACCTGAAATCGCAAATCAATTAAAAACTCTAAAAACCAATAACAATAATTCCAATATCAATAGTGTAGCTCAAACTTAAAATAATTTAAAAAGTATATAGAATGTCTAAAAGAACAATAAAACATCAAATCAGTACTTATAGATATAAAAGAAGACCTATTCTAAATAGTGTAGGAAATTTGGGTCAGCAGCAACTCATGACTCTTGAGTTGGATCATGAATTAGACCTATGAGTCGTGCCTTCAAGTCATGGAACTCATTGATAACGCTCAATCTATAGCTCTCGTAGGAGTATAAAGCGGTCGTTAGCAAATATAGAACCCAACCTGGGTTGGGTGTCGATCCCACAGGGATAGCTTGGCCAACAAGTAAGCAAAATTACAAAACTTTTGGTGCAAGTCTCGTAAGAGGAGGGATTCTTGTCGTGCAAGTAATTTAAATAAAGTATCAAAATAAAAGCTGAAAATAAAAAGAAAGAATATTACGTGAGTTGTAAACAATGAGAATTGAAGAGTTGGGGTTATGTCCACCTTCTGAGTTATACGTCTCTCTTGGCTATGAGTGTGTAGAATTGTGACATGCATGTGCTTATAGAGAATTGTATTTGATGGTAAGTCCAGGCGTCTTTCAACCTATTCGAGGATTATTTCACTTTAACTCTTTCGAGCTTAAAGAGTGTCTAACGGTACGAATTCTCCAAGAGGTTAGTCCAGTTACGGCACTAGCTTTTTAATAGGAAAGGGTGTCCTACTACCTTGACATTATCTCTTTTCCAGACAGATAACCTTTCTTTCGAAAAAGTTAAATGTTATACTGGAGTTATTCTAAGCGTCTGCAGCCACAAGAATTTGCATTAAGATGAAGAGAATAATGATATAATCAGCATATGTGTCACGAACTCATAAACTCACAGCAATAGATAATATCTCATACGACTTCCATAACCCCAACAGAGAAGTTTAGTTACCCATGAATGCGAAGGAGATCACGATTGACATTGTTGTTAATATACCACAAGATTGATGATTTTCGTGTAGCACAAGTGGTAGGCGTGAGGCGTGAATTCCTTAGCAAAGTAACGTTTCTCTTGTTGCGGAAATTAAGAATTGAATAGATGAATAGAAGAAGAAAAATAGAATTAATGGGAAGATTAGAAGAGTTGTAATTGAGAAGTAGAATGTATCTGTCCCCTAAGGGAGGATTGTTTCTCTCCACTAAGGGAGGAATTAATAAAAATCTCTAGCATGATAGGGTATTTATAATACCCATATCCTAATCCTACTAAGCTAATGAAATACTTAACCAAATCCTACTAAGCTAATGAAATACTTAACCCAATTGTACTAGGTTAATGTAACATTATCCAAATCCAAATAAACTAATGAAATACTTAACCCAATTGTACTAGGTTAATGTATCATTGTCCAAATCCAACTAAGTTACTGCAAGTCCCCAAAGTCTTCAGAAATGTTGTTTTAGCCCGGGACAGATTTTCCATGCATCATTTTTGGTCCTTTAGGCGTCCAAACTCCCTTTCCTTCCTTCGTGAGCTTTCTTTAGCGTCAAGTAAGCCATAAAATGCTGATTTCTGCATCATTTATACCTGAAACTTTGCTAATCATGTTTGTTAGCTCACTTATAGGAAAAAGGACTAAAAGTGCATGAAATATATAATTTGTTCTCAAAACTAGGCTAAAATATGGGCAAAATATATTGATATGGGCGTGTAAATTCGCCTCTCATAAAGACCCCACACTTGCAGCTTTGTTCGTCCTCAAACAAAATATCATGTCCCTCTAAACATCAACTTAAGTTTTCATAGCAACAACACAAAACATTCGTCAAGACAAGCACAACAATTATCAACAAAGAGTAGTTTTCCGATCATTAGTAGAAACCATTTAACCTCTAGCATAGACTCGTGATGGTGGTTAACTCATATTCAAAAGTCAAGGCATAAAGAATCATACACAACTATCCAAAACTCATCAACCATGTGTGTCTCACAATATATTACCCATAGTCGCTCACAAGTATAACATATTTTTCAAACATGGGTATCAAAATATCCTTGCTCTCGCTCTCACAAAGAATTCATATGTAGCAACTGATGACCATAGGCTTGACCTTAGTGTAATACTCCACTAAATGTCAGAATGTTAAGATTAGGATCAAATAGGTCTTTTGATGGTTGTAATGTAGGCTAAGGGACGGGTAGGATCAGCTATTTTGGCCAGAAATAGTGACTAAGTTCCTAAGCACTTTAATACATCACATTGTATCATTGATATTTTTTTCTTTCTTTCAACCTTTCTTATTTCTTTTATTCTACCACCCTTGTTCTCCTCTTTTATTTTTTCAATTTTAAGCACAACTCACTTTTTAGCTTTCTTTTCCTTTTTATTTTCATAACATACCTCTTATGATAGCACTTTCTATAACAAATTCAAGCACCAATACATTCTAAAGCATCATACTCACCCAATTTCCTCTTATTTTGTCACATGACTTTATACTTTAAAGTACTTAGGAATTTGGATCAAATTATGGTCTTGAAAAAATGTGGATTAGGCTTACATACAAGGTTGTCAAAGAAATAGGCTAAAGGCTCAAAAGGGTTTAACTAGGATGATGTCCAAGGGTAGGTAAAACGAAGGTAAACATGTATAGGTTGCCAAAGAAATGCCTAAATCATCTCCTAAACTTACACTCCTTATTTTCGCTTTGTATACATACCAGGCAAGTTCTAGCATCAGCCACAAACATAGAATATACTATTATCTCACACACACAAGGCACATGGTCGACTTGATTGGAAGTAATATAGACTCTCGACCCAACAAGTGAAGGAATTGAACCACACAATATCACATAATGATTCACAACTAGAGCCTAAACGTCTCAACAGTCATAATTATAGCACATACTCTTGTTATAATCTCATGCTGCCTATTAGAATAATTTCATGCATAGGAAAAAAAAATTTACTACTAAAAAAACTTAAAGACGAAACACAAACAAAAACAAAGTAAACAAACATAGATGCAAATAGAGAATTATAGCATGCAATACCGCCACCCCACGCTTAAACGGGACACTGCCCTCAGTGGAAAGTAAATACGAAGAACCTGGTTAGTCGAACTCATTCTCTATGTCTGGGGTCATACCCCTTGCATCGGAATCATCATCAGAGTCGTCATCCTTAGAAGTTCCTCATAAGTATCCCACTTAATTCCAAGAGTGAGTCGAAGTGTTTGCATCGAGGAGGGTTCTCCTTGCTCTTTTTGTGAAGTGGTAGCCTTATCTTTGCCTTGCCTTTTGGTGCCATTGTACCTGAGATCTCAATAGAGTCATGTTAGCATCATCTCCATGGATACAATCTATGAACAAGCAGTGGAGGTACCACCCCACACTTAGGTTATTAGCACCAACTAGTGAAGTGAAAGTGGTCAATTACTCAGACTTCATCGACATACGTTTTAGGTGCTCTATTCCAACAATAAAATCAGTGAGTCTTACTTCTTGTACTCTTGGCAATACTTGCATGTAAGATTATATCAAGACTATTACATAGGGATTACATCAAGGTATAGTATCTATCAATAATCACTACCGCCTATGTCGGTAGGCAACTATAAGTCTTATTCCGATGAACAATTCATTCAAGTGACAAGATTATGCAATGTTAATGACTATAGCAATTACGCAAGAGTATGACAATACATCAAAATCAAATTCAAGTTGGAAACAAGTTAAGATCATCCTAACGTATATGTTCACTCACTTGGTTGTGTATCAGCAATTCAAACACATGAATATCACCAATGCTTCTTCAAGATATAGCAATTCATAATAGGCATAGCAACGTAGTACTTACGAAAAATGGATGAAGAATAAAAGAGTACTTACGTGATTGACGCCTGTGGAGATGTTCTTGTGAATTGGAAGAGCAAAAAGAGAAATTTTGAGATGATTTGGTTGGATGTGTGGTGCCTTTGGGTCAATTTCTAATGTGGTTATGTTTCAAGACTAAGTCCCCTTTATATAGGAAGAGAATGGGTCGGGTTTTGACCCATTTCCAAACGATTTTGAAGATAAAAATACCACATATGCGGCGCATAATGCTCGGCATAGTCATGATATATGCGCCGCATAGTCTATGGCATTTTGAGACATATGCGCCGCATAGTCTATGGCATATGAGATCCTGAGACCTAATTCCATAGCATAGGCGGCGCATAGTTAAAAGCACACTTAAGAATGGGCGGCGCATAGTGTATAGCACACTAGATTCTGAGACCTTAGGCTATAGTATAGGTTTTGCATTGTTCGTGGCCTAGTTTCACCTAGGCCTAGCCTTCCTCGATGCCTATTTTGGCATGAGAAATGCTCAATCCATAACCTTATGCATCCTTATACCTAACTTACCACCTTTTCCATACAATACGTCCAAATCGTCATGTGAAACCAATCTCCTCGTTGAATACTTCTCGCACCTATATTTTCTCAAAACCAATGAAAACAATTAGTATGATGGGTTGCCTCCCACCAAGCACCTTTGTTTTGGTTGTGGCATGACTCTTATTTTTGGATTTTCATTTATCAAAAACAAAACAAGTACTAGAACAAAATAAAGACAAAACGATAAACAATAAATGAAAAATGATAAACGATGGGTTGCCTCCCATCTAGCTCCTTATTTATTGTCGTGGCACGACATAGTTACCTCGAGTACTCAGACTTCATCGAGGTAAATGGTGGATCATTTTCCGAAAGGATTTAGACGACAATGAGGCTTGCCTGTGGGCATGCGATCTTTTTTGAGATGACTCATACATTTCTCCGGAGAGTCACCAATTATATCATCAATAGTACAACCCATAGCTCTCTTGTATCTCTTCAGAGCAGAGATGAGAGCCTCTACGTGCTGTTCACTTAAATCATATGCACTCTCTGGAAGTATATTTCTACTTTCCAAGAACACATACCTTAGATAATCGGGGAGCTCTTGCGATTCTAGCATTGGTGGCTCGTCAATGGGAGTCTTCGCTGTTGGTTGATTCTTGAGATCACAATCCAGTTGCTTAGGAGTATAAGACTCTATTTTTGTTAGATCACCCATAAGTTCTTCATAATCTTCATGATCCTCATGCTCAACATTCAGTGGCGCAGCAGACAATGGCTCAACAGTAGGCTGTTTCTCTATAGATAATGTTTTCATAACCTCTTGATGAACATCAGATACAGATAACTCATTCATATCGCTGGGATGCTTCATGACTTTGCATATATCAAACCGTACTACTTCATCATTAATTCAAAACAAAAGCTCATTATCTTTCATATCAATAAGCACACTTCCGATTGCAAGGAAAGGACGTCCCAGGATTATGGGAACTTTAAAATCCTCCTTACAATCCAGAATAACGAAGTCTGCAGTAAAGATAAATGAAGAAACCTTCACCAACACATCATTCAAGATACCCACAGGTCTTTTTACCGACCTATCAGCCATCACGAGCCTCATATTGGTTGGTGTCGGATCGCCTAGCCCCAACTTCTTATAGATGGATAGTGGCATCAAATTTATGCTAGCACCTAGATCGCACAATGCTTTGGCAAAATCCAACGATCCAATAGTGCAAGGAATAGTGAAAGCTCCAGGGCCGGCCTTCTTCTGAACTATCGATCGGGTAGCAATTGCACTACAATGATGCACATCTTCTTTCAACTCATAACTTGCTGCCCGTTTCTTAGTCAAAAGATCCTTCATAAATTTCGCATATCCAGGCATTTGTTCAAGTGCCTCCACCAATGGAACATTAATGGTCAGCTGCTTTAACATAGTCATGAATTTGCTGAACTTTGTGTCATCCGCCACCTTCCTCAATCTTTGGGGAAAGGGTGGTGGTGGGTATGGAAGTGTTCTCTCCACGGTTTTCTTCTCCTCTTACTTCCGTTTTCCACTTTTTTAGGTTGCACAGTGCTGGATGTGGCGTCCTTGACAACAGGAGTGGGTGCTGCGGCATCTTCTCCTTTTGTGTTGTCATCCATGTCCACAACTTCGTCAACCACTTGCTTTCCTTTTGCTGAAGTTTCCAGCACCTTACCACTTCTGGTAGTGATGGCCATGCATGACCCATCATTCCTTGGGTTTGGCACAGTATCGCTAGGTAAGTGCCGGCCTTTCTTTGATTGAGTGCTGCTGAAAGTTAGCTCAATTGCTGCTCTATTTGCTTGATAGAAGTGGAATGTGAATCAACTAATTATTTCATGGAGGACAAATCATTGATTACCTCTGTTACTCCCGCGCTCGTTGCTTCCACTCCTTTCAATAATTTAGCCATTATGTCTTCCATATTTCCAGAATTAGATGTGGTGGTGTCACGTCTACCAGGGGGAACGTACAAACTACTCTTTTCATTCTTGTTCTTCCAACTACCTTGGTCCTTGTTTCCAAATTTATCATAATAGTTCCGACCTTGGTTTCCTTGGGCATTCCTGCGGAAACCCCCCTGATTGTTTAAGTAGTTGGCCTCATCTTCCGAATCAGATTCGTCTCTTCCTCTTGACGCAATAGCTTTCACTTTTTCGGTCTTCCCTGATAATAAATGCTTTGTAAGAAGATCCATTTGTGTTTTCAAATGCGCCATATCTTGATCACGTTCTTCTTCTCTTCTTCTTTGGTCTGCAGTCATGCCAATAGATAAATTAGGGCTTGCTACCTCAGAATCCCTGGTATGCCAAGCTCTACTTTGTTTTGTCATACGATCTAGCATATTGCTTGCTTGACCAAAGGTGAGGTCCATGAAAGATCCTCCAGCTGCATTATCCACCACTGGTTTAGTTATTGAATTCAAGGCTCTATACAAGATCTCCATTAGGTGAACATTGGTCATGTGATGGTTTGGGAACCTCGCTAGCTTTGTCTTGAACCTCTCCCATGTTTCATGAAGAGCTTCAGTGGAAAGCTGACGAAAGTTGCTGATTTCATCTCTCAATTGCGCCCTCTTGGATGGAGAAAAAAATCTTTCTAGGAAAGCGTCTCTCAATTGCCTCCAATTTGTAATTGAATCAGGAGTCAGCCTATTCAACCATAGTGTTGCCTCCCCAGACATAGACAATAGAAATAGACGTAATCGAATTGCATTCTGACCAACACCAGGATTGTCAAACGACTTGCATGTAGAAATAAAGTTGATGAGATGCATATTCGGATCGTTGCCTGCTAGTCCACCAAATAATCCCTTGATTTGAAATAACTGAATCATGGTGCTTGTGATGTTGAACTTGGCTCCGGGCGCTAATGGTGGAGGAATTATGGCCCCAGTGTCTCCGGCACCATCAAGATCATCATCATCATCGTCGAAAGCTGGCTGCATAGGTTGGCGATCATACCTAAACCAAGATTGTCGACCTCTTCGGTTGGCAGGTGTTATAATTTCAGCATTACGCCTAGGGTTTAGTAACTCGTCATCACCTAAATCCTCATCGTCAGGATTTGTTGCTCGCCCAGGGTTATCAATGTTTTGTTGGTGTACTTGGGCAGCGGCAAGGGCAGCCAATCTTGCTTATTCCTGTTGAGCAGCCATCCTTTAGATTTCTGCTTGTTCTTCCATTCTTCCAATGCGTTGTGGTTCAGGATTGATAGGTAATAACGGTTGACCAGAACTTCTAGTATGGGGCATGCACTAAATAAAAACCTGTAGTAAACAAAAACAAAAACTGAAAGTAAAAGTACGAGAATCTTTGACCAAAGGGTCTAGTAATTATCACGAACTTGATTGACACTCGTATTCCCCGGCAACGACGCCAATTTTTGGTTCTGCTCAATCTACAGCTCTCGTAGGAGTGTTAAGCGGTCGTTGGCAAATATAGAACCCAACCTGGGTTGGGTGTCGATCCCACAGGGAATAGCTTGGCCAACAAGTAAGCAAAATTACTAAACTTTTGGTGCAAGTCTCGTAAGAGGGGGGATTCTTGTCGTGCAAGTAATTGAAATAAAGTATCAAAATAAAAGCTGAAAATAAAAGGAAAGAATGTTACGTGAGTTGTAAACAATGAGAATTGAAGCGTTGGGGTTATGTCCACCTTCTGAGTTATACGTCTCTATTGGCTATGAGTGTGTAGAATTGTGACATGCATGTGCTTATAGAGAATTGTATTCGATGGTAAGTCCAGGCGTCTTTCGACCTATTCGAGGATTATTTCACTTTAACTCTTTCGAGCTTAAAGAGTGTCTAACGGTACGAATTCTCCAAGAGGTTAGTCCAGTTACGGCACTAGCTTTTTAATAGGAAAGGGTGTCCTACTACCTTGACATTATCTCTTTTCCAGACAGATAACCTTTCTTTCGAAAAAGTTAAATGTTATACTGGCGTTATTCTATGCGTCTGCAGCCACAAGAATTTGCATTAAGATGAAGAGAATAATGATATAAGCAGCATATGTGTCACGAACTCATAAACTCACAGCAATAGATAGTATCTCATACGGCTTCCATAACCCCAACAGAGAAGTTTAGTTACCCATGAATGCGAAGGAGATCACGATTGACATTGTCGTTAATATACCACAAGATTGATGATTTTCGTGTAGCACAAGTGGTAGGCGTGAGGCGTGAATTCCTTAGCAAAGTAACGTTTCTCTTGTTGCGGAAATTAAGAATTGAATAGATGAATAGAAGAAGAAAAATAGAATTAATGGGAAGATTAGAAGAGTTATAATTGAGAAGTAGAATGTATCTCTCCACTAAGGGAGGATTGTTTCTCTCCACTAAGGGAGGAATTAATAAAAATCTCTAGCATGATAGGGTATTTATAATACCCATATCCTAATCCTACTAAGCCAATGAAATACTTAACCAAATCCTACTAAGCTAATGAAATACTTTACCCAATTGTACTAGGTTAATGTAACATTATCCAAATCCAAATAAACTAATGAAATACTTAACCCAATTGTACTAGGTTAATGTATCATTGTCCAAATCCAACTAAGTTACTGCAAGTCCAAAGTCTTCAGAAATGTTGTTTTAGCCCGGGACAGATTTTCCATGCATCACTTTTGGTCCTTTAGGCGTCCAAACTCCCTTTCCTTCCTTCGTGAGCTTTCTTTAGCGTCAAGTAAGCCATAAAATGCTGATTTCTGCATCATATATACCTGAAACTTTGCTAATCATATTTGTTAGCTCACTTATAGGAAAAAGGACTAAAAGTGCATGATATATATAATTTGTTCTCAAAACTAGGCTAAAATATGGGCAAAATATATTGATATAGGCGTGTAAATTCGCCTATCATCACTCATAGATAAAATAAAACTTTCAGAACTTTAATTCATGACTCCAACCTATATGGAATTATTTGGAGTCATGACCTGTAGACTGGTGGTGTGAAACTCAGACATTTCCCTATTCTTCAACACTCAACTCATAACTTCTACTATTGTGGCATGGATTGGAGTCATGGTCCGTAAGTAAGTCTCATGGATATCATATTTAGCACAAAATCCTCAAAACTAAAGTCCCACCCTCTTTTCACGGGTCGTAGTTCCTACCCATGAGTCGTGGGATGACTTGTGGGCTACCACTTCAGCAACTCTTCATCCTTTTTTCTTAGTCTTTGCTCCGAACCTTCTTTACTTGAAAAATTAATACAAATGCACAATATTTCTAACATTAATACTTAAGTCCAAGCATAATTTTCTTATTTTAAGCATGTGATATGACATAAAATCATGACACACCACATGCAATAAATAAACACCTTAAAAAGTCAAGATACATCTCAAATTACTTTTAAAGAAGATCTGCAAGGTAAAACATAGTCCAAAGCATCAAACAAAATATCTA
Source organism: Capsicum baccatum var. pendulum (assembly GCA_030864225.1). Lineage (NCBI taxonomy): Eukaryota > Viridiplantae > Streptophyta > Magnoliopsida > Solanales > Solanaceae > Capsicum > Capsicum baccatum. Next base: position 194,053,800 of record CM061555.1, on the reverse strand, counting down.
CTCCCTTGAATCATCACTAAACACATTCAATCTAATAGAATATGACATCTACAAGTGAAAAGGAGTCCATCGATACCCATATTGGTATATTATGGTTTGGGTGAAAAATCACTTCAAAAATTAGTTCCAAAATTACAAGGGTAAAATTGAAATTTTATTTAAGAATCATGTTTCCATTTCTCTTAGAGTTCTAAATTTTACAAATCAACTAAAAATGAGTTAAAATTAGACTTACAGTAAAAAAACAATTTGTACTTTACCGAGTAAAAACCCCAAAATTCATTATCAAATGCAATTTAATATGAGAAATTTTTAAAAAACTTTGTCAAAATCTACTTAACCTTGACGCAAGAACCTTAAATATAAAAAATTAATAAAAACTTATTCAAAATTGACCTTAAAATTAAGAAATTTTTATTCCAAAACTTTGAAATTCAAAACTCAACTTTATAGATCAAAATCACAAAAAAGAGGTGGATATCATCAAAAATGAACAAGATAAATGTAGAGTCACATATCCAGTAATTTTATGACAAAAACTTTGATGACCCTTTCTATTGTTACGGGTAAGCGTAATGTACAAAAATTTGAGTTATGATTTTCCCAGAATTGGGAGATTGAAATTTTCGAGTAGGCTAGTTTTGGATGAAGTACGAGTGAGGCGTGGTCTAGGAAAATATGAGAATATATTGGGTGAATGTAATAAAGTTTGGTATATTCTTATGCTAGCTATGATAATAATGAATCTGCAGGATTTTCAAAAGTGAATTCGAGTAAGTAGAACTCTTGATATCAAACTTGACATAAAGAGGTAAATCTTGAATGTCATGGTTTGAGGGTGCATTGTAAAAAATGAAAAACTTACATCTATCCCAAGCTTCTACCTCACAACATCCGCTATGGTGGGTGGCAGGCCGCCATGATGATACTACTATAGCATAAACAATTCTGCTATAGTGAGAGTCAACATTGGTCAATCCCGCCATAAAAAGCGTATTCTTCTGTAGTAAGGCAGTTATAGCAGGATTGAGCCACTATAGTAGGATATATGCAGACTATATACAAATAGAGGATTTGTTTGTTTATGAAAGTCCTGAACACTAACTTGTAGGTGTTGACCATGCATATGACTTCTTCCAAGAAGACCTTTAATGATGTTACTAATTGTGTGAAAAATGTAGAATGTATAAGGCAAGTTGGTCAAGAAAAGGTGTTAGCAAAGAATTCCTAGAATGCGGTTAACCTTGGAGGTTCGTATTTTTGGGGTCATAGATAGAAGGCCTACCCATCTCACTCTGCCAGCTTCTATAGGTGGACAATTAGGGGATATTCAACAACCCTCAGTTTCTAGAGGCTATGGGGATTCTTATTCTTTTGCCAACATGAATTCTCTTGAGTAAGGTAGTTATTATTTTAGTTTTGTAGGGAACTTCAAGAGAGAGTGTTCTTAGAGACAGACTAGGTTATAAGTCTAAAAACTGGCTAAGGTTGTGGTTCCTGTTGGTAGAGGTGACAGAGGTAATAATAATGGTAAGGATCATCCATATGATGGGTGGGGTAATAATTAGTCAAGTCATGGTGGAAATAAGGTAATGGTAATGCAGGGAAGAATGGAGTGCAACCTACTAGGTAGGTTTCTTAACTTGATGATAAAGCTTATTGTTATGCCTTCCTGGGAAAGACCAAGGTTGAGACATCTAACACCATCTTTATAGATTAGATGGGAACTATTTTGTTTGATTCAAGTTCCACTTATTCTTATGTATCTGCTAGATTTTCTTTAGGATTAGACTTGATTTATGTTACACTTGAATCCCTATTTATATGTCTACTTTGGTTGGAAACTATGTTGTAGTGACCCATGTTTATCGTGTATGACCTATTTTGTTCATTGGTTTTCAAATTAGGTAGACTTGATAATCTTTGATATTCTTGAATTTGACATTATCCTGGGTATGGTTTGGCTATTTTTGTATTATGTTGTTTTAAAATATAATGCTAAGATAGTGACTTTATTAATGCTCAAAATGGATAAGTTAACGTGGGAAGGTGTGTATAAGCCTAAGCCTATAAATATTATATCTTTTATTTAGGCTAAGAATTTTATTGGGAGTGGGTATTTGACTTTACTAACACATCTCTAGGAGGTTAGTACACAGTCTTCTTCTATTGAGTTGTCCTTATTGTATTAGAACTTTAGGAGGTATTTCCTACAGATTTGGTTGGTATGCCTCCAGATTAGAACATTGAATTCTATATTAATTTAGATGCGGATACTCACACTATTTCTGTTCCTCCCTATTGAATATCTCAGACTGAGTTGTGGGAATCCCAGATTCAGTTGCAAGAGTGCTTGATAAGGGATTTATTCATTCTAGTGCTTGTCATTGGGGTGCTCCAGTGTTGTTTGTAATAAGAAGGATGGAATCCTGAGAATATGTATTGACTATATGCAGTTGAAGAAAGTTTCTATTAGGAATAAGTATCTCTTACCCCGAAATGTTTGACCATTTTCGGAAAGCTTTTATTTTCTAAGATATAGCCTTGAGGTCGGGATATTACCAATTAAAGATTCATCCTAAGAAAATACTCAAAACAACCTTTAAGACTCGATATGCTCATTATGCATTCTTGGTTATGTCTTTCGGGTTTATTAGTGAATCGACAACTTTTATGAGCTTGATGAATAGTATCTTTAAGTCTTTTTGGGATTCTTTTGATGATAGGCGAATTTACACGCCTATATCAATATATTTTGCCCATATTTTAGCCTAGTTTTGAGAACAAACTATATATTTCATGCACTTTTAGTCCTTTTTCCTGTAAATGAGCTAACGAACATGATTAGAAAAGTTTCAGGTATAAATGATGCAAAATACAGAATTTTATGGCTTACTTGATGCAAAAGAAAGCTCACGAACAAAGGAGAAGAAGTGGGACGCCTAAAGGACCAAAACTGCTGCATGGAAAATCTATCTCGGGCTAAAACAACAATTCTGAAAATTTTGGGGACTTACAGACACAAAGCTGGATTTTGACAAAGATACATTAACCTAGTACAATTGGGTTATGTATTTCATTAGTTTATTTGGATTATGATAATGTTACATTAACCTAGTACATTTGGGTTAAGTGTTCCATAGGCCTAGTAGGATTTGGTTATTTATTTCATTAGCATAGTAGGAGTAGGATAGGAGTATTATAAATACCCTATCATGCTAGAGATTTTTATTCATCCCTCACCACAATACATTCTTCCATCCCTCTCTTCTTCCACCAGAACAATTCTACAACTCTTCTAATCTTTCCATTAATATTATTTTCTTCTATTCATCTATTCAATTCTTAATTTCCGCAACAAGAGAAACGTTACCTTGCTAAGGAATTCACGCCTAACGCCTATCACTTGATCTACACGCTATTACTCAATATTGTGATATAAAAACAATGTCAATCGTGATCTCCTTCGCATTCATGGGTAACTAAACTTCTCTGTTGGGGTTATGGAAGCCGAATGAGTTACTATCTATTGCTGTGAGTTTGTGAGTTCGAGACACGTATATTGCTTATATCATTATTCTCTTCATCTTAATCCACATTCTTTGCGGTTGCAAATGCAAGAATACGCCAGTCTAACATTTAACTTGTTCGAGAGAAAGGTTATTTGTCTGGAAAAGAGATATTGTCAAGGTAGTAGGACACCCTTTCCTATTAAAAAGCTAGTGCTGTAACTGGACTAACCTCTTGGAGAATTTGTACCGTTAGACATGCTTTAAGCTCGAGAGAGTTAAAGTGAAATAGTCCTTATTTAGGTCGAGATACGCTTGGATTTACCATCGACTACAATTCTCTATAAGCAATTGCATGTCAGAATTCTACACACTCATAGCCAAAAGAGACGTATACCTCAGAAGGTGGACATAACCCCAACGCTTCAATTCTCATTGTTTACAACCAACGTAACAATCTCTCTCTTTTTACTTTATTATTTTCAGCCTTTGTTTACATTACTTGCAAGACAAGAATCCCCCCCTTTTTACGAGACTTGCACCAAAGTTTAGTAATTTTACTTACTTGTCGGCCAAGCTATTCCCTGTGGGATCGATACCCAACCCAGGTTAGGTTCTATATTTGCTAACGACCGCTTTACACTCCTACGAGAGCTGTAGATTGAGCGTTATCAGAAATTGGCGCCGTTGCCGGGGAATATGAGTGTCAATCAAGTTTGTGATAATTACAAGACCCTTTGGTCAAAGATTCTCGTACTTTTACGTTTAGTTTTTGTTTTTGTTTATTACAGGTTTTTACTTTAGTGCATGCCCCATACTAGAAGTTCTGGTCAACCGTTATTACCAATCAATCCTGAACCACAACGAATTAGAAGAATGGAAGCACAAGCTGAAATCGACAGGATGGCTGCTCAACACGAGCAAGCAAGATTAGCTGCTCTTGCCGCTGCTCAAGTCCAACAACAAAACATTGATAATCCTGGGTGAGCAACAAATCCTGACGATGAAGATTTAGGTTATGACGAGTTGATAAACCCAAGTCATGTTGCTGAAACTACAACACCTGCCAACAGAAGAGGTCGACAAGCTCGGTATAGGTATGATCGCCAACCTTTGCAGCTAGCTTTCGACGATGATGATGATGATCTTGATGGTGCCGGAGCCACTGGAGCTATAATTCCACCACCATTAGCGCCCGAAGCCAAGTTCAACATCACAAGCACCATGATTCAGTTATTGCAACTCAAGGGATTATTTGGTGGACTAGCAGGCGACGATCCGAATATGCAACTCATCAACTTTATTTCTACATGCAAGTCTTTTGACAATCCTGGTGTTGGTCAGAATGCTATTCGATTACGTCTATTTCCATTGTCTCTGTCTGGGGAGGCAACACTATGGTTGAATGGGCTGACTCCTGATTCAATTACAAATTGGAGGCAATTGAGAGTCGCCTTCCTAGAAAGATTCTTTCTGCTATCCAAAAGAGCACAATTGAGAGATGAAATCAGCAACTTCCGCTAGCTTCCCACTGAAGCTCTTCATGAAACATGGGATAGGTTCAAGACAAAGCTAGCGAGATGCCCAAACCATCACATGACTAATGTTCACCTAATGGAGATCTTGTATAGAGCCTTGAATTCAATAACTAAACCAGTGGTGGATAATGCAGCTGGAGGTTCTTTTATGGACCTCACCTTTGGTCAAGCAAGCAATATGCTAGATCGCATGACGAAACAAAGTAGAGCTTGGCATACCAGGGATTCTGAGGTAGCAAGCCCCACTTTATCTATTGGCATGACTGCAGACCAAAGAAGAAGAGAAGAAGAACGTGATCAAGAAATGGCGCACATGAAAACACAAATGGATCTTCTGACAAAGCATTTATTATCAGGGAAGACCGAAAAAGTGAAAGCTGTGACGCTAAAAGGAAGAGAAGAATCTGATTCTGAAGAGGAGGCCAACTACTTGAACAATCAGGGGGTTTCCGCGGGAATGCCCAAGGAAACCAAGGTCGGAACTATTATGATAAATATGGAAGAAAAGACCAAGGTAGTTGGAAGAAAAACAATAAAAAGAGTGGTTTGTACGTTCCCCCTGGTAGACGTGACACAACCAATTCTGGAAGTATGGAAGACATGATGGCTAAGTTATTGAAAGGAGTGGAAGCAACGAGCGCGGGAGTTACGAGGGTGATTAATGATTTGACCTCCATGAAGCAATTAGTTGATTCTCATTCCACTTCTATCAAGCAAATAGAGCAGCAATTGAGCCAACTTTCAGCAGCATTCAATCAAAGAAAGACTGGCACCTTACCGAGCGATACTGTGCAAAACCCAAGGAATGATGGGTCAGCATGGCCATCACTACCAGAAGTGGTAAGGTGTTGGAAACTTCAGCAAAAGGCAAGCAAGTGGTTGACAAAATTGCGGACATGGACGTTACACCTAGTGACGTGCAGCCTGAAAAAATGGAAAAACGGAAGCAAGAGGAGAAGAAATCCACGGAGAGAACACTTCCATACCCACCACCACCTTTTCCCCAAAGATTGAAGAAGGTGGCGGATGACACTAAGTTCAGCAAATTTATGACTATGTTGAAGCAGCTGACCATTAATGTTCCACTGGTAGAGGCACTTGAACAAATGCCTGGGTATGCGAAGTTTATGAAAGATCTTTTGACTAAGAAGAGGGAAGCAAGTTATGAGCTGAAGGATGATATGCATCATTATAGTGCAATTGCTACCCGATCGATAGCTCAGAAGAAGGCCGACCCCGGAGCTTTCACTATTCCTTGCACCGTCGGATCTTTGAACTTTGCCAAAGCATTATGTGACTTAGGAGCCAGCATCAACTTGATGCCATTATCGATCTACAAGAAGTTGGGGTTAGGAGATCCTACACCAACCAATATGAGGCTTGTCATGGCGGATAGGTCGGTTAAACAACCTGTTGGTATCTTATGCGATGTCTTGGTAAAGGTTTCTTCATTTATCTTCCCAGTAGACTTTGTCATCTTGGATTGTGAAGCAGATTCTAAGGTTCCCATAATCTTGGGGCGCCCTTTCCTTACTACAGGAAGTGTGCTCATTGATTTGAGAGCTAATGAGCTTTCATTCCGAATAAATGACGAAGTGGTTCGTTTTGATGTTTGCAAATCAATGAAGCAACCCAAAGATCTGAGTGTATTTTTTGTGGATGATGTTGTCCTTGATGATGAGAAAGATCGACTTGAAGAAGAGCAAATTCTTGATGATCCTTTGGAGGTTTTGCTCATGAAAGGAGAGATTGAGGATGCTGAAATTTCTGAAGAAGCTATTTGTGCTCTATCGGGATTAGGGACCTATCGCTATACTCCCAAGAAGCTGGATCTTGATCTCAAGAATTGACCCACACCACCAGCTAAGCCATCTATTGAAGAACCACCCACGTTAGAATTGAAGGAGCTGCCAAGTCATTTAAAGTACGCATTCTTAGGAAGCGAAAACACTCTTCCAGTCATAGTGGCAGCCGATTTGGGTGAGCAACAAGTTGCAGCTCTTATTGCAATCTTACGCAAGCATATTAGAGCCATTGGATGGACCATTGCGGATATTATTGGTATTCCACCTGGGATTTGCACACATAAAATTCAGCTTCAAGAAAAGTGCACACCCACCATTGAACATCAAAGGCGTTTAAACCTGCCTATGCAAGAAGTGGTGGAGAAGGAGATTATCAAGTTGTTAGACGTAGGAGTTGTATATCCTATCTCTGATAGCACATGGGTAAGTCCTGTACAATGTGTTCCCAAGAAAGGAGGTATGACGGTGGTCGCAAATGCGAAGAATGAGCTTATTCCACTCAGGCCCGTTACTGGATGGAGAGTATGCATGGACTACCGCAAGCTGAATTCTTGGACACTCAAGGATCACTTCCCCATGCCATTTATGGACCAAATGCTAGATCGATTAGCGGGGAAAGGATGGTTTTGCTTCTTGGATGGTTATTCAGGTTATAATCATATTTGTATTGCTCTCGAAGACCAATAGAAGACAACGTTTACATGCCTATATGGTACGTTTGCCTTCAAACGTATGCCATTCGGGTTATGTAACACACCAGCCACCTTTCAACGTTGTATGATGTCTATTTTCTCTGATATGGTTGAAGACACTTTGGAGGTATTTATGGACGACTTTTCAGTTATTGGTGAGTCTTTTGAAGCGTGTTTGGCAAACTTGAGCATGGCATTGCAAAGATGTGTAGAGTTCAACCTTGTGCTGAATTGGGAGAAGTTCCACTTCATGGTAAAAAAAGGAATTGTTCTTGGGCACAAGATCTCCGAAAAAGGAATAGAGGTTGATCGAGCAAAAATTGAGGTTATTGAGAAGCTACCGCCTCCAATTTCGCTGAAGGGAGTTCGTAGTTTTCTTGGCCATGCTGGGTTCTATCGTAGATTCATCAAAGACTTTTCCAAAATTTCTAGTCCATTGTGCAAACTACTGGAGAAAGATGCGAAGTTTGACTTTAATGAAGATTGCTTAAAGGCATTCGAATGCCTTAAAGGAAAACTCATTGAAGCCCCTATCATGGTAGCACCAGATTGGATGCTCCCGTTCGAAGTCATGTGTGATGCTTGTGGTGTAGCCGTTGGTGCTGTTCTTGGACAGAGAAAGGAGAAACTATTTCATCCTATCTACTATGCAACTAAGGTCCTAAATGAAGCCCAAAGGAACTACACTGTTACTGAACAAGAGCTCCTAGCGGTCGTGTATGCGTTTGAGAAGTTTTGTGCCTATCTATTGGGTACTAAGGTGATCATCCATACAAACCATGCAGCTCTTAGGTATCTAATGACGAAGAAGGATGCAAAGCCAAGGTTGATTCGATGGGTGTTGCTGCTGCAAGAGTTTGATTTTGAGGTCAAAGATAGAAGAGGTTGCGAGAACCAAGTGACCGATCATCTATCTCGACTTGAGAATGAACATGTGGAGAAACCTGAAATTCAGATTGATGATGCATTCCCTGACGAGGAGATATTAGCAATAACAATGGAGAAATTACCATGGTATGCTGATTTTGCAAATTTCGTGGTGAGTAATATGCTACCTGCCAATTTATCCTACCATCAAAGAAGGAAGTTTATGCATGACGTTCAACACTACTATTGGGATGAGACTTATTTGTTTCGAAGATGCGCGGATGGTATCATTCGACGATGTATATCCCATGAAGAAATGCCCACTATATTAGAAGCATGCCACACTTCGCAAGTTGGAGGACATCATGCAGGCAATCAAACGGCAAGAAAAGTTTTGCAAAGTTGTTATTATTGGCCTTCGATATTCAGAGATGTATACGACTATGTTAGAAGGTGTGACCAATGCCAACGTTAAGGTGCTATTTCAAAACACAATGAAATGCCCCTGTCAAAAATTCTTGAGGTAGAACACTTTGATGTGTGGGGTATTGATTTCATGGGTCCATTCGTGAATTCGTTTGGAAAGAAATACATCTTAGTTGCGGTGGATTATGTTTTGAAATGGGTTGAAGCTGTAGCATTGGCCGACAACGAAGGAAAGCGTGTTGTAGTGTTCTTAAAGAAGAATATCTTCTCTCGCTTTGGAGTACCTCGTACTATCATAAGTGATGGAGGATCTCACTTTTGCAACAAGCTATTCAAATCTGTATTGGCTAAGTATGGTGTCAAGTAACATAAGGTGGCTACGCCTTATCATCCCCAAACTAGTGGAAAAGTAGAGGTTTCCAATCGTGAGATCAAGCAAATCCTTGCAAAGACGGTTAATGCTAATAGGAAGGATTGGTCTAGGAAGTTAGATGATGCACTATGGGCGTATAGGACTGCATTCAAGACACCCATTGGTATGTCACCTTATCAGCTAGTTTATGGGAAGGCTTGTCATCTACCCATTGAGCTCGAGCACAAGGCATTGTGGGCATTGAAGCAATTGAACTTGAATCGGGATGATGTGAAGAATCTGAGGTTGGAGCAGCTGAACGAACTAGATGAATTCCGTCTCCATGCATATGAATGATCGGATTTATATATGGAGCGGATGAAGAAGTATCATGATCAGCGGATTGTTCGACAAAACTTCCAAAAAGGTGACAAGGTACTACTCTTTAACTCCAGATTTAAGCTCTTCCCAGGTAAGTTAAAATCGAAGTGGTCTGGTCCATTTAAAGTCATCCAAGTCTACTCATCTGGAGTAGTCGAATTGGAAGGCAATAAGGGTGTTGTTTTCAAAGTGAATGGCCAATGTGTTAAGCCTTATATCGGTCCTCTTGACTCGATGAATGACATGGCCATCACTTATTTCGATGAAGTCTAAGTAATCGAGATTATTACGTTGAGCCACGACAATAAATAAGGCGCTAGATGGGAGGCAACCCATCGTTTTATCGTTTTATCATTTTGTCGTTTTGGTACTTGTTTCGTTTTTGATAAATGAAAATCCAAAAATAAGATTCGTGCCACGACCAAAACTAAGGCGCTTGGTAGGAGGAAACCCATCGTACTAATCGTTTTCATTTGTTTTGAGCAAAAATAGGTGCAAGAAGTATTCAACGGGGAGATTGATTTCAATTGACGATTTGGACGCATTGTATGGTAAAGTTGGTAACTTAGGAATAGTGATGCATAAGGCTATTTCTCATGCCCAAATAGGCATCGAGGAAGGCTAGGCCTTGAAAAAAATAGGCCACGAACGATGCACAACCTATCCTATAGCCTAAGGTCTCGGAATCTAGTGTGCTATACACTATGCGCTGCCTATTCCTAAGTGTGCTTTTGACTATGCGTCGCCTATGCTATGGCATTTGGTCTTAGTATCTCATATGCCATAGACTATGCGGCGCATATGTCTACAAATGCCATAGACTATGCGGCGCATATGTCCCATTATGCTATAGACAATGCGCCGCATATGTCATGTCTATGCTAAGCATTATGCGCCGCATATGTGGGAATTTTGTCTCCAAAACCGATTGTAAATGGGTCATAACCCGACCCATACTCTTCCTATATAAAGGGGACTTAGTTTTATAACACAACCACACTAGAATATACCCTAAAGGCGCCGCATACTCTTCCAAATCTTCTCAAAATTTTCTTGTTTTACTCCTCCAATTCACAAAACCATCTCCACAAGTTTCAAGCAAGTAAGTACTCTCTTATTCTTCATTTATTTATCGTAAGTACTACGTTGCTATGTTTATTATGAATTGCTAAATCGTATAAGATTGTTGGTGATGTTTATGTGTTTGGATAGTTGATACAAAATCATGTGAGTGAACAAATACGTAGGAAAATCTTGACTTGTTTCCGACTTGAATTTGGTTTCAATAGCATTGTTATGATATTTACGGAATTACTTTGGATATGAACATTGCTTAAGATTGTTGTTTGAATACTTACATGTTAGACTATCCCGGCCGTCGGGATAAGACTTATAGGGCCTACCGACTTAGGAGGTTGTGATTGTTGTATGAATAACGATTCCATGTGGTAACCCCTATGTAGTAGTGTTGCTATATCTACCATGAAAGTAGTCCAATAGCTGCAAGTAAGTGATGCATTGCTAATTTTATTGTCGGAATACAATCCTAAAACGTATGTCGACGAAATCTGAGTAACTCGACTACTTTCACCTCACTGATTTGTGTTAACAAAACTAAGTGTGGGGTGGTACCCCTATTGCTTGCTTATAGATTGTATCAAGTGAGATTGTGCTGCAACTAACACTAATTCTAGTCTCAGGTACAATGGCACCTAAAGCAAGGCAAGGCAAGGAGAAGGCTACCACGTCCCAAAAGGGCAAGAAGAGAGGTCGAAAGGACCAAGGAGAATCATCCTCAACACAACTACCCCGCAGAATGTTTGGAATAAAATGGGTTCTTGAGGAAGAAGCCAAAGCATGGTACAACAACAACAAAGAAAGAAAATATGTGCACGTCGACTTGATCAACAAGGAGACCTTATCAAAGAAGGAGCCGCGTATGTTGGCAAAAATAATGGCATTGAAGCTGGATTTCATCTTCCGCGACATGGGAGAATGCAACCTTGATTCAACAAGAGAATTTTATGCCAACTGGTCGCCGAAAACAACAGGCAATGAAGTCAAAATTCGGGGCCAAGTGTTACAGCTCACCGCGGATTGGATCAACTCTTTTCTTGGCTTACCTTCGGTCGACACAGCACCATTCAAAGAGCTGTACAGCAGGCCTCCTTATAGAGCAATACGACACACACTTTGTGGAAGCAGATCGATGGCAAGGTGGGGCAGACATAAAGAAACAGGCCGACACAACACCTTCCCCTATGCTCCACTAAATAGGGAAGCAAGAATCTGGATGCGCATTGTCAACTCATGTCTTATTCCTGGGACTGAATACACCAAGATATCAAGAGATAGAGTGTGTTTGGTCTATGCTTTGATGACTAATGTCCCTATAAACTTTGGGGCAATCATTCGCTCTACCATGAGGAAGGCCAGACTCCACAAAAGGTCCCACTTCACATTTGGAAATTTGTTGACAGCAATCTTGCGGAAGGAGGATATTGAAGAGGAACCAGATGACCACAAACTCCCATATAACCCAAAGAAGGTTGACCTCACCAAGGTCAAAGATGCTGAAACAACTCATGGTGTCAACCTTACTACTGTGGAGAGACATGGTCGTGATGAGAGTTTCTTCCGTCATCTCTATGGCATGACACGATTTACTATGATGAGTGGTGGACATATGCCAACTGCTGAAGAGCTCCAACAGCTGAACCACGACTACCCAATGAACATGCATGCACGGGAGATGTGTGGAGTGGGCGTATACTTTGAGGAACCTCTAGATGATGACGTGCCGACTGATGACGATCGACGCTTGCCTGATTCTGAAGAGGAGGAGAACTCTGACGATGACTCTTATGATGATTCAGACGAAGGGGGTATGACCCCCGACATTGAGGAAGAGTCCGACTAACCAGGTTCTTTGTATTTATTTTCCACTGAGGGCAGTGTCCCGTTTAAGTGTGGGGTGGCGGTATCGTATGCTATACTTCTCTATTTGCATCTATGTTTGTTTACTTTTTTTTGTGTGTTTTCGATTTTTTTTTAGTTAAGTTAAGTTTTTTTAGGAGTAAATTTTTTCTAGCTTCGCATGAAATTATTTTGATAGGCAGCATGAGATTATAACAAGAGTATGTGCTACAATTATGACTATTGAGACGTTTAGGCTCCAGTTGTGACTCATTATGTGATATTGTTTGGTTTAATTCCTTCACTTGTTGGGTCAAGAGTCTATATTAATTCCAATCAAGTCGACCATGTACCTTGTGTGTGTGAGATAATAGTATATTCTATGTTTGTGGCTGATGCTAGAACTTGCCTGGTATGTATGCAAAGCGAAAATAAGGAGTGTAAGTTTAGGAGATGATTTAGGCATTTCTTTGGCAACCTATATTTGTTTACCTTCAGTTTTACCTACCCATGGACATCATTCTGGTTAAACCCTTTTGAGCCTTTAGCTTATTTCTTTGACAACCTTGTATGTAAGCCTAATCCATTTCTTTCAAGACCGTAATTTGATCCAAATTCCTAAGTGCTTTAAAGTGATAAAAAAAGTCATAAGACAACATAAGAGGAAATTGAGTGAGTATGATGCTTTAAATTGTAATGGTGCTTGAATGTGTTATGAAAAAAAAAGTGCTATCATAAGAGGTATGTTGTGAAAAGAAAAAGGAAAAGAAAGCTGAAAAGTGAGTTGTTCTTAAAATTGAAAAACAAAAGAGGAGAACAAGGGTGGTAGAATAAAAGAAAGAAGAAAGGTTGAAAGAAAAAAGTGTCAATGATACAATGTGATGTATTAAAGAGCTTAGGAGCTTAGTCACTATTCCTGGCCAAAATAGTCGTACCCGTCCCTTAGCCTACATTACAACCATCAAAAGACCTACTTGATCCTAATCTTAACATTCTGACATTTAGTGGAGTACTACACTAAGGGCAAGCCTATGGTCATCAGTTGCTACATATGAATTCTTTGTGAGAGCGAGAGCAAGGATATTGTTGATACCCATGTTTGAAAAATATGCTATACTTGTGAGTGATTATGGGTAATATATTGTGAGACACACATGGTTGATGAGTTTTGGGTAGTTATATATGATTCCTTGTACCTTAACGTTTGCATGCAAGTTGACCACCATCACGAGTCTATGCTAGAGGTTAAACTGTTTCTACTTATAATCGGGAAGTACTCTTTGTTGATAATCGTTGAGCTTGTCTTGACGAATGTTTAGTGATTACTGTGAAACCTTAAGTCAACGCTTAGAAGGACATGATATTTCGTTCGAGGATGAACAAAGCTTCAAGTGTGCGGTGTTGATGATAGGCGAATTTACACGCCTATATCAATATATTTTGCCCATATTTTAGCCTAGTTTTGAGAACAAACTATATATTTCATGCACTTTTAGTCCTTTTTCCTGTAAATGAGCTAACGAACATGATTAGAAAAGTTTCAGGTATAAATGATGCAAAATACAGCATTTTATGGCTTAATTGACGCAAAAGAAAGCTCACGAACAAAGGAGAAGAAGTGGGACGCCTAAAGGACCAAAACTGCTGCATGAAAAATCTGTCCTGGGCTAAAATAGCAATTCTGAAAACTTTGGGGACTTACAGACACAAAGCTGGATTTTGACAAAGATACATTAACCTAGTACAATTGGGTTATGTATTTCATTAGTTTATTTGGATTATGATAATTTTACATTAACCTAGTACATTTGGGTTAAGTGTTCCATAGGCCTAGTAGGATTTGGTTATTTATTTCATTAGCATAGTACGAGTAGGATAGGAGTATTATAAATACCCTATCATGCTAGAGATTTTTATTCATCCCTCACCACAATACATTCTTCCATCCCTCTCTTCTTCCACTAGAACAATTCTACAACTCTTCTAATCTTTCCATTAATATTATTTTCTTCTATTCATCTATTCAATTCTTAATTTCCGCAACAAGAGAAATGTTACCTTGCTAAGGAATTCACGCCTAATGCCTATCACTTGATCTACACGCCATTACTCAATATTGTGATATAAAAACAATGTCAATCGTGATCTCCTTCGCATTCATGGGTAACTAAACTTCTCTGTTGGGGTTATGGAAGCCGAATGAGTTACTATCTATTGCTGTGAGTTTGTGAGTTCGAGACACGTATATTGCTTATATCATTATTCTCTTCATCTTAATCCACATTCTTTGCGGTTGCAAATGCAAGAATACGCCAGTCTAACATTTAACTTTTTCGAGAGAAAGGTTATTTGTCTGGAAAAGAGATAGTGTCAAGGTAGTAGGACACCCTTTCCTATTAAAAAGCTAGTGCCGTAACTGGACTAACCTCTTGGAGAATTTGTACCGTTAGACACGCTTTAAGCTCGAGAGAGTTAAAGTGAAATAGTCCTTGTTTAGGTCGAGAGACGCTTGGATTTACCATCGACTACAATTCTCTATAAGCAATTGCATGTCAGAATTCTACACACTCATAGCCAAAAGATACGTATACCTCAGAAGGTGGACATAACCCCAACGCTTCAATTCTCATTGTTTACAACCAACGTAACAATCTCTCTCTTTTTACTTTGTTATTTTCAGCCTTTGTTTACATTACTTGCAAGACAAGAATCCCCCCTTTTTACGAGACTTGCACCAAAAGTTTAGTAATTTTACTTACTTGTCGGCCAATCTATTCCCTGTGGGATCGATACCCAACCCAGGTTGGGTTCTATATTTGCTAACGACCGCTTTACAATCCTACGAGAGCTGTAGATTGAGCGTTATCATCTCTTTTTACCGTCTTTATTGATGATATTCTAGTTTACTCCAAGAGTTAGAAGGAACATGCATATCATCTTCACATTGTGTTGGTATTCTAAGGTTTCCTTCTTAGGGAATATAGGTACAAAAAATGGGGTGATAGTAGATCCCTAGAAGATTGAGGTTGTTAAGAGTTGGGTTTGGCCAAGTCTTGTGACTAAGGTTAGAAGTTTTGAGGGTCTTGATATTTAATATTGTAATGACTATCCCAATAATTTTCTTGATTTCCACACATTTATGGGTTTCAAGCCTTCCTATTAAGGTTGCAGGTCATTTTTGACTTGTCAAATTATTGATTTAATAATTAAATAGTCGTTTGGATTTTAGGCTCATTTCCCTATTATAGAGATTTCACTATTAAGGAATTGGTATTGGTCCAAAACCTCTAGTAAATGGCCATTGGATGATAATTCTAACAATGCCATCAGCCTAGGAACATTGATTTTAGGCTAGGGAGACCGTTGGTTTAGACCCGAGGCTTTCAGACAGATTTTAGGTTATTGGGTAGAATTTAGTTAAAATAAAACTAGGTGTGGGACCTACATTAAATCAATAAGATCTAGAATGAAAGTTTGACGGTTCCATTGAGTCAAGTATATCGAATTTTTTATGGTAGTATAGTTTGTTTGCACGCCCGGGGTTCTAAATGAATCTCAAAAACTCGGCCAAAGTCCTGTGGACTTAGTAAAATTGTTGATACGTAATAGCTAGTGCATGAGTTATTTAGACTTTTCATTCATGATGGTTGGATGAATTTTACAAAGTTTCAAGGGTTTAATTATTGTTTTTTCGAGCCTCCTCTCTTGCATTTGTGATGAAGGTCGACCCAACCCAACCAACACATTATTTTTCTTCACGATCGCCACACCAGTAGTTGCGATTGGATAGTCTGACTCCATTGCCTTCGCATTTGAAATGCCTTGCTTGCATTTGTAAAAGCTTTTTTTGATGCGTATCACAATCGAAGCCAAGTGGCCCAACATTCAGGATGGGTAACCCCTTGGCAGTATATAATACCCTCTTTCTCGATTTCTTCGTTATTTTCTTGTCATTTTGAGCCATTATTATCTCTAGGAACTTAATAACTCATGGGGAATCATAAATTGGAGTTGGGTATGAGTAGAAAGTGTTGAGATGATCATTTCCATTAATTTCTCTGCAAGTTTTCATCCTAAATCCTCCATTTAGTTCTTGTTTTTTCTCTTATTTTAGCAATCTCAAGGTCTGATTTGAGCCTCAATTTGTAATCTATTTGTTCTCAAGTTTTGAGCACATTTTTTTGATACATCCATGTACCTCATGACTATTCAATTTTTGGATTCCATTATCTATCCTCACAACCCTATTATTGATCTAATTTTGGATGAAGAGTTTTATTTAGCAATATAGGTATTGTTTTACTCATAATAACTTGTAGATCATTATTTTGACCGTGCGACATCGTTTTTAGGATCTTGGATAAAGTACGAGCGATTGTGTAATTCCAGATTTGTGGTTTGACAATGAGGTAGGTTTCTATCTAGTTTTCTCTACAGGATTGTGTGTTGTATTGATTACATGCTAAGTAGGGATTATAGGACGGGGTTATGACTAGTACATCATGAGTTAACCTATTTAGGGAATTTGGGATAGAAATGTGACCTGAACCTTTGTCAAGAATACCTAATACAGCCTTAGAATCCTATTATATGTGCATATGGACTTGATAGGCATAGACCAACAATACAAAACCTTTAATACATGACCTACAATATGACATAGTAATTTGGGTGATATTTTTCTGATTAGAGGTTTGTAGTGAATTTACGCCCTTTAATACAATAGTTTCCCAAGTTAAAGGGATTTATTTTATTAAATATATATATATATTGTTGGGTTAGAGGACATGGTTAGATACCAATTGGAATCTAGGTGAGTGTTCTACCCCCAAAGGACGTGGTTCTAGTTTAAATGTGCGTAGGCGCTTATGTTTGTATTGTTTAGATACTGGTGATGACATGCATACTTTTAGGAAACATTTATATTTACTTAGTGGTAAAATTCCAACCAAATCCTTAATTTTACTACTACTATCTAAAAAGGGATTTATTTACACTTTTCATTATTAAAATAGATTTTTTACACCGAAAATCGTACCACATTATTTAATTATTTATCATATTTTGAAACTAAATGAGCTATTTTTGAATTTAGATCGAGGATGATTTTTGTCCATTATTTACACACTCTTTTTACCACTGCTATTTACTTCAGTCGACAGAGATTATCCTATTAGCTTTCCTACTCAGTTAGGATTCCTTGAGATAGTAGGTTGGCTTCCTCAGGTTATTACCTTTAAGTTTAGTCCTATATATGTATTCATATATATGGTATCATTGTATATCCCTGTCTTTCCTTATCTATTCATATGGTGTATGTATTTATTGGCCTTATATTTCTACTATATACCTTTTCACTATTCATTCATATATTGCCTAGTAATATACATTATTGTACTTCTGTTAGAATAGGTTAGTTTATCCTTATTATTCCATTAGCATTATTAAATTTAGTTAGCTGGATAGCTGCTTATAGTTTATATACCCGCTTGCTCATTATTTATAAATGCATTACCTTTGGAGCTTAGTCAGACGATTCCTACCGAGTACCACATATTTTGTACTCATGCTACACTTTTACATCCTGCTGATCATAGTACGAGTTCTCTCCATTAACGTGTGCATTGTGTGGAGCAGCTGTAGATCAGAGATTTGGGGTGAAATCCCGACATTTAGAGTATTCCTGCTCTCCCTCATATTGATTAGACTGATATCTATTTTGAATTTATAGACATCATTGTTTATGTATCTATTTTGTATTTCACTTTGTACTCTAATCATATCATAAGCCATTGTATTGACTTCATTAGGTCTTGGGGTTGTATTCCATATTAGTTTTTCATTTAATTTCACTTCCGCTATTTTCACCATTTCTCTTAACAGTCTGTTACTAGCTTTTCTTGTAGTAGGGCCATCATGACCTATGAAATTGGGTCGTAAAAGATTGGTATTAAAACCTAGGTTTTCCAATGTATTGGTACATGATCTAAAAGCCTAGTAGAGACCTGTGGATCGGTGCATGTAATACTACAAAAAGCTAAGCAAAGACTATCTATGCTTTAAGTACATGTAAAATCAAATATTATGTTTTTGTGGTATGAGAAGTAATTTAGGCATGTATTAAGGCCACAAGTAATTCCTAGCTCTTGGCCAAGTCAAAATATTTCTTACCGATTGATTCCTTGAGAAGAATATTGCTATAGTCAGCTTAAAATGAAAATAACTCCTAGATTCCGAAGTATTTCTGAGACCAAGACCCATAAAATGATAGATATTTGAATTATCTTTCCAGAGTATCCAATTTTGTCTTAATCCAATATTGGAGTAAGATGTTACGCTCATCTTAGTGAAGCACTATCCATCAGTAGGAACCAACGAGCGTATGTACGATCGTAGTAAGATCGTACAACCATACTATTCTCCCATCTGATCAAAACAGACCAAACATATGAAAGTTGACAAGTGTACCTTCCAACCACAATATGGAACAATGACCCTGGTTAGAAACCACGATCTTAGGTACGATCTTGACTTCTAAAGTTTACCTGGTTGGAACCTTCAACCTACGAACCAAGGTAAGATCATAGGTGGGTCCTATGATCATACCAAGGCTTTTCTAGTGGAGTTTAGAGAGCTCATATCCATATACCAACCACGATCATAGGGAGGTCTCATACGTCCCACTTAGTAGCTTTTTAGTTACGAATTTAAAAAATAACATCAGTCTTCTCCTACTCTTTTAACATTAAAACTATGTTGCTTAAATTAATCAATGGTTGATTCTTAAGTTGAGTATTACCTCATGTCCCTCAGTACCCAAATTCATTCAATACTTAGCCTCAAATAGATAAAAAAATGATTTTTTCCTCCCAAGGAAAACTAGGGTTCTTCTCTTTTAAGCCCCAAGTTCAAAGATTTCTTTAGGGTTTTATCTCCAGGTATATGGGATTTCATCATTGGGTTTCCTTTCACCCGTGGAGTCCCAAAATTAAATCCATTCCTCAAGTTTAATTCACCCTTACAACGTAGGGTTTCCATGAAAAGTGTAAATTCCTTTAGATTTTAGTTTCTTGCTTTGCCCAAATTAGGAATAAATATTTTGCCATGAATTTGAGAATCTTTCCATACTCATAAGTGTGAAATCTCATTATATAGATAAATTCTTGATTTTGGACTTGAGTTATGAAATTCCTTGTTATGTTTGAACTGTAGCATTGTCATGATTTATTGCACTCTTAAAGATTGCGGGTTATGAACACCCAATGACCTAGGATATCCAGCATTGTTAGTTGACTATTTAATTCTTTAGATTTCATGATTTAGAGTGCTTTCAAATAGACCACTTATCTTTCAGTTTGAGAATATCATAATTGTAGGACATTTTTGACATGACCCGCTGGTGGCCTGGTCATAATGGGCTTCCCAAGTCTGACCAAGACCGGAGACCACCCCTTTTACCTAACCCAAACTCCAGCCGCCTTCCTTGAGTTGGCTGAATTCCAAGCACGTCACAAAATAGTGTACAACTAACATAGAGACTCTGGGAATATATCACAATCGTGAACGACCTAACAGAGTCCAACCATCACGTACCAATAATCCAACTATACCAAACCATACCAAAACAAAGGGTATAACCAAGGACGTTCCAAAACATAATATATTTAATCCCAAATTGAAGTATGATGGAATAGTGAGAAATTATGTCCAATGATCCCATCCTCCAAACTTATTCCAATTCCAAGACCGACACTAATACCGATCTCACAAAATCTAACCCACAGAAATACCAAAAATCTTCTAACCAAAAGATTATGAATTCCAGTTGTGACAGCCCCCAACCATAGCCAAAACCAATGTCCAAACTAAAATCAAAGTGTCTATAAATATCCATTACATGAAATGGAGCCTTCGAAAAGGATGTAAACTCACTACTTCAGTCCAAATGTTGTGCCCAAGTCAATCACTATGTATGAGGAGTAGAATGGCTGATTCCGGCATAGCATGGGTATGGAACCGCTAGTAGAAGGGGTTAGCGAGTGGCCGTTAGCATGATCCCAGGGTAAGAATAAAATAATCCCATTTATAAAACCAAGTAAAACGATCAATATGCACCTAACCATACATATATACATGCATACATATATATATATAACCGTGCCGGGAAAGGGACCGGGTTTAAAATCCCTTTAAAACATTTTCCTGGGCTATGTGGCTTTGCCATCCTAAACAACCCACAGGCTATATGCGTTCAACTTCCCTTGCTGAAAGGGACCCAGTGCGTGTAACTGCACGACCAGGGAAGTACCCCAAGGGATGACTCTTACATCCTCAAAATAAAGTATGACATCAGACACACAGTCAACAAGGCCAACCTCATATCGGCAAAATATGAGTTTCCAGTTTTGGTCCCCCCAGGACCTCCACATTCCATGGCTTAGCTACACATTCCGCCATTATTATCCAATTTAAAACCAATTTCTAAGTAACAGAACCATTATCCATTTATTAACTAAGGATATTGATATTGGTATCGTCATACCAACCCTTACTTGTAAGTATCATCCATAGCCAACCATTTATAGGTTTAAGGGGACTTTCAAGTACCCTTCCATGTACCATATTAAACCACTTGGGAGACTTCTATGTTCCCCACAAGCATAATCATTTTGCCTTTAGATTTTCAAACCATTTAAACTAGTTATAAATCCTTTACCAAGTTTAAAAAATGCAAGAGTTCCATTAAAACAAGTCAATGAAACGAACATATCTTTATAAGCATTTTGTCAAACACATTCAGGGCATAATATGACCAAAACCAATTGTAATTACCAATAAACCATTTCCATGCAATCCAATTATCCAAAACCACCATTAATGAATATAGAAGCATAATTAAAACCATTGGAAACCATAACCAACCATTTAATTTCAACCCCTAAATCATATTTGAAAACCAAAATCATAAAATCAATAAAATCATGAAAACATTCATACAAACCATGACTTTATGTAAAATTAACAATGAGGAAAGATAAAATGCCTTAAACCAAGATGGTGACGGAAAGAAATCACCAAGACAAGCCTAAATTGACCCTTTAGTTCAAAACATAGCTTCCTTTGCCTAAATGCTCTTGAGAGAAGTATGAAGTATTTAGGAAGAGTTTCTAAGTGTTAGTGAATAGAATAATAGGGTAAATAAAGTCCCAAGTAGGTTAGAAGTCATGGGAGATTATTATGATAAATAGGGAAATGTCCAGAATACCCCCACTTATGTTGCACTAAAATCCTATCTCAGGGATACGACTGACCCACATGAGTCATACCCTCTGACACGATTTGTATCCACAACTCATATCCTGAACCTCTACCCTTGGACCAAAAAATGTCTAGTATACAACTCATCGAATCAAGTCGTATCCATAGTATATGATCCGTACCCCTCATTCGTACCTCTGGCAGATTTACACCTAAGAAAGATTTAGAAACTGTCCACCATACGAGTCCCCAGTACGATTCGTACCCTAGCTTATGGCTCATGGTGAGACACTCGTACTCAGATCCGACCTCTGTAACCAAGTCTAAGATTATGTTAAGGAACCAAACAATCCGTAACAACCAATACGACTCGTATCTCTCAGTCGTATCCAATCCAGTAACAAAAATCCATCCCACCAACCAATACTGTTCAGTATACGACTAGACCATACTATCCGTACCCCAACAAACAACTCATACCCATGAGTCATATTGGGTTAAAAGATCAGAATTCCAAGAAATTTTCTAAGGTCCAGAAAACTGGGTGTTACAGTCTCCCCCACTAGGAACATTTATCCCCGAATGATAGAAAAGGTAGGTAACCACATGCAAGAGTTCTTTGCATTATCAAATATATTCCCAATCCTTAACAAGGTTTGAAAACCAAAAGGCAAAGATATTAATCTTTACTTTAACAAACTCTGAAAACAAAGATGTGTTGGAGACACATACCTTTTGCACTAATCCTAGGAGTAGAAAACAAATACGGATATTTAGACTTCAAGTCCTTTTATGCTTCCCATGTAGCTTTTTCCACCTTATGGTTCTGCCAAAGAACCTTTATCAAAGCCACAGCCTTGGTCCACAGCCGATAAATCTACCTATCAAAGATCTCAACCTGAACTTCTTCGTAAGATAAAGAAACCGTGAGACCCAACCCTTCCAAAGGAACATCAGAAGAAGGATCACCAATGCACTTTCTCAATATGGAAACATGAAATTCCGAATAAACAAAACTCAAGATAGAAGGCAACTCCAGCTCAAAAGAAAAATAACCAACTTTTTGCAAAATCTCATAAGGACCCACATACCAGGTACTGAACTTCCCCTTCTTGTAAAACTGCACTACTCTCTTCATAGGAGATACCTTTAGGAAAATCTTATTTCAAACCTCAAATTCCAAGTCTCTATGCCTAACATCTAAATAGGACTTTTGATGACTTTGGGATACCTTAATCCTATCCCGAATCACCTTCACCTTCTCTATAGACTGGTAAACCAAATCGAGACCAAACATGTCTACCTCACCAAGATCAAACCAACCAATCGGAGATGCACACCTCCTACCACACAATGCCTAAAAAGGGGCCATACCAATACTATAATGGTAGCTATTATTGTAAGTAAAATCCACCCAAAGGTTGATGCTTAACCCAATTTCCACCATAATCAATTACACTGGTCCTAAGCATAACCTTCATTAACATAATAGTTCTCTCTGCTTATCCATCTATATATGGATAGAAAGAAGTGCTCAAACTCACCTTAGTCCGTAACCCTCTTTGAAAAGACTTCTAGAAGTGAGATATAAACTGCGTGCCACGATCAGAAATAATCAAAATAGGAACCCCATCCAGCTTCATAGTCTCTGAAGATACTGTTTCGCATAATCCCCTAATGAGAAGGTAGTCTGCATGGGATAAAAGCGCGCAAACTTAGTCATCCTATCCATGATGACCCAAATCGAATCGTATTGATTCCAAGAACGAGGAAGACCGGCAACAAAATCCATATTGATCACTTCCCATTTCTATTAAGCAAATCAATTTCTTGATACAACCCTTCTGGCCTCATGTGCTCAACCTTAACCTATTCACACATGATGCACTTTGCTATAAAATCAGTCACATCCCTATTTATACTACTCCACCAATAGATCTGCTTGTGATCATGATATAAATTAGTCGAGCCGAAATGAACAACATAGTGTGAGTTATGCATCTCAGCCAAAATCCTTTGTCACAACCCATCGACATTAGGAACACACAACCTCCCTTGGTATTGTAAAGTACCATCACCAACGATATCAAGCACTATTACCTTTTGCCCACTAATGCCACTCTTTATTGTCATTAAGATAGGATCTAACACTTGAAACTCCTTAATCTCTACACCAAGAAACGAACGAACCACTTCTTGCACCACCACACCACCATCCTTGGAGTCCAAGAGGCGAACTCCAAGATTAGCCAAGAGATGAAAATCCTTCACCAATTCCCATTTTCCATCCTCCACATAAGCCAAATTCCCCATGGATAACCCGTTAAGAGCATCAACAACCACATTAGCCTAACCTGGGTTATAATGAAGACTCATATGATAATCCTTGAGAACCTCAAGCCATCTTCTCTTCCAAAAATTAAGCTATTTCAGAGTGAACACATACTGCAGACTCTTATGATAAAAAAAATATCAACGTGAACACTATACAAATACTGTCACCATATTTTCAAATCAAACACAACCGCCAATAGCTCCAAATCATGAGTAGGATAGATCCTCTCATATACCTTCAATAGCTTAGACGAATAGGCAACTACCTTTCCATGATGCATTAACACACAACCAAGACTTACCCGAGATGCATCGAAATAAACCACAAACCCATCATTGCCTTCTGGCAAAGTCAGAATTAGAGTTAACTTAAACATCTTGAAACTCTCTTCACAATCATCTGACCAAGAAAACTTGACCTTTTTCTGAGTTAACTTAGTCAAAGGAGCAACTATTAATGAAAATCTTTCCACAAACTGCCTGTAGTAAACCCAAGAAGCTCTGAATATCTGATGGAGTCATAGTGCTAGGCTAGTTATTCCTTACAACAACCTTTTGTGGATCCACCATGATCTCTTTACTAGAAATAATGTGACCTAAGAAAATCACAGCGTTTAACCAAAACTCACACTTGGAGAACTTGGCATATAACTGTTGTTCCTTCAAGGTCTGCAACACCACACAGAGATGATTAACATGATCCTCCTCGCTCTTTGAGTAAACCAAAATGTCATCAATGAACACAATAATGAAGAGATCCAAATACTGATGAAAAACTCTATCCAACAGAATCATAAATGGCATTAGAGCATTAGTTAACTCAATGACATCACTAAGAACTAAAAGTTCCCATACCGAGTATGAAAAGACATCTTAGAGATATTCACCTTCCTAATCTTTAGTTGATTATATCCAGACCAAAGATCTATCTTAGAAAAGAACTTGGCACCTTACAACTGGTCAAATAGACCATCTATTCTTGGAAGAGGATATTTGTTCTTTACCATCACCTTGCTCAACTGCCTATGGTCAATGCATATCCAAAGAAAACCACCCTTCTTGTGCACAAACAACATCAGTGCACCATAAGGGGATATACTAGGACGGATAGACCCCTTTTCCAGAAGATCCTTAAATTTCTCCTTAAGTTTCCTTAACTCAATTAGAGCCATTTTATACGGAGGAATAGAAATTGGATGAGTGTCCAAAATTATATCAATACAAAACTCTATATCCTTATCCGGAGGAACACCGGGAAGATCATTTGGAAAGACCTTAGGAAACTCATTACCACAGGAACTGACTGAAAAAATGACCTTCCAAGCTAGAATCTTTAACCCAGACCATATGAAAAAGCCAACCTTTAGCAATTAACCTTTGATCTCTAAGATAAGAAATTAACCTCCCCTCGGAGCTAAGGAAACACCCTCTAATTTTATAATCGGCTCAATAGGAAACCTAAAAATAATCCCACGGGTCCGATAATCCAAGGACACATAATAAGAGTGTAACTTATTCATGCCAAGAATAACATCAAAATCCACCATGTCCAACTCAAAAAGATCAACCAAGGTTTTATTTCCATAAACAAATATCACATATCTCTTATAGACTTTCTTAGCAATAATCGAGTCACGTACTGGGGTAGAAATCGAATAAGGATCTAAAATAACTTCCTAATAAAAATCAAAAGATAGAACCACATAAGGAGTCATATAGGAAAGAGTAGATCCCAGATCAAGCAAATAATATATATCATGAGATAAAGTTGTAACGTACCAGTAATGTCATTAGGTGATGCATTCGATTCCCGTAGACACACCAAAGCATTCAACCTATTCCGGCCAACATTAGAACCAGGATCAGTAATAGAAGCAGATGCCACACCACCAGGTGTAGGAGAAGAATATGAAACCACAGGAATCTAATTCACCCTTGTAGTAACATTTTTACCCGAACAATACCTGAGCCTATAACTGGCCTGACAATACTTGAAGTATTTGTTCTTTCCTTCATAGCAATAACCCCTATGAGGACGATCACAAAATCGACCAGCAGGACATGAAGAAACTGACTAACTTCTACTTTCCTGAGATTGGGCATCTTGTGCCAAAAAATTGTCACCACCAGGATGACGCCTGTCGCCCGACTGGTAAGGAGCACTAGCAGAAGAGTAGGAACAAAAACTCCCCCACTTTTATTTGCCATTTGCCACCATATCAACCACCCTTAAAATAAGCACCTCCCTGTTCATAAAAACAACTCTTTTTTTTCTGCCTATCTTTAAACTCCACCTGCCTCATTTTTTTATCCTCTACCAATTGCATATGAAAATTCAAGCTAGAGAAGTCTATACCCTTAATAAGCAAGGTAGGCTTTCTCTCCAAATCAGATCCTGATTCAACCCAGAAGTGAATTTTCTTATTCTACCCCACATGTCATCCACCAAATCAGGAGCATACCTTGACAATTGATAAAACTTCAAGGAATATACCTTGACAGACATGCTCGCCTCCTTAAGATTTACAATCTCCTCCATCTTTGCTTCCCTCAACTTATGGGGAAAGAAATAATCTATATAAGCACCAAAGAAGGCATCCCATAAGAATAACTCCTCTGTATCTGCTCTATCCCTATCCTACTAATAGGCCACATCGTTGAGCTGATAAGCTGTAAAGTTTACCCCTTCCACATTAGTGGCCTGCATTACCCAAAATATCTTTTCCATCTCATCAAAGAAGCCCTGTAGATCCTCCTCCAGCTTTACTCCAGAAAATATAGGAGAACTCATATTCATAAATTGAAACCTTTGCGGCCTCAGCAGATAAAGCACCAGATACATCCCGCTCAACCTGAGCAATAACTAATTTAGCAATAACATGAGTAGTCACCTCTCCTTGAGGATG
Source organism: Capsicum baccatum var. pendulum (assembly GCA_030864225.1). Classification (NCBI taxonomy): domain Eukaryota; kingdom Viridiplantae; phylum Streptophyta; class Magnoliopsida; order Solanales; family Solanaceae; genus Capsicum; species Capsicum baccatum. The sequence goes on along the minus strand of CM061555.1, from coordinate 194,026,816 downwards.
ACTAATACCAGTCGGTGGAACTTCGAAACTATTAGGAATTGGACAGTGAGATCGAAGATGAACCCTAGAAGTAGTATACACCCCTTCAGCATTACCGCCAGATGGGATACAAGAATTTCCTTATGTTTTAGATCTATGAGGTATGATATGAAAAATGAGCAAACAAGTATTAGAGAAGATTCCAAGACTAAGACTCCAAGCTTGAAAATATAACACCAAGAAAGTGAAACATTCCTAAATGCCTTATAGCCTCTCCCTTATGAGTGTGGCACGCTACACACACCTAAAAGAGACTCTACTCGACAAGGCTTTGTGGACTCCCAATCGACCATGAAACTAGGATCTCATATAACTTGACACAACTCGGCCTGGGGCCTTTTTGTGATAGGCGTACCAAGTTCGACCAGGACCATAGACCATCCCTGTTACCCAACCCAACCTCTAGTTGCCTACCCTAAGTTTGCTGAATTCCAAGCATGTAACAACTATTGTACAACTCACATAAAGACTTTGGGAGAGATCACAATCGTGATCGACCCAACCAAGTCCGTCCATCCTATACCAATAATTCAACCATACCAAACTATACCAAAACAAAGGCCATAAACCAGGCCATAACCAAGGACATTCCAAAAATTAATATAATTAATCCCAAAATGAAGTATAACAGAACAATGAGAAATTATGTCCAATGATGCCAGCCTCCAGGTTTATTCCAATGCCAAGGCCGACAACAATACCGTTCCCGCCTATTCTAACCCATAGAAGTACAACAAAGCCTCTACCAAAAAGAATGATTAAATTTGGTTGGGCTATCCCCTAAACATTGCCTAAAATAATGTCATAAATAAAATAAAAGTGTCTAGTAATATCCATAACATGAGCTGGGGCATTCCAAAAGGATGAAAGCTCACCACTTCTGTCCAAATATTGTCCCTGAGTCAATCACTATATAGGAGAAGTAGAATATCCGGTTCCTAGATAGCGTGGGTACATAACACCAGTAGACGGGGTTAGCGATTGACTGCTAGCATGAGCTTAAGGTAAGGATAAAATAATGCCATTTATAAAACTAAGTAGAATCATCCATATGTACACAACCATACATACATACTTACATATATATATATATTTGTATACATGTCAGGAAAAGGGACCGGGTTTAGAATGTCTTTAAAACCTTTACCTAAGTTGTGTAGCTTTGCCGTACTAAACTACCTATGGGCTATATTGGTTATGCTCTCCTTATTAAAAGAGTCCTAGTATGTGTAGCCACACGACCAGGGAAGTATCCCATGGGATGACTAGTATATCCCCAAAGTAAAGTGTGACATCATGCACACGGTCACTAAGACCAACCTTGTATCGATAAATATAAGTTTCTAATTTTGGTCCCCCCGAGAAGTCCACCTTCCATGGCTTAGCTACACTTTCCGCCATTATTGCCCAATTTAAAACCAATTTCCCAATAACCAAACCATTATCCATTAATTAACCAAAGCCATTGATATTGGTATCGTCATACCAACCCTTACTTGCAAGTTTCATCCATAGCCAACCATTTTTATGTTTAAGGGAAATTTCAAGTTCCCTTCTATTTACCATATTAAACCACTTAGGAGACTTCAATTTTCCCCATAAGCATAATTAAATATCCTTTAGCCTTTCCAATCATTTAACCATGCATAATTCTTTTACCAAGTTTAAAACCTGCAAGAGTTCCATTAAAATAAGTCAATGCAATAAACATATCTTTATAAGCATTTTGTCAAACATATTGGGGGCATAATATGACCAAAACCAATTCCAATTACCAATAAACCATTCCCATGCAATCCAATAGTCGAAAACCACTATTAATGCATATTGAAGCATAACTAAAACCATGGGTAACCATAACCAACCCTTTAACATCAAAACCCCAAAATGATATTTGAAGAACAAAGTCATACTATTAATAAAATCATGAAAACATTCATACAAACTATGCCTTTAAGTAAAATTAACAATAAGGAAAGAGAGCATGCCTTAAACTAAGATAATGACGGAAAGATATCACCAAGACAAACCCCAAATTGATCCCTTAGTTGAAACCCTAGCTCTCCTTGCCGAAAAGCTCTTGAGAGAATTATAAAGTGTTTAGGAAGAGTTCTAAGTGTTAATGAATAGAATAATAGTGTAAAAAACTGTCGAAGTAGGCTAGAAGTAGTGGGACCTTATTAGAATAAGTAGGGAAATGTCCATAATACCCCCACTTAAGTAGTACCAAAATCCCATCATAGGGATACGACTGACCAACACTAGTCGTAACCTCCAATACAATCGGTATCGACCACTCGTATACCGAACCTCTACCCTTGGACAAAATACTATACAATATATGACTCAGCCAACTAAGTTGTAACCACTATATATGATTCGTACCCTTCATTTGTATCCCTGGTAGATTTACACCTAAGGAAGATTTAGACACTGTACACCATATGCATCCTAGGCATGATTCATACCCTGGCTTACTACTCATGGTGAGCCACTTGTACTTAGATCCAACATTAGTAATCCAGTTGGAGATCAAGTTAAGGAACAAAATGATTTGTAACAACCAATACAACTTATACCTCAAAGTCGTATTCATTCCATTAACCAAAATCCATTCCACCAACCAATATTTGTCAGTATACTACTGGACCATACCATCTGTACCCCGACATATGGATCGTACCCATGAGTTGTATTGGGTCCAGAGATCAGAATTCCAGGAAATTTTCTTAGGTTCAAAAATTAGGTTGTTTTAGTCTCCCCCACATGGAACTTTTGTCCCCAAATGATAGACAAGGTAGGAGTAAACACACGCAAGAGTCATTTGCATTATCAAATATATTCCTAGTCCTCAACAAAGTTTGAAAACAAAGAGGCAAATATCTTAGTCTTTCCTTTAACAAACTCTGAAAACAAAGATGTGTTCGAGTCAAATACCTTCTGCATAAATCCTAGGAGTAGAAAACAAATGCATATATTTGTACTTTATGTTCTATCCCACTTCCTAATATCTTCTTCCCTTCTTTAGTTCCTCCAAAGAACCTTAATTGAAGCCACATCCTTGTTCTATAATCGACGAACCTGCCTATCTAATATCTTAACCAAAACCTCTTCATAAGGCAAAGAATCGGTGAGACCCATCCCTTCCCAAGGAACAACCAAAGAAGGATAACCAATGCAATTACTCAATATGGAAACATCAAAGACATAATGCACCAAGCTCAAGCTTGAAGGCAACTCCATCTCATGAGCAACATTACCAACTTTCCAAACAATCTTATAAAGAACCACAAACTGGGGACTGAGCTTCTCTTCTTGCCAAACTATACTACTTCTTTCATGACAGATACCTTGAAGAAAACCTTATTTCCAACCTAAAATTCCAAGTATCTACACCTAACATCCACATAGGACTTTTGAAGACTTTGGGCTGCCTTAAACCTATCCCAAATCACCTTTACCTTTTCCATAGACTAGTAAACAAAATTGGGAATAAACATGTCTGCCTAACTAAGCTCAAACCAACCAATAGGAGGTCTACACCTCCTACCATAAAATTCCTCAAAAAGGTTCATACTAGTACTAGAATAATAGTTATTGATGTAAGAAAACTCCACTAAAGGTAGATGCTCAACCCAATTGCCGCCATAGTCAATAACACAAGCCTGAAGTTTATCCTCTAATGTCTAAATAGTTCTCTCCTCTTGTCTATCCATATGCAGATGGAAACCAGTACCCAAACTCACCTTAATCCCTAATGCTCTTATCACTACCTGAGCTGGGGCCCTAGCCGTGAAAAGCATCCCAAACCATAGATAGACAAAAGGAGTATTTCATGTAAAGATAGGGGACCAATACAATTATATTGGTAGGCAGAGAAATCTAAAATAATGAATTTATATAAATATAATAGGTAAGAGTATTTCATGTAAGATCATGCATGATATAGTTTAAAATACATGGGCAAATCTTTGATAATCATAAAACATTGTTGTTAATCCAGTTCTAATCTTTGTATTACTTCTGAGTTAGGTGGTCCACCCTACAAATCTACAACCCCACAGGCTATGTAGAGTTTGCCCTTAACTCAGCTGCCACGCCCCCAACCCAAGTTTACAACAAGAGTTGGAATTTCTGATTTTGATATGCCATAGAGCGCTAGGCCAGCGTATAATCCCTCTAGGGGATATAATAATCCCGTATTGGCAAAAAACAATTTTGGGTAATGAATTTTCTAGGCTCATGCCTTATTCGAATAACTACCTAACATCTCTTTATGCCTATTTTTATCCTTTTCTGAACATGTATCATTCTAAGTTCAAGATCTAAAAATCAGAAAGAAAATCCACATTTTGTTTTATTATATGCTACTATGGCATTATCTGAATTGGTATCGTTATACCAAGACTTGCAAGTCATATTTCTGAGCCATAAAGTCATATCACAATTTTCTCTTTCAAAACATAAAGTTTAGACCACCATACTCAAATAATTCAAGAAAATTCATTCTTTAAATACATTTATCAAATCATGCAAAAGTCATTCCTTTCAATCATTTCAACAAATATGTGGTGGTCATGTATTATTGGCAAACAATACAATTCTTTAATTATATATATTCAACATTTATCAACATACAAAATCCCTCTCATCAATTTAAAGATCAATCTTAAATCTTTCAATAATAGTTAAGAACATTGATATCATGCTTCTGAATAACATTCTAAAATTAAAAGGTGATGCAACATGAGAGGGAGCGTAAATAGTCATGCTCTCAATTAAATTATCAACTTCAAACACTTACATGCATATACAAAATTACAAATCAATTTGGGGGAAAGGCCTCCAGACCAAATCAATATCCTCAAAAGTTTTAAAACATGAATCTAATTATAAATCTCAACATCTCTTTGAAATTTCATGATTTCTAAACCTTTAACATGATTAAGAAGAATTTACTATGATCATGTAGATTTAGGAAACCCCACGTACCTTAGTTGCGAAGAATTCGTGAATAGATTTCAAAAAGATTGGACCTTTACGCTTGATTGTCCAAGCCCTAGTTATTTTCTCCCCTTGTATTCTTGAGAGATGAATTCTAGGGATTTTTTAAGGAGTTAAAATCTTACTAATGACCTTAATTTCATTAAAGGATGATTAGGGATGGTTTGGGAGTGTAAAAAGACTTGGTTACCATTAAAATAACTTTAAAACAACATTTTTACGCCCTTGGGCCATAGGGCTTACAACGCATTGCCTATGGCCTAATCTAGGCAATGCCACACATTGTTTATCACCCAAAATACGTTGGGCGTCGCATTTCCCATCTCCCAAAATGGGTTGGGCGACGCATTGCCCATGGCACAACAATTCCAGTAGCCTTAGGCGATTTTCTATGCGATGGACTCAACTTTGCAAAGTCATAACTTTTTGCTCGGGTATTGGATTTAGGCAAAATTGGTATCATTAGAAATCTACTTCCAAGACCTTTCATTTGATATTTAGTAGGACCCATAATTCTTTATATACAAAAAGTTATGGTCAATTAAATTTGACCCAATTTTTGACGCTCACTAAAACTAAAATGAAAGGAAAGCTTCTAACTTGTCCTTGGGTTAAGGGACCTCTATGCTCTCAATTCATGATCAACTAGATTCCCAGACTACATGATTTATCAACAGACTATATTTCCACCAGATTTATGGATTTTGGAACCTTTACACAAAGGAAATGACATTTTACGTTCTAGCCCAAAATGTGTTGTGTTACATTATCTCCCCCTTGGGATTATTCGTCCCCGAATGATGGGTAGGGAATTCTTGAAGCTCTAAAAGTATAGAATAAAGAACATAATACTGTTTTGAACATTTTTTCTCAATAAAAAATATGCAAACAATCACAACATCTTTATGATAACCCCTAGGGAAATGGGTAAGCATGAAACTCGAGATAGCGAAACTTGACATCGACATGAATCTTGGAATGTGTTTTATGGCACATGATCAAAACATTGTAAGACATAACTTTTCCTAAGATTCCTCGGCATGATTAAGATTGGTACAAGAGAAGAGATAAGTTTCTCGCAAAACATATGAATATTAGCATTCTCTATCTTAAAAGATACAACGAAAAGGCATAAAATTAGCGACACTACTTGTATATACTCCAACATCAATCAACATACTTCATCATTTCCAACTCATAATTCTCTCGTAGCACATCTAATCACAGAATTTGTGTTCCGTCGTATAATACTTCTGGGTTAAGGCCTAACTAGTAGGAAAGAGATGCTAATTTTAACTACAGGACCCTGTACTCTACATCACATTAAGAAACCATATCACCTCATCACTATAATCCAAAAACCTCAAGTCTTAATTCAAAGAATACTAACCGTATGGCACATTAGTTTGTGTTTTCATTAATCACAAAATTTTAGCCTACTGCTACCACACCCCACTTTATGGACATCTCTATTAAGACTGCAAATTCAATCATATTCACCAAGATTCTCGCCATATACTTCCCTCCTAACTCTTTCACATAAAGAATATTCGTCTCCTTCCTTCCCCTGCTCTTCTAACCTTAGCTCAAGAAATCACATTAAAATTTTCACCTACAATGACATCTACTCCCCCACCTAACATACTTCTATGCTTCTACAACCACCATCATACTAGGATATAGAGGGTCATTAAAGGACCTGAGAAAGAGCATCATTAAAGAGAGTAACACTATTCGTTTATAACATATACTTATTGCCATACTCAAGGTAGGACATGAGTTGAAGATATAGTACAATCACAGAGTGCTTCATATATCAAGTGTTTGGATTACAAGAAGAGAGTCGTTCTGGCATAAACTCCACATAGCATGAGTCCTTAGGACAACCACAGTGAGAAACATGTGATCTTGCATCATGAGTCTTATAACATGAGTATGGAATTCCTGAAGTCGACGATTTAGGCAAGGACTTCTACTCAAAGCTATTGCTTCTCATTTTCAGAACTGAAATAGTGATGAGTTCGCACAACTTTATCATTTTGGCTAATACCAACATAAAATGAATTGTTAACATACGAAAACATAGTTCCTTAGAACCAATCATGATTTGGGACATAGATTTGTTGTTCATGAGCAACATAACATCGAGCATGGGTACTTAGAATACTAGATCATCGAGGGACATTATTTCTTCTAGTTTCGAAGTCGGGACATGTCATTAGTTACATAGAGTGCTCAAACCTTATACATAGATAGGACTTGGATACATAACGTAGGACATTAGTAGAGTGACCTCGTAGACTAAGTAGGAGGATTTTACTTAAATTGTAATAGATTTATCATGAATTTACTTGAAACTTAACACCATAAGAAAATTTGAGAAATACTTTAACTCATCATCTCCCCCTTAGATCAAAGTCATATTCCTAGACTTGCATACATAACCTCTTATCAACTATATATCCACAACTCTCAACACAAGAAATATACCACCTTACACATTACCACTAATCTATCTCGGATAAACTATACTCTGTAGGTCTTGTTTTCCAAAAATACTACTTTTACTTTTGCTATCCTCTATAGCCATCACCCTACAACCCATACTCACGTAAACGAGATGCCCCAACCATTCGAGGAATATGGAGACTAGTTGAAGTACTGAGTCTCTCGATATCTACATAGATAATCACAAAGGGGCAACATACACATGAACACAAACTCCCCTCCATAGATTTTTTTTACAAGGACACTAAATTCATTCTAGAACATCCCCTTCAAGTACACTAATCCTAACATCCTCCAAACCCCAAAGTCATCTATTTATGGCTAACGTTGTCATGGGCATAGATAATCATGCTTCTAGGCATACAACACTTCATCTTTAACTCTTTAGAATACTTGCATTACACCTCTAATCACATAACTTGCATCTTAACAAAATTTGTAAAAGTATACCAAAGCAGATATTTCTCACTCATATTTTCTCAATTCAACTCTAAATAACACAATACAACAACTCACCAAACTTTTCCATACATAATTTCAAGAACACAAACTAGGTAGGCAAAACACTTATACACATGAATGCTAAACTTTCCCTTTTTAAGTATAGTCTAAAGGCATTGCTTTCCAAGAATGGTACTCTTACTTTTTGCTATCCTCTACAATCATCACCTTACAACTCGTAGTCTCATGCTCATACACAACTTCACTCCTTATCACTTAAAGTCCACTCTCCACTACTTAACCTTCTAACATTAGGTCGTTAATCACATAACTCATATCATAAAATCATACCTAATGTCATACTACCAAGGGGTACAACTTATTCTTATATACTTACGCCCTTATACACTTAACGATTCACCCACAATTCATTATTTTAACACTAGTAGTCTTATACACATATACTTCACAATTACTACTTTACTTTTCATAAATTAACAACCTAGGCTCTTCCACAAATCACATCAAGCCTACTAATTCATTCCCACAAAACATACATCATCAACCTTAAGATACTCCTCTTATCGCCACATTCTATGTCTAAAGTTCAAGTCTATAGTCTAGCAACAATCACGTACCACTAATGAAACACGTAACATATGATACTAGTCCTTCAAATTAGGAAATTCAACTCAAATACCTCATTTCACTTACATACTACCTACAACTAAATCACCTTCATAACATTACTACTACACCTCAAAATCTATTACATGCCTTCTCAGAAGTAGTACTAGTTTACAACCACTAAAGAAAAGAAGGTCAAGGGGGTAAAGTCATATAATAGACATGGTCAACCTTAATCTTATAGTAAAGCCCAATATGATCTTATCTACATATACTACTTTCTCACATCATACTTACTTACCCAAGCATATATTTAGACTACCTTCAAATTCCACAAACAATAATGAGTATATACTTATAACTTTTATTGCCAAATCAAAAAATTTCCGTTCACAACCTACAAGGGATTGCTATAACCACCATAACTATCCACTCTAGGCTTCTTTCCTATTTTTTTTTGAACAAAGAATAATCAAAGCCAAACACTGCCCCCCACAGACTATCATACAATCTACAATTAATACTACCATATTAGTCTATCACAATAAAATGGCAAACCACTCCTCAGTCCATAGTTATGTAACTAAACTAACTTCTGTACGCAAAAGTCCCCCTCATTTAGACTCTTAAGCTTGTTACTTCATATCACCAATTTTTGGATCATATCACTACCAATAGGTCATGGCGCTTTATCATACACTACTACTCGGGTGGAAATACAGTTCAAACATTCTACTACATATATTTTCCCTTATGCATAACATCTGTAATAAGAATATTGGAAGGGACTAAAAACACTTCACACCTCAGGCTCAAATGCAAGATTGATGTAGATAACGATATAAGCTTGAATCAATGCACTTTATAGCACTCATGGACTCCCCTTAGGTCCTTGTGCAATTTCATAATCATATATCACTAAATCAGAAAAGGACTACATCATTTATATTTTAAGCTTTTGCATTTGAATCACCTCAACAGTGAGACATATCTAAGAACATCAGAGTAAGGCAAGAATTAGGATAACTTTACTTCCGTATGGAAGACATCATAGCACGAACTAGAGTATGAAAGAGGAATATTCTGACTCCATAAAATGAACTGGAACATTAAGAAAGAGAAACATTCCTAAATGCCTTGTAGCGTCCTAATTATAAGTATGGTGTGCTACATAATCATAAACAGGACTCTACCCAATGCGATTTTATAGACATCTTGAGACCATGAACCGTGCTCTAATACCAAGTTTCACATGACTCAAGCCAGGGCCCTAGTCATAAAGAGCATCCCGAACAATGGAGGCTCGGGCGCCCTTCTATTTCTGGTAATCATATACAATACTCAATAATAAAGAAAAGAATGTGGAAATGAACTAAACAGAATCATGGTCATACTCTGAATTCAAATTAACAATACTTTAATAAAATCCATCAACATCTAAACAACGTCTATTTCAGCGTGCAAAATCTCTAGTACATACGAAAATCAATAGAACTACCTGAAATCTGGGATAAGGCCCCCAGAGGACCAATACCATAATAAAATAACAATACTCTAAGAATGTCTTTCTGAAGTAAGGGAGGCTCACCAACTGCACACTTCTGATTGTCAACTGTACGGTTTAATGATGTTCTAACTTTCAACGGAATATTTTGCATCATTTTCTTGAGAAAGTTGTATGTTTTCAAGAAACTAAGGTTGCGTTTAGTGCTGGTTTTTAATGTTTCAAGGTAAAGATCTAGATAAAGAAAAAGTCTCAGAAAAGTGGCAGAAAAACACTTCTGATAGTCAAAATAGTGGACCATCATTATTGCGATGGATCACCAACTTGACTGTCAGGCCTAAAGAGAACCCAACACTTCAGGCCATGCAGCGATGGACCAAACGACGGACCGTCAGTCTTGTGATGAACCACCAATTTGGATGTCAGTGTCATCTAGAACCAGGCTCCCTGAAGAACTCAGTGATGAACCAAGTGGTGGATCATTAGTTTTACGACAAACCACCAAGTTGGCCGTCAAAGTTCATCCAGAACCTGTACCCCCGAAGAACTCAGCGATGGACCAAATGATAGACCGTCATTCTTAAAACGGACCACCAATTTAGCCATCAGTCTTATCCAGAAAGTGGCCTACACAGATCAGTAGCGACGGGCCAAATGGTGGACCGTCAACCCTATGATGGACCACCAATTTGGTTGTCAGTTTGGATGCGAATTTTATGATTTTGAATTTTAAATTCTTTTAGCTGGGAACATATAAATACCAAGTATTAGGGTTTAGTAGGCATCTTTTGTCTTGAGTTTCATACTTTCTCTTCTATTCAGAGCTTTGCACTACTTTTTATTGAGATTTGAATCTCAATATTGGGAGGTGATTATTATTTTTTCATATTTTCCATCAAAGATGGAGAAGAACAATATTGTAACTTTTGTAAGTACTTTTCTAAAGTTATTTATGAACATTAATATAACTTTGTTTTCTAACATGAAGATGAGTAGCTAAATTCCCATAACTAGGGTTATGGGAGCCTTGATGTGGAGTACTATTTTGGGGTTGTTAATGGGTTTGTCTTCTAACATAGATCAAAATTGTGTGTAACTTTCTTCATTTTATTGACATCTCTTGGTTGCAAACTTGAGAAGTGATACCGTTGGTTAACAGGTTGATGCCTTTGCAGGATTAACCCTTATGAGAGTGTTATTTAATAATGCATAAATACTTTAAGTTTGAGAGAAGTAAAGGGTGAAATACTCATTAGGTTGATAAACATGTGGGTAATCTTTAGAATTCAATAATTCTTGCAATTGGATACATAAGTTAGAATTCGAACACAAACTCACAGCCCTAGTTATTTGAAGATCTTGGTGAGCATAACTGTAGTTAATTTATTCTCATTGGAACTACATCTAAATTTACTCTCAGTATCTGGGCTTTTGTGGAACATCAACACATAAGAACATCATTAACATTTCCAAACCCCCTTTGTTTCAGAGCCTTAGATCAACAGTCTAATAACAATCACAATACTTAGTGAACATGCTATTCCCTGTGGGATTCGACACCCAACACAGCTGGGTTCTATATTTGACAGCGACTGCTTACTCTCTCGAAAGAGAGTTATAATTTGGGCGTATCATTTGGCAGGACCTCAAGACTGAGCCTTAGACTATGAAAGATAGGGGGTCAATACTATTGTACTGGTATGTAGACAAATCCAAAATAATGAGTTTATATATATAAAATAGGTGAGAGCAGTTCATGTATCTTCATGCATGATATAGTTTAATTACATGCGCAAATCTTTGATAATCATAAAACATTATTGTCAATCCAGTTCTAATCTTTGTATTACTTCAGAGTTAGGTGGTCCACCCTACAATTCTACTACCCCACGGGCTATATGGTATTCTCCATTAACTCGGCGGCCAAGCCCCCAAACCATGTTTGCCACAAAAGTTAGAGTTTCTGATTTTGATACGCCACAGGGCACTAGGCCTGCGAGTAATCTGTCTAGGGGACATAATAAACCCATATCATCAAAACACGATTTTGGGAAATGAGTTTTCTGGATTCGTGCCTTCTTTGGGTAACCACCTAACATCTCTTTTTGTCCATTTTTAACCTTTTCTAAACATGTATCATTTTGAGTTCAAAATCTAAAATCAAAAAGAAAATCCACATTCTATTAAGTTCTGTGCTACTATGGCATTATCTGAATTAGTATCATCATACCAAGACTTGTAAGTCATATTTCTGTGCCATTAAAATCGTATCACGATTTTCTCTTTCAAAACATAAAGTTTAGACCACCATACTTCAAAAAATTAAAGAAGATTCATTCTTCAAATACATTTATCAAATCATGCAAAGGTTATTCCTTTTAATCATTTCAACAAACATATGGTGGTCATGTATTATTGGAAAACCATGCAATTCTTTAATTATATATATTCATCATTTATCAATATGCAAAACCCCTCTCATTAATTTAAAAGATCAATCTTAAATCATTCAACAATAGTCAAGAACATTAATATCATGCTTCTGAATAACATTCTAAAATCAAAAGGTATTGCAACGTGAGAGAGAGCATAAATAGTCATGCTCTCAATTAAATTATCATTTGGGTAAAGGCCTCAAGATCAAATCAATATCCTCAAAAATTTTTAAACATGAATCAAATTATAAATATCAAATACTCTTTGAAATTTCATGATTTATAAACCTTTCACATGATTAAGAAGAATTTACTATGCCTATGTAGTTTTAGGAAACCCCGTGTACCTTAGTTGAGAAGAATTCGCAAGGAGATTTTGAAAAGATTGCACCTTTAGGCTTGATTATCCAAACCCTAGTTGTTTTCTCCCCTTTTGTTCTTGAAATATGAATTTTAGAGATTTTTTTGAGGAGTTAAAACATTACTAATGACCTTAATTTCATTAAAGGATGATTAGGGATGGTTTTGGATTGTAAAAAGACTTGATTGCCCTTAAAATGACTTAAAATGACATTTTTACGCCCTTGGACCATAGGGCATGTGACGTATTTCTTATGGAACCATTTATTGTTTATCGCCCAAAATAGGTTGGGCATCACATTTCCCATCACCCAAAATGGGTTGGTCAATGCATTGCCCATGGCACAACAATTCCAGTAGCCTTAGTTGATTTGCTAGGTAACGTACTCAACTTTGCAAAGTCATAACCTTTAGCTCGAGTATTGGATTTAAGCTAAATTGGTATCGTTGAAAAGCTACTTTGAAGACCTTTCATTTGATATATAGTAGGACCTATAATTCGTAATATACAAAAATTTATGGTCAATTGAAGTTGACCAATGTTTCGACGCTCACTGAAACTAAAATGATAGGACAGCTTCCAACTCGTCCTTGGGTAAAGGGACCTCTATCATCTCAATTCATGCTCAACTAGATTCCCACACTACATGATTGATCAACAAACTATATTTTCATCAGATTTATGGCTTTTGGAACCTTTACGCTAAGGAAATGATGGTTTACGTTCTAGCCCAAAATGCGGGGTGTTACACCTCTCTAAAAAAACCCCTAGAATTGAGATGTAAACTTCATTCCACGACCAAGAAGGTAGTCTGTATCGGCAAAAAGTGCGCAAACATAGTTATCCTATCCACAATGACCAAAATTGAAACATATTTATTCCGAGATCGAGGAAGACTAGTAACGAAGTCCATATTGATCACTTCCCACTTTCATTTGGGAAAATCAATTTCTTGATACAAACCTCGTGGCCTTATGTGCTCAACCTTAACCTGTTGACACACCATGCACCTAGTGATAAAATTAGTCACATCCCACTTCATACCAATCCACCAATTAATCTCCTTAAGATCATGATACATCTTAGTTAAGCTGGGATGAACAACATAGCGTAAGTCATGCGCCTCAGCTAAAATCCTTTGTCACAACCCGTCGACATCAGGAACACAAAACCTCCCTTAGTAAATTAAAGTACCATCACCACCAATCTCAAACATAATTAACTTTGGCCCACCAACGTAACTCTTAGTTGTCATCAAGATAGGATCTAACACTTGTTTCTCCTTAATCTCTGCACCAAGAGACGATCGAACTACTTCTTTCACAACTGCACCACTATTCTTTGAGTCCAAGAGGTGGACTTTTAAATTATCCATGTGGTGAATATCCTTCACCAATTCCCGCTTTCCTTCCCCCACATGATCCAAAATCCCCATGAATAACCTGCTAGGATCATCAGCACCCATATTAGCCTTACCTGGGTGATAGTAAAGACTCATATCATAATCTTTGTAAAGGTCAAGCCATATCCTCGGCCTAAGATTAATCTCTTTCTGAGTGAACACATACTGAAAAACTCTTATGGTCAGAAAAGATATCCACGTGAACACCATACAAATAGTGCCCCCATATTTTCAATGCAAACACACCTTCCAACAGCTCTAAATTATGAGTAGGATAATTCCTTTTATGTACCTTCAGCTGATTGGAAGCATAGGAAATCACTTTGCCAAGATGTATCAACACGCAACCAAGACTTACCCGAGATGCATCGCAATAAACCATAAACCTATTATTACCTTTCAACAAAGTAAGAATTAGAGCTGAAGTTAACTTATCCTTCAACTTCTCGAAACTCACTTCACAAGTATTTGACCAAGAAAACTTGACCTTCTTTTTAACTTAGTCAGAGGAACAGCTATTAATGAAAAGTTTTCCATAAATCGATTGTAATACCCAGCTAAACCCAAGAAGCTCTGAATATCATATAGAGTCATGGGCCTAGGCCACCATTTCACCCTATCAACCTTTTGTGGATCCACCATGATCCCTTCACTAGAAATAATATGACCCAAGAAAGTCACAGCGCTCAACCAAAACTTACACTTGAAGAACTTGGGATACAACTATTGTTCCTTTAAGTTTTGAAATACCACACAACGGTGATTAGCATGATCCTCCTCTCTCTTCAAATAAACTAGAATGTCATCAATGAACACAATAACGAAGAGATCCAAATACTGACAAAAAACTCTATTCATCATATCTATAAATGCCGCTAGAGCATTAATCAACCTAAATGACATCACCAAGAAGTAAAAGGGCCCATACCGAGTGTGAAAATCCACCTTAGGGATATCTACCTCCTTAATCTTTAGCTGACTGTACCTAAACCAAAGATCTATCTTAGAAAAGAACTTTGCACTTTGCAACTAGTCAAATAGATCATCTATCCATGAAATAGGATACTTCTTCTTGACCGTGACCTTGTTTAACTGCCTATAGTCTATACACATCTTAAGAAAACCATCCTTCTTGCAAACAACCAACACCAGTGCGCCCTAAGGAGATATACTAGGACGAATAAACCCCTTATCTAGAAGATCCTTAAGTTAACTTAATTCAGTCGGAGCCATTCTATACGGAGGAATAAAAATTGGATGAGTTTCCAAAATTAGATTAATACCAAACTCTATATCTCTATCCGAAGGAACACTAGAAAGATCATCTGTTAAGACCTTAGGAAATTCATTAACCACTGGAACTGCCTAAAAAAATACCTTTTGAGCTAGAATCTTTAACCCAGACCATGTGATAAAGACAACCTTTAGTGATTAATATCTGAGCTCTAAGATAAGAAATTAACCTCCCCCTAAGAGCTAACGAAACTCCCTCCTATTTTTTAACCGGCTCACCAGGAAACCTAAAGATAACTTTATGGGTCTGACAATCCAAGGACACATAATAAGAGTGTAACCTATCCATCCCCAAAATATCATCAAAATCCACCATATCCAACTCAAACAGATCTACTATGGTTTGCTTGCCACCAACAATGACCACACATCCCCTAAGACTCTCTTAGCAATAATAAAGTCACCTACTGTGGTAGAAACCAAAAAAGGAACCAAAATAACTTTCAAATCAAAACCAAAAGATACAACCATATAAGAAGTCACATAAAAGAGAGAATATCTCACATCAAGCAAATAATATACGTCGTGAGAGAAAAGTTGTAATGTACTAGTAATGGTATCAGCTGATGCGTTGGATTCTCATCGATTCACCAAAGCATACAACCTATTCCAACCAACACTGGAACCAGGAAAAGTAACAAAAGCAGATGCCACACCACCAGGTGTAGGAGCAGAAGATAAACCCACATGAATCTTATTCGCCCCCATAGCAACCTTATTACCCTAACAATCCCTGAGCTGATAACTTGTCTAGTAACACTTGAAGCATTTGTCCTTTCCTTCATTGCAATAACCCCTATGAGGACAACTATAGATTCGACAAGAAGGACATAAAAAAATTGACTGACCTTTCCTTGCCTAAGATTGGGCACCCTGCACTCGAAAATTAACTCTACAATGATGACCCCTGTCGCTTGACTAGTAAGGAGCACTAGTAGAAGAGTAAGAACCTGAACTCCCTTACTTTTTTCATCCATTTTCCACCATCTCAAAAATCCTGAGACTGAGAGCCTCCCTTGTAAGAAAACTTGCTCCTTTTGCCGTGCCTATCTCAAAACTCTGCCTGCCTTCTCTTTTCATGCTCTACCTATTGCATATGAATAGTCAACCTAGAGATATCCATCTACTTAATCAGCAAGGCAGTCTTGCTCTCTAAAATCAGATACTGATTCAACCCATAAGCAAACTTCCCCATTCTATCCTGCATATCAACCACCAAATCAGGAGCATACCTTGACAATGGATGAAACTTTGAGGCATATTCCTTGACAGATATTCCCCCTGCTTGAGATTCACAAACTCTTCCATCTTTAAATTCCTCAAATCTTTGGGAAAGAAATAACCCAAAAAAGCACCAGAGAAGGCATCTCATAAGGATGAATCCTCCACATCTCCTCTATCCATATACCACTCTTCATACTACTAATATGCAACATTTTTAAGCTGATAAGCTGAAAAGTTTACCCCTTCTAGATTAGACGGCTACATTACCTAAAATATCTTTTCTATATTATCTACTAAGCCTTATGGATCCACTTTCACCTTTAATTCAAAAGAAGTTATAGGACTCATCTTCATAAATTGGCCAACCCTTGCGGCCTCAACAAATAAAGCACTAGACACATCTCGGTTGGCCTAAGCAGCAACTACTTTAGTAATAGGATAAATAGACAGACAAATGTAGTCACCTTGCCTTGGGGAGGAATAGTACCAATCCGAGGAAATCCATAACTATCAGGCATAGGACCGTGAGATCAAAGATAAACCCCAAAAATAGTATGTACCCCTTCAACATTACATTAGATGGGATAGAAGAATTTCTTTGTCTTCTAGATCTATGATACATGATCTGAAAGATGAGCAAAAAAGGAGTAGAGAAGATTCCAGGACTGAGACTCTAAGTTTTCAAATAGAATACCAAGAGAGTGAAATATTCCTAAATGCCTTGTAGCCTCTCCTTTATGAGTGTGGAACGCTACATACCCTTTAAAGAGACTCTACTTGGCACGACTTTGTGGACTTCTAATCGACCATAAACCTACGCTCTGATACCAAATTGACATGACCCATCCTAGGGCTTTGTCGTAATCGGCATCCCAAGTCCGGCCAGGACAAGAGACCACCCCCATTACCCAACAAAACCTCCAACCGCCTGCCTTGAGTTGGCTGAATTCCTACCATAGAAAAAGATAGTGCATAACTCACATAGAGACTCTGAGAATAGATCACAACTGTGACCAACCGAACTGAGTTCGACTATCTCATGCCAATAATCAAACCATACAAACCATACCAAAACAAAGGGAATAAACCAAGCCATAACAAAGCATGTTCCAAAGAATAATATAATTAATCCCAAAATTAAGTATAATGGAATAATGAGAAATTATGTCTGATGATGCCAGCCTCTTAGCTTATTCTAATACCACGGCCGACACCAATACCGATCTCGTCCATTCCAACCTATAGAAGTACCATAAAGCCTTTAACTAAAAGAGTAATGAAATTCGATTGGGACATGCTCCATACCATACCAAAACTAATGTCCAAAATAAAATCAAAGTGTCTAGAAATATCCATAATATGAAATGGAGCTTTCTAAAAGGATGAAAGCTCACCTCTTTCGTACAAATGTTATCCTCGAGTGAATCACTATGTAGGAGAAGTAGAACCAGTTCCTGCATAGAATGGGTATACAACCACGAGTAGACAGGGTTAGCAAGTGATCGCTAGCATAATCTCAGGGTAAAGATAAAATAATGCCATTTATAAAACAAAGTAAAACCATACATATGCACACAACCATATATATATATATCTAAACTTGCTGAGAAAAGGGACCGATTTTGGCATGACTTTAAAACCTTTACCTGGGTTGTATTGTTTTGCCATCCAAAGTAACCCATAGGTTATATGGGTTCAGATCCCCCTGATGAAAGGACCCAGTGCATGTAGCTACACGACTATGGAAGAATCCTATAGGATGACTAGTACATCCCAAAAATAAATTGTGACATCATGCATATGATCACCAAGACCAATTTCATATCAAAAAATATGAGTTTCCAATTTTGGTACCCCCGGGACCTCCACCTTCCATGACTTAGTTACATTTCCCACCATTATTGCCTAATTTAAAACCAATTTCCGAATAACAAAACCATTGTCCATTTATTAACCAAGCCCATTAATAGTGATATCATCATATCAACCCTTACTTGAAAGTATCATCGATAGCCAACCATTTATAGGTTTAAAGGGACTTTTAAGTGCCCTTCTATTTACCACATTAAAATACTCGAGATACTTCTATGCTCCCCATAGGCACAACCAATTAGCCTTTAGCCTTTACATACTATTTAAACCAAGAATAATTCATTCACCAAGTTTAAAACATGCAAGAGTTCGATTAAAAGATGTCACTGTAGTGAACATATCTTTCTAAGCATTTTGTCAAACACATTAGGGGCATAATATGACAAAAACTAATATTAATTACTAATAAACCATTCCCATGCAATCCATTTATCTAAAACCACCATTAATGCATATAGAAGCATAATTAAAACCATGGGAAACCATAACTAACCATTTAACATCAAAACCCCCAAATCATATTTCAAAACCAAAATCATACAATCAATAAAATCATGAAAAAATTCATAAAAATAATTACTTTAAGTAAAATTAACAATGGGGGAAGAGACCATGCCTTAAACTAAGATGATGATGGAAAGAAATCACCAAGACAAGCCCCAAATTGATCCCTTAGTTGAAACCCTAGCTCTCCTTGCCCAAAAGCTCTTGATCGAATTATGAAGTGTTTAAGAAGAGTTTCTCAGTGTTAATGAATAGAATAATAAGGTAAATAACCTCCGAAGAAGGTTTGAAGTGTAACTTTATTAGGAAAAGTAGGGAAACATCCAGAATACCCCCACTTAAGTTGCACCAAAATCCCATCACAAAGATACGACTGACTAACACAAGTCGTACCCTCCAATATGATCGGTATCCACCACTCCTATCCTGAACCTCTACCTTTGGACCAAAATCTTTCCAGTATACGAAACATCCAAACAATTTGTAACCACAGTATACGATCCGTACCCTTCATCCATACCCCTAGAAGATTTACACCCAAGTAATATTTAGACATTGTCCACCATACGAGTCCCTGGTATAATTTGTACCCTGGCTTACGGCTCATGGTGAGACACTCATAATCAGATCTAACCTAAGTAACCAAGTCTAAAATTAAGTTAAGGAACCAAATGATCCATAACCACCAATATGACTCATACCCATAAGTCGTATCCATTTCAATAACAAAAATCCATCCCACCAACCAACACTGGTTAGTATACGATTGGACCATACCAGTTGTACCCTAAAATATGGCTTACACTAATAAGTTGTATTGGGTCCAGATATCAGAATTCCAAGAAATTTTCTAAGGTCCAAAAACTATGGTGTTTTAATTTTAGTATATCAATTTACTTTTAGTTAGGAGTAGTACTTAACATTGATAGGACAAGGGTTCAAATAACCTAAGTCTCAAATATATGCCACTATATTTTAAAAGGGCCCTTGAAAGAGTCTCTCTTGCCCTTAATTGGCTTATAAGTGAATTCACGTTAATCATGGTTCATTCCCTTTGTATGTTACTGAACTCCCACCCAACTTAGGTTGTAGGTTGGATTTTATGTTGACCACATGGTCTATATGAGTTACAAAAACTTTCCCCTATTTAGTCTCAGATCTCTTTCGACCTTGTGTCCAGTCTACTCAACACTTTATGTTGTTACTTATTTATTAGTTGTTCATAAAATTAGTTTATATATTTTTTCCCCTTTTAGGTTATCATTTCACTTTTAGCATGTGTATTTTATATAGTGTAGTGCATATCTCACATCATTAGTACATACAAAGTAATGATAACATACTTTCTTTTGAGCTATAATGTCTTATAATATACATTCAGATGTTTAATGCCCTGATCATAGTAAGGTTGATCTAGCATCACTTCAGAATCTATGTTTTGGTGAGTCCTTATCATAAGAGGACTAGTTATTAATATTTTATTTATTTTCTCTATTTCAATTTTAGACAATTAGAGTTAGTTTGGGGATTATCCCAGTAACTCATATTAGTAGAGGCTTTTAGACGGGCAATAGAGGTTTAGCTTTACATGGATTCCTTATCATCTTAGCAAGCATAAAGTCCTATGGATTCCTTATTGTCTTAGAAAACACAAAATCAAGCTAAACATGATCACATTTATCCAATACATTTTTGGATTGCTATAGACCATACCTTACTTAGATTTCATTAGAGACTAACTTAGTATGAAACTTTTAACTTATAATTTGGAAAAAAACTTCACTTTAGTTTTTTCACGATTGACTAATCCATAATAATGGAAAGGGTCTTTACATTCTACGATATCTGTAGAGATGCTATATATATTATCTAAACAAAACCCCAATCCTTAATGATTCATAAAACATAATAAAATAAGCATATTGATGTTGCCCAGATTGCACCTCTAAGAAAGTATAAAGAGGTCATCTACAAAATATAGGACACAACTATGTTGGGGTCAAACCCACGAGGAATAGGCCAATAATCTATCAAAAGCTTATTGGTGTAATTGGGAATTGAATAAATAAAAGGTTTTTTTTTTAACAATAAGAGTTATAGTGATGATTATTGGTGAATTAAGGTTGTGATCAATATGAGACAAGCATGAAAATTGTGTTCCCCATGAATTCATTGCTTCATAGATTGTTCGTGCTTGTAAAACTTGTTTGATTCCTTGCATGCAAAATAAAACAAGTTATGTATCACCTAATCATATCTCAACCTTGGTTTGGGTGAATTTCACTTATCTCTTCTCGATCGTAAAGTACTGCATTACTAGGCATTGTTTTATTATCTCAAATTAACTATCCCTATTACAGCTCAAGTTAATTAGATAAAGATTGGTAGCTTCAAATTACTATTGTTATTTCATTTTTACAATATCAACCTCTCTCTCGAGCAAGTATCAAATACAGACGAGTTCCTAACATGTGCGCTCATTAAGAAGGCAATCAAATTGAAGGAAATACCAATATATGCAAGAACACTAATCTAGAATGACTTTGCACTTAACCAGCTTTATTTATTCATAATGGTTTCCATAACCCTTGTTATGGGGTTTAGAAACTCATGATCAAAAGAACAAGTGAATATTCCATGGATGAAAACATAATTTTGAACTTATAAGGAATATGATGGAAACCTGAAATCTCAAATTAATTATAAACCCCAATGGAAACTTGAAATCTCAAATCAATTATAAATCCCCAAAACCAAAAATAATAATTCCAAGATCAATAGTGTATCTCATAACTCAAAAAACAATGTATAAAGTATATAGAGTGCATAAATAAACACTGAAACATCAAAAGAGTATTTATAGATACAAAATAAACCTATGCTACATAATGTAGAAAATCTGGGCAAGTAGCAACTAATGATTTATGGTTGGGTTGTCGATCGAACCCATGAATTGTGCCTTCAAGCCATGGTAACTAGAATATAAATCAAATTTCAGAACTTTACTTCACGACTCCAACCCATGTGGCTTGAGTTGGTGTTTTGATACATAAACTAGTGGTGTGGAAGTTATACTTTGCCCTATTTTCAACACTCAACTCACGACTCCAACAAATGTGGCATGGATTTGATTCACGATCCATACGTCAGTCTCATGGATATCAAATTTGGTATAACATCCTCAAAACTAAAGTCACGCCTTCTTTCCACGAGGTATAGGCCATGCACATGAGTTGTGGATTGGTTCATGGGTCACTACTTCAACAACTTTACATG
Organism: Capsicum baccatum var. pendulum; assembly: GCA_030864225.1. Lineage (NCBI taxonomy): Eukaryota > Viridiplantae > Streptophyta > Magnoliopsida > Solanales > Solanaceae > Capsicum > Capsicum baccatum. The sequence goes on along the minus strand of CM061555.1, from coordinate 194,004,326 downwards.
CTTTCTTCTTAGTCTTTGATCTGAAGAAAGGACGAAGAATTATTGCTTGCAAAATTTCCTTTTTAAAAATCGAAAGTTTTATGAAACCATGATACATCATGAAACACCCTAGGTTTTGACCCTTAGAAATTTTCCTAGGCTATTGGCTTCTATAAATCATATGAGTTTGGGTACTAGTCATATAGTAAGGTACAAGTAACATAGTCCAGTCGTGTATTATCTAGTGTTGGGTGGTTGGGTTTCTAGAATGGGTATGACTTAGGTGGATATGAGTTGTATGGTGTTTGATGGGTAGTATGGTTGGATTTTTCTTCACTTAATATAAAACTTAGTAACTTAACTTTGATCTAAGTACGAGTAGCTCACCATAAGTTATGAGATAGGGTACAAATAGTAGAGTATAACTTGGATGTTGCATAGTGTTAACCCCTTTAGATTCTGCCTAAGGTATGGGTCAAGGGTATGTGTCGTATGATTTGGTAAGATTGGGGCTTGGTGATTCAATGCTGGATAATATTGGGGGTCCAAAGGATGCCTAGGGTATAAGTGGTGGGTACCATTCATATGATAGAGTACGGGTGGTATGGTGGTGTCGTACCCTTCTGTGGAAAAATGATATAGTTTAAAAGGAGGTAATATGGTAATTTCCCCTTTTGGGGTCTTTATTAACCTATTTGTAATTAATTAAACTCTCTAAACTCTCTTAAGGCTCTTGGGTTAAGAAAAAGCTAGGGTTTCCTTTAAGGTGGTCAATTGTGGCTCTTAGGGGTGATTTCTTCTCATATTCTTTGTAATCGAAGGTATGTTACTCCTCCCTCATTGTTAGTTCCAACTAAAGGCAGGTTTTATGAATTGTTTTTATGGCATAATTGTTGTATGGTTTTGGGTTTTCAAATATATGTTAGGGGTTTTGTTATAAATGCTTGGTTATGTTTTTTCTATGTTTTAATTATGGATTTACATATTTTAATGGTTGTTTGTACATTTGGTTGAATGGGAATGGTTAATTGGTACTTGGTTTTTGTTTTGGAAACACTATGCCCCCAATGTGATTGATAAAATGCTTATGAGAACGCTTTTACTACATTGTTGGACTTTTAATTGAACTATTGCATGGTATAACTTGGTAATGGAACCTTAAATAGTATTAATAGTTTAAATAATTTGGAATGGTTAAATGGTAAGGTTTTGATTTTCATGGTTGGTCTAATTAAAAGCCTTGTGGGGTACAAAGGAATCCCCTAAGAAAACTAAGTAATGAACATATTTATGGGGTACATGGGAATCCTCCAAGATAACTTAATGATGTAATCTCTGGGTACATGGGAATTACTTCTTCTTAAAAAGGATGGCTAAGGACATTACTTGCAAGCCATAGTCGGAATGAAAATACCACTACTTATAGCCTTGGTTAATAATAAATGGAATAGTGGTGTATTTGTGTGGTAATGATTTTAACTGCGCAATAATGGTAGGGTGTGATAGCTAACCGTGAAGATGTGAGCCCAATGGACGGACACTGGAAACTCATGTTTTTCGACATGATTATTTCTCATGGAAAATATATATTATACTTATGGGGTAGATGAGAATTCCCTAAGTACACTTGTACATATGTATCAAGGAGAGCAAAGGGTACTCGGGAATCCCCTACTTCGATGGTATCTCTAGTTCGTACGGCTACATATATCGGGGCTCATTCAGGGGGTTACACATGACCCATATAGCCTATGGGTGGTCATAGGATGGTTAATCTACACATACCCTGGTAAATGCTTTTAAAGACATGATAAACCCAGTTCCCTTTCCAGTCATGGTTATATATATGTATGTATTGTTGTGAATACATATGGTTGGTTTTCTTAGACTTCAAGGTTGGCATTATTATATCCTTATCCTGAGTACTTGTGAGCATTCGCTAGCTATCCCATCTTCGAACGACTATATCCCCACACGATGCAGGAACCAACTATTCTACTCCTCCTACTTAGTACTTGGACTCGGGATCAACTCGATTGGATTGAAGTGGTGAACTTTAATACTTTAGAAGGATCCATTTTATATCATGGATGTCTTTACATACTTTGGTTATTTCCTGGACATTGGTTTTGGCTAAGGTTAGGGAAATGTCCCATCCAGATATTGTTTTACTTTCCGTTAAAGTATTTATAGAACTACTATAGGTTAGAATGGGCGATGTCAGTAGTGGTGTCATCTTTACTATTACCATTGGTATTGGGGCTGATACCATTTGATTGTATTTATGATTATTCCATCTTTCTATGTTATGGACTCATACTTGGTTGTCGTTGTGGTTTCGGCATGGTTATTGGTGAGGTATCAGATGGTTGGACTTGCTAGGGTTGGTCACGGTTATGGACCTATCCCAGAGTCTGGATTGGTACAAATACTCTATCTTGTTATGTGTTCAAAATTCATCCGACTAAGGGTATGTGTTTGGCAGATGGGCTGAGTAACGGGGCTGGTCCCCAATCCTGGATGGACGTAGGATGGCCATTATGACAAAGCCCAGGTTCAGGTCGTGTCACATCAACACCCTAAACTTAGAATGTTTGCATCTCGTTAAGCAACTAACATACAATAAACAAACATGACACATAACTAAAATAAGCTTAAGGTACCTACAACAATTAATTTGTCTTTAGTTCCAACTTTCAAGCCCCCTCCTATGCACAACTTTTAAAACCATTGTATGTATCCCTATTCCACAATAGTATGAGACTAAAGAAATCAGGTGATGCCATGATATGAGCAACAACCATGCATGTATGAAATTAACATTACCCAAATAAGTAAGTAGTTAACAATATAACCCATGTACCCTTACTATAATTAAGTCCCCTAATTTCACAGTATCATAATGAATATCAGTGCAGGGACTACATCAAAGAACTTACTCTCACAAAGAAGTTCAAATATTGTGCATGAAGTAATGAAGTAGCATAGGTTTGTCCTTATTTTTTGTTACTTAGTTTTTCTAACAGTTGGATTGGGATAACTATAGGACTTTTCTCTTCATGTAATTTTTGATTGGGGAAAGATATGGTACATATGAGAAATAGTGACTCACCCTCCTTGACACTACATATACATTTTTGGATCCCCTACTTAACTATACCTCTTTTATTATCCCTTTTCCTCCCTTATTTTATTTTTCAATTAGGTTTGATTTTATTTATTTACTATTTTTTTCTTTTTTTCCTTTCTCCCTTTTTTCACACTTTTATACCATACTCAACCCTACTTTCTTGTCATTTTTATTCTAACATCTTCTCCGTACCCACTTTCAACTATACACCCCTATGATAGCCATCCTCAACTTAAGCGATTTTCCTGAGTTGAGGTACACAATGTCCAAGGATGGACCAGGGCCAAAACAACTTCATTTAAATTAAAATGGGAAGGTGAAAAGGTTAAAACAAGAAAATAGGTAACTTATAGGCTCAAATTCAGGATCAAGGGATACTTATTCTCATTTGGTCAGTCTTGTAGTCTAAATGTGGACTTATTAAAACAAGGCCTTAGTCATGTCCTAACAAAATATCCTACAACCTAGGCAAGACTAACTGGACAAGTTTTGTATTACACATACATCAAACTAAATAAACACCTCACACACACATAGCACATGATTACACTATCAGCTACCGCCTATCTAGTTCATGGAATACTAAGCTATGTTTATTTTGACCCTAATGCTAAAGACACACCATGACACAATAATAGTCACAACCTCATATCTTCACAACACACAATTTAATATTTTTTAGGAGGGGTATTATTTTATAAAACACACAAAAACATACATGATTGACTACACTAAGGTTTCTTATTTTTTCTCCTAGTCGAACAAAATAAAGCATAACACAAATCATGAACAACACTGTAACCTTTATATGTTGGCTCTACTATGATATCTTACTTTTGTGAAAAGAGACACGACAGGAAAACCCCTTGAGTGGTATGTACACCCCCACCAGTAACTAAAAGTTGATGCACTATCCCCATTGCATACTAAGAAAAAATAATATTTGAGAGTAGAGACATATATGAGATGCTCTCGGCGTCGGATATGACCTCGCCCTCAGCTGGGGCATTCAAAGGCATGTCAAGCATAGTGTCAGATGATAGTGGTGATGGTCGACTAGATAAGGATCCTAATGTACACTACCCGTGATCACTCTGGTAAACCTATAACTGGATAATAGACTTTGTGGAAGTCTTCTTCAGATCCTACTTAAACTTATCTGAGCTATCACTCTGCTCAGGATGCTCTCATTCTCTCTTGTCCCCAATGGTCTAGGACTCATCCTTATGAACAAACAAATAAAAATTTAGTTATGGTAGTGTAGTCAACGACTGCAAAATGAGAGGCATAACTGGAGAGAGGACATGAGCATAGATCTCAACTAATGAACAAACCTCAAACCTCAAAGTGGATACCTCTTTGCCTAGGTTCAATAAATTAGGCACCCAAACCTCACAGAGTTACTCTTTTATTCATATCTTTAATATGTTTGTCCTCTCATGTATTTCTCTAATGTACATCTCTATCACAACTATCATCCTTGACTCAACTTGCGCCTCTGGTACCTCAAAAGTAGTCTGCACCCAAGGTCATATCTGACCAAGCAACTTGGGCAATTGGGTGTTGGTGTATCTCTGGTGCTCTACTAACTCCTTCTACCTATAAACTAGCTATTTTAGGAACTTTCATGATACTATCACCATGCCTGAGGTAGGTAGTTAAAGGGGCACTGTAGAAGGAGAAGCTGGAGCTGAAGTACCTGTAGCCCCCTCACTGCCTGCAGTAGCTGAAGTCTCTAATGGTTGGCTACCTATCTAAAGATCTCCACCTAGTGTCAGCCTATCAACCTGCTCAGTTAAATTGAAATACCCCTAAAAGAGGGCGACACCTGAAAAGGTAGAAGGTTGTGCCTTCTTTTGCGCAACTATGTTGGCATCATCACAAATAAATCCTACATCAGCCTACCAGGTTACCTCAATTAATTTATCAATATTTAGTAGTTATGACACTCTCTTTGTCTTGCATAATCTATAAATCAAGTTGGGGAATGGAATACTAGTGATCTCTCAAAAAGCTCTCTCACATATCTCATCTCAAATCCACCAAGCAAAATCTATACATACCCACCTATAATGCTGCCAAACAATATTATGTTGTCTAATATGAGTGCATTATCTACCACTCTGGTGCTTAACCTATTCCAAATAATGGACCACCAAAACTTCCTTTCAAAGTGCAGGGTGGACTTCTTGATATCTGCTTTCCCATCGATCTAAGATGCATCAACATCTAATTGATCAATCTATCAAGCCACCTATCTCATTAAATCACCCTAGTAGTTCCTCTGGTATGTATCCCTCATTTTTCTCCTACTCCTCACTATCCTCATCCTATAATCAAATTTATCTATAGTCATCAGACTCTTATACCCCAACCCAAATAGGAATCTCCTGATCGTCTCCTCAGATAAGTCAACTTGAGTACCTCTAACTAATGTATGAGCTAGTAGATAATGGTCCATAGCTCTCTTCCTTACTAGTTTTATAAAAAAATTAAGGCGGTGTAGAAACCATAGAACTTATGTACCACCTATGGGCTATAGAATCTAAAAGGCTCATCCATCCATCTGAGACTATATCCATCAAAGGGGACCTTAATCTCCTAAATCTCTTCAAAAGTTGAGACCCTAATGTGGGGATCCTCAGATATGATCCAGCGAGGCTTTCCCTTATTAGTAATCACAATGTCACAGTCATAAATACTTTGTATGACCTACACAAACCACCTTTCAATAACTGGAATTAGTGGCATAAAAGAGGTTTGTGTGGAATCTTCAACTACTATGACTGGGATGAAACAATGGCCTCCACTGTTCTCTCTAAAGAATACACCCCCTCATAAGAGCTAGGATCATCTGATGCTCGATCTCCACTACCTAATTTAGACTCTACCCTTTTCTTTGATCGAGGGACAACTGAGTCCTCCTCACTTTCATTGAAACAATATCTATCCTTTACCTTATTATATTAGGAGGGATAACAATAATGTGGTGGTGACCTCAATGAATTCGTCATCTAGACTGAGCTACTGCTGGTGATGCCAGTTGAGAACAAGAATAAGATGCCAGTTTTGTAGCACCCATGACTACTATACCCTATTAAGTTTAGCATTGTTCTTCGAATTATACCAATGGGACAGTATCAACAGGGTACTACTCTACATACCCACTTTGCTTAGGAGTCTCGTCTCTCAATCTAGATTGGATGCTCTTATTTGGTGTTGATTTTTGTTCCATGGAACCTGTATAGAGAATCATTAGCAATTAAATCACATTACTTAAAAAAGACTGAAATATAAGTTGAAGTACATGTTTAACCTATGAGTCAAAGTCACAATTCTAGACTGAAGCCATAACTCACGGGCTGGACCGTGAATTAAGAAGTCAATCCATGAGTTCATCCCATGACTTTTGAGTTTAAGTCAAAAGTATTTACTTGACCTTATGAATATAAGACACTAATTCTAAGGTTCAGAACCTTATTTCTTATTCCCATGAATCCAATCTATGACTTGTGAATATAATTCACGGGTCATAGATGGGGCTCACTTTTTCAAACCTGAGGTTAACTGACTCTACTAAGATATTCAAGTCCAACTTTGCATAATTTCTTACTTATTCAGTGCAATTCAGATCATATTAGTTCAAATCAACAAAAATTAGTTCAATTCCATAACTATGGGTTTCAATCAATTCTTATTCAATCTGGGTGTTGGGAAGAAAAATCATGGTGTAACTATTCTTCAGATGGAGTGATTACACACATAATTAAAAAATAATTATAGAGTTTACCTCTTGTCATAGATTATAATTGAAGAAAGAAATAGGGAAACTGGAGTCTCACAACCTCTACATGCAAGGGTAGTGAGTTTAGGGTTTTCCTTTGGATGGAATTTGACTATAGGTGTTGGGTTTGAATTTTATATGGTGGTAAAGCTTAAATTACATTATGAAATGATTTGTTGGAGAAGTGGATCAGGCTTAGGAATAAAGGGTAAAGGAAACATCCCATCGGTTCAGGTTTCATAGGCCTAAGAAATTTGAATTAAAATTTTAAACTTTGCGGACCCGAGCCATGGGTATGACTCATGACCCATGGGTCAAAGTAATAGGTCAAACTTTTAAAATTTATCGAGTACCTCAATTTAAATGACTCGACTTATGATTTTTTGGTTGGACTCATGACCCATGGGTTGGGTTCGTGAGTCATAGTTTCAGAAAGTCAAAAATCCCTTCTAATTCTCACAAGTCTAGTCCACGTGGCGTGAGTTGAAGTCACGACTCGTAGACTAAATTCATTAGTAACTTATGTGGAATTGTATGAATTTTTCCAACTTTTTCTTAATCTAATGATTCCCACATATTTCCATCTTTATATAATAGAACAAAACAAAGTGAACACTAAAACCTTGTATTGCCTCCTAAGAAGCGCCTGATTTAATGTCGTGGTATGAGATTGCTATGTTAGTTACTCAGACTTCACCAATAAGCCTATGTGGTGCCTCCCATGAAGCGCCTGATTAAACTTCGTGACATGACTCAAATCTCATGACTACTCATACTTTACCAAGGATCTCAATTTTGCACACTTTGATCTACTGTGTGCCTCCCATATAATTCTTAACGTGACATCTTGTAACCTTAAATATGAAATAGCCATCTTGCTGTAACTCAATTCATAATATGGGAATAATCTTCATAATAAATGGCCTAGACCACCTAGACTTTATCTTTCTAGGAAGCAAGTGACATCTTGAATCATACAACAAAACTAGATAATCGGGTTTGAATTCCCTCATCTCAATTCTCCTATCATGGTACAATTTCATCTTCTCCTTGTAAAAGGTTGAACTATCATAGGAATGGAGGCAAAAATCATCCATCTCACTCATATTCTATAATCTCAAGTGTGAAACATCACTCTACTCAAAATCCAACACCTTCAACGCCCATAGTGTCTTATGTTCAAGTTCAGTTGACAAGTGGAATGCCACGCCATACACAAACTGATAAGGATATGCATTAATGGGGGTCATGTAAGTTGTTTATTATAGACCATAGTACATTGTATGATTTTATAGACTAATCAATCTTATTGGTTTTCACAGACTTCGCCAAAATAAGATAGTATTTCCCAATTGATGATGACAACTTGGCCACTTGTCTGTGGATGGTAAGGTATTGCCACCTTATTCTTCACACCAGATTTTTCAAGTAAGGATTTTAACAGGTGATTGTAAATATGAGACTCACCATCACTGATGATACCTCGTGGAGTACCAAATTTTGAGAAAATATTTTCCTTCATAAACAATGTGACACTCTACTTTGATTGTTTGGAAGTGCAATGGCTTCCACCCAAATAGACACGTATTTGACAGCGAAAAAAATATATTTCATCCTATGCGAACTCATGAATGGTCACATAAAATTGATACCCCTCACATTATAAAGTTTAAGGTCAGGAATGGGTGTCATAGGAAGTTCATACTTTCATGAGAAATTGTTGTGCCTTTGGCATTGGTCATAAACCCTGACATAGTCATGTGTATTCTTATAGATAGTCGACCAATATTAAGCAACTGGATATGAATGACAGAGCTCCAAAGTACTTATCATCTTAACCTTGGGAATATACCTCTGATTCACACCGTTAGCACACACAACGAATAAGAATGGATCATCCCAAAAAAACTTTCTTACTTCATTAATAAATTATTTTTTCTATAGAAATAACAAATCTTCTAGGACAAGATCTGTTGTCAAATAGTTGAAAAAATCTGTAAACCACGGGACCAAGTCTTGTGATGCTGCCAAGACGTGCTTATCTAGAAAATATTAATCAATCTCAAGCTCATCCCCTAATTTTAGCATCGACTCCTCCTCTAGGTGGGAAAATGTGCTACGACTTGGTTTTAGGTGCCCTTATGATCCTTAACCTAGAAATTGAATCCTTATAGGTAAAGTACCCATCGAACCAACCTCAGTTTAACATCTTTATTTTCCTTAAGGTACCTAAGATTTGCATGATCAGTGCGCACAATGACCTTGATACCTATCAGTAAGACAGAAATTTTTCAAAAGCAAAAACCACAACAAACAATTACTATGTAATTTTTCTATGTGGGATTCAGTGCTTTACTTGCATAGTAGATGGGTTAAAGTATCTTCTCTCGTCTTTGGCCTAAGTCTTCTTCTAGGGTTACACCAGCTGCATTAGATATCACTTCAAATTCTAAGGTCCAATATTGGGACCCAATAATAGATGCCAAAATCAACCTCTCTTTTAGGCACTCAAAATCCTTGAGGAAAGCATCATCAAACACAAACTTTACCTCCTTCTCTAATAATTTGCATAATCGATTTGCATTTTTAGTGATGTCCTTGATGAATTGCCTACAAAAACCTACATGACCTAATAAACTCTGAATGCCTTTCACAAAAATCAGTGGGGGGAATTTTTCAGTCACCTCAATTTTAACCTTGTTGACCTCTATCCCTTTTTTCAAAATTTTATGCCCAAACAATATACCTTCCTTGACCATGAAGTGACACTTCTCCTAATTTAGAACCAAATTGCACTCTTCTCACATTTTCAAGGCATGATTCAAGTGAGCCAAGCAATCATCAAAAGAATTACCCATAACTAAGATGTCATCCATAAAACCTTGATAGTGTCCTCTACTATGTCAAAAAATAGACATCATGCAATGTTGAAAGGTTGTTGGAGCATTTCAAAGACCGTAGGGCATCCTATAAAATGAAAATGTCCCATATTGACAAGTGAAAGTAGTTTTTTCTTCTTCCTCAAGAGAAATATAAATCTGATTATACCCCTAATATCCATCAAGAAAATAATATCATCCTCTACCCGTAAGACGATCTAATATCTGGTCCATGAATGACATAGGAAAGTGGTCCTTCTACGTCCAAGTATTAAGCTTTCAATAATCCATGCAAACTCTTCATTCCATGACTGGTCTCACGAGAACTAACTTATTCTTCTCATTATGGACCATAGTGATTCCACCTTCTTTTGGCACACACTTAATCGGGCTCACCCATTGGCTTTCGACAATAGAATAAACCACATATACATCTAACTAGCTAATAATTTCTTTCTTTACCACCTCTTAAATATAAGGATTCAATTGTTGTTGATGCTTAATTCTAGGGACATATTTCGGATCAAGTTGTATAATATGAGTTTAAATTTTGGGTAGGATTCTAGCTATGTCAGTAATAGTCTAACCAGTTGACCTTTTAAACCTCTATAAAATCGAGATCAAATCCTCAATAGGGCTTCCAATTCCATGACCAGTTGGCCAGAGGATTTTCTCTATTCTACAGATCAAGGTCCAACTCCCTTGGCACATTAGATTAAGAACCTCATCTTATAAGTGCACTTACTATCTCATAATACTCTTCAATACCATCAATATAGAAATTCACGATCACGATGACTAGTGCCTCGACACAAAGCCTCTTCTCAATGGGTGCAACCAATGAATATTTATCTATCATATCAATCAGAAATCATATGCATATATTTTGGTTACTTCATCGATTGACATACTTAAAATATGATCTTCTCATCATTAAGTCTAAACTTTTTCTGCCCAATCTCAATAACATCCAAGGCCCTACCCATATTTAGAAAAAGCCTTCTCAATATGATAGGGACATCAAAGTCAACCTCACAATTAAGGATCACAAAATTAGCTAGAAGTATAAAAGAAGCAACCTTCACTAACACATCACACAAGATACCAACAAACTTCTTTACAGTTTGATCTACAATAAAAAGTCTCATAAAGGTCGACTTAGGCAACCCTAGACCCAACTACTCATACACAACTAGCTAGATGCTAGATTACATAAATCTCATACACAATTAAAGGATCCAATAGTATAAGGAACAATGAGAGGTCTGGGATCCTTCTTCTTTTCAACTAAAGATTATAAGGCAATGGTACTATAGTGGTGCATATGACCAGCGAGCTTAAAATTCAATATCTACTTCTTGCTCACTAATTTTTTCATAACTTTTATATAATGAGACATTTTCTCTAAAGCTTCCACAAGGGGGATGTTCACAAATAATTCTTTCAAGATAGACATAAACTTCTGACATTTCCCTTCTTTAGCTTTCTTCTTCAACCTTTCGGGAAAAGTAGGAGGAAGGTCATGGAATGGGCTTTAATACTAGCATGACACACTTACTATTTCCTTTATAATTGTAAGCTCTTTTCTCTACAACTATCGGTTTTTGAGATGCCTCATATTAGTTAACAACTTCTTTACTTCATCTTCGTCTATATCATTAGTGTTCATAGGTTCATTCCTTATATCATCAATCCCCAACATAGGTGTATCAATAGTGGCCTTACTACTCTGAGTGGTAATAGCTAGGAAGTGAATGTCATTCCTTGGATTCTAAATAGTGTCGGTCGGAAGAGTTCTCATTTGACGCTGATTCAATTCAGTAGAAATCAACCCAAAATAATGCTCTAGATACATAAGCGGAGCTGCATACAACTCTACTTTCTAGCTCAACCTTAAAATATTGCCTTAATTTCCTAAAGGCAACTCTCTTAGCTCTCTAAGCCCTTTACCATCTTTGCAAGAAATTCTTCTATTCTTGAACTTTTAAACTCAGCATCACGGTTCCCCAGTGGAACATAAAGGTCACTCTTATCCTTGTATTTATTCTTCCTCCTCTAGTCACCATTACATTCTCTACTTATGTCCTTATACATGTCTCTTGTAGTAGTTCCGACCTTGAGTTCCAAGTGTTTTAATTAGAACCTTGGCATTTGATTTGGAAAACCTCCATCTCTCTATCCAAATACTTCACCTTTTCTTTAGAATCTAACACCTCATATCTAGAAGCCTTACCTCATGAACCCATTGTATTTACCTTTTCTACTCCAATAGCTACAAATTGTTTCATAAGCAGACATATCTCAATTCTTAGCAGTGTTTTCTCTTGAGCCGCAGACTCATCGAATGATCTCTAATCACTAGAAGCACCAACAGCATAAGTACCATCTAACCTATCCACCTCATGGATATGCAACCCTTAGTTGGCTTTAGTAATCTTGTCTAAGATTTTTGCAGCATGCTCCCAACGATGTCTCATAAATATTTTACCACTAATAGTGTCAAACACTACCTTGGTATTAACATTCAAGGGTCTGCAGAATACATAAAGAAAGTTTCTCCCTACGATTTTGTGATCTGGAACATTCTGTAGATTCTTCTTAAACCTTAACCATATCTTCTATAATGCCTCAGAATACAACAGTCAAAATATTGATATCATCTTTCAACTACAGTATTCTCGAGGTTGAGAAAAATCAATCTAAATATTGTCTCCTCAACTCATTAAAAGTTATAATAAATCCATGAGGCAACTCTCATAACCATAGAGTCGCTTCTCCTGTTAGAGAAAATGGTAAAAACCTTAGTCGTATAGCTTTTTGACTTACCCCTGACATATTGTAAGAAGTGCCAATCCCAATAAAGTTCAGAAGGTAAATGCTTGCATCATCAGTAGGCAAACCAACAAATACTCCCTTCAAGTTCAGCAACTGCATCACTATACTCGTAATATTGACTTTTGTACCTTATGGAAAATTTGGAGGAATAATTACACCTAATTCAACTGGATCAACATGCCCCAAATATTCTTATGGATCATCATACTCTAGAAATTACTGTTAATGAGTTGTTGAACTCTTTTCATTCTAATTTTATCTCTGTCAAGAGTGGATTAATGGTCTTCCTCCTATCTAGCTCATTCTTCCATAGCTTCTCATCTGGCACCTGCTCACCCAGTAATTTTCTCAACTACCAAATGGGAAGTGATTAGCTTTATCATTTCCTGAACACCATACTGGGGTGGCTGATTCAAGGATTTTAGGTTATCATGAACCTCTTCAACCAGGGTTCTTTGAATATAAGTTTTTTCTTTTTCCATCTTATGATTCTGTCATAAGGTTTATTCCAACTCAGGGTCAAATGGAATTAGGGGATTGCCTTCACTTTGAGCATTGGGCATACACCGTTGTGTGCCCGAGAAGTGGTAGAAAACTAGAAATCAACAAACAAAACTAATAAATTCAACCAACTCGTTCAATTAATTCCTAATTGTATTCCACAACAACGAAATCAAAATTTGATGTCGCCCAAATTACACCTCCAAGAAAGCATAAAGTGGTCATCAACCAAAAATAGAAACCAACTAGATTGGGGTCGAACCCATAAGGAATAGGCCAAAAATTTATAAAGACCTTGCTGATGAAATTGGGAACTGTGTAAATAAAAAGGGTGGGTTTGTAACAATAAGAGTAACAGTAATATTTGTTGGTGAATTAGGGTTGTGATCAATATGAGATGAGCACTAGGATTGTGTTCCTCATGAATTCATAACTCCATAGACTATTCTAGCATGATAAATAAAACAACTTATGTATCACTTAATCCTCTCTTGACTTTGATTTGGGTGAATTTCACTAATCTTCTATCTATCTCAGACCGCTGTATTACTAACTGTTGTTTTATGATCTCAGATTAACTATTCGAGCTATTGTTCAAGTTACTTAGATGAAGGTTGCTAGCTTCAAATTACTATTGTTATCTATTTTTGCCAATATCTACCCCTCTCTCTCTCAATCAAGTATCAAATATAGGAGAGTTCCTAGTATGTGCACTCATTAAGAAAGCAATCAAAATGAAGGAAATACCAATACATGCAAGAACACTAATCTAGAATGACTTCGCACTTAACCTGCTTCATTAATTCATCATGGTTTCCATAACCCAAGTTATGGGGTCTAGCTACTCATGGTCATAAGAACAAATGAAGAATCCATAAATTAAAATAAAATGTTGAACTTATAAAGAATAAGATGGAAACCTAAAATCTCAAATCAATTATAAACGCTCAAAACTAATAATAATAATTCCAATATCAATAGTGTCTCTTAGAACACAAAACAAGGTAAAAAGTATAACAAGTGTGTAAACTAACAATAAAACATCAAAGGAGTATTTATAGATATAAAATAAAAAATGTCCTAAATAGTGTAAGAACTTTGGGTCGGCAGCAACTCATAACTCATGAGCTGGGTCGTAGATTAGACCTACAAGTCATGCCTTTAATTCATGGGAATCATACCAAAAATGAAACTTTTAGAACTTTACTTCACAACTCCAACCCACGTGGTGTGATTTAGAGTCAAGACTTATAGATTGGTGCCATAGAACTCGGACTTTACCCTATTCTTTAGAACTCAACTCAAGATTACAACTTACATGGTGTGGGTTGGAGTCATGGTCTGTAAGTCGATTTTGTGCTAATCAGATTTAGCACAACATCCTCAAAACTCAAGTCACACCCTCTTTTAATGGGGGATAGGTACTACCCATGAGTCGTGGGCTGACTTGTGGGTTATCACATATACAATGCTTCATCTTTTTTTCTCAGTATTTGCTCTGAACCTAATTTACCTGCAAAATTAATACAAACATATCTAACATTAATACCTAAGTCCATGCATAATTTCCTTTTTCTGAGCATTGAATACACCATGAAACCATGGTACATCACAAAAAATACATACACACCTCAAAAAGTCAAAGTATATCTCCACTTTCCTTTAAAGAAGATCGGTGTCATGAGCCATTTTGTGAGTCATGATGTCACCTACTAAATTCCACTAGTAGGTAAGCCAATACCATAACCCAAAGCTAATGTAATGGGCTAATTCGGTAAGGAATTCCAAAAATAGGTTAAATTTAATGAACACAGGTTATAAACAAACACAGTGTTCTAAAATAGATAAATAGTCAACACAAGAATACCAATCTCACGACCTAGTTGATCCAGTACATGAGCATCTAATGTTAATAATACAACCCAAATGACTTAGAATATTGTCAATACATCTGTCTTGATAAAAAAGTCTAAATAACAATGAGATAGAACGATATGGGTGACTTAGAGATCTAAGAGCTCACCCTATCTCTAAAAGATCAACTCTACATGAACATGTAATGACCTGATTTTTTGGAACCAAAATGTCACACGGTGCTCATGATCCCAAAGGACCATAACCCAAACCTCTACTAATATTTGTACCTAAACACTGCATAATATAGATAAAAAATGAGAAAACTGGCCATAAGGTTCAAAACATCTAAAAATACAAAAAATTGAAAACTGAATACTGATACACCTGTTCAAAAAGCCTCTAAAGTTTCTAAATTTGTGGAGTTGATGGGACATATCCCCAACTAACTCCGTCTACTAAAATTAAACCAAATCTGATATGATAATAATAAAAATAAGGATCATCCTCGATAGAAGAGGACTCACTGCTATGTCTACTGCTGCTGACTAGGACTGAGCTGCTAAGGGTACTCTGGATCTCATTCCTCGAAACCTATGGTGTCAAATAAAACACTATAGCATAAATGCGTCAGTATGAGAATATACTGAGTTTGAAGATGAGGTAAGGCTAAATGCAAAGGCTCATGCATAAACAAATACTTAACTGAATAATCATGAGAGTACTGAATGAGAACACATGCATGAATGCACGAACCATAACTGAATTTATCTTTACTCGAAATACTGAAACTCAGATACTACTTTACTACCATCTGAACTCACGATTAATGCCTGAGATACAGAATATTGAATTATCTAATACTGATAATGAGTACAATAGTTGAGATCAGTCTTCTCTAGTGAGTGATCTCAAAAACTTATGTTACTGGAGCTGATTAACTGATCTACTCACATCAATGACCAAAAGATGATCTTACTACTCTTAACTGTTTGAATCTAAGATCAAACCTTTCTAATGGATGACCCTTGAATCTACTATCAATGATAAGAAAAGATTATGTCTGAGATCAAACCTATATAGAGGAAGATCTCTGAATCTGATAAAGAGAATACTCAACTAAATATGAAACTGAGATCAAGCCTATCTAACGGGTGATCTCTGAATCTGATAATGAGATTACTCAGCTGAATCTCAGACTGAGATCAAGCCTATCTAATAGGTGATTTCTGGATCTAATAATAAGATTACTCAATTGAATCTGAGACTGAGATCAAGCCTATCTAACGGGTGATCTCTGGATCTGATAATGAGATTACTCAATTAAATCTGAGACTGAGATCAAGCCTATATAATAGGTGAGCTTTGGATCTGATAATGAGAATACACAACTGAATCTGAGACTGTGATCAAGTGTATCTAACAGGTGTTCTCTGGATCTGATAAAGAGATTACTCAATTGATTTGAGACTGAGATCAAGCCTATCTAATGGGTGATCCCTGGATCTGAAAATGAGATTACTCAACTAAATCTGAGACTGAGAGCAAGCCTATCTAATGGGTAATCTCTGGATCTGATAATGAGATTACTCAACTCAATCTGAGACTGAGATAAAGCCTATCTAACGAGTAATCTCTGGATCTTATAATGAGATTACTCAATAACTCTATGTAGGACCAAGCCTATTTGCGGGTGGTCCATGAGTCAATGGAACTATCTAAGTTCCTTAATGAGATAGACGACTGTATCTGACAATCCTGATTTATTAGTTCTACTCTGAAGATTGATACTGAAACTTCAACTGTGGGAGTTCTCACTTAACCGATAGGCCCCGAATCTGAACTAGTGGGGTCCAACCAATAACACCAGCTAAAAGGGTGTCAATACTGTTCCACGGATAAAGATCTCTTTGGTCAAGCCTGTCTAACGGGTGACCCTCGCAAAAATTCAAGCCTAAGGTAATATAATAGTCAAGCCTTATTCTAACGGGTGACTCCTATATCCTGCGCAGACATGCAGTTCTGGAGTTCAGATATTGCGGCTAATGACTCTTCCTCTCTAACGGGAAAGCTGTTATCCCTGCACTCGCTCATTGCTAGCTCCTACTCCTAACTGAAAGACTCTAAATTGATTCTTAATTGAACTTAAATTGAGTTGAATCTATTACTGATCATATTTCTTGAATGATCTGACTGAGTTATGCTGAATTCACTTGGTTTTGTATCTAATGGAATACTATTGAATTTCATTATTTGACTGCATGATACTGAGATCCAAACTAAATACTTGAATACTACTAGGTCTGAGCTGAATACTGAACTAAGGCTAGAATACTAGTGATACTGAGATTACTAAGATTTTTGAGATTTCTTAAGTTTTGTATCTGTCTAAGAGTACAGAGTTCTATAACTCACTGAGTTTTAAGAGTTGTGGCTTAACTGAGATTATCGAGAAAACTGACACGGGCTCTAGACTGTAGCTAATTTGTTGGGTATTAATACCCTTAGGACTCGATAACGTAAAAGTAAAACATAACCAATCTTGAATAATCAAAACCATGGACATTCATTCACCATCACAATCACTAAAGCATCTTTTCAAGCATTTAGGAATCATAAACAGGTGGTAATATAGGGAGACATGCTATTGACTCATACTCCATTCAACAAGGTCTTGCATCAAAAACTTAGCATGCATTACAAATACATTATTGGGGGATTCCATTCTAGCATGACATAATTCATTCACTAAGGCTTTTGTAATGCCCCAAAATTTTTATCTTGAGATGTCACACGGTGATTAGGACTGCATGTATCCCCAAGCTAACCCTAGGAACTAGAAACTACCTCAAGGAACTCAATTCAACAATAGTTACGCATAATGAAGAGATATATCACACTGGGTTCAAGAAAGATACGGGAGAATACTAAATTGTACAACCAAAGTATATATTGAATGTCTGTGCATACCATCCCTCTAGTTTGAAAAAGCCTCTATACATCAATATCAAGAAGACTTTGGGACAAACCCCCAACTAACTCAACACTACTGAAAGCCATAACAACAAAATAATATCACAAAAATATAGACACGGTCCTCGAACCATGAGGACTCACCACTGAGGAAACGTAGTGAGGCACCCAAATATCGCTAACGCGACTGCGGTTGAGTACCTGAACCTATATTACGAGAAAATGTATCCCATAGAAAAATATGTGGGTCAGCACTTTGGAATATACTGAGTATGTGGGGGTGCATGCAACAACGCAAATATCATCATCTATTTCCTGAAAATATGCATATGTACAATAATGGTTCACTTGGCTTGAGTTCGATTGGAACATACTTTTTATGATCTCATATTGAATAAATTATATGATAAAAACCTCATAAATCATCATAAACAACTCAACTCTTCAACTCAAGACTCGGAGTGACTCGGTAATTTAAGAAACTCAACTTTTATGGACATGGGAGGTTCTTATAACCGGCATAAACAATTTGAGCTACATGCAATCCAACGTTTTGCCCTCCTAAGGAGAGAACCCCACATTGGCGAAAGCGTCGTACTCTTGCCAGGGAGTACAACCTCAATTTAGTGATCACAATCTTATACTCGGCCTCTGGCCTACAAATATCAATACCAATCCTACGGTGGAACGTAGTTTTGGGGGAAATACCATATTTCTTGCTTGGCACTAAATACTACTCCCAGACACAAGCTCAGAACGCGTTAGGAAATCCACCACAAATATCACAAGGATCTATCATGAAGATCAAATCAAATCTCTTTCTCATTTATCAAATCATAATAAATTTGTGGATTCCTAACTCGATCCAAATCAAATCAATCTTTATCAATATCAAAATGTATCAATTCATTAAATCATGGCAACATCAATAACTTTGAGGAAATATCAAGACTCATTGTAACAACTCAATATCATGAATCAATATACCCAATAATCCAATTTTTCATAAGGAATCTTAAAGCTTGACACATATCTTGAAAGCGCTTGAAATATCAACTCTTGCTAGAAATATGAAATTCACAATATTAAATATCAAGTCATACCTTTGGAATAGTAAAATAATCATGTATAACAAAACATAAACAATTTATATTCTCATAGTCTCATGATGTAATTTGGGTTTAAACCCACTTGCAAAATCATATAAATCCATAATAGAAGTCAAAGCTTTGGGCACAAGAATGAAAGGATTGCTCTAGTTCAAAACTCCACATACCTTAATCTTTGAAACTGGATGAATTCTAGTGCTTGAGACTCTATCAGCACTTGTAATAAATGATTCTCGAAGCCTACACTATGAGGAACTTGGTTCTTAAAGAAATCTTAAAGATTTATTGATGATTTTTTGGGAAGATTAATGCTCTTGAATGAAATCGTAGATATTTTTTCTTAAGAGAATTGGAAGAGAAAATGAAGAAATTAGGGTTTGGAAGGGGATTCTCATATATATAGGGGACTCCAAAAGTTGAAAAAAGACCAAAATACCCTTCCAAAAACGTCCTTTAAATACTGAAAAAATAACTGACAACATTTGTGACAAGTCGTCCGACTGGTGACGAGTCGTCAGAAAATGTCATCACAAAAGGGTGGAATTTATGACTTTCTGCTTAAGGTTGACGATATTTTGTGACATGTCGTCAGACTTGTGACAAGTCATCACAAAATATTAGAATTTGTAACTTTCTGCTTAAGGTGACGATCTTTTGTGACAAGACATCAAACTTGTGACAAGTCACGAAATGTCATCACACAGTTTCTAGGCTGACATGCTGGAGTAAAATAGGCATAACTTTTCGTTTCGATACCAGATTTGGGTGAAATTGATACCGTTGAAAAGATAATTCAATTATCTATCATTGGTGGGTCATGAGCTCAAAATTTCTTAGTGGAACAAGAGATATACTCTTTTGATTCTATCGGTAAGGGCTGTTTTGATTCACCTAATAATTAGGACATCTTTGAGGCCTTAATACATATCACCCTTGATCAGAAAACAAACAAAGCACTATAATTTATTTCTCATGCGCTTGAGTTATTGTGGCACTATTGGTTAGAGTTCTCTGCCATAGATAATCAACATAGGGAACAGACAATCTACCCTACAATCTCAACACTCCATCTCCCCCTTGGGAGAAAACCTCTACCTGTTGGTCCTTAACTGACTCTTTCAGTCGGACCAAACTAGGATCCTGGTCTTGCTTATCCTTTACCTCTGAGACCAAAGAAGAATCGGAACTACTCTGAACTAACATACTCCCTTTAGTGGAATCAAGCAATCTAACACCCAACCTAGACAAACGATGCACATCACAAGCCGATTCTTTCTTATCATTCTCTACATAAGCTACACTACCCATAGACAACCTGCTAAGAGCATCTTCCACAATATTGGCCTTGCCCGGGTGATACAACACACTCATAACGTAGTCTTTTAGCAACTCTAACCATCTTCTTTTCATAAGATTCAACTCCCTCTGAGTAAACACATACTGTAGGCTTTTGTGATCAGTAAACACATCAACATGAACACCATAAATATAATTTCTCTAGATTTCAAAGAAAAAACTACAGCTGCTAATTCAAGATCATGGGTTGGGTAATTCTTCTCATGAGGCTTCAATTTTCTAGAGGCATAAGCTATAACTTTGCCCCTCTACATCAACACACAACCCAAATAAACTCTAGAAGCCTTAAAATACACCACAAAACCATCAGTACCATCAGGTAAAGCTAACACTGGGGCTAAAGTGAGTCCAGTCTTCAACAACTGAAAACTCTTCTCATTGGCATTTGTCCACTGGAACTTAACTTTCTTTTGAGTCAACTGGGTCATGGGAGATGCAATAAAAGAGAATGCCTCCATAAAATGATGGTAGTAACCAGCTAGACCCAAGAAACTACTAATATCAGATGGGGAGATAGGTCTAGGCCAATTTTTTACAGCTTCTATCTTTTGGGGATCGACTCTAATGCCTTCGGCGGAAACAATGTGACCCATAAAATCAACTGACCTTAGCCAAAATTCATACTTGCTAAATTTAGCGAATAATTGATGATCTCTAAGAGTTTGCAAGACAATTCTAAGATGGTCGACATGGTCATCCTCTCTTTGGTAATACACAAGAA
Organism: Capsicum baccatum var. pendulum; assembly: GCA_030864225.1. Classification (NCBI taxonomy): domain Eukaryota; kingdom Viridiplantae; phylum Streptophyta; class Magnoliopsida; order Solanales; family Solanaceae; genus Capsicum; species Capsicum baccatum. The sequence continues at coordinate 193,983,205 of CM061555.1, read as the reverse complement.
TATCATCTATGAATACAATGACAAACATATCAAGTTATTTCTTGAACACTCGATTCATAATGTCCATGAAGGTTGCTGGAGCATTGGTTAACCCAATGGTCATAAAAAGAAACTCAAATTAACCATAATGGGTTCGTAAGGGTATCTTTGGAATATGACACTTTCTCACTTTAAGCTGATGATAGCCGGATCTAAGGTCTATCTTTGAGAAATAACTCGCACCCTATAGATGATTAACTAAATCATCAATTCTAGGAAGAGGGTACTTTTTCTTGATAGTTACCTTGTTTAGTTGACGGTAGTTAATGCACATATGCAATGTGCCATCTTTCTTATGCATGAATAGAACAGCTGCACACCACAAGGAAACACTTGGTTTTATAAAGCCTTTGTCTAAGAGATCTTTGAGTTGCTCCTTCAATTCTTTAAGTTCTGCGGGAGCCATATGGTACGGAGAAATGGAAATAGGATGAGTGCCGGGAAGGAGATCAATCCCAAATTCTATTTCTCTATCAGGTGGGACCCCTGGGAGATCTTCCTAGAAAACATTAGGAAACTCATTAACAATGCTAACTAACTGAATAGTCGGAGTCTCGTACTTGAGGTATTTAACTCGAACTAGGTTATAGGTGCAACCCTTGGAAATTAACTTCCTAGCTTTGAGGTAGGATATAAAATGGCTCTTCAGAGTTACAGAACTCCCGGACCACTCAAAAATGGGCTCGTTTGGAAACTAAAACTTGACCACTCGGGTACGACATTTTATAGATGCATAGCATGGGTGAAGCCAATCTATACCCAGAATAACATCAAAATCAACCATAGCTAGCTCAATCAAATCAGCACATATGACCCAATAAAGAAAAGTGAAATGACACTTCTTATACACTCGCTTAAGAATAACAAATTCTCCTACCGGGGTATAAACCAAAATAAGCTCAGGAATTCGTTCAGGCTCCATCTTAAAATTTACAAAAACCAGAGGTATCAATAAGAGAAACTTGAATCGGGGTCCATCAATACATACACATCAAAATGAAAGACACGGAGCATACCAGTGATAATATTTGGAGATTCCTCATGCTCCTAGCAAGGTTGTATAGCATAGAAGCAATTCTATCGTGAACTGCCAACAGTACTAGAAGAGGTGCCCTGAGGAGGAACTGGATAGACTACAAGAGTGGGGGCACTGGTAACCTTACTTTGGGGACGAGCATCTCGACTCCTCTATCTAGCATACAGAAAATCTCTAAGTTGGTGGCCCAACTTGCCACAACCAAAGCAACCTCTATGATAAATAAAACACTTGCCAAAATGATCTCTACCACACTTGGCACATAAAGAAGGACGAGGTCTATTACTTGAACTTTCCCAAGACCTGGATGGGATAGGCCTATTGCCCTGCTCCTGCCTACTTCTAGGTACGGGAGCACTAACTGAGGAAAGCGCGGGCATAAACAAACGTCTCTACAATTGAGGGTGGTTCCCTCCATGGAATCTGGACTGACCAAAACCCTATTGCTCTAATCTAGCTCTTTTATTCTCTCTTACTCCCTCCCTCTCTTTCACCTTATCAACTTCAATCTGTTAGGCATATATCATCAACCGAGAAAGGTCCATCTCCCTATTAAGCATAGCAGATCTACACTATTTTACAACGTAACTCAAAATGTCGGTCACAAACTTGCTCATGATGGTCCTGGAGTCATCCATCATACTAGGAGCATACTTGGATAACTGATTGAATCTAAGACAATACTCCTTAAAAGTCATGGAGCCTTGACTTAAATTCATGAATTCCTGTATCTTTGCTTCCCTTATCTCCAGAGAAAAGAAATTGTCAAAGAATACATCCTGGAATAACTGCCAAGTTATGGGAGCGGAATCCTCTACTCTACTCATTCTATATATCTCCACCCAATCATATGAAACATCTTTCATTAGATAGGTATCCAATTCAACACTCTCTTCCTCAGTCATGTGCATAATCTGGGTGATTTTTCTCACTTCATCCAAGTACATCTGTAGGTATTCACCTACCTTCAACCCATAGAAATCAGGCAGATTAATGCACATAAAGTCACAAACTAGAGCTGCAGCAGAATTATTCTCTTATAGAGGTGGAATATTAGCCTGGGTGTTAGCTTGAGCATTGGCGGTAATTGCCTGGGATAGCGCCTGAAAAGCTGCCCGAAATTCTGCATGTGACACATGCTCGTTCAAGGGATCAATGGATTGAGGTTGCTCGTTATTTCTACAAGCTCGATGAGGAGGCATTTTCTGTTATAAGAGAGCACCAGTTAATCGTAGATAAAGAGACAGTTGTATGTACAATAAACTTTAGAAAGAAAGAAATGAATTTTCCTACAATGTCCCGTAGACTCTTGCTCATAGATACTGCGAGCTACACACCGATGATCAAGACTCTATGTAATGTGGCTTGTCAAACTCCCTAGCACGTAGGACTCCTTAAACCTTAGGCTCTGATACCAAGCTTTTTAACGCCCCAAAATTTCTATCCTAAGACGTCACATGGTGCTTAGGGATACATTTAGCCCCAAGCTAACCCTCAAAACCAGACACTACCTCAAGGAACTCAATTTAACAATAGTCAAGCATAATAAAGAGATATATCACATCAGGTTCAAGAGAGATATAGGAGAATACTAAACTGTACAACCAAAGTATATATTGAATGTCTGTACATACCATCCCTCTATTCTGACAAAGCCTCTATACATCAAAATCAAAGAGCCTTTAGGACAAACCCCCAACTGACTCAACAGTACTAAAAGACATAACAACAAAACGATATCACAAAAATATAGAAGCGGTCCTCGAACCATGAGGACTCACCACTGAGGAAACGTAGTGAGGCGCCCGAATATCGCTAACACAGCTGAGGCTGAGTACCTAAACCTACATTATGATAAAATGTAGCCCATAGGAAAATATGTAGGTCAGCACTTTGGAATGTACTGAGTATGTGGGGGTGAATGTAACATTGTAAATATCATCATCAATTTTATGAAAATATTCATATGTACAATGATGGCTCACTTGGTTTGAGTTAGATTGAAACATACTTTTCATGATATCATAGTAAATAAATCATATGATAAAAACCTCATAAATCATCATAAAAAACTCAACTCTTCAACTCAAGACTCGGAGTGACTCGGTAATTCAAGAAACTCAACTTTTAGGGAATGGGAGGTGCTTATAACCGACATAAACTATATGAGCTACATAGAGTCCAACGTTTTACCCAGCTACGGAGAGAACCCCACATTGGCGGGAGCATCATACTCTTTCCAGGGAGTACAACATCAATTTAGTAATCACAATCTCATACTCGGCCTCTGGCCCACAAATATCAATATCAATCCTATGGTGGCACGTAGTTTTGGGGGAAATACTATATTTCCTGCTCGGTGCTAAATACTACTCCCAGACACAAGCTCAAAATGCATTAGGAAATCCACCACAAACATCATAAGGGTCTATCATGAAGATCAAATCAAATCTCTTTCTTATTTATCAAATCATAATCAATTTGTGGATTCCAAACTAGAATAAAATCAAATCAATCTTTATCAATATCAAAATGTATCAATTCATTAAATCATGGTAACATCAATAACTTTGAGAAAATATCAAGACACATTGTAACAACTCAATATCATGAATCAGTATACTCAATAGTCCAATTTGTTATAAGGAAGCTCAAGGCTTGACACTTATCTTGAAAGCACTTGAAATATCAAATCATGGTAGAAATATGAAATTCACAATATTAAATATCAAGTCATAACTTGGGAATAGTAAAATAGTCATGTATAACAAAACTTGAACAATTTATATTCGCTTAGTCTTATGATGAAGTAATTTGGGTATAAACCCACTTGCAAAATCATATAAATCCATAATAAAAATCAAAGCTTTAGGCAAAAAAACGAAAGGATTGCTCTTGTTCAAAACCCTACATACCGTAATCTTTTAAATTGGAGTAATTCTAGTGATTGAGAATCTATCTGCACTTGTAATAAATGATTCTCGAAGCCCACACTATGAGGAACTTAGTTCTTGAAGAAATCTTAAAGATTTATGGATGATTTTCATAGAAGATTAATGTTCTTGAATGAAACCTTAGATATATTTTCTTAAGATAATTGGAAGAGAAAATCAAGAAATTAGGATTTGGATAGGAATTCTCATATATATATATAGGGGCCTCCAAAAGATGAAAAAAGACCAAAATACTCTTGCAAAAACCTCCTTTAATTACTGAAAATAAAACAGCTGATGACATTTGTGAAAAGTCATCAGACTTGTGACAAGTCATCATGAAATATCCTCACAAAAGGGTGGAATTTATGACGTTCTACTTAAGGTTGACGAAATTTGTGACATGTCGTCAGACTTGTGACAAGTCATCTTAAAATATTGTCACAAAAAGTTGGAATTAGTGACTTTCTGCTTAAGGTGCTGAGATTTTGTGACAATCCATTAGACTTGTGACAAGTCATCACAAAATGTCGTCTCATAGTTTCTAGGCTGACACACTGAAGCAAAATAGGTATAACTTTTCGCTCCGATACCGGATTATGGTAAAATTGGTACCGTTGGAAAGATAATTCAATTATATATCTTTGGGTGGGTCATGAACTCAAAATTTCTTAGGGTAACAAGAGATATTCTCATTTGAAGTTTCCTATGCCAAAATCCTTCTCAAGAATTCAATCGGTAATAGATGTTTTGATTCACCAAATCAATAGGACATTTTTGAGGCCTTAATACACATCACCCTTGATCAGAAAACAACCTAAGAACTATAATTTATTTCTCATGAGCTTTAGTTTTGGTGTCACTATTGGTTAGAGTTCTCGGGGTATTACAGTTTTTCAACAAACACTTGGCATGCATGGGCTTGCACACAATCTGGGATTTCTAGTCATCATGCCATAATGGCTCTAATTTGTTTACATAAGTATTTCATCGAACATATGGGGATCATACTTTACTTATTCAACAATTTCTACACTTAATTGACATGAACACATAACTTAACAAGCAATTTGAAGAGGGTTTAGCATGAACATCACACGAATATAACATACTAGGTTCAAAGCTTGAAAACCTTGTAAAAAACATGAATTAAAAGTCAATAATAGCATGAACTTCAATTTTAATTCACATAAATCATGAAAACTTATAAACATAAGAAACTTTGAATTTTGAAAAGGATTCTTGAGCTTTTTGGGTGAAAGGGACCCAAGAATCAACATCTGCATACCTTAGAAGACTTTTTCTTGAAGGTTCTAGAAGAAATTCTTAGGTTCGTTCTTCATTTCTTGGCTAGGGTTCTTGACTTTTTGAGAGACAAAATACTTGTGTTTGGAGAAAAATTGATGAATAATTAAGTATTTTTGTCATTTAGGAAATAGGTCCCTTATATAGAGTGGTTTTGGGCTTTAGAAAATTAACAATTGGTCCTTGATATTTAAAACCAGAATGGGTAAATTCTGATTTCACATGCTGGTGTGACGCGATGAAATCAAGCCTATGTAATGGGTGATCTATGGATCTAATAATGATATTACTCAACTGAATCTGAGACTGAGATCAAGCCTATCTAATGGGTGATCTCTTGATCAGATAATGAGATTACCCAACTGAATCTAAGACTGAGATCAAGCCTATCTAACGTGTGATCTCTGGATCTAATAATGAGATTACTAAATTGAATCTGAGACTGAGATTAAGGCTATCTAATGGGTGATCTCTGGATCTGATAATGAGATTACTCAACTGAACCTGAGATTGAGATCAAGCCTATCTAACAGGATAATGAGATTACTCAATAACTTTATATGGTACCATTCCTGTCTAGCGGGTGGTTCATGAGTCAATGTAACTATCTGAGTTCCTTACTAAGATAGATGATTGTATCTGACAGTCCTGATTTTTTAGTTCTACTCTGAAGATTGATACTAAAACTGCAACTGTGGGAGTTCTCACCTAACCGACATACCACAAATTTGAAATTGTGGGGTCCAACCTATAACCCCAGCTGGAAGAGTTTCAATACTGTTCCACAGGTAAAGACCTCTCTGGTGAAGCCTCTCTAATGGGTGACCCTCGCAGGAAATCAAGCCTAAGGCAGTTAAATAGTCAAGCCTTATTCTAATGGGTGACTTCGGCATCCTACATAGGCTACATATTTCTGGAGTTTAGGGATTACTCCTAACGACTCTTCCTCTCTAATGGGAAAGCCTCATCACTGCACTCGCTCAGTGCTAGCTCCTACTCCCAACTAAAAGGCTCTAAACTAATCTAAACTGAACTTAAACTGAGCTGAATCTATTACTGAACATATTTCTCAAATAATCTGACTGAGTTATGCTGAATCCACTTGGTTCCATATCTGACAGAATACTACTAAATCTCATTATCTGATAGCACGATACTGAGTTTTGAACTGAACACTTAAATATTACTAGGTCGGAGCTCAGTACTGAACTAAGGCTAGAATATTAGCAATACTGAGATTACAGAGATTTTTAAGATTTCTTAAGTTCTGTATCTATCAGAGAGTATAGAGTTCTATAACTCACTAAGTTTTGAGTGTCGTGGCTTAACCGAGATTATCAAGAAAACTGACATGTGCTCTAGACTATAGCTAATTTGTCAGGTATAAATACTCTCAAGACTCAATAATATAAAAGTAAAACATAACAGTTCTTGAATAATCAATACCATGGACATTCCTTTACCATCACAATCACTAAAGCATATCTTCCAACATTTAGGAATCATAAACATGTGATAATATAGGGAAACGTGCTATTGACTCATACTCCATTCAATAAGGTCTTGGATCAAACACTTATCATGCATTACAAACACATAATTTGGGGATTTTATGCTATCATGCCACAATTCATTCACTAAGGCTTTTCAATAAACACTTGGCATGCATGGGCTTGCACATAATTGTGGATTTCTAGTCAGCATGCCATAATGGCTTTACTTTCTTCACATAAGCATTTCACCAAACATATGGGGAGCATGCTCTGCTTATTCAACAATTTCAACACTTAATTGACATGAACACATCACTTAACAAGCAACTTGAAAAGGATTTATCATGAATATCACAAGAATAGCACATACTAGGGTCAAAGCTTGAAAACCTTGTAAACAAACATGAATTAAAACTCAATAATAGCATGAACTTCAATTTCAATTCATAGGAATCATGAAAACTCATAAATTTAAGAAGCTTTGAATTTTGAAAAGGATTCTTGAGCTTCTTGCGTGAAAAAGACCCAAGAATAAACATCTGCATACCTTAGAAAACTCTTTCTTAAAGGTTTTTGAAGAAATCCTTAGGCTCGTTCTTAATTTCTTGGCTAGGGTCTTGATTTATTGAAAGATAAATTACTTGGATTTGGGGAAAAAATGATGAATAATGAAGTATTTTCATCATTTAGGGTATAGATCCATTATATAGACTTGATTTGAAAATCCCGATTTCACATGCTGACATATCGCTGTGTAATCACGTCAGCTCACTGGAAATTGGACAATTGGAAAACTAGTTGGTGGCACGACATGGTGGAAATCACGTTGCCACCTTAGTTATGAACTGGAAAGGCACCGCGACGCGGTGGAATTGCATTTGTGCTTTGGAAATTGTCAAATCTAAAATTAAGCCTGGCCGCGAGATGCCATAATCGTGAAAGATCACTAGATTTTGACGATTGCCATTTTGGGTGTCTCCGTGATGTGCTAAAGTGCCAGGTGGCTCACTGCCTCACTAAAATGGCTCTAACTCTTCGCCCGAGTATCGAATTTGGAAAAATTTGGTATCGATGAAAATCTTATTCAATTCTCTACATCGCAATAAGTTGATATTATGGAAATTCGACACGGTTTAAAATAATTCTCACTTAGGAAGACACTTCTAAATCTTTTAGGGCCGGATTAACACTTTACTGAACATTCTCTAAGGCTCAGACTATGAGAATATTTTGCGGAGTCTTACAATATATCCCCATTGGAAAAATTCATCCTTTAATATCACTTGATAGACTAAGAATACTGATCGATTGAACTTACTGAAGGAACGGGAGCATCTGAAACATGACTATGAAACTGGAACTATTGATATTCTAAACTTTCATACTAGACATGCATATCTGATGCATGGAATACTCGACCAATGCTGCTGAATTCTCATAATAGACATGCATATCTAATGTATGGATGCGTAACTAACTTGTTCTCATGAATGCATGACTGAATACACTGAAAAACTGAACTCTTTCTACTGAACATGCATATCTAATGCATGAATGTCTAACTGTACTGACTCTCGAAAGCATGAATGGCTATGCTTTGATATCTGATGTTAACTTCGTAAGAAGAGTCTGAACATGCAACTGAATGAGTCTAAGGACATGAAATCATTGTAATATTATGGGGTATGTCCCCCTTGGCACTCTGTGTCCCTCTAAACACATTTCGCTGAAATACTGGGGCGGTGCATAGGGCACCTACGAACTGAGTCATGATTGATAGAATTAGATCTAAAACTAATGCATTACTCATGCTGATATATAAGCTAAAAAATGGGAGAAAAGGATCTAAAAATGCATATCATAAAGATGAAGGACACATAACATACCCAAATCTATATCGAGGAACATTTCCTGACTATGGTGAGTCTAAAGTGTGTGAAATCTGCTCTGACGCTGACCACTACTGGCATCGGAAGGGGAACCATACTGATAAATCTTTCTACCCTTCTGAGCTAGCACTGTAAATTTTCTCATTCTATGTCATGGCTCTCTACACCCAAAGCACGCATCACTACCATCTCTACACACACCTAAGTGGCTCTTGCCATACTTTCCACAAAGCAGATAGGTATAAACCCCACTAGGACTACTCTAGGCTTTGGGACATGGCGCCCCATCATGACTGACATCTCCAAACTTTGGTATGGGTACACTATCTTAGGATAGACCTGGTACTAACAACTTCTGACTATGATGAGAACGGCTACCAACCTAGGACACTGCCAGAGAGAACTATGACTACCCGTTCTAGCTTTCTTACTCACTCTCTCTCTCTTTTTCGTCTTATCTTCCTCAATCTGTTTTGCATACATCATTAGTATAGAAAGATCCATATCTCTATTGAGCATAGAAGTTCTACATTCTTTCAATACCAACCCAGATACACCAGTCACAAACTTACTCATACTCGCTCTAGGGCCAGCTATCAAGTTAGGGGCATACTTAGCTAACTAGTTAAACTTAAGACAATACTTTTTTAGTTTCATGGAGCCTTTTCTTAGGTTCATGAACTCTTCTTCCTTAGCTTCCCGCATCTCTAGTTGGAAAAACTTATCTAAAAAGGCATTCTGAAACTCTTGTCAAGTCACAAGAATTGCATCCTCCCCTCTAACCTTATTCTATATCACAACACAATCATGAGAAATATCCTTCATCTTATAAGACACTAACTATACACTCTCCTCCTCAAAAACATACATAACCTGGGTGATCTTCTTCACCTCCTAAACATAAAGTTATAGGTTCTCACCTACTTCTGACCCATAGAACTCTGGCGGGTTCATTTTCATGAAATCTCTAATTTTGGCTACGGTTGAACCCCCATCTTGCTGAGGTGGGGCCACAGCCTAACGGTTACCCTAAACATTAGTCACAGCTTGGGCTAGCACTTAAAAATCTGCCTAAAACTCAGCATGTGACATATTCTCATTCTCAAGATCTACTCGCTGAGGTGGCTGGTCATTAACCCTATGGGCATTATCTCTACAAGGAGCCATACTCTGTACAGTGGAGAAAGAGGTGGATTAGAATGACGATCAACTTGAGAACATACTCACTTGCACGACATAAACACTAAAAGAAGGGAAAATTCTCCTAAAACATCTTATATCCTCTTGTACAAAAATGTGGAACGCAACACACCCATGCCCAAGACTCTACTAGATGCAAATTTTTAGACTTCCTAGGACACTATTCAACCTTAGGCTCTGATACCAAGTTTGTAATGACCCGATTTACTGGAAACAGAATGTCACACGGTGCTCATGATCCAGAATGACCACAAGCCAACCCTCTTCTAATATTTGTACCTGAACACTATATAATATAGATAATAAATTAGGAAACTGGCCATAAGTTTTAAAACATCTAAAAATACTAAAAATTGAAAACTGAATACTGATACACCTGTTTGAAAAGCCTCTATGTTGTTTAAACTTGTGTAGTTGATGGTACATGTCCCCAACATACTCTGTCTACTAAAATTAAACCAAATCTGACACGATAATAATTATTAAAGGATTATCCTTGAATGAAGAGCACTCACTGCTAAGTCTACTGCTGCTGACTAGGACTGAGCTGCTAAGGGTACTCTGGATCTCGTGCCTCCAAACCTATGGTGTCAAATAAAACACCATAGCGCAAATGCGTTAGTACAGGAATATACCGAGTATAAAGATGAGGTAAGGCTAAATGCAAGGGCTCATTCATGAACAATTACTTAACTGAATAATCATGAGGGTACTGAATGAGAACACATGCATGAATGCAAGATCTATAATTTAAATCATCATGACTTGAAATACTAAAACTCAGATACTACTTTACAGTCATCTGAACTCACTACTAATACCTGAGATACTGAACACTGAATTATGTGATACTAATAACTGAGTACTGGAGTTGATATCAGTCCTCTTTAGAGAGTGATCTCGAAACTGATATTACTGGAGCTGATTAACTAAATCTATTCACATCAATGACTGAGATCAAGCCAATCTAACAGGTGATCTCTAGATTTGATAATGTGATTACTCAACTGAATCTGAGACTAAGAACAAGCCTATCTAACGGCTGATCTATAGATTTGATAATAAGATTACTCAACTGAATCTGAGATTGGGATCAAGCCTATCTAACGGGTGATCTTTCGATCTGATAAAAAGATTACTTTACTGAATCTGAGACTGAGATCAAGCCTATCTAACGGGTAATCTCTGGATCTGATAATGAGATTACTCAACTGAATCTAAGACTAAGATTAATCCTATCTAACAGGTGATCTCTGGATTTGATAATGAGATTACTCAACTGAATCTGAGACTGAGATCAAGCCTATCTAGCGGGTGATCTCTGGATCTAATAATGAGATTACTCAACTGAATTTGAGACTGAGATCATGCCTATCTAATGGGTGATCTCTGGATCTGATAATGAGATTACTCAATAACTTTATGTATGACCATGCCTATCTAGTGGGTGGTCCATGAGTTAATAAAACTATTTGAGTTCCTTACAGAGATAGATGATTGTATCTAACAGTCCTAATTTTAGAGTTCTACTCTGAAGATTGATACTGAAACTAATATTATGAGAGTTCTCACTTAACTGATATGCCCCGAATCTAAACTGGTGGGGTCAAACCTGTAACCCTATCTCAAAGGATGTCAATACCGTGCCACGGGTAAAGACCTCTCTGGTTAAGCCTTTCTAATCGGTGAACCTTCCAGGAATTCAAGCCTAAGGTTGTATAATAGTAAAGCCTTATTCTAACGGGTGAATCCTATATGCTACATTTACTATGCAGTTTTGGAGTTCAGGGATTACTCCTAATGAGTCTACCTCTCTAACGGGAAAGTATCATCCCTGCATCACTCGGTGCTAGCTCCTACTCCCACCTGAAAGACTCTAAACTGATTCTTAACTGAACTTAAACTGAGCTAAATCTGTTGCTGATCATATTTATCAAATGATCTAACTGAGTTATGCTGAATTCACTTGGTTCCGTAACTGAAGGAATACTACTAAATCTCATTATCTGATTGCATGATACTGAGTTTCGAACTGAACACTTGAATACTACTAGGTTTGTGTTGAGTACTGAACTGAGGTTAGAATACTAGCGATACCGAGATTACTGAGATTTTTGAGATTTCTTAAGTTCTGTATCTATCTAAAAGTATAGAGTTATATAACTCATCGAGTTCTGAGTGTCACGGCTTAACTGATATTATTGAGAAAACTGACACGCGCTCTAGACTGCAGCTAATTTTTTTGGTATAAATACCCCTAGGACTCGATAACATAAAACTAAAAAATAACCATTCATCACAATCACTAAATCATCTCTTCAAATATTTAGGAATCATAAACATGTGATAATAAATGGAGACATGCTATTGACTCATACTCCATTCAACAAGGTCTTGCATCAAACACTTAGCATGCATTACGTAGACATAATTGGGGTATTTCATGCTATCATGCCACAATTCATTAACTGTGGCTTTTCAACAAACACTTGGCATCCATTATCTTGCAAACGATTGGGGATTTCCAGTCATCTTGCCATAATGGCTCTAATTTGTTCACAAAAGCATTTCATCGAACATATGGGGAGCATGCTTTGCTTATTGAACAATTTCTACACTTAATTGACATGAACATATCACTTAACAAGCATCTTGAAGAGGGTTTATCATAAACATCACATGAATATCACATACTAGGGTCAAAGCTTGAAAACCTTGTAAACAAACATGAATTAAAACTCAATAATAGCATGAACTTTAATTTCAATTCACATGAATCATGAAAACTCATAAACATAAGAAGCTTTGAATTTTTAAAAGGATTCTTGACCTTCTTGTGTGAAAGGGACCCAAGAATCAACATCTGCATACCTTAGAAGACTCTTTCTTGAAGGTTCTTGAAGAAATCCTTAGGCTCTTTATTGATATCTTGGTTAGGGTTCTTGACTTTTTTGAGAGGGAAAATACTGGGATTTGGGGAAAAATTGAAGAATAATGAAGTATTTTTGTCATTTAGGGTATAGATCTTTTATAAAGACTGGTTTGGGGTTTTAGGAAATTACCAATTGGTCCTTGAAATTTAAAAATGGAATCTAAAAATCCTGATTTCACATGTTGGCACGATGCGGTGGAATCAGGCCAGCTCATTTGAACCTAGACAATTGGGATACTACTTGGTGGTATGACACAGTGGAAATTATGTTGCCACCTTGGTTGCGAATTATAAAGGCACCGTGACGCGGTGGAATCGCGTTGGTGCATTGGAAATTGACAACTCTAAAATTAAGCCTTGGCACGATGCACCATAATCATGGAAGCTTACTGGATTTTGACGATTGCCATTTTAGCTGGCTCTGTGATGCGCTAATATGACAGGTAGCACAATGTCTCACAAAAATTGCTATAACTCTTTATTCGAGTGTCGGATTTGGGAAAATTTAGTTTCGATGGAAAGCTTATACAATACTATACATGACAAAAAGACGATATTAGGGAAATTCTACGCAGTTAAAAATACTTCTCACTTGGGAAGATACTTCTCATCCTTTTAAAGATGGATTAATACTTTACTAAACATGCTCTAAGTCTTAGAGTATGAGAGAATTTTGTGGGGTCTTACAATATCTCCCCCTTGGAAACATTCATCCTCGAATATTGCTTGATAAGCTAAGAATACTGATCGACTGAACTTACTCAAGGAACGGGAGCATCTGAAACATGACTATGCAACTGGAACTACTGATATTCTAAACTCCCATACTAGATATGCATATCTGATGCATGGAATACTCGACTAAAACTACTCATAAACTGAATTCTCATAATAGATATGCATATTTAATGCATGGATGTGTAACTGAATTGTTCTCATGAATGCATGACTGAATACACTAAAAAACTGAACTCTTTCTACTGAACATGCATGTCTAATGCATTAATGTCTGACTGTACTAACTCTCGAAAGCATGAATGGCTATGTAATGATAACTGATGTTAACTTGATAAGTAGAGTCTGAACATGGAACTCAATGAGTCCAACGACATGAAAGCATTGCAATATCATGGGCTATCTCCCCCATGGGACTCTATGTACCTCTAAACATACTTTGCTGAAATATTGGGACGGTGCACGGGGTACCTACAAACTGGTTCATGATTGACCTACTGAGATCTTAAACTAATGCATGATTCATGTTGACATATAAGCTCAAAAATGGTAGAAAAGGATCTAACAATGCATATCATAAATATGAAGGACACATAACATACCCGAATCTATATCAGGGAACCTTTCCTGATCATGGTGGGTCTGAAGCGCATGAAGTCTGTTCTGACAGTGACCGCTACTGGCACCGGAAGGGGCACCCTGCTGATGAAACTCTCTACCCCTCTAAGATAGCACTCTATATTCTTGCATTCTATGACCTAGATCGGCATACCCAACGCATACATCACTACCAGCTCTACACACACCTAGGTGGCTCTTGCCATACTCTCTATAAAGCGGATAGGTACGAACCCCACTAGCACAACTCTGGGCTTTGGGGTTTGGTACCCCATCATGACTGACATCCCCAAACTTTGTTGTGGTTACACTAGATAAGGATGGAGTTGGGACTGACAACTTCTAACTATTCTGATAACGACTACCACCCTGGGACCCTACCTGAGAGAAACTACGACTACCTATTCTAGATTTGTTACTCACTCTCTCTCTTTCTTTCATCTTATTTATCTCAATCTGCTCCACATGCTTCATCAGTCCAGCAAGGTCCATATCTCTATTGAGCATTGCAGTTCTACACTCTTTCAACACCAACTCGAATACACCAGTGACAAACTTACTCATACTCGCTCTAGGGTCGGCTATCAAGTCAGGGGCATACTTAGCTAAATGGTTAAACTTAAGACAATACTCTTTCACTGTCTTGGAGCCTTGCCTTAGGTTCATGAACTTTTATACCTTAGCTTCCCTCATTTTTAATGGGAAAAACTTATCTAAAAAGGCTTCGTAAAACTCATACCTATTCATAGGAGTTGCATCCTCCCCTTTACCCTTCTTCCCCATCACAACTCAATCATGAGAAATATCCTTCAATCTATACGACACTAAAACTACACTCTCCTCCTCGGAAACATGCATAACCTGGGTGATCTTCTTCACCTCCTCAAGATAAAGTTGTGGGTGCTCACCTTATACTGACACGTAGAACTCTGGTGGGTTCATTCTTATAAATTCTTTAATTTTGGGTGCAACTGAACCCCCATCTATCTCAAGTGGGCCCACAGCCTGACGGTTACCCTGAATATTAGTCACAGCTTGCGCTAGCGCTTGAAAAGCTTCCCAAAAATCAGCATATGACACATTCTCATTCTTAGGATCTACTGGCTAAGGTCGCTGTTCATCAACCCTATGGGTATTATCTCTGTGAGGAGGCATACTCTGTACATGGAAGAAAGAGGTGGATTAGACTGAGGATCAACTTGAGCTCATGCTCACTCGCAAGACATGAATACTGAAAGAAAGGAAACTACTCCTAAAACATCTTATAGCCTCTTGTACATAAATGTGATGCACAATACTAGATATAGCATTTCAGACTCCCTAGGACATTATTCAACCTTAGGCTCTGATACCAAGTTTGTAACGACCTAATTTTTTAGAATCGGAACATCACATGGTGCTCATGACCCCAAAGGACCACAAGACAACCCTCTACTGATATTTGTACCTAAGCACTCCATAATATAGAAAATAAATGCAGAAACTAGACATAAGGTTCAAAATATCTTAAAATACTAAAAATTGTAAACTGAATACTGATACACTTGTCTGAAAAGCCTCTAAACTATCTGAAATCGTGGAGTTGATGGGACATATCCCCAACTAACTCCTTCTACTGAAATTAAACCAAATATGATATAATAATAAGATAAATAATGATCATCCTCAATTGAAAATGACTCACTTCTATGTCTACTACTGCTGACTGGGACTGAGTTGCTAAAGGTACTCTGGATCTCCTACCTCATATCCTATGGTGTCAAATAAAATACCATAGCACAAATGAGTTAGTATGGGAATGTACCGAGTATGAAGATGAGGTAAGGCTAAATGCAAGAACTCATGAATCAACAATTACTTATACTACTGAATCTCATTATCTGACTACATGATACTGAATTTTGAACTGAACACTTGAATACTACTAGGACTGAGCTAAGAACTGAACTGAAGCTAGAATACTAGCGATACTGAGATTAATGAGATTTCTTTGATTTCTGAGATTTCTTAAGTTATGTATCTGTCTGAGAGCACGGAGTTCTATAACTCACTGAGTTTTGAGTGTCGTGGCTTAATCGAGATTATTAAGGAAACTGACACAGGCTCTAGACTGCATCTAATTTGTCAGGTATAAATACCCCCAGGATGCAATAACATAAAAGTAAAACATAACCATTCTTGAATAATCAAGACCATGGACATTCGTTCTCCATCACAATTACTAAAGCATCTCTTCAAGCATTTAGGAATCATAACCATGTGATAATATAGGGAGACATGCTATTGACTCATACTCCATTCACTAAGGTCTTGCATCAAATACTTAGCATGCATTACGAACACTTAATTGGGGGATTTCATTCTATCATGAAACAATTCATCCACTAAGGCTTTTCAACGAACACTTGGCATGCATGGGCTTGCACACAATTGGGGATTTCTAGTCATCATGCCATAATGGCTCTAATTTCTTCACATAAGCATTTCATCGTACATATGGGGAGAATGCTTTGCTTATTCAACAATTTCTATACTTAATTGATATGAACACATCACTTAACAAGCATATTGAAGAGGGTTTATAATGAACATCACATGAATATAACATACTAGGGTCAAAGCTTAAAAACCTTGTAAACAAACATGAATTAAAAATCAGTAATAGCATGAACTTTAATTTCAATTCACATGAATCATGATAACTCATAAATATAAGAAGCTCAAAAATAGAAACTTTAAATTTTGAAAAGGATTCCTGAGCTTCTTTGGGTTAAAGGTACCCAAGAATCATCATCTACATACCTTAGAACACTCTTTCTTGAAGGTTCTTGAAGAAATCCTTAGGCTCGTTCTTGATTTCATGACTAGGGTTCTTGACTTCTTGAGAGAGAAAATACTTGGATTTAGGGATAAATTGATGAATAATGAAGTATTTTCATCATTAAGGATATAGATCCCATATATAGACTATTTTGGGGCTTTAGAAAATTACCAATTGGTCCTTGAAATTTAAAAACGGAATTTAAAAATCCCGATTTCACATGTAGGCGTGATGCAGTGGAATAGCGCCAGCTCACTGGAAACTGGACAATTAGGAAACTGGTTGGTGGCATGACGCGATAGAAATCGTGTTGCCACCTTGGTTGCGAACTAGAAAGGCACCATGATGCGGTGGAATTGCAATGGCGCACTAGAAACTGACAACTCTGAAATTAAGCCTTGGCGCGACATGCCATAATCACAGAGGCTCACTGGATTTTGACGATTGCCATTTTGGCTGGCTCCGCGACATGCTAAAGTGCCAGGCAGCACACTGGCTCATTAAAATGGCACTAACTCTTCGCCCGAGTGTCGGATTTTCAAAAATTTGATATCGACAAAAATCTTATTCAATTCTCTACATGACAAAAAGTTTATATTAGGTAAATTCTATACGGTTTGAAATACTTCTAACTTTGGAAGACAGTTCTCAACCTTTTAGGGTTGGATTAAACTTTACTAAACACACTCTAAAGCTCAGACTATGAGAGAATTTTGCGGGGTCTTAAAATATCTCCCCCTTGGAAACATTCATCCTTGAATGTAACTTGATTGACTAAGAGTACTAATTGACTGAACTTATTAAAGGAATGGGACCATCTTAACCATGACTATGCAACTTGAACTACTGATATTGTAAACTCTCATATTGGAAATGCATATCTAATGCATAGAATACTCGAATGATGCTACTCATAAGCTGAATTCTCATAATAGACATGCATAACTGATGCATGGATGCGAAACTAAGTTGTTCTCATGAATGCATGACTGAATACACTAAAAAACTGAACTCTTTCTACTAAATATGCATATCTAATGTCTGAATGTCTGACTATACTGGCTCTCGAAATCATGAATGTCTATGCAATGATAACTAATGTTAACTTCATATGGAGAGTCTAAACATGCAAATAAATGGGTCTAAGGACATGAAAGCATTGCAATATCATAGGTTATCTCCCCCTTTGGGACTCTATGTCCCTCTAAACACACTTCACTAAAATACTGGGGTGGTGCACGGTGCACCTACGAACTGGACCATGATTGACCGACTGAGATATGAAACTAATGCATAACTGATGCTGACATATAAGCTCAAAATAGGAACAAAGTATCTAACAATATATATCATAAAGATGAAGGACTCATAACATGCCCAAATATTATCAGGGAATCTTACCTGATCATGTTAGGTCGGAAGTGCATGAATTCTATCCTTACGCTGACCACTACTAGCACTAGAAAGGGCACCCTACTGATGATACTCTCTACCCCTTTGAGCTAGCACTCTATATTCTCGCATTCTGTGGCCTGGCTCACCATACCCAAAGCACACATCACTATCATCTCTACACACACCTAGGTAGCTCTTGCCATACTCTCCACAAAGCAGATAGGTACGAACCCAACTAGTACTACTCTGGGCTTTGGGGTCTAGCGCCCCATCATGACTGACATCCCTGAACTTTGGTATGGGTACACTATCTTAGAATGGAGCTGGGATTGAAAACTTCTAACTATGCTGAGAACGGCTACCACCCTGGGACCCTACCTAAGAGAAACTATGACTACCTGTTCTAGCTTTCTTACTTACTCTCTCTCTTTCTTTCGTCTTATCTCACTCAATCTATTGTGCATGCATTATCAGTCTAGCAAGGTCCATATTTCTACTAAGCATAGTGGTTCTACACTCTTTCAACACCAACCCAGATACACCAATCACAAACATACTCATACTCGCTCTAGGGTCAGCTATCAAGTTAAGGGAATACTTAGATAACTGGTTAAACTTAAGATAATACTCTTTCACTGTCATGGATACTTGCCTTAGGTTTATGAGCTCTTCTACCTTAGCTTTCCTCATCTCTAGTGGGAAAAACTTATCTAAAAAAGCATCCTGAAAGTCACGAGAGTTGCATCCTCCCTTCTACGCTTCTTCCACGTCATAACCCAATCATGACCAATCTTTTTCAGCCTATAAGATTCTAAATCTACCCTGTTCTCCTCAAAAACATAGATAACCTGGGTGATCTTCTTTACTGTCTCAAGATAATATTAAGTGTCCTCACCTGCTACTAACCCATAGAACTCTGGCAAGTTCAATCTCATGAAATCTCTAATTCTGCCTGCGGTTGAACCCCCATCTTGCTGAGATGGGGCCACAGCTTGATAGTTACCCTGAATATTAATCACAGCTTGGGCTAGCACCGAAAAAGCTACCCGAAACTCTGCATATGACATATTCTAATTCTCATGATCTACTGGCTGAGGTGGCTGGTCATCAACCCTGTGGGCATTATCTCCGCAAGGAGGCATACTCTAAACATGGAAGAAATAGGTGGATTAGACTGAGGATCAACTTGAGCTCACATGACATGAATACTGAATGAAGGAAAACTACTCCTCAAATATCTTATAGCCTCTTGTACATAAATGTGGCACGCAACACACCCATGTACTAGAATGTCACACGGTGCTCATGATCCCGAAGGACCAAAAGCCAACCCTCTACTAATATCTGTACTTGAACACTGCATAATATAGATAATAATTGTGAAAACTTGCCATAAGGTTTAAAACATCAAAAAATACTCAAAATTGAAAATTGAATACTGACACACCTGTCCAAAAAGCCTTTAAACTATCCAAAATTTTGGAGTTGATGGGATATGTCCCCAACTAACTTTGTCTACTGAAATTAAACCAAATCTGACACGATAATAATAAAAATAAGTATTATCCTCGATTGAAGAAGACTCACTTCTATGTCTACTCCTACTGACTAGGACTGAGCTACTAAGGGTACTCTGGATCTCGTGACTCCAAACCTATGGTGTCAAATAAAACACCATAGCACAAATGCGTCAGTACGGGAATATACCGAGTATAAAGATGTGGTAAGGCTAAATGCAAGGGCTTATGCATGAACAATTACTTAACTGAATAATAATGAGAGTACTGAATGAGAACACATGCATGATGTAACAACCATAATTGAAATCATCGTGACTTAAAATACTAAAACTCGGATACTACATTACTGCCATCTGAACTCACTACTAATGCCTGAGATATGAACCACTGAATCACCTGATACTGATAACTGAGTACTGGAGTTGAGATCAGTCCTCTCTAGAGAATGATCTTGAAAACTGATATTAATGGAGCTGATTAACTGAATCTAATCACATCAATAACTGAAAGTTGAGCTTACTATCTCGACTGTCTAAATCTGAGATCAAACCTTTCTAATGGATGATCCTTGAATATACTATCAATGATAAGAAAATATTATGTCTGAGATCAAACCTATTTAGCAGAAAATCTCTGAATCTGATAAAGAGAATACTCAACTAAATTTGAGACTAAGATCAAGCCTATCTAACGGGTGATCTCTGTATCTGATAATGAGATTACTCAACTGAATCTGAGACTGAGATCAAGCCTATCTAATGGGTGATCTCTAGATCTGATAATAAGATTACTTAATTGAATCTAAGACTGAGATCAAGCTTATCAGATGGGTGATCTCTGGATATGATAATAAGACTACTCAACTTAATCTGAGACTGAGATCAATCCTATCTAATGGGTGATCTCTGGATCTGATAATGTGATTACTCAACTGATATCAAGACTATCTAACGGGTGATCTCTGGATCTGATAATGAGATTACTCAACTAAATCTGAGACTGAGATCAAGCCTATCTAATGGGTGATCTCTGGATCTAATAATGAGATTACTCAACTAAATCTGAGACTGAGATTGAGCCTATCTAACGAGTGATCTTTGGATCTGATAATAGGATTACTCAATAACTTTATGTGGGACCATGCCTATCTAGAGATTGGTCCATGAGTCAATGGAACTATCTGAGTTCCTTACTAAGATAGATGATTATATCTGACAGTCCTAATTTCTGATTTCTACCCTGCTGATTGATATTGCAACTGCAACTCTAAGAGTTCTAAATTAACCGACATGCCCTGAATCTGAACTGGTGGGGTTCAACGTATAACCCCTGTTGGAAGGGTGTCAATACCATGTCACGGGTAAAGATCTCTCTGGTCAAGCCTGTCTAAAGGGTGTCAAGTATTAATATTAATATATGATGATAGGTTATCAGATATTAAAAAATCAATAATAGGACTAACCAAAGTAGATAAGACAAATAACGGAGGAATATTTCATATTATCCCAGACTTCTTCATGAATTTAAAATAGTTTGGAAGAAATATTAAAATAGGAATTCTGACTAAAGGATATGAAGAAATGAGTAATGGAAATAATTTATTAATATGTGTAGGTTTTATAGGAAAAATGTTTAAGCAGTAATACCAAGTTTAAAATAAAGGTGAATGATGTTATCGAATTAATTGGTAATAAAGGAATAAAATTAATTAAACCAATAAAAATAAATCCAGAGGAATATGCAGGACGAGAATGGATTCTAGAAAAATTCAATAAGCCAAACTCATTGTTGTATACTAGTAGTAAAGGAGGAACATTGGTTTTATTTGTAGATTATAATTATACAAGTCAAAGGGAATTAGATGATAATGAAACTGAAAATACCATAGACGTAGAACAAAAATTAATGAATATAGAAATACTACAAGAAATATATGAAATAAATAAAGCAATAGAAGAACCACAAAGACTATATGGAGAACTTAAGTATACAACTTTAAAGTGTAAAGGATGTAAGCAAAGAAATATAAACATAACACAATGTATAAAATATTTTTAAACTTGTTCAGAAAGAGATGATAATTTAGGATATAGAACTGAAAAGGTAGATTCTATCTACAAAACCTCTAAAAGAAAAAATTAAGACATAATATCCACAACAAGCTATAAAGAACGGGCAGAAATGGAAACAGCTAGCTCAATATATGCTAGTCCTTTCTAACAAACTAATCCACATACCCAACCAATATATTATAGTATAGGTAATGTACCGAGGAGAAGAGCAGTTAGAATAAACCCAGATACAGAAATAATAGAAAATATCAGACCGGTAGGAAGAAAAATGTCAATAGAAAAACCTATTAAATTACAGGAAGGAGGTAACTAAATATAGAAGGACATGATCCACAAATGTGGAATACAGTAATAGACTTATGGAAAGGTATAGTAATAGCTGAATATTTAAGACATTATACAGAAACAGATATAGAGACAATGTACAAATATATGAAAACTTTCTTAGGAGAATTTGCAAAAGCCATATGGGAAGCTTTCAAGTTAAACTCTCCATTTGATTTTCAGGCATTGGTATCAATAGGACTAAACCCTTATAATTTTACAAATAAAATACACAGTTTACTAACAGGGGAGGATCCAAATAGTGGCTTATTAGAATTACAAAGAAATGCCTTAATAAAGTGAGAACAGTTAAGTATTTCAAGCTGATTACATATAAAGAATTTCTTAAGAGATTATTTTTATTATTGTACAATTAGTGGAAATTCTTTTGATGAAGAATTAGGTAAGAAAAATTTCAAAAATTATCAGGAGCTTTAGGAAGAGAAATAGACGATAGATGGTATAAAATAGATGGTGTAGTTCAAAATCCATTTTCTAACTGGACCATAGGACATAAAATACAACTTGCAATGGATATCTTAACAGTAAAATTTACAAATATACAACAACAACAACAACAAACCCAGTGTATTCCCACCTAGTGGGGTCTGGGGGGGTAAGATGTACGCAGTCCATACCTCTACCTCTAAAGAGGTAGAAAGGCTGTTTTCGATAGACCCCCGGCTCAAGACACAAGACACCGCACAAATACATAGATACATAGTAAAGCACAGAACAAGATTTCATTACATAAAAACGGCACCCATAAGTAATAAAAACAGAGAAAAGCACACAGGATCGTAATAAAACATGGAACCAGGTACCATAGCAAGAATAATACCCCCACCAAGTGATTCCCTACACTAGCGACCCAAATTGGCCCTAGCCTTCTGCCCTAATTCGCGTCCTCCAGATCTTCCTATATAGGGTCATGTCCTCGGTGAGCTGTAACTGCTCCATGTCCCGCCTAATCACCTCACCCCAGTACTTCTTCGGCCTACCCCTACCCCGCCTAAAGCCATCCAACGCTAGCCTCTCACACCTATGAACTGGGGGCATCCATGCCCCTTCTCATCACGTGTCCGAACTATTTCAATCAGACCTCCCGCATCGTATACTCCACTGGGGTCACACCAACCTTCTCCCTGATAATCTTATTCCGAACTCTATCCCCTCTAGTCAGCCCACACATCCAACGCAACATCCGTATTTCTGCCACCTTCATTTTTTAGATGTGGGAGTTCTTAACTGTCCAGCACTCCGCTCTATACAACATGGCCGGATGGACTACCGCCCTGTAGAATTTGCCTTTAAGCTTGGGTGGCACCTTCTTATCACACAACACCCCCAACGCGAGCTTCCACTTCATCCATCCCACCCCAATACGGTGCGATACATCCTCGTCAATCTCGCCGTTACCCTGGATCACGGACCCGAGATACTTGAAACTATCCCTCTTACATACCTCCTGTGATTCCAACTTCACTACCACCTCATTCTCCAGCCTCACGTCATTAAACTTGTATTCCAAATACTCTGTCTTGCTTCTGCTCAACCTGAACCCTTTACACTCAAGCGTTTGTCTCCACACCTCTAGTTTGTCATTCACACCCCCTCGCGTCTCATCAATCAAAACTACATCATCTGCAAAAAGCATACACCAAGGCACCTTCCCTTGAATATGTCGCGTCAACACATCCATCACCAAAGCAAACAAAAAGGGACTAAGAGTAGATCCCTGATGCAATCCTGTCAAGACAGTGAAATGCTCTGAGTCCCCTCCCGTCGTCCTCACCTGAGTCTTCGCTCCATCATACATGTTCTTAATTGCTCTGATATACGCCAGCGGGACTCCACTCACCTCCAAGCATCTCCAAAGCACCTCCCTGGGGACTTTGTCGTATGCCTTCTCCAGGTTGATAAACACCATGTGCAAGTCCTTCTTCCTTTCCCTATACTATTCCACCAGCCTTCGTACCAGGTTAAAAAAGTATAAAATGAAATGAACTTCTACAAATCAATTATATATACTATTCAAAGTTATGATAATGACCTAAGGAAACCTAAAAAGTATAAATGAAAATACAATAAACCATACTATCGTAAGAAATACTACTTGCGTAAATCATCAGCCAAAAAGCCATACCTGAACAAAGATAGACATGTTAAAAAATATAAGAGTGATAGAAATTATAAAAATAAATTAGAATGTTATACATGTGGAAGTGTAGAACATTTAGCAAACATATATCCAAAAAAAATAATAGTAGAACTAGAAATTCGCAATTAATAGAGGATTTTCAAGAAACCCTATTAAATGTAGATGAATATATGTCAGATACCGAAAGTATATATTCCATAATGAGTATTGAGATAGATGATAAACTTAAATCTGATTCTTCAGACTTAGAAAAAGATAATTTAATAAATGAATTAGGACTAGAAATAGACGAGTTAAATTTAAATGACTTATTAATTAGCAATCTAATGAATGTTGTACAAGGATGTATACATGATTTTCAAAGACAAAAAGGAATAAATAGTAAATAATGCTGCATATGTAACAGGCTCCCGAGTAAAGAAAATAGAGCTAAAAGCAATAAATGTTTAATTGAGGCATGTGTAAATTGTATAGAAAATAAGCTAAAAATAAAGGTAAGACCAGATGTAAATGGAGAACAAAAAAAAAGTAATTAATCAGACTATTAACTTAAGAATTGCAAATTTAGAAGCTCGAGTAAATGAGTTAGAACTAAGACTAGCTACATTGGAAAATGAAAAAACTATAAAAAATGACGATGAAATAAATACACAAGGAACAGTACATCTAACACAACTAGAGACAGGACTTATGACTATAGAAGAAAAATAATAATAGTCTAATATGTAATTAAGATAAAAATTTCACAACAATGAAAGTATTAGTTAGAATTACAATTCAAGAAATTGAAATAGAAACACTAGGCTTGGTTGATACAGGATGTACCAGTTGTTTAATAAACAAAAAGATAGTACCAAAGCATATACTTACAACATTTTAAAAACAAATAACAGCAATACAAATGGATGGATCATATAATATTTATGATTACTATATCAAAAAGGCACAGATAAGTTTTCTTAATACATGTAGTGAATTCTATAAACCCACTTATAATGCTCATAAAATATTAGCAAGAGATTTAAATATAAAATGGATTTCATAATTGGGTTACACTTCTTGTTACAAAATAGAGAAGGTTGTCTCATAACTAGAGATGGTATAATGTTATTCCACAATAATACTTATACACGAGTACAAATTACTAATTATCCAACAATAGAAAGAAAATTTAAAACACACAATAAAGACCTAATTTTAGGGCATCAATCATGCTGTGAAAATTGTAAACTTAGTGATCAATGCTCTAAAAACCTATATTAAGAAAAGGAAAAGTTAGAAAAGGATAATAATATAGAAGAATTTGAATACTTAGAATACATAGAAAAGGATTATACTCTAATCAATATTGAAACACATTTGTACAATTTTAAGAAAGGAATAAATGGAATAGGGATGATAAATAGCCCAAAAGATCTAGATAATACAATAGCAATTTTAGATAAAATGAAAATAATTGGTGGAAAACCCTTAGTACATTGGGGTGATAACAAAATAATGTGTAAATTAGACATTATTAACCCTGAATATACAATAAAAATAGTAGCCATAGAAGAAAACAATGAAGACACTAAAGAATTTGATAGACCAATAAAAGAATTATCAAGATTAGAAGTCATAAGAAGATTAACTTCCAACCACTGATCAGTAGCCTTCATGGTAAGAAATCACAGTGAACAAGAAAGAGGTAAAGCTCGTATGATGATAAATTACAAAAGGATAAATGATAATACTAGAACAGATGCATATAAACTACAAGACAAGAGTGAACTAATCAATCTAATACAAGGTAAAAAGATATTTAGTAAATTTGACTGCAAATCAGGATATTGGCAGGTAAAAATGCACCCAGATAGTATAGAATGGATAGCGTTCACTTGTCTAGGAGGACATTTTGAATAGCTGGCTATACCTTTCGGTCTAAAAACAGCTCCACCCATTTTTCAAAGAAAAATGGATGATATGTTTATAGAATACAAAATTTTTGTGTTGGTTTATGTAAATGATATTTTAGTATTTAGCCAAAATATGCAAGAACATCTAGGGCACTTGCAAATAGTTTTTAGACTATTTGTTAAATATGAAATAATAATTAGTAAAAAAGAAAATAGAACTATGTAAAACTCACATTCATTTTTTAGGAGTAACTTTAGGAGATGGAAAGATAAAGCTCTAACCACACATTGAAAAAAAGGTGTTAGATATGCTAGATAAGTTAGACAATACAAAGGATTTACGAAAAATTTTAGGTTTAGTAAATTATGAAAGAAATTTTATTCAAGATTTGGGAAAAATAGTAGGACCTTTATATGCTAAAATAGGAAGTAAAGGGCAAAAGCATTTTAATATAGAAGATATTAAATTAGTACAACAAATTAATAAGAGAATTAATAACATTCCAGATTTAAAGATACCTTTAGAATCAGACTACTTAATTGTTTAGACCGATGGAAGTAAATTAGGATGGGGAGCTATCCTAAAAGCCGGATCTAATAAATACAATTATAGAAATGAAGAAAAAATTTGTACATATCAAAGTGGTCAATATAAAGAAAAGGGAAATATGAGTAGCATAGACTTAGAAGTATTAGCAATAATATATGGTTTAAATAGTTTCAAACTATATATCCTAAATAAGGAAGAAGTTTTAGTAAGAACTGATTATGAAACAATAGTTAAATTTCATCAAAAGATAAATGATAAAGCTAGTAGTAAACGAAGATGGCTCAATTTTGTGGATACCTTATCTGTTTATAAGAATATTGTATTTGAATATATGAATGGAAAGGATAATGAGCTAGCAGATCAGTTAGGTAGACTACAGATTAAAACTAAATCAGTTAATTAACCTTTATTTCAGCATGAGACTAACTAGCCATCATCTAACAGACAAGGGCAAGGGCATAGCCCTAGCTCAAGACTCCTACGCTCAGACACTATTAGGTAATGTTAATTTCAGACCACAAGACTCTGCAGAAATGATGGAAAGAATTTATTTTGGACAAGTTAATTTGATCTTATATCCATCATGTAATTTATCATTTAGAGTTAAATCAGATTGTGTTTTAGATAAACCTCACAGATATTTAGTAGAAATTCTATGGATAACATATAATAAAAGAGACACTAAATATTTTATAGCTGTAACAAATGCTTTATGTCAATATTTTTTAGACAAAAGTAGAGAAAATAGGTTTAAATATTACGTAGCTATACATGGCAAAACTAATGGATTTTTTCAAACATGGATTGAAGTAGTAGACTTAATAAATGGACCAACTTTTTAAAGGTTTTAATGATTTTACTGAAGCTTTGGATTATGCTAGAGGATTCCTTGGGCCTAATTACTATATATCCCCAGCCCTAAAACAAAGCCCAAACCAAATACCCCAAGACACGATCCAAAAAGATACAAGTAAAATAATTTTTTGTGATCATTATTCTACAATGACGGAGGCCTTCAAAAGACTCAATGCCCAAAAAGAAGCCCTTCTTCTTAACAATGCTAAACTTATGGAAGAGGAACAAACATTAAAGAATAAGATAATTGGTGCTTCTCAGAATAATGCAAGCACTCAGCTCCGAGTTTTCCATCTCAAAAGAAAATGGATGAGACGGGTGTGCATTCCCCACTGAATGCTAAGAAATCCACTGTATTGGATAGAGATACAGCTAATCCGGTTCAAACGATAGCCGGTAAAGACTTACCAAATCTTTTAACAGTTGTCACTTTACCAAAAGTGAAGATGAAGAATTTTCTTCATCAAGACGGAGACCACCCAGAAATTATACTCAAAAAGATACTTCTAAAAAGACTTTGATTTCAAAAAAGAAAAAAATGACAAAATTGAAGCTATAATGAAATAGACTTTAGAAAAAAATTTCAACAATCAAGGACAAGATAAACATGTTGTTAGTAAACACAGTCTAAGTACAAGTACAGATATACTAGTCCAAAATATAGATAATCAGAGCAATCCAGATAGAAATCCAAGTTCGAAAGATGAAGAAGATAAATTTTATGGAAGTTTTGCTTATCTCCAACATACATAGGATCCTAATAAAGATGATGATTCAGATATGAGTTTAGACACTATTGCACTTCACAACTTGGATACATAATCAGATAGAGATAATCGAATGATAAAGAAGATGTATATGTGGTAAAATAAGAATAAAGTATCATGTTTGTAGGATATGACATTATGATAAGGTGTGTCATGTGGGTATGCCCACATTAGTCATGTAAGGTGCTTCCTTTATCAGTACTCTCCAAAAGAGGAAAAAACTATTGAACCATGTGTCTGTCAAAAGAAAAATAATGCATGTGATGATGGGGCCCAATGTTTACCCGACTTGCATTATTAAAGAATCTTATCTTTAATTTTGGCCACTTGTCCTTAGGCCATGTAGTGGGTTTGAGTCCATTCATTTATTTTCTCTTATGTCTATATAAGGCATAAGTAGTTAGTAGAAGAAAGCAGAATAATGTAAACCCAAGTAAGAAAAAATTTCAACCTACTCCTCTATCTTTATGTTTAAAAATCCCTTCCTTGAACCAACTTATCCTCAGTGTGTAATCTAGTTTATGCAATGCTAAGTGTGTTTAATAAAGCTTTCAAGTTTTTGCAAGGTCCTTAGGGGAATCCCAAAAGGGAAACCTCTCTTAGTTATATCCTTATGCTTTATTTTCCCCATCAAAAATATTTTTACTTTGTTTAAATATTATGATTCTGTACTTTATGTTAATAATAATCTTGCTTCATTAAAATTATTACCCTTAGTATATGGTTAACCTCTTGACTTCTTAATAACAACAATGAATTAACCTGTAAATTCCTAGGAATCCTGGCTGTAAGTGTCTGCCTAAAATGAAGGTCGAAGTTAATTGCCAGATGAATATTCTGGGGTTTGGTTAAAGAAGAAGTTTTTAGGAACAACAGTTAAGCGAGAGAGATGAACAGGGTAAGATTAAAAAAAGGGGGAAAATAGACTAAACTAAAGGAATAAACATGATAAAACTACAAGAAAGAGGGAGTACTAAGTAGGATTTACAACACACTTGATTAAAATCAATTAAAAAATAATCGATTAAAAATTAACTGCCAACGTTTTATTGAAATAATTAAATTCTCTATAATATTGGTATTTTTATGATATACTTTATTTTCCCCATCAAAAATATTTTTACTTTGTTTAAATATTATGATTCTGTACTTTATGTGAATATAAATCTTGCTTCATTAAAATTATTACCCTTAGTATATGGTTAACCTCTTGACTTCTTAATAACAACGATGGATTAACCTGTAAATTCCTAGGAATCCTGGCTGTAAGAGTCCGCCTAAAATGAAGGATGAAGTTGATTGCCAGATGAATATTTTGGGGTGTGGTTAAAGAAGAAGTTGTTAGGAACAACGGTTAAGAGAGAGAGAGATGAACGAGGTAATATAAAAAAAAAGAGGGGGGGAATAGACTAAACTAAAGGACTAAACATGATGAAACTACAAGAGAGATGGAGTACTAAGTAGGATTTACAACACACTTGATTAAAACTGATTAAAAAATAACCAATTAAAAATTAACTGCATACTTTTTATTGAAATAATTAAATTCTCTATAATATTGGTATCAAAGAAAGAATTTTTGGGAATATTTAGTTAATGAGAAGACCATTACAAAATACTCTTATACATCTAGAAACAAAAAATGAATTGCAAGGCTTATATTTAGAATACAAAAGATTAAATTATACTAAAGAATATAATCATAGACTTGATCATTTAATTCATATAATCGGACAATTAGAATATAAATTAATTATACAACTTAAAACTAGACAAGTTTATGAGAAAGCATCCATCTTTCTAAGACATAAGATCTAGTCACTGGTATTTATATCGAGAATATAATCTTAAAGATATTGCTACTAAAAGACAAAATAAATTAAAAGATTGCCAGGAACAAATAGAAGACGTAGACAGATTATATAGACTATATGATAGCTTAGGAGAAGAGAGAGTAAACCCCGAATTACTAAGAGCCTTATGAAATGGGTTAAGTAGTTGTGAAAGATATATAATAAATTTCAATATCAGAATAAGTTGGATTAATCAACATATAAAGGAAAAGGCAAATCAATTAGGATAATTGAATGCAACATTTACCTATATTTCAAAGGATGAGACAATTACATAAGTGGATAGAAGAAGAATCACATCATAGATCTGAGTTATGACAACAAGAACTAAGATTACTGACAAATATAGAAATAATACAAAAGAATTTAAATAATAATCAAGATAACTCTAACGAATCAAATCTGAGACATCGTAAAAACAGATTAGAATATACTTACACAAGAATCAAAAACTCATATTGCAGGACATACTATTATCAAAGACAAATATATAGAATTCCTTTTGGATAATATATGCCTCTTGAATACATCAGAAGAATTCGACTAAGACAAAGTTGGCTTTACGATGAAATTAACTATCAAAACTAGCTTAAAGAAGCATTAACTCAACTAAAAGAAAGACTAACTTGGATAGAAGACATCCTAACAAAAGAGAATATAGATAGTAATTTATTTATTAAAAAGACATTTGACGTAATCACTCACAGGAGAACAGGTGAAGTTGTTAAACAACATTAATAACTTAGAACTAGATATTAAATATTACACTAGTAGGGTAATTTATTTTACGAAAATTTTTAAAATAACAAGCACTTTAGGATAATATAACAAAATAGCTTCCTTAAAACATTTTGAATATTTAGATCTTCAATTTCAACCTGAAAAGAAATACAGAGCATTAAAAGACAATAGTATTATAAAGTGTAACTTTAGTCAAGGAGAGCAAATATTACATTTAGAAGACAAACAATACAATACTTTAATAGATTTAATAATAAACGCTAGATATAAAATTCAAGAAAAGGATAAAATTATAATAAGACTTTAAGAAGAAATAGAAGTCACTCAAAACAAAAAGAAAAAGATATTAGAAAAACTGAAACAGAATTTTGATTACCTAAAATCACAAGAATTAGAGATAGAAAGGAAAATTCAATACTTGAATACCAAATTTAATTTAGAAAAAATACCTACAAAAGTAGAAATAGAAAAATTAATTAAGACAATGACAGAAAAACCTAAAGACCTAGAAATTAAAACTACTCAATTAGTAACAAAGATTGTAGAACAAGAAAAATCTATAACTACAGATATAAGTGAACTAAAAATAATAATACAAAGACTAGAAGAAATTTTACTTTCATGAGTGAAGAAGATATAAATTATAAAAAGGCATTAGAAAATTCAAAAGAATATCACGATGAACTAGAAGGTTTTTCTAGGTATTTTTCGTCAAGTCAGGCAGAAAAAACTATATTAAAACAGAACAATACTATAATAGCATTATTGTTAGAACTACATATAAAAGTAGATAATATAATTAAAGGTAAAACAGTTCAAGTTTCTAAAAATACTGAAATAGATGAATTAATTAATCGATTAAAGAAGGTTGAAATAACTCTTAGGCAAGAATGACAAAATATAATTAAGAAATCACAAAAATGAACTTTCTTTCAGCTAGACCAAGAAGAGTCATCAAAGGGAAAAGGCAAAGAGTAAGTTTTTCCGTTAATAGAGTAGGAAATAATCTTATTTCCAGAATACTATCTAAAAGACACTCAGATATAGAATAAGACCAGGAATTAAATGAAATAATAGATGTGGACAAAGATCTACAAATTTTTCAGCAAAATCAATTAAAATTATTAAATCCTAAGACATTATATAATGTTAAGTATTTCACCACAGATAATCAACTATACAGACATTATAGAGAAGAACAAATATCCGCTATAGAAGAAAACATTACAACCCTAAATATAGTAAATCCTGAATCCTTAAAACAAATAAGAAATAATAAAATGTTGTTAATGCATATGGGATTAATAGTCATAGAAATAAAAGGATTAACTACAAAAAATCTAGGATCCAAAGTATTAATAGTAATATATGATGATAGGTGGTCAGATATTAAAAAATCAATAATAGGACTAACTGAAGTTGATATGACAAATAACGGAGAAATATTTTATATTAGCCCAAACTTCATAATGAATTTAAAAGAGTTTGGAAGAAATATTAAAATAGAAAATGAGTAATGAAAAAATGAGTAATGAAAATAATTTATTAATGTGCGTAGGTTTTATAGAAAAAATGACCTTAAGCAGTAATACCAAGTTTAAACTAAAGGTGAATGATGTAGTAGAAGTAATGGGTAATAAAGGAATAAAATTAATTAAACCAATAAAAATAAATCCATAGGAATATGTAGGATTAGAATGGAATCTAGAAAAATTCAATAAGCCAAAGGTATTTGCACCCGAAACTCATTTGCTGTATACTAGTAGTAAAGGAGAAATATCGGTTAGATTTACAAATTATAATTATACAAGTCAAAGGGAATTAGATGATAATGAAACTGAAAGTATCATTGACGTAGAACAAGAATTAATGAATATAGAAATACTACAAGAAGGATATGAAGTAGATAATGAAATAGAAGAAGCACAAAGACTATATGAAGATCATAATTATATAACTTTTAAGTGTAAAGGATGTAAGCAAAGAAATATGAACATAACACAATGTATAAAACATTTTAAAACTTGTTCAGAAAGAGATGATAATTTAAGATATAGAACTGAAAAGGTAGATTCTATCAGTCAAACCTCTGAAAGAGAAGATGAAGACATAATATCCACAACACGTTATAAAGAACTGGCAGAAATAGAAACAGCTAGCTCAACAAGTGCTAGTCCTTTCCAACAAACTAATCCAAATACCCAACCAATAGATTATAGTACAGATAATGTACCAAGAAGAAGAGCAATTAGAATAAACCCAGATACAGAAATAATAGAAAATATCAGACCGGCAGGACGAAGAATGCCAATAGAAGAACCTATTAAACTACAGAAAGGAGGTAATAAAGGAAAAATAATAAATATAGCAGCACATGATCCACAAATGTGGAATACAGTAATAGACTTATGGAAAGGTATAGTAGTAGCAGAATATTTAAGACATTATACAAAAATAGATGCAGAGATAATGTATAAATATATGAAAACTTTCTTAGGAGAATCCGCAAAAGCCGTATGAAAAGCTTTCAAATTAAACTCTCTACATGATTTTCAGGCATTAGTATCACTAGGACCAAACCCTTATAAGTTTGCAAATAAAATACATAACTTACTAATTGGGAAGGATCCGAATAGTGGCTTATTAGCATTACGAAGAAATGCCTTAATAAAATTAGAACCGTTAAGTATTTCAAGTTGGTTACATATAAAGAATTTCTTAAGAGACTATTTTTACTATTGTACAATTAGTGGAAATACTTTTGATAAAGAATTAGGTAAAAAACTTTTTCATAAATTACCAGGAGCTTTAGGAAGAGAAATACAAGATAAATTGTATAAAGGAGATGGTGTAGTTCAAAATCCATATGCTAAATGGACCATAGGACATAAAATAAAACATGTAATGGATATCTTAAACGAAAACTGTACAAATATATAAATACAAAAACAACTAAAGAAAAACAAAATGAACTTCTGCAAATCTATTATATATACAATTCAAAGTGATGATAATGACCTAAGGAAACCTAAAAAGTATAAAAGAAAATACAATAAACCATACTATCGTAAGAAATTCTACATGCATAAATCATCATCCAAAAAGCCGTACCTGAAGAAAGACAGACATGTTAGAAAATATAGGAATGATAGAAATTATAAAAATAAATTAGAATGTTATACATGTTGAAGTGTAGAACCTTTAGCAAACATAAGTCCCAAAAGAAATAATAGTAGAACTAGAAATACGCAATTAATAGAGGATTTTTAGGAGACCCTATTAAATGTAGATGAATATATGTCAGATACCGAAAGTATATATTCCATAATGAGTATTGAGATAGATGATAAACTTAAATCTAATTCTTCAAACTCAGAAGAAGATAATTTAATAAATGAAATAGGACTAGAAACAGACGAGTTAAATTTAAATGACTCATTAATTAGCAATCTAATAAATGTTGTACAAGGATGTATACATGATTTCCAAAGACAAAAAGGAATAGACAATAATCAATGTCGCATATGTAACTGGTGCCCGAGTTAAGAAAATAGAGCTAAATGCAATAAATGTTATATGGAGGCATGTGTAAATTGCATAGAAAATAAGCTAAAAATAAAGGTAAGACCAGATGTAAATGGAGACTAAAAACAAGTAATTAATTAGACTATTAACTTAAGAATAGCAACTTTAGAAGCTTTAGTAAATGAGTTAGAACAAAGACTAGCCACATTGGAAAAAGAAAAAACTATAAAAAATGACGATGAAATAAATACACAAGGAACAGTACATCTAGAACAACTAAAGATCAAACCTATGAATATAGAAGAAAATTATACTAGTCTAATATGTAATGAAGATAAAAATTTTACAACAATGAAAGTATTAGTTAGAATTAGAATTCAAGACATTAAAATAGAAATGGTAGTCTTGGTTGATACAAGATGTACCAGTTGTTTGATCAACAAAAAGGTAGTACCACAACATATACTAAAAATATTTAAAAAACCAATAACAGCAATACTAATGGACGGATCATATAATATCTATGATTACTATATCGAAAAGGCACAGATAAGTTTTACCTATACATGTAATGAAATCTATAAACCCACATATAATGCTCATAAAATATTAGCAAGAGATTTAAATATAAAAACTAGATTTCGTAATTGGGTTACACTTCTTATTACAAAATAGAGGAGGCTGTCTCATAATAAGAGATGGTATAATGTTATTCCAAAACAATACTTATACACCAGTACAAACTACTAATTATTCAGCAATAGAAAAAAAATTTCAAACACACAATAAAGACCTAATTTTAGGCTCTCAATCATGCTGTGAAAATTGTAAACTTAGTGATCAATGTTCCTCTAAAAACCTATATGAAGAAAAGGAAATGTTAGAAAAGGATAATAATGTAGATGAATTTAAATACTTAGAATACATAGAAAAGGATTATACTCTAATAAATATTGAAACACAATTTTATAATATTCAGAAAGGAATAAATGGAATAGGAATGATAAATAGCCCAAAAGACCTAGATAATATAATAGCAATTTTAGATGAAATGGAAATAATTGGGGAAAAACCCTTAGTACATTGGGGTTCTAATAAAATAATGTGTAAATTAGACATTATTAACCCTGAATATACAATAAAAACAGCAGCTATAGAAGCATACAATGAAGACACTGAAGAATTTGATAGACAAATAAGAGAATTATTAAAATTAGAACTCATAAGAAAATCAATTTCCAAGCACAGATCAGCAGCCTTCATGGTAAGAAATCACAGTAAACAAGTAAGAGGTAAAGCTCGTATAGTGATAAATTACAAAAGGTTAAATGATAATACTAGAATAGATGCGTATAAACTACCAGACAAGAGTGAACTAATCAATTGAATACAAGGTAAAAAGATTTTTAGTAAATTTGACTGCAAATCAAGATATTGGCAGGTAAAAATGCATCCAGATAGTATAGAATGGATAGCGTTCACTTGTCCAGGAGGACATTTTGAATAGATGGCTATGCCTTTCCGTCTAAAAACAGCTCCACCCATTTTTTAAAAACAATAGATGATATGTTTGCAGAATACAAAAGTTTTGTATTGGTTTATGAAGATGATATTTTAGTATTTAGCCAAAATATGCAAGAACATATAGGCCACTTGCGAATAGTTTTTAGACTATTTGTTAAATATGGAATAATAATTAGTAAAGAGAAAATAGAACTATGTAAAACTCATATTAATTTTTTAGGAGCAACTTTAGGAGATGGAAAGATAAATCTCCAATCACACATTGTAAAAAAGGTGTTAGATATGCCAGATAACTTAGACAATAAAAAGAATTTACAAAAATTTTTAGTTTTAGTAAATTATGCAAGAAATTTTATTCAAGATTTGGGAAAAATAGCAGGACCTTTATATGCGAAAACAGGAAGTAAAGGGCAAAAGTATTTTAATATAGAAGATATTAAATTAGTACAACAAATTAAAAAGAGAATTAATAACATTCCAGATTTAAAGATACCTTTAGAATCAGACTACTTACTTAATTGTTCATACCGATGGAAATAAATTAGGATGGGGAGCTATCCTAAAAGCCAGACCTAATAAATACAGTAATTGAAATGAAGAAAAAAAATTTGCATATCAAAGTGGTTAATATAAAGAAAAGGGAAATATGAGTAGCATAGACTTAGAAGTATTAGCAATAATATATGGTTTAAATAGTTTCAAACTATATATCCTAAATAAAGAAGAAGTTTTAGTAAAGACTGATTGTGAAGCAATAGTTAAACTTTATCAAAATATAAATGATAAAGGCAGTAGTAAACGAAGATGGCTCAATTTTATGTACACCATACTTGTTCATAAGTATATTGTATTTGAATTTGTGAAAGGAAAGGATAATGAGCTAACAGATCAGTTAAGTAGACAATAGATTAAAACTAAACAGGTTAATTAATCTTTGTTTCAGCATGAGACAAACTAGCCATCAGCCAGCAGACAAGGGGAGCATGATTTTCTTATTCAATAATTTTTACACTTAATTGACATGAACACATCACTTAACAAGAAACTTGAAGAGGATTTATCATGAATATCACATACTAGGGTCAAAGCTTGATAACCTTGTAAACAAACATGAATTAAAACTCAATAATAGCATGAACTTCAATTTCAATTCACATGAATCATGAAAACTCATAAACATAAGAAGCTTTGAATTTTGAAAAGGATTCTTGAGCTTCTTGGGTGAAAGGGACCCAAGAATTAACATTTGCATACCTTAGAAGACTCTTTCTTGAAGGTTCTTGAAGAAATCCTTAGGCTGGTTCTTGATTTCTTGACTAGGGTTCTTGACTTCTTGACAGAGAAAATACTTGGATTTGCGGAAAAATTAATGAATAATGAAGTATTTTCATCACTTTGGGTATAGATCCCTTATATAGACTGGTTTGGGGGTTTAGGAAATAACCAATTGGTCCTTGAAATTTAAAAACGAAATCTGAAAATCCCGATTTCACATGTTGGCGCAACGAGGTGGAATCGCACTAGTTCACTGAAAACTGGACAATTGAAATGCTGGTTGGTGGCACGACATGGTGGAAATCGACTTGCCACCTTGTTTGCTAACTGGAAAGGCACCGCGACGCGGTGGAATTGCATTGGAGCATTGGAAATTGACAACTCTGAAATTAAGCCTTAGAACGACGCGCTATAATCATGGAGGTTCACTGTATTTTAATGATTGCCATTTTGGCTGGCTCCGTGATGCGCTAAAGTGCCAGGTGGCACACTGTCTCACTAAAATGGCTCTAACTCTTTGCCCGAGTATCGGATTTGGGCGAATTTGGTATCGACAGAAAGCTTATTCAATTCTCTATATGAAAAAAGTCAATATTAGGGAAATTATACACAGTTTAAAATACTTCTCACTTGGGAAGACACTTCTCAACCTTTTAGGGCCAGATTAACACTTTAATGAATATCGCTCTAACGCTTAAACTATGAGAGAATTTTGTGGGGTCTTACAGAACAATTGTCAACGACAACAGCTAGTACTTAGATTTGTACCAAAAAGGTACAGTTGTGTCGTATGAGTACCAAAATAATGGGCACTCAGTAGACATCATCAGTCGACTAATCTAAATCATGATATAAGAATAATAAAATACAAGATAACATAACTAATTCAAGGTGCAGAATCGAACCTGAATCATCTCCATCATTAATGTACAAAATTATTAAATAAACAAAAATAATAACAAAAACATAACGTTGCAGAATTAAACACAAACAAACATTATAACAAAATTAGATCCCATTCACCAATTGGTGCAGAAAAATAAAGAACTCACCACAGCCTCCCATAAGGCTAGGGAGCACACACAAGGATAGAATAATTTATGCATGCATCATTTCCACTAACCACCACTGTAGTTCAACCATCATCTCATGATGCACGATCATTCGACAATATGCCATCACTTAGCAATTTACCAATATTATTCCACAATCCACTAGTTATCCATTAATTTTCTCTAATCACTAGCATTATTCATCAACTAACCACCATACATCCACTATTCATCATTTTATGAACTAGGCATCCTCTATCATTAGCCATCAAAATATTGACTAACACCATTTTTAATACCATACTACAACATGGAATATTTATACTCATCATCCGAAATTGAACTAAGAATAAATATAATCAAGATTTGGAATCGAATTGGTCATAAATATCATCAAGACTCAGAATTGAATCAGTCATAAATATCATAATCATCATCACAATAGTATTATCAATAGTATAAATAACAATGTAATCATTCTTCACATTTTCCAACAATATCATCAAGTACTAAGATTTCTCACCATAACCACAATACCCTTTTCAAGAGTCTAATAGGTATAAAGATTCATCAAAGCTAACATGATTCATAGCCTAAGGTGGGTTAAGAGTGCACTCTAACCCTTGAATTCTAATTTAGGAAAATTTCTACCGGATCTAGGCTTAAGGTATCTAATTTCACTTTTAGATGTCAAACAAGCCTTAGTTAGCACTAAGGCATAAAATTCCCCTGAAACATGAGTAACTAGGTTTATTATGCCTAACTATGTATCTTAAGTCATTCTCGTGCTAAGCAAGAGTGAAGAAGCCCAATTTACCTAAAGCAAAAGGGGAAAATCTAAGGGATTTAAGCTTATGGTGTCAAAATAGCCTAAACGGCTCAACTAACCCCAAGTCTTACAATTTATCAAATCAACACCTAAAACCCATCCTAATCCAACACAATACCATAAATATACTCTGAAGTAGCTTTATCTAACAAGGGGTAAACCTAGCCTACTCCATCGTCAAAGAAAGCTCAACAATCAGCTAAACCTTTCTTTTCTCTTATGAGAAGCCTCTTCAAGATGCCAAGCTATCAAAAATACATTCTACACATCAATATGAGAATATTGATACCCATACTGCACCATTATGCTTTGGGTCCAAAAATTATGCCAAAAACCCCATGTGGATCCCCCTCATGGAAAATCACTTTTCCAAGACCAACCCAACATAATATCAAGCTCATGTAATAAGAATCCTCAAAAGTTGGTTAAATCCAAGCTAATTTTAGACTAAAAATTAAGCCCCAAAGGATTTGGCGCTTTTGACAAATAATCAAGAAATTCAAGCACGAATTTAAAGGATTATCACCTTATATCTGAAGATATTCTGGAAAATATATGTTAATCAAGCTCCCAAGTTACCTACAAGACTTAATTTTGAGTTACCATACTTTAGGAATTTTTCTCTCAAGAGAATGGGTGGAAATAGGTCAATTCGGGACCTAAGGGTTTTTTTTATACCCCTTTATGGAAGTCAAGTGCAGCAATCGCACATCCAGGTGTGCAATTGCACAACATGGCTATAGGAGTAGGTATGGAGATCGCCATACTTCTTAGTGCGATCGCACTACCCTCTGCACATCAGGTGTGATCGCAAGCCACACCAGATGACAACTGAAACTTTGAATTTTTTCAAGTTTTTTCTAAGGACTTGGGATTCATTAAAATTTTGATTTATGCAAATAAACTGAAACCACACTAAATTTGATGTTTTGAATGCAATAGTGAAGAAAGATTTTCTATCCTTAGTAGTTTTGACCAAATGTTGGTCCTACACCTAAATTTTTAATTTTCCAACTTTTCGACTAATAGGTCAAAATGATCTCGGGTGCAGGACCCAAACCAAAGGTCTACTTTGCCTAAAATCAATATTCCAAAGTTTTTAGCATGGTTGGAATTTCATTAAAGATTGTTTTACTAATGTTTTTGTGTTGTGGCCATTTGAAACTAGCGAAAACTTCCAAATAGGGAACTGGCTCTAAAAATCAAATGAACTACCCGGTAATCAATCTCTATATTCTAGCAAGTCATAAATGACTTAGGGAAGCTATGGCAAAGCTCTAATGGTGAAAACAAAAAAAAATACGAAAAATGACCTGAAGGGTCATTATAATATCCACTACTAAAGGAACTTTCGTCCTTGAAAGTTAAAGATTAGAATATACTTGAAGTCTTGAGCAGGTGAGGATACTGAGTTTGTATCTTACTCTTGATCTCCAAAGTGGCCTCCTTTACTAGGCAGTGTCTCTATTGAACCTTAACTACATTAATCTCTCTAGTGCGCGACCACCTCACATCACTAGCCAAAATAAGAACCGACTCTTATACAAACGTCAAACACTCATCCAACTGGATTGAGTCCCATCTTAGTACATAAGAAGGATCAAGAATTTATCTCCACAACATACACACATGGAAAATCAGATGTACAGCGGCAAAATCTAAAGGTAGATCTAACTCTTAACCCACCTCACCAACTACACAAAGAATCTCAAAAGGGACAATGCATCTCAAACTGAGCTTGCCCTTCCTCCCAAACCTTATCACACCCTTAATGGGTGATACACAAAGAAATACATGGCCACCAACTCCAAAACACAAGGCATGGAGCCTACGATCTACATAGCCTTTTGCCTATTCTGAGTCGCTCTCAACCTATCTTAAATCACCTTAACTCTATCCAATGACTCCTGAAGTAAGACAGTACTAAGGGGCCTAATCTCAAAAGTATCAAACTATCCAACCAGAGAAATACACCTCCTACCATACAAATCCTCATAAGATGTCATCTCAATACCCGAATGATAGTTGTTCTTGTATGAAAACTCTGCCAAGGCTAAGTGTTGCTCCCACTAGCCTCCAAATTTCATTACACAGGCTAGGAACATGTCCTCAAGTACCTAAATAGTTCACTCGAACTAGCCATTAGTTTATGAAAGAAAGGTTGTACTCAAATCCATCCTTTAAGTGAACATAGAACCACAGTCTGAAATAATAGAAATGGGCACCCTATACAAGTGGACTATCTCCCAAACATAGATATGGGTTAAACTCTCAACACTGAAAGTTATCTGAATAGTAATAAAGTGTGCTGACTTGGTCAAATGGTCCACAGTAACCCAAATACTATCACAACCACGGGAAGTACGAGGCAAACAACTAAAAAAGTCCATAGTAATTAGTTCCTATTTCCACTCAGGAATGGGTAACCTCTAAGTCAATCTATCAGATCTTTGATGCTCATCCTTTACCTGCCGACAACATAGTCAATGAGCTACAAACTATGCTACATCTCTCTTTATACCACTGCACCAATAATGTTATCTCAAATCTCTATAAATCTTGGCTATGTCATGGTGAATAGAATATCTAGAGTTGTGATCCTCATGCAAGATCATACGAATATATCATTAATCTGGTGA
Source organism: Capsicum baccatum var. pendulum (assembly GCA_030864225.1). Classification (NCBI taxonomy): domain Eukaryota; kingdom Viridiplantae; phylum Streptophyta; class Magnoliopsida; order Solanales; family Solanaceae; genus Capsicum; species Capsicum baccatum. The sequence goes on along the minus strand of CM061555.1, from coordinate 193,941,227 downwards.
ACATAAATACGACCATCAAACCTTAAAATACCCTCAGAATTAATGGTGTGCCTCTCAAACTCACCAGTTAAAACCTGATCATGAAGGAAGAAAAGCTTGCTATCCTCAAACTAATGATCCTAAATCTGCTCAAGTAGTGAGGACCTCACCTCCATACTAGCCAAAATTCTCCTAGTATTTGAAATATCAAGGCAAACCATCAAGTTAGATAAGGATTGAATGTCCTGTGCTAATAGCCTCTGAAAAACTAAAATACAAGACAAGCTACCTATACTCACTGCCTTATAACTCAAGGCATCTGCAACCACATTTTCCTTGCCTGAATAATACAAGATAGAAATATCATAGTCTTTAAGCAACTCCATCTATATATATTATTGAGAATTAAGCCCTCTCTAGGTCATAAGATGCTGAAAACTATGATGATCAGTGAAAATGTCTCAATGTACACCATACAGATAATGCCTCCAAATCTAAAGCGCAAAAATAACACCTGCCAACTTTAAATCATGAGTGGGGTAGTTGTGCTCATGCACCTTAAGCTGTCCAGAAGCATAAGTAATAACAAGACCCTTCTGTATTGATATACAATCTATACCAACACTGAAGTATCACAAAACATGGTGAATCCCTCATCCTCATTTGGAAGATCTAACACAGGAGCTAAGTAAGGAAGTCCTTGAGTTTTCCAAAGCTCGACTTGCACTCCTCGTACCATCATAAAAGAACCCCCTTTTGAGTCAATCGGGTCATAGGGGATGAAATAGTAGCAAAACCCATGATAAAGTGACTATAATAACCGGTCAAACCAATTAAGTTATGAACCTCAATCGGAGACGTAGGTCTACCCCAATCACGAATTGCCTCAATCATGGTTGGGTGTACTATAATGCCTTTCTTAGACACCACATGTCTAAGAAATGTCACCAACTCAAGCCAAAACTCACACTTGGAGAAGTTGATGAAAAGAAAATGATCTCTTAAAGTTTGGAGCACGATCCCCAAATGCTTCCATACTCCTCAGTACTCCTCGGATACACAAGGATGTCATCAATAAACACAATCATAAAGGAGTCTAATTAATGCTTGAATACCTAGTTCATCAAGTCCACGAAAGTGGTTGGGTCATTAGCCAACCCAAAAGACATCACCAAGAACTCATACTGACCATAACGGGTTCTAAAAGTTGTCTTTGAGATATCCTCAGCTCAAAGCCTCAACTGATGGTAACTAGACCTCAAATCAATATTAGAAAACTTGGTTGAACCCTTAACCTGGTCAAACAAACCATTAATGTAAGGTATAGGATAATAGGTTGTCATAGTCACCTTATCACAATACCTATATTCAATATACATACGTATGAAACCATCTTTCTTCGTCTCAAACAATATAGGAGCACCTTAAGAAGACACACTTGGTCTAATAAAACCCTTACCAAGAAGATCCTAAAGTTAAGAATTCAGTTTCTTATGTTCGGTAAGAGCCAGTAAGCTACCTTAGAAATAGGTTGGGTGCCAGGCTTAAGGTCAATAGCAAATTCAATCTCACGGACAAGAGGAATATCAGGCAGCTCGATAAGGAGAATATTAGGAAACTCATAAATAATAGAAATAGAGTCAAATTATGAACTCTCCACACTAGTATCACAGATATAAGAAAGATAAGACTCACAACCCCTTAAAAAAAGTCTACTATCACACATATAAGAGATAATCTCCATCGATTTGCAGCTAAAGACTCCCTGCCACATGGCTAGGGTTATACCAGGTATGGCTAAGGTAACAGTCTTGGCAAAAAAATTTATGACTGCATGATAGTAGGATAACAAGTCTATGCCTAAAATCACATCAAAATCCATCATATCCAAAATAATAAGGTCAGCATAAGTATTAACATTACTAACTATCTAAACACATAATTTGAATACTTGATCCACTACTAAAGAAGCAACCATAGGGGTAGATAAGCACAATGGCATAGATAATGAATCACAAGACTACTCCAATCATGGTTCATAATAAGTAGAAATATAAGAATAAGTGAATCTAAAATCAAATAAAGCAAGGGCTGACTGGAAACACACCAAAATAGTACCTGTAACAATAGCATCTGAAATCTATGACTCGGGTCTAGCAAGTATTGCATATAACTGACCATGCCACCACCTGGATGGATACCTAACTGACCTTTTGTCCTGCCTAGTGAGAACCTTCTAGAGTACCTTAGGAACTATCTTGTGATATATGAGAACCACCTCTAGCTGAGGGATGAACTACTCTAATAGGGGAAACAACCTGAGCTAAAACAACAATTGCCCCATGACTCGGACAATCTAGCAAATAACGATCAGAAAGTCCATATGTAAAATAAGAAACATAAAGTTAACCAAAACTAATAGATCCGGATGACCTGGAGTAGCCACCATGACTAGAATAATTAGAAGATAAACCCCTCAAAGACTGACCACTACCCTTAGTAGAGTGATCTCTAGAAATAAACTGACCTCCGTCAGTAATCTAAAAAGTTGTCTGATCAGGTCGACTAGTTTGGAATTGAATATGATAGAAAGGACACGGAGCATACCTACCCTGAGAATTTCCATCTCTGGGTCAGGAAATATTACTTCTCCCACTGAATCCATCCTTAAAACTAGGCCTCTTATCAAGGCCCTTATGGTGCATGTCCTTCATCGCCCTAGCATGATCTGAAACCTTGGTAAAAGCTCTACCTGTAGCAACCAAACTCTAAGTAAACATATGAATGGGGAGTCTCAACCCTCTAACAAAAAAATGAACTCTCTCATACTTAGTGTCCAAAATAGAGGTCACATACCTAGCCAACTCATGGAAATGAGCCTCATACTCTACAACTGAAATGGATCCCTGCTCCAATCTAAAGAACTGATGCCTCAAATAATCTCTAAGGTTGTGAGGTATATACTTCTCCAAGAATATCTCAAAGAACTGTGTCTGTGATAAGGGAGAAGATCCAGCTGGCCTAGAATCCATATAACCTCTCCACCAATGATAACAGACAAGTTAAATTAAAATATGGTGTAATCAATCCATGAATCTCTATAAGGCCAAAAATATGAAGCCTATCCTCGCAAGAAGTCAGAAACTCATACACATCTTTGCTCGGAGCATTAGAAATTCTTGGCGGAGCTAATCTAAAAGAATCTACCTAATATTTTCTTCTCCTTAGAAGATATAACAGGTTAACCAAATATTGGCTGAGCAACTATCAGTGCATAAAGAACCTTAACTTTGGGCCCTTGCCTTAGTACAACTGTTAACGATGTACTATACACCATCAGATAGCATACCACCAACTATCCCCAATAGTTGAACCAATGCATCTTTGAGCAAAGAAGAAGGAATAAACCTTGGTGGAGCCTGGGATGGTCCTTAGCCCACCCCTGGTTGTGGTGGAATAATCTCTATCTTAGGTGCACGAATAGGGTCTGAAAAAGGCATAATCTACTGGTACCTAGCTGGGGACACATCACGAGGTTGTCCATGGCCTCTAGGTCATCCATGAACAGTAGAAGGATTCCTAGGCTTGATCTTAGGACCCTCATCTCATGTGGTGGTAGCATGTGTCCTGGCCATTTGCAAAAGAGTAAAGACAAAGGAATACTCTACAAACCAACTTGGACTCTTAGCATGATATGAGTGAAAGAAGTGAAGAATTTCTAAGAATGTCATATAACCTCCCGAAGATAAGGAACGAATGTCATAATTCTAATCCGTAGGACTCTACTAGACACTTGCTCTTGTACCAATAATATCGGTGAAATCTAGGCTCTGATACCAATTTTTCATGACCCGATTTGAAAGTCATAATAGCACATACTAAATACTATTAATAGGTAAGCCAATACCATAACCCGGAGCTGATGCAATGTGTTAATTCGACAGGGAATGCCCAACATAGCCTAAATTCCATGAACACAAGTGATAAATAAACACAATGTTCTAAAATAGATAAACAATCAACATAAGAATACCAACCCACAACCTAGTTGAGCCAGTACAAGGGAATCTAATATCAATAGTATAACCTAAATGACTTAGAATATAGTTAATACATATGTTATGATACAAAAGACTGAATAATAATAAGATAAAAGAAAATGGGTGACTCAAAACTCTAAGATCTTACCTGATCTCTGAAAGATCAACTATGCATGAGCAGTAGTCAACAACGATAGCTAGTACCTAAATCTACACCAAAAATGTACAGAAGTGAAGTATGAGTACCAAAACAATAGGTACTCAGTAGGCATCATTAGTCGACTGAGCTAAATCATGATATAAGAATGATAAAGTGAAAGATAACATATTTAAGTCAAGGTTAAGAATCAAACCTGAATCATCGCCATCATCACTATACATAATTTGTAAATAAACCAAAATAATTACAATAACATAATGTAGGAAAATCAAACACGTACAAACATAATAACAAAGTTGGCTCGGATATGCCTATTGGTATAGAAAAGTATAGAACTCATCAAATCCTACCCTACGACTAGAGAGCACACACAAGGATAGAATAATTTATGCATGCATTATTTACACTAACCATTACCATAATTAAACTATCATCTCATAATTTACCATCATTCGGCATTATGCCATCACTTAGCAATTTACCAACATTATTTCACAATCCACTAGTTATCCATTAATTTCCTCTAATCACTAGTACTATTCATCAACTAGCCACCATACATCTACTATTCATCATTTTACCAACTAGGCATCCAGTATCATTAATCATCATTATATCGACTAACACCATTTTTAATGCCATACTACAACATGAAATATTTATAATCATTATCTAAATTTGAAGTAGGAATAAATATAATTAAGACTCAAAATCAAATCAATCATAAATATCATGAAGACTAGGAATGTAATCGGTCATAAATATCATCAAGACTCGGAATTGAATCAATCATAAATATCATCAAGATTTGAAATTGAATCGGTCATAAATATCATCAAGACTCGGAATTAAACCAGTGATAAATATCATAATTATCATCACAATAGCATAATCAATAGCATAAATAACAATGTAATCATTCTTTACATCTACCAATAATATCATCAAGTAGTAATATTTCTCACCAAAAACTCAGTACCCCTTTTTGGGAGTCTAATAGGCATATTTATTCACAAAAGCTAACATGTCAAGAGTCCAATAGGCATACAGATTCACAAAAACTAACATGAGTCATGGACTAAGGTGGGTTAAGAGTCTATTATAATCCTACAATTCAAATTTTGGCAAATTTCTACTCGAACTAGGCTTATGGTATCTAATCTTGGGCATATTTATATGTCCAAACATTGCTATCTACCCATATTTGGACTTGTTTTAAGAATAAAAATTATGTTAATTATATTTAATTGTGATCTAAATTGTGTTTCATAGCTAACCGATGTGATTAGAGATACAGGATAAATTTCTAAGGGATGTAGATGAAAATTAGACACATATCATGAAGCAATTATTTATTGATGGTGTGGAATACATATGTGAAAGACTATGTTTATCAAGTCCAAGAACATGTATAGATGCACGAGAGAAAGGGTAAAAGAAAGTAGCTGAGTATTGACGAGAGCTAATTGAATATTTGAAGTGAATTTCTAGTGATGCGATGCGATGCTCACTCAACACATCGCGTCGACTGGTAAATTATGTGCCTTAGCCAAAATTTCAGAAGAAACATCCAATGCATCGATGCAAAGTCAATGGATCGCGTTGATGTGTGATCTTGGGTACTTAGTCAAAATTTGAGATGACAATTCTAATGACACGAAGTAATGTTGATGCGTTGCATCGTGTTTTGAAGAATTAGACTTCGACGGAATTTTTAAGACAAGTTTTATTTAATCAATGCGATGTTGACGCGATGCATTGGCTAGATCAACGCGATTAGTGATGTGTTACGTCAATAGTGCAGATCAGTTGAAATTTTCCCAAGTATAAAAAGAACATCTGAGCATAATTCCAAACATTTTTTACAAGAATAGCAGCGGCAAAAAAGTATAAAATTCTCTCTTTTAGGGTTCTTATTATTTCTTTGAACTTATTTTCTTCAAGATTAATTTTGCGTATGATTTATTACTTATTTTTTATATTTAATTCAAACATGAGTGGCTAAATACCCTTGTTCTAGGGTTGAGGCCAAGAACATGATTACTCTTTGATATTTTTTATAGTAGTTTCTTTTTGGATTATCATCTAGGTTGTTCTTAATTTCTTGAGCTTTCTATTTTGATGAGTTGCCATCATTAAAATAAATCTATATTTCTATGTGAATCCAAGAGGAGAATTATAGGATAGAACGAAGAAATTAAGGAGTAAGGTTCTTATCCTTTTATGAAAAAAAGTGTTTGAATTAGAATCTAGGATAGGGATATACCTAGAAGCTTTATTTGGTTCAATTACAAAAAGATAACTTTACGAATCTAGAAGAATTGTTGTATCTCTTCGAGAGTTGTAGTTGCAATATTCCATAGATAGAAGATTTGAGGTCGGGAGACCAAAATCGTAGCATAAACCTTGTGAATCAACAACCCGATAACCAATAAAACTACAATAATAATAGAGACTTGTATAATTGTTTGAAAAGTCTCAATCCTATAATTCTCATAATTACTGTTTACAACCGTTGCTTTCTTTCTCTAGTCGCTACTACTTATTTCTTCTTTTATAATTTATATTTATAATCTTAATTTTTCAAAATCATCCTAATACTTTACGGGACTTAATACCTCATTGTCTAAAACTGAAAGTTGAGTAAATTTTTAGTTGCTTAGTCCTCGTGGGAACGATATCTGACTATCTAAGTCACTATATTACTTGTACGATCGCGTTCACTTACATGTCCATCTGAGTCACAAAAAGTTTTTGGCGTCGTTGCCAGGGACTAGTATAAGTAGTAAATTGCTAAATTTTTAGTTTTTGATATTAAGTTTAAGTGTTAACAACTTGATCTTAGCGACTGAATTTTTTCATGTTTAGCCGAATACAAAACTAGCGAGAGATAAAGAGTTGGTAGAACCTTTTTCTGAACGAGAATAGATCTTCCAACAAAGGCGAAGAATGGCTGAACAAAGAAATAATCCTGCCAATCCAAATGCTGGAAATGACCTGCGTCCGATTATCCTAGTTGTTCCTGCTCAACTAGCTGCTAGACCTATTCGTGAGGTGAAATCCTACTCACGAACCATGTGATGAATAGTATTCGCAAGCCTGAACCTGGTGGTCTATTTTAATTGAAGAAGAATATAGTGCAATTATTGAATTTAGTAGGGCAATTCCATGGCCTTTCATACAAATATCCGCAACATCACATACAGACCTTCCTGGAAATAAGTGATACTTATATTCCTAAAGGGGTTAGTTCTAATTATGTAAGGTGGTTACATACTAAACCACCACTCTACATCACTTCATGGGAAGATTTAGCTTGAAAGTTCCTTTTTTAATTCCTTCTATCTAGGAAGACCACACGCAAAAGCCAGATCTTGAGTTTTAGACAAAAAGAACGAGAAATCTCTACCAAGCTTAGGAGATATTTAAGGGCATGGTCAGAAATTGCCCTCACCATCATCAGTCCAATGATGTTCTTGTTCATACTTTCATTAAAGAATTAGAGACAAATACAAAGATTCTCTTGGACTCAGCAGTAGGTGGACAGGCTCTTGGAAAGACTTATAAAGAATTGTACACACTGCTGAATCAGATTTTACAAGGAAATCCTATCTGGCATACTGATTCAAGGAGTGCTCTTAGAAAGGTTGCAGAGGTATTGGAGGTGGACCAGTTCACTGCATTACAAACACAGATCATAGCCATGCAAAATTATATGATTACTCAGCTTAATAACATAAAGTTTGGGGTTACACAAACAGCAGCTACAACTAATAAAGTCCAGAAGGCAAATTCTTGGTCTGAGGTTTGTGGAAGTGGTGAGCATGTAGCAGATGCTCATATGACTAATTCAGATTCTGTCAACTACATGGAGAATACAAATCATCAAGGACAGTAGAATTTTTGTAACACGTATAATCCCAACTGGAGGAACCATCCTAATTTCTCATGGCTGGAAATCAGGTGCAGAATGCAAATAAGTATAAGGAGCCAGTGCAACCAAATCAATAGCCAACTCAGAATAATCAGGTGACTGCTCAATCTAGAATTATGAAGGAGTTAATGAAGTAGTTTATGGCTCAACAGGCATAATTTACAGCAAAAATAAAGACTTAACAAGCGCAATTTACAACAGAGTTGAAAAGTCAACAATTACTTATTAAAAATTTGGAGTTTCAACTTGGTCAAATTGCAGTAGCACAGAATACAAGACCTCCAATAGCATTACCTAGTGATACAGAGGCAAGTCTGAAGTAGGTGAATGCAGTTACAACAAGAATTCGGTTACAAACCAAGGAGACTATTTAAGAGCAGGATTGTCCCATAGTCACTGATGATAGTTATAAAGACAATGCAGAGAAAATAGTCAAGGAAAAAGTGACAAGTGATGAAATTCACATAGAAAAAAAGACTTTACCTTTACACTTTCCTCAAAGGGAAAGGAAGCATCAAGAAAAGGTGAGTTACAAGAAGTTCTTAGATCTTCTAAAGCAGGTTCATGCAAATCTGCCTCTTGATGACATTCTATAGAGTGTTCCAAAATATGCAAAATACCTGAAGGATATAGTTGCAAATAAGAACTGGTTGACCGAATATGCTATAGTTGCACTTACTGAGGAGTGCACATCTAAGATTCAAAACAAATTGCGTATGAAGCTAAAGGATCCAGGTAGTTTCACTTTGCACATCAACATTTAAGTGTTTTTTATGTAAATTTAATGTTCAAACTATGTTTATAATAAATTTGACGTCAAAACACCAAGTTAAGAATTGAGGGACAATATCTAGTACTCTTAGCTTGAGCTATGGTCTAACAGTTTATTATCTTGAATCGTATGTTGTTTTGAGCTCTAATGTGTGGTGTTTGATATTGTATGAAGCTTGGAAAGTTGATCATTATGGTATATAGCTGATTAAAAATATGTAAATCAAGTGTAAACAACACCATAGAGCATGTACTTAAGGGACAAAAGCATTGGACAATAATTAATCAAAGTTTGATGTTTTGATGTACTTGGCATGCCACGCTTCCTAGGTTCCATAATATGGACTTGAAACACCCTTTAAAATATTGTAGAGGACTAACTCCAGTATCTCACTGCATTTTTAGAGTGCCACGCTTCCTACATGGCGCGATATGGGCGTGGCACCCCTCTTAAGTCAAAATCGACAATTCATGCTCTACTTTAAATAGGACACTTAGTTATTGTATTGGACACATTGGAAGACCTTGGGACTTGAAAGAATGTTTGAGAAAACTTTAATTAGGTTTCTTTTATCTCTTTAATTTAGTTTGATTATGGTTTTAACATGGATTATACTGTTGTGATTCTTGTTATGTCTATGGACGGCAAATCACCCATTTCCGCAGTTAATGCCAAGAACATGAGTTCTATTGTTTGGAATTGAATTGGTTATTCATTATTGGTTGCTTATTTATCCTTGTTATTAGTATTTTAAGGAGTAATGAACCTTGGAATACTTGCTATTACTCTATTATAAACCTAGAAGTATGAATGGTAGAGTAGAACGTGGGATGAATAGAATAGGATCGTAAACTTCATGTAATGATGTTGTGATTTGAACATAGTATAGGAATATAATTATGTTCCCTATTTGGTTCTATTACGAGTTCAATACGAAAGCATCTAACTTAGTTCTCATATCCTCTCTCAACAATAAACTTTTGGTGATTAAGTTGGATAAATGATTAGAGGTTCGGAAGGCCATGGTCATAGTATAGACCCCGTGAACCAACAACCAAGATAAGTAACCAAACCAATGAACTTACACAATGTATTATGATAGTTCTCAGGGCCTTAATCCTTGTCCTTTCCCATTATTTATATCACATTGTTACTGTACCGCATTATTTAGTTTTACAGTTATTTATAACTTACAAACTCTTTTGGTTACGTAGCTCTTGATTAATCTCATTACTGAACTATGCTTTGATAGTTGTCCACACAAGTTTTCAAGGGATCAATATTCAACTTTTTATAAGGTTACTGTATCACTTTGTGAGACCACGTACACTTGCACATGTGCTTAGACGCAATAAGTTTTTGGCGCAGTTGTTGGGGACTTGTAATTTTGCAACCATTGTGGATTTAGTTTTACTTTTTGATTTCTTTGGTTCTTTTCACTTATTCTTGGTTTGTGAATTTGTAGGAAATAGGTTAACAATATAGTAAGCTGGTAAGGGACTAGGAATTGGTTGAACCATACCCCGAGACCTAGCAACGCTTCCATCAACAAAGGAGAGAAGCAGTTCTTCTCTACCGTATCCTACAAATTCACAAGGATCAAGACATTTTTGATACTATAGCTTAAGATCTACCAGCCCATGGTATAGTTCGTGAAGTGACAATTGCACTTGCAATAAATGTGACCTCCACTATTTGTTGACAGACTCCAAGAGGTAGATTTGAAATGAAGCAAAATATGGTAAAACTTTTTAATAGCAGTGGACAGTTCACTGGGATTTCACATGAAGATGCACAAGTCCAACTGCAAAATTTTATAGATATTAGTGTCACATTCATTCGGATGCGCATTTCAAATGATTATGTGAGGCTGACACTCTTCCCTTTTTTCACTTTTGGGGGAAGAAAAGAAGTGGTTGAACACTAAGCCGGCAGGTTCAATCAGAATTTAGGATGACTTAGCCCGGAAATTCCTTCTTCGTTTCTTCCCATGTGGATAGACTAAGAGACTTCATAGTGAGATATTGAGCTTCAAGCAGAGGCAAGATGATAACCTATATATGCTTGGGAAAGGTTCAATGATCTTATTTGAGATTTTCCACATCATCAGCAGTCTAATGATGTATTAGCTAACACCTTTGTAGAAGTTCTTGACCATAATATAAATATTTTGCAAGATTTATCTACAGGTGGTCACACATTGGAAAAGACTTTCGATGAGTTATACACCTTATTAAATTAAATTGCACAAGGAAATTAGGATTTGCTTGGCGATACCTTGAGGAGCTAGGTGAAAAAGATTGTAAGTATGATTGAAGTTGATAGTATCACTGCCTTGGCCACCCAAATTTTATCTATGCATAATCAAATGCTGAATCAATTCGGCAAGTTGGGTATGCAGCAACATCAGGCTCAGGTTAATATGGGTCAGTAGTCTCTGTATGGTGTGAGATTTATGGCAATAGTGACCACTCTGTAGACGTATGAGGCACAAATCTTGAATTCATCAACTTTGTGGACAATGCATAGAAGCCGAACAATGGTAATACCTACAATCAAAAGTGGCAAATTCTGCCAATGTATCCTTGGGGAAACAACTAGAAGCAACAGCCTAACACTCAGGCCAGTAACATTGAAGAGACTCTAAAAAAGATTTTGGCCAACCAAGAACAGATGGCTACTAAAATAAAAAATCATCAAATTGCAGAAAAATAGTCAGACCAACAACTAAGACAACTGGCACAGGAAAATAATACAAGACCTTAGGGTGGTTTTCTAAGTGATAATGAACCTCCAAAACAAATAATGGAAATCACTACGAGAATAAAACTTGCAGAAGATCTCCTAGATAAGGGATTCATCTGACTCAGTGTGTCCCCATGGGGGGCACTAGTTTTATTCGTGTGAAAGAAAGATGGTTTTGTCAGAATGTTTATTGACTACCATCAGCTAAATAAAGTTATGGTCAAGAACAAGTATCCACTTCCTATAATCGATGACTTGTTTGACCAACTTCAGGGTGCCAGTTACTTCTCCAAGATAGAGCTCAGATAGGGCTATCATCAGCTCAGATTCAGAGAATGTGAAATCCTAAAAATATCTTTCAAAACTTGGTATGGTCTTACCAATTCCCTTGCAGCCTTCATGGACTTGATAAACCGTGTGTCGAAGAAATACCTAGACATGTTTGTCATAGTCTTCACAGATGACATTCTTTTTTACTCCCGCAGTGAGAATGATCACGCAAACCATCTCAAAATATTACTGCAAACTCTAAGAAATCATCAGTTATCACCAAATTTAGTAAGTGTGAATTTTGGCTAAGGTCAGTAGCTTTTCTTAGCCAAATCATTTCTGATGATGGCATTAAAGTTGATCCCTAAAAGATTGAAGCAGTGAGAAACTGTCCTAGACTCATCCCTCCATCAGATATCTGGAGTTTCTTAGGATTGGCTAGCTATTACCAATGTTTTGTTGAGGGGCTTTCATCTATTGCATCCACTATATCCAGATTCATTGACAAGAAAGTAAAATTCCAGTGGTCAGATTCTTGTGGAAAGAGTTTTCATAAGTTAAAGACTCGACTCACTACAGCTCTACTTTTGACCTACCAGATAGTTCAGATGGGTTTGTGGTATATTGTGATGCCTTCAGAGTCAGTTTGGGGTATGTTTTGATGCAGAGAGGTAAGGTCATTGGCTACACCTCTAGACAGCTTAAGCCTAATAAAAAGAGCTATCCTGCTTATAATCTTGAGTTAGCAGCAGTAATTTTTGCCTTAAAAATTTGGAGACACTATTTATATGGGGTGCATGTTGATGCGTTCACTGACCATAAGAGCCTACAGTATGTCTTCTCTTAGAAAGATCTAAACCTCTACCAGAGAAAGTGGTTAGAGTAGTTGAAAGACTACGACATGATCATCGTGTATCATGCGGGTAAAGACAGTGTAGTGGCAAATGCTCTCAATAGGATTTCTATGAGTAGTGTTGCTTATGTGGAGGATGGTAAGAAGAAGTTATTTTAGGAAGTTCATCAGCTTGCCCGACTAGGTGTTCTCTTAGTCGATTCAGCAGAAGGTAGTGTATGGGTGCAGAGTAGTTTAGAATCATCCCTGGTTTCTGAGGTAAAGAAAAAGTAGGATAGGGAGCCTACTCTAGTCCAGTTGAAGGAATTAGTCAGAGATTATAAAGTAGAGGTCTTCTCCCAAGGGGGAGATGGTCTCTTGCGTTGTCAGGGTCAACTATGTATGCCAGGTGTAGATAACTTGAGATAGAGAGTTCTTGCAGAAGTGCATGGTGTGCGCTACTCTATTCATCTAGGGTTCACTAAGATGTACCATGATTTTTGGGAGATCTATTGGTGGTGCGGGATAAAATAGAGACATTGCAAAGTTTGTGGCTAAGTGCTTAACATGTTAGCAGGTTAAAATCGAGCATCATAAGCCAAGTGGGTCCATATAAGAATTAAATATTCCCACCTGGAAATGGGAAGAAGTGAACACGGACTTTGTGATGGGTTTGCCTCGTACTCATCACCAGCTTGATTTAGTTTGGTTCATTATAGACAGGATGACCAAATCAGCTTATTTCCTACCATTTCATACCTCTTATTTAGCCGAGGATTATGCCAAACTCTATATTAGGGAGTTGGTCAGATTTCACTGCATTCCGTTGTCTATTATCTCAGATAGAGGTACCCAGTTCACCTCTCATTTCTGGAAGGCATTCTAAAAGGGACTTGGTACTCAAGTTCACCTCAGTATAGCCTTTCATCCTCAGATGGATGGTTAAGCAGAAAGGACCATTCAAACTTTAGAAGATATCCTGCGAGTGTGTGAGATAAACTTTAAAGGTAGTTGGGATGACCACTTTTCTTTGATTGAATTCGTATATAACAACAACTATCATTCCAGCATTCAGATGGCTCCATTTAAGGCACTTTATGGGAGGAGTTATAGATCTCCCATTAGTTGGTTTGAAGTAGGTGAGGCCGTATTGATAGGGCCTGACTTGGTATTCGATACCTTAGAGAAAGTCCATCAGGGAAAGTCTTAAGACATCTCAGAGCCAACAAAAATCATTTGCAGATGTGTGCAGAAAGGATTTCGAGTTTGAGATTAGTGATTTTGTGTATTTGAAAATCTCTCCTATGAAAGAAGTGAAGAGGTTGACAAGAAAGGGAAACTTAGTCCCTAATATGTCGGTCCTTAACAAATTCTCATCCATTTTGAGAAGGTAGCTTACGAGATGGAGTTGCGTTTAGACTTATCTTCAGCGCATCCAGTGTTCCATGTCTCCTTGCTAAAGAAGTGCATAGGATACCCAAAAGTTGTAGTCCCTACAGAGGGTATAGATGTTCAGAAAAGCCTCTCATATGAAGAAATCCCAGTTGAAATCCTTGATTATCAGATTCATAGAATGAGGAACAAATAAGTTCCTCTAGTCAAAGTTCTTTGGCAGAATCAGTCCGTGAAGGGAGATACTTAGGAAGCAGAAGCGGACATGTGGACCAAGTATCCTCACATCTTCTCTGCAAACTCAGACTCAGCCTAAGGTAATAGTTTTCCTTTGAATCTACTCAGTCTCATATTCATATATAGCTACCAACTTGGTATTAATTGATGTTGCATACTCAGTCATGCATTCACAAATCAGTTCAGTCATGTACTCATGCCTCAGACATGCATGTCCAGTATATAATCTTAGTTATGCATTCATGAATCAGGTTTAACTATGTATCATGCATCAGATATGCATGTTCAATATGATAATCAGTATATCAGTAATTTCAGTCATAAAATCATTATTTAGTTGTGCATGTCCAGTATCTAAATCTAGTCTATCAGTATTCTTAATTTAATCAGTTTTATTTAAGGATGAATGTTCCCATGGGGGAGATATTGTAAGACCCCGCAAAATCCTAAGCTCAACTCAGTCTTTTAAGCTTGCTATGGGGTCCCAAACTTAGAAAATTCAAGCTAAGTATTCAAACTTAGTATTATTTTGTCCTTCGTAAGTTGAAAACTCTATTTCATGACTCTTAAGATCTTAAAGTGTCAATCTTTAGGTTGAATAATGATCAGGAATGTTAGTAGGTGTTCCCGGATAAGTTTTGGATTTTTTAGAGCTTTTTTAGTCCGTGTTTGAGTAACCAAAATAGTGAGTCGACTTAATATCGATGCATCGCATCATCCCTTTCTTCGATAAATAATTTTTCCCTCAGCTCAGTGAAGATTCCAGTGAACCCACTAGACTTGACACAGCGCATTGGCCATCGCATCAATACCAATGATGTGGTGCGTCGATTTGCGCATCGATAGTTTGGTTTTCAGTCATTAAAAGTTGCATCCTCAGGGGTATTAAGGTCTTTTTCCTATGCCTATCATCCCCAAAACACGAGATTAAGCTCCTTTAGATGCTAAATCCATTCACTATTCTCAAACTTCACAAGAACAGAAACCCTAGGTGATCTAAATTCAAAAGCCAAGGCTCAAGATTTCACCATTATTTTTCAAGAATTTAGCAACCAAGGTATATGAAGTCTTCATTTAAGGGTTCCTTCCACTCTTGGAGTCCAAGAAACTCTTTTAAACATCAAGTAGCTTGATTTTATGCTTTCCGTGATTTGGAATCAAAGTGTATTCATGACTATTGCTATAATTCAGTTTCTATTTCATGATTTATTACAAGATTGATGTAGAATTATTTGATATGTGTGATTTATCATGTGAATTCATGTTGAAACCCATAGAACTGTGAATTTGGAATTTGAATCATGATACCCACATGTTGTTTAGTATTATGTGCATATGCCATCAAAGTGTTTGATGAATTTCTCATGTGAATGTAATAATAAGATTATACCCTACTAGTATGCATACTATTTCATGCCATGCAAATGTTTGATAAAATGCCTCTATAGATGCATTATGAACAAGTATGCATTTTTATTCTATGGAAGATCATGGGAAGCTTCACTTTCCATGCTATCGAGTCCTGGGGGTATTTATGCCCGACAATTTAGTTTTTTACATCAAGCCAGTTTCTGTTAAAGAATAATATCATCCATATCACGATCAGTAGTACTCTTAGTCAGTTACAAGGATCAGGAGAACTCCATTGACTCAGTATTAGTTCCGCCTATTTTAGTATTCAATTCAGACCTCAGTATACTCAATCAGCTAACAGAATTCAATAGTATTCTCCCAGTAAACGAAACTCAGTAAAATAAGTAACAGTTCAGTCAAGCCTAGTATGAACTAGGAAACTATTTTAGTGTTTATTCAGTTGGGAGTAGAATTCAGCATCAAGTAAACCCAGGGATGGGGGCATTCCTGTCAGTAGAGGGTTTGACCCTTAGTAGCAATCCCTGCATTATAGAATTACATAGCCAGCATAGGTTGAGATATCTTCCTACCAGATATAGTTCCACAAATCAAGATATCAGATGTTGTTGCTTAGTTATCAGCTTCACAGTATCAGTAAACTTAGATATTAGTAAACCATTAATTCAGAACCCAGTATCCAGTGTTGTTACACTCTCAGTTGCAGTATAAATATTCATGCATGTACTTTCATTCAGTTATATTCATGTCATTCAGTCAGTATTATTTATGCATATGAACCCGTACATTTAAAGTACTAACACAAACGTTTCTCTTGCTCTATGATGTCTTATATTATAGGTTCGGATACACAGGCTCCCGAACAGCCTTAGCAGACCAGATCTTCAAAAGTCAGAGTTAGTGGTGAGTCCTTATAGTTTGATTACATGAATATTTTCTTTAGTATTTTGGTTTATCAGTACAGTTTTCAGTAGTTGGAGTTAGTTGAGGGCTTGTCCCATCAACTCCATGATTCAGACAGTAGAGGCTTTTAAGACTAGTGTATTTTCAAACAAATGTTTCTGTTTTGGTATTTTTATACCATATTCAATTTTATTTAAGTATTGAACCTTATGTCAAGTTTTTACCTAATTTTTTCATATTTTTAGTATTACTATTTAGATATTGTAGCAAGTACCAGTCATAGGTTAGCTAGTGGTCCTTCAGGATTATGAGCATTGTGTAGCGTCCGGGGTATAGAATCGAGGTATTACATTGTTCCAACAAATGACTTAATCTATTTGATAATTTATAATAGATGGATAATATATTTCTACAACTGACCTAATCTATTTGATAATTTACAACAGACGCGTAATCTGGTGCAACAGGATGAACATTTATTTTTATTCAATTTCAATTGAGTTCATATGTACTACTAATACCTAGATTAATCTAGGACCAGGGGTGAGTTCATAGTGTCAACTATAACTTCAGTTAAGTCTTTTGGCAAATTCATGGTGAGAGGGTTAAAATTATGCATGTTTTTATAATTTTAAAAACTAATTAAGATCAATACGGACCAAATTAACATTTTCAAAACTTGTTATTCTTTTCCAAAATACAAATCAACCCATAAAAATCATCCATTTGCGAGAAAAATATTTCATCATTTCAAATATCAAGTTCTCGCACTTTTCTCTTTCTCAACAATACAGAACAAACAAGAACTACTCAACAAATTACTCAATCCTTCACAATAGATCAATTTTTTTCTCTTTTTTGACCACAGAGGTGTAATTTTTGACTTTATTCTTTCATGTATCAGTTGTTTTCTCTGTCTTCATAGGTAACAGTGTTCGAGAAGAGTTCTATATTTGTTATATTTTTCTAAAAAATAAGGGCTTTTAGTTAATGATGAAAAAGAAAACTTTTAGTTGTATTATCTTCGAGAATGAGTTTACAGTTTTGTGTTTTGATGGTAAAATCATTGAAAGAACTCAAGAAAACCCTAGTTTGTATCGCAGTGTTCCGTTGACTGTTGTGGTATTGTTGGATTGTGTTTGTAGTGTTGGTGGTGATGATGGTGGTGTTGGTGGTCATCGTAGTGACATTGGTGGTGGTTATTGGTGGCATAGTTTGGTGGTGTTTGTGGTGGTTATTGGTGGTGTCGGTGTTCATGATA
This sequence comes from Capsicum baccatum var. pendulum, assembly GCA_030864225.1. Classification (NCBI taxonomy): domain Eukaryota; kingdom Viridiplantae; phylum Streptophyta; class Magnoliopsida; order Solanales; family Solanaceae; genus Capsicum; species Capsicum baccatum. Next base: position 193,923,331 of record CM061555.1, on the reverse strand, counting down.
TTTGTGGCATTGTTTGGTGGTATTTTTGGTAGTGGTTGTTAGTGTGTCAGTATTGGTGGTGTTTATAAGATATTTTTTAAAATTTATGCATAAATCAATTGTAATGTAATTTTTGTTTTTCTGTTATTTGTAGATAAACATGTCTCCTAAAAGAAAAGAAAGTGAAAGTGGATCAACGTATGACTACCCAAAAAAAGGCAATAGTACAAAGGGATTCGGAGGAGTTTCTTGAAAAATCTTAGTCAGGGAAAAACAAAGCTGGGGAGAGATATAAAAACAACATTGAGGGAGGTTGACAAGGGTCTGTAAATAGAGATAAAGAAAATGAAACTGAGAAAGATGAGGAATTAGCAAGGGAATAATAAAAGGAGGATGATCATCAACATGATGATAATGGATCACCAATAGAGCGTGAATTAATATCTACATCCCAGCCTTATCCTGTCAAAAATTTAGTATTGAAAGATTTCAAGTTGCGATGCCAATAAATGACCCAAAAGTAGAACTAACTGGTGAACTTATACTTAAATGTCAGATGGGGAAAAAATTTAATTATTTTAGGAATATTATGAAGAACGAAAACATAGATGGACTTTTTAAGAAAAGCTGCTTTGGATGCTTTCATGAGCTGCCTGAGGACCCCCCTGCCCATTTCCATATGAGTGGTATATGGTCTTCTCAAGTGTAGGATTAAGTACAGAGAGGGGTGATAAAGATTCAGAGGAGAGCGCAAAAAGATAGATGAAATCTGGATCAACTACTGTGGCATGCCGGTTTGTTTTGGCTTGTAAGAGTTTGTCATAGTGACGGGCTTGAGATGTGATCATCCAAAAGAACCACCTATCGCCAAAGGAACATTCCGTAAAATATCCAAGGCAAGAAAAAATAGGGAAAAAATAGATGGGTTGTTTGACATTGCTTGACGTGGCTACAAAGCATCGAATTTGTTGACAGATCTCATGGATAAAATGATACCAAAGTAGTATAGGGAGAAATTGTGCTTAGTTTTGTTTGCCTATTGGTTATATTGGAAAGAGACATCAATAATTTCATAGAAGATGATTTGTTGGCGTGTGCTGAGGATTTTAATAAATTCAACAATTATCCCTGGGGATATAACAGCTTCTACTTGACTGTCCAATATTTACTGACAAAGTTATCCATAAGGATGGCCACATTATTCGAATTTCCTTGGGCTTTCATGGTAAAATTAATCACTATTTTTATTTTAGTCATCCATTAATTTATATTGAATATAGTTATTATGACATTTTTTTGCTTGCTTCCTGTTTGCATTTTTTAGGCTTTGGCATTTGAAGTTATTCCTCCCCTTCGAAAGCAGGTAATGGATTACCCGGATAAGGTTTCTCATCTAAGGGTGTTTAGGTGGTTGGATACAAAGAACAACCCAAAAATTAAGGAGGCTGATCTCTTTAACCCTCAGGATGATGCAGTATGTGTTCTTCAAGTAAAATAATTTTACTTAATGAAAAATATTTAACTAATGTTATATCTTCCACAACAGATATTATATCTGATGCAACATATGGGACATTTGTTGTGACAGATTACCCATCTTGTGCCAACCGGTAAAATAGATGGATAATCTACTGCGATAGACGATTGATGTCTTGCATTAGATTACTCATTTGTTTCTTTAGTTCTCTGAACATGACTCCTAACAGATTAACCATTTACTACAAATTATGCAACAAATGGGTAATCTGATGTAACAAATTGTTAATTTGTTACGACATACAAATTATTTGTTGCACAATATATGCCTAACATGTTACCTATCTTATGCAACTGATGCAAAAAATTGGTAATATATTGCGATAGATGGTTGATATTTTGCATTAGATTATCCATGTGTTGCTCTGGTTCTCTGAACCCAACTCAAACAAATTTTAACCATCTACTGCAAACTATACAACAGATGGGTAATCTGATGCAATATATTATTAATCTGTTACAAAAGTTGACTGTGTTAAAATATAACCCAATTGTGAAAATTATTATATTATATGATTTAAATGTATCTGTCTTTTTTATTTTATAGGTTGTGCATGCATGGATCATGCCTACAGAGCAGGAGTCGGTGATTACTTCTTATATTACTCTAGGTTATTTTGATGCAATAGCAGACCCAATGATAGAGTTAATAAAGAAGGAATTGGCTGGAGCAACAGCCATAAGAAGAGCATTTAGGCAAGTTCGGCCTAATGTTGAGGCTCTTCATGACCAACCTACTGAGGCAGATCCGAGTGCTTCTTCTAGTGGAGTTGTTGATGTTGGTGGTAGGTATGATGTTGTTTCTACCACTTGTGATGATAATCATGTTGATGCTCAAGAAAAACTAAATATATTTGAAAACTCCCTATTTCACACTTACATAAGTCCCTCTCACCCCTCCTCACCCTCGTGTTCTCATTGCGAATACGAAGTGTGCACGGACATCCAGGATAAACTCTTTGAAAAAGTCTAGTCCATCTCTAAAAATATTAAGGAATTTAATTCTAAGAGGGTTGTCATACCATACAAGAAGGTGAGGGAGCCATACACTCCTACAACGACAGTTAGGAAGAAGAAAAGAGCAATTAGCGACGTACTCTCCCATTGGAAATCAAAATAAATTGTAACTCCTCCCTCTCCAAAAGTTGTTGAAGTTTAGGGGCCATTCAATAAGGTAGGAATATATACAAAATTGGTGCCAAAGAGAAGAGGGATCTGCGACGGGCCCAGAATACCAAGTGAGGCGCACCAAATTACCCTAGGCCTCTTTTTTCCCCCAAGACCTCCAGACTATGGCAGATATGTGTATGCGGTACGAGGACAATGCAAGTTTACTTTTCCTAACCTAGCATTTTAATATACTCCATGAAAAAGAAGTTAAAATAAAATGTGAAATTTGTTGCAACAACGGGGTATTCTGGTGCAACTGTTAGTGGTTTTGTTACAACTTATTATCCATCTGTTGCATAAGTTATGTTGGATTATTGATTCAGAGTACCCTATACAACAGATGGACCATCTGTTTTATCTTTACAATTACTAACCTATTTAAAAAGTGACTTCTTATATCACAGCATGTTGACAAAATTCCCTTCCCCATGTGAAAAAGGCAATTAGCATACCCGAAATCTTATGATGTTGCCGATAAGATAATGAACCTCAAATTCTGCAAGAAGCTCAGGGTTAAGTACGATCTACTCAATAATGATGCATCGACCTATGACGTAAGATTTGATTTGTTAGTTTCTACGTTGGACTTGGATGAAGAAGAAATGATAAAATATGTTAGAGGGGAGAGGCCAAATCTACACAACAAGAGCTGGGCCGAGGAAAAGAGGATTCTAGCAGTCATGAGCATCGACAACATACATTATCAAGATATTGAGATACTACTCGAGGAGGAAAAGATCAAAGTTTATGACTGCAATGAACCTGTCATTGATGAGGTCGATCTTTTTTTCCACGTGCAGCCACTAATGGAGTTGTTCTCCATCTTGTTGAAGGAGAGTAAACTGATGAATCATTTGCCAAAGAAAGTATTGATTAAGAAATCATGGGATTTTGAAGGTCGAAACAAGGGAATAAAACTTCCAAAAAATGATACCAGTTTCACGTGTGGCTCGCACACTATTGCACACATCGAATATTTGTTGACCGACATAAAAATGGCCGAGCCAATGACCTTCTTGTGCGACAATGCTGTGGCTAACCTGCATAAGGTCTAGGCTTATGGGGTAATAACTAGACGCTTGGAGCCTGTGTATATAGAAGAGCATGTGAAATAAAAAAATTTTATTTCAAGTCACACTTCACTTAATTTTAAATTACATGTACATTTAGTAGCAATAATTTTTTTCTGATGAAATTTGAGTTTTTTATAATGCAATAGATTGTCAATCTTTGTAAAATATATTCTATCTGTTCTGGAAGATAGTTTAACTATTGTAATAGGTTGATCATCTGTTGCATTATGTCAATGCTCTTTCTATCTAATCTAACTCTAATCTGTTGCAACAGTGGGAAGACCTTTTTCATAATTTACAATAGATGACCTAAATTTTACAACATATGCCTAAATCTATTTGATATTTTCCAACAATTACGCTTGAATATCCATGTTCTTGATAACACCAAACCAGTAGCAAATACACCACCATGAAAATTTCAGAAACTTGGCTTGAATATTCATGTGCCCAACAACACCAAACCTATAGCAATGACAACAACAATTTAGTATCTTCTTGCTCGATTTTTTTCTTCAGAAGCCTTGACTTTCTTCAATAAACCCCAGATTACCTGACTTGTTTGTGAAGGGTGTCATTCTTTATACCAATCAAATTAATCATATCCACCCAATTTCTATAAAATCAAGAACACAATTACAGAACAATTACAAGTCAATAATTAATCAAATAATTAAATACAAAAATATTACCTTTGAAATATTATAAGTAAAAATCCTACGATCTGAATTTTGTTGAGTCTAAGAAGTCTTCAATAGAGCTTAATGACCGCACTTACAATATCAAAAATCTTTATCACAAAAAATAGTGGGAGATACGCTCGACATTCTCAAGCACAGTTGGAAAAAATAAAAAATAGATGAAAAAAAGAAAGACCAAATGCAAATAATTTGAAGAATTTGGATAGATAAAAAAAGACGATGATGAAGAAGAAAATTTGAAAATTTTGGGTTAAATTTTTAGAAGAAGTCCAATATATAAGTCAATGGGGGGAAAATGACTGTTGGGGGCCAAATCGAATGCCAAGTCAGCAAAAAGTGTCAAACTAACACATTTGATGCCTATTTTATTTTACGATTTTAAAATAAAAACTGTCTACTTGATGCCTATTTTATTTTAGGTATTTGAACTGAAAACTGTCGATGGCTTCCTCTTTTTTTTATTTCAATTCACTTTTACTTTTTTTACATGTAGTGTCAATTTTTTATATCCAATGAAAGTTGAATTTTTATAATGCAACAGATTCTCCATCTGTTGTAACAAATATTCTACTTGTTCTGACATATAGTTTATCTGTGCAATAGGTTGGTTATCTGTTGCATTATGTCAATGTATATATCTAAGTCTATCTGTTGTAATAGTGGGAAGACCTATTTGATAAATTCCAATGGATTACCTACCTGTTCCAACTAAATTTGTTTGATATTTTCCAACAGATATGTCATCTATTGCAATAGATACATTATCTGTTGCAATATTTGAATCTAGCATTCCATTTCAATTAATAAGTTCAAAGATAAGGAAAAATAAAAATTCATAGACAAAATAAAATAAATCAAAACCTTCAAAAATTAGCTGAAATAAATTAACGAATAAATGAAATGTAAAAAAATTGTTATGGGTACAGATCTCAACAAATACATCAATAATTTAAGTATTGATGCCAAGGATTCCTAAGGAGGGGTGAGGTTATTACTTTGATAGACTTAAGCTATAAAGATCTACTCAATATGGACAAGTTGTTCTTAGTAGATCTTTATGAGTGATCTTTATGACAAAACTTGACCAACTAGCATTTCAAAACGATCACTCATAAAGATCACTCATAACTACTTGTCCATATCCATAGCACCGTAAATGGACAAGTAGTTATGAGTGATCTTTATGAGTGATCTTTGAAATGAAAATGGTATATAAACTTGATCAATATGAGTGATCTTTATGAGTGATCTACTCAATATGGATAAGTTGTTCTTCATCTGGTGATATAAAGGTTAAGTTGGTCAAGTTTTTTCATCAAAGGCCATTTATGAACTAGGTCCCAAATTGATAGAATTACAATCATCAAAACTAAGGACTTAACTATTTCACCCTTTTTGATGATGACTAACCCATACTCAATTTTTCACAAGATCCACTATAATCAAGCCCTTACAAACTTCCCCTATCACTGATACCTTCCTTACAAACTGTAATACCCCAGGAAATTTTTTATTAAAATTTTATGCGTAAACGTGTTGGGTTTTATCTTCTAGAAAGAATTATAAATTTTTCGTATGGAATGTCTTAGATTATGAACCACTATTGCATACAGTATCAAATAATCTTTCCAACGATATATGTATCATCCAAAACGGACACCCGAGTGACGAGTTATGAACATTACGATCGAACCGTAAATAGTAGTGAACAGTAAAACGTGCAGGAAAAAGTACTGAGGCCTGGCGTATTTTTGTTCCAATTTTGAACGATCATAACTACTTGTACATAATATTCTGGGTGATCTACTACATATAAACGGAAAGCTCTGCGAGTCCTCTTTCTAATGAAATTGGTTTCATCTAATTTTTCTATTGGAGAAAAAAGTTATGGTCGATTTACTTCAGCCTATTAAAAACAAATTTTTGGGTCAACTTCAAACGATCATAACTCCTCGTACACAATGATCTGGGTGAGATAATATATATCAACAGAAATATATGAGAGTCCTCTTTCTAATAAAATTAGTTTCATCCAATTGGGATATCAGAGTAAAACGTTATGGTTGATCTACTTCAAACTATCAAAATAGTCCACCAAAGGACAGATTCGAGAATTATTTGATTTTTAGGGACGTTTTGGTCATTCCCCCTCACCCAAAATCCATCCAAACCCAATATTAAAGCCTATTAGAAGCATTATATGTTATATTTCATCAAATTCCCTAAAACAAAAACCCTAAGCTCCTACATCCAACTTCGAGAACCTCCAAAGTTCACCATTAATTCTGCAAATTTATTCAAGATTCCAAGTTCCTAGTTCAAGAACTCTAAGAACCATCATTTAAAGGCACGATTAACGACTAAAAAATGAGTATCGATCTAAATTTCATCATTCAAGGTATGTGGGGTTTTTCAACAAGAACTCTCTTTCGTTCTTGTACCCAAAACTAATTTTCTATACAAAGGCATGATTTTTTATTTGATTTTTACGAATTTGAAGCATGAACCCATATCTTATGATGATTATTATAAAATCTTGATGTTTATGATTTGGAAATATGAATTTATATGTGTGGAGATATAAAGCATGACTCTTGAACGATATTTATCATGATTTTGATATTTGGGTCTTGAATCCACATTGGAAATTGTGTTTTTTTAAAAAGTATGTGCTATAAGCACATTGATGTTGAATATTTGATATATTTTTAATGATTTGACCTTTTTATCTTAATGGAGTTGTTTTTAAATCAAGTGTGAAAGAAATCCACAAAGTAGTTGATTTTGATAAATGGGAAGCATGATGACTCCCGATGTATATTTACATATTGCTGAAATTATTTTGTTGTGGATTGTCTTTGAAATGATCTAAGCTAAGTCTAGAAGAAATCTTTAGCACCGAGTGGGAGGTATAAAGAAACCTTACTTTCCTAGAACTACGTGCCCTCATAGGAGTGAGCCTGAGGCTAATTTATATTGTGATCACTAGTTTGTGTGGATTTGATATCGATAGTCCTACTCTGATGGAAAGGATAGGACGGCTCTCCCCAACGTGGGTTGTACGTTGGACTCTATGTAGCTCACATGGTTTATGTTGGCTATAGGATCTCCCAGTATGTGTGTGTTTCCTTGTGTCTATGGTGAATGGTGAAGTGATTTGAAAGTGGAATTGTGAAGGTTATTCTTTCAAAAGATTTAAATGTTATTTACATTATGAGAATTGATATTCTTGATGAACTGAAAGTGATTGACGAATTATATGATGACTCACATATGTTATTGTACTTATTTTATCCTCTCATGATTATGATAATTTTCTTCGAACTATGTGAGTCTTTCATACATCCTGCATATTTCTTATAAATATTTATGATGATGATGTTTATACAATTGCATACACCCCCATATACTCGGTTCATTTCCATGGTACGGACCCCCATCTTTGGATGTGGGCTGTATTTTCTCAGAATGTAGGTTCAGGTGCTCAATTCTAGGTTCGACAGTGATTCTTCGGGCACGCTGTTCTACATCCTCTGTCATGGTGAGTCATCATGTTCTGAGTATGTGATGTCGGATGTTGGTTTCATGGAATCGTTTACCTTTGATAACTGAGTATGAGTCAGTTAGGGCATGTCTTGATGGCTCGCTGGTTTTATTGATTTACTTAGAGTCTTTTCAGACTAGTATAGATGTTGGTAGTTGACTAGTAAGTCATATTTTGTTATCTTTCTGAAATTCTTTTATTCATGGATGATGATTACTCTGTTGATATTTGAGGGTTATTTATGGAAACCCCGTTGATTTGTGTTGAACTGAATGAAAATGGCTCAAAGGGTTAGCTTGGGGCTACTCGTAGCCTCAAGTACTGTGTGACGCTTTGAGACCTATTTTCCGAGGCATTACAAACTTGGTATCAGAGCCTAAGGTTTTAAGGTGTCCTAGGAAGTATGACAAGCTGCGTTAAGTAGAGTCTTGATCATCGGTGTGTAGCGTGCCACATCCATTAGCAAGAGGCTACAAGATGTTTTAGGAAAAAGTGTGATTCTTTCTTTCAGAAGTCTATCGTGCTTAAAGTGTCTCTCTCTTCTATTGATTCGTGCTCTTCTCTTTCAGAAATATGCCTCCACATCAAGTGAGTAGAAATAATGATGGTCAGCAACCTCAACCCGCTGACCCATTAAATGAAAACGTGTCTCATGCTGAATTTTGGGCAGCCTTTCAGGCAATGGCCCAAGCTACTACTGCAAATGTTCAGCCCAACCCGGCCCTGGCTCCACAGCAGCAGGGAGATGATTCAGCTGCTGCCAGGATCCATGACTTCATACAGATGAATCCACCAAAATTCTATGGGTCCAAGTCTGATGAGGTTCCACAGTTGTTTTTAGAGGAGGTGCAGAGGATTACTCAAGTGATGCATGTATCTGAGGAACGTAGTGTGAAGTTGGCTACATATAGGTTGAGAGAACTTTCTTATGACTGGGTTGTTTCTTGGAGGAAAGGTAGAGGTAAGGGAGCTGTCCCTACAACTTAGTAAGAGTTATAGGAAGTATTCCTAGATAAGTTTTTACCTTTGGAGATGAGGGAGGCGAAGGTGGAAAAGTTTATGAAACTGCGACAGGGCTCTATGAATGTTAGGGAGTACTGTCTAAAGTTCAATCAGTTGGCCAAGTATGCTCCTAACTTAGTGGCTGATAATCGGGCTAGTATGAGTAAGCTTGTAACTGGAGTGTCTAGTTATGTGGTTAAGGAGTGTAGGTCTGCTATGCTGAATAGTGAGATGAATCTTTCTAGGCTGATGAATTATGCCCAATAGATTGAGGCAGACAAAATTAGGGATGAGGCAGACAAGATTAAGGAGAGAGATAGAATAAGAGGGAATAAGAGAGCTAGGTCTGAGCAGCACAGACAGGGTCAGAGTAGATCGCAGGGAGGGAGTCACCCTCAGTATCAGGATAGTTCGTCTATGCTATCACTATCATCTTCTAGTGCTCCCGTTCCTAGAGGTAGGCATGAGCAAGGTAGCAGGTCATATGCATCCAGGTCCCAGTACAGTGCTGGCAGTAAACCAAATCGTCCCCTGTGTCCTAAGTGAGATCACAAGTTGTTTGCCAAGTTTAGTAAGTTTGAGTTTTTGCTAAGGTAAGTTTCTTTTTTGGGTCATATCATTTCTTCCGAGGGTATTAGAGTTAATCCCCAAAAGACGGAAGCTGTTAGAAATTGGCCTTGACCTATTTCTCCGACTGATATTCGAAGTTTCTTGGGTTTAGCTGGCTATTACCACCATTTTGTTAAGGGTTTATCCTCTATAGCGTCTCCTATGACTCGGTTGACCCAAAAAAAAGTGAAGTTCTTATGGTCCGAATCTTGTGAGAAGAGTTTTCAGGAGTTGAAGACTCGACTCACTTCATCCCTTGTTTTGACTTCGACCGATGGTGTTGATGGTTTTGTGGTGTACTGTGATGCTTCGAGAGTTGGGTTGGGTTCCGTATTGATGCAGGAGGGTAAGGTGATAACTTATGCTTCTAGATAGTTGAAACCCTATTAGAAAAAATTACCCCACCCATGACCTTGAGTTGGCTACTATTGTGTTTGCTTTGAAAATCTGGAGACACTATTTGTATGGTGTCCATGTTGATGTTTTCACTAATCATAAAATTCTGCAGTATGTGTTTACCCAGAGAGAATTGAATCTTAGGCAGAGACGATGGTTAGAATTGTTAAAGGACTATGATATGAGTGTGTTGTACCATCCGAGCAAGGCCAATGTTGTGGCGGATACCCTAAGTAGAGTGTCTATGGGTAGTGTTTCGCATGTGGTAGAAAGTAAGAAAGAGTTGGATCATGATGTACATCGTTTGGCTAGATTGGGGGTTAGGTTGTTTGACTCTGCTGAAGGTAGTATAGGGGTTCAGAGTAGTTCTGAATCCTCCTTGGTTTCGGAAGTGAAGGAAAAGCAATACTTAGATGCTAGTTTGGTCAGACTGAAGGAGTTAGTCAAAGACTAAAAAGTAGAGGTTTTCTCCCAAGGGGCAGATGGTATGTTGAGATTGCAGGGTAGATTGTGTGTCCCAAATGTTGATGATTTGAGACAGAGGATTATGGCTGAAGCGCACGGGGAACGATATTCTATTCATCCTGGTGCCACCAAGATGTACCGAGACTTACAGGAAATCTATTGGTGGAGTGGCATGAAGAAAGATATAGCAGCGTTTGTAGCTAAGTGTGCAACATGCCAACAGGTTAAGGTTGAACACCAAAGACTTGGTGGTATGATACAAGAGTTTAGTATTCCCACCTGGAAGTGGGAAGAGATAAATATGGACTTCGTGATTGGTTTACCTCCTTCCCAATGCCATCATGATTCCATTTGGGTTGTGGTTGATAGGTTAACTAATTATGCTCATTTCTTTCCTGTACATACTTCATATACTACTGAGGATTACACTAGATTGTATTTCTGAGAGCTAGTCAGACTGCAAGGAGTTCCCTTGTCTATCATTTCGGATAGGGGTACTCAGTTCACTTCGCAATTTTGGAAAGCTTTCCAGAAGGGTCTTGGTACCCAAGTGATTTTGAGTTTGGATTTTCATCCGTAGACCGATGGTCAGGCTGAGCGGACCATCCAGACCTTAGAGAATATGTTAAGATCTTGTGCAGTTGACATTAAGGGAAGTTGGGATGATCACTTACCGTTGATAGAGTTTGCTTAAAATAACAGTTTCCACTCTAGTATTAGCATGGCTCCGTTTGAAGCCTTATATGGGAAGAAGTGTAGATCACCTATAGGTTGGTTTGAGGTGGGTGAAGCGGCTGTGAGTGGTCCTGATTCAGTATTTGAGGCTATGGAAAAAGTTAAGTTGATTACGGAAAGGTTGAAAACTGTGCAGAGTCGTCAGAAATCATATGCGGATGTTAGAAGGAGAAACCTTGAGTTTGAAGTTGGTGACCTAGTGTATCTTAAAATTTCACCCATAAGGGGGGTGAAGAGATTCGGAAAGAAGTAGAATCTTAGTCCCCGTTATATTGGTCCTTACAAAACTCTTAGTCGTGTTGGTAAGGTAGCTTATAAGGTCGAGTTGTCTTCCGAGTTGTCCTCTGTTTATCCAATATTCCATGTCTCCATTCTTAGAAAGCATATTAGCAATGCTGTGGTAGTGGATTCCTCAGTGAGTGTTGACATCCAAGAAAATCTTTCTTTTGATGAGATTCCTGTTGAGATTCTTGATTTCAGTGTTCGAAGACTAAGGAAAAAAAAAGTTCCCTTGGTCAAGGTGTTGTGGCGAAACCAACCTGTTGAGGGTGCAACTTGGGAAGCTGAGGCGGATATGCGATTCAAGTATCCGCACCTATTTTCCGCGAACTATGATCAAGCCGAAGGTACCGTTCTTTCCAAAATCATGCACTTTTGATAAAAGTTGCAGCAGTTCAGCTGTCATTTATTATGTATTCAGCTATAGTTTCTCGAATTTATGCATTCTATGTTGCATTCGGAGTGAGAAACGATGTGGTGATGAGTCTAAAGAATGGTTTCATCTATATACTCTATTCCCTATCTAATCTTGGCATGTCTAGCGTCATTCGAGGACGAATGTTTCCAAGTGGGGATGATGTAATATCCCGGGAAATTTTTCATTGAAATTTTGTGCGTAAACGTGTTGGGTTTTATCTTCTAGAATGAATTATAAATTTTTCGTGCATAATATCTTAGATTATGACCCAACATTGTGTAGAGTATCAAATAAGCTTTCCAACTATATGTGGATCATCCAAAACGGACACCCGACCGACGAGTTATGAACATTCCGATCGAACCGTAAATAGTAGTGAACAGTAAAACGTGCAGGAAAAAGTACTGAGGTCTGGCGTATTTTCGCTCCAACTTTAAACGATCATAAATCTTTGTACATAATAATCTGGGTGATCTACTATATATCAACGGAAAGTTGTGCGAGTCCTCTTTCCATTGAAATTGGTTTCATCCAATTTGTCGATTGGAGCAAAAAGTTATGGTCGATCTACTTCAGCCTATCAAAAGCGAATTTTTGGATCAACTTCAAACGATCATAACTCCTCGTACACAATGATCTGGGTGAGATACTATATATTAATGGAAAGATTTGAGAGTCCTCTTTCTAATGAAATTGGTTCATCCAATTTGGATGTCGGAGTAAAACGTTATGGTTGATCCACTTCAAATTATCAAAACAGTCCATCAAAGGACAGATTCAAGAATTATTTAATTTTTAGGGGCGTTTAGGTCATTCCCCCTCACCCAAAATCCATCCAAACCCTATATTAAAGCCTATTAGAAGCATTATATGATATATTTCATCAAATTCCGTCAAAAATAAAACCCTAAGCTCCTACATCCAACTTCAAGAACCTCCAAAGTTCACCATTAATTCTGCAAATTTATTCAAGATTCCAAGTTCCTAGTTCAAGAACTCCAAGAACCATCATTCAAAGGCACGATTAACATCTCAAAAATGAGTATTGATCTAAATTTCATCATTCAAGGTATGTGGGGGTTTTCAACAAGAACTCTCTTTCGTTCTTGTGCCTAAAACTAATTTTTTATACAAAGGCATGCTTTTTTATTTGATTTTTACGAATTTGAAGCATGAACCTATATCTTATGATGATTATTATGAAATCTTGATGTTTATGATTTTGAAAGATGAATTTACATGTGTGGAGATATAAAGCATGAATCTTGAACGATATTTATCATGATTTTGACTTTTGGGTTGTGAATCCCCATTGAAAATTGTGTTTTTTTAGAGAGTGTGTTATAAGCACGTTGATGTTGAATATTTGGGATATTTTGAATGATTTAACCTTTTGGTCTTAATGGAGTTGTTTTGAACTCAAGTGTGAAAGAAATCCACAACGTGGTTGATTTTGATAGATGGGAAGCATGATGGCTCCCGATGTATATTTATATATTACTGAAATTGTTTTGTTGTGGATTGTCTTTGAAATGATCTGAGCTAAGTCTGGGAGAATTATTTAGCCCTGAGTGGGAGGTATAAAGCGATCTTACTTCCCTATAACTACGTACCCCCGTAGGAGTGACCCTGAGGCTGATTTATATAGTGATCACTAGTTTGTGTGGATTTGATATCGATAGTCCTACTCCGATGGCAAGGATAGGATGGCTCTCCCCAACTTGGGTTGAACGTTGGACTCCATGTAGATCACATGGTTTATGTCATATATAGGATCTCCAAGTGTGTGTGTGTTTCCTTGTGTCTATGGTGAATGGTGAAGTGATTTGAAAGTGGAATTGTGAAGGTTATTCTTTCGAAATATTTAAATGATATTTACATTATGAGAATTGATATTCTTGATGAACTGAAAGTGATTGACGAATTATATGATGACTCACATGTGTTATTGTACTTATTTTATCCTCTCATGATTATGATGATTTTCTTCGGGCTATGTGAGTCTTTCATACATCCTGTATATTTCTTATAAATATTTCTGATGATGATGTTTATACAACTGCATACACCCCCATATACTCGGTTCCTTTCCATGGTACTGACCCACATCTTCGGGCATACTATTCTACATCCTCTGTTGAGGTGAGTCCTCATGTTTCGAGGACGTGATGTCTGATGTTGGCTTCACGAAATCATTTACATTTGATAATTGAGTATGAGTCAGTTGGGGCATGTCTCAATGGCTCGCTGGTTTTATTGATTTTCTTATAGGCTTGTTAGACTAGTATAGGTGTGCGGAGTTGACTAATAAGCCATATTTTCTTATCTTTCTAAAATTCTTTTATTCTTGGATGATGATTACTCTATTGATATTTGTGGGTTATATATGAAAACCCTGTTGATTTGTGTTGAACTAAATGAAAATGGCTCAAAGGGTTAGCTTGGGGCTACTCGTAGCCTAAAGCACCGTGCGACGCTCCAGGACCTGTTTTTCGTGGCGTTACACAAACTTCTCGGTTTACGGATACCTAAGAGGGCATTCCTCCTGTGTATAGGGTCATGTTCCCTATTGCATATACACACTAGAGCTCTATTTTCCCCTTTTGGAATCATCAAAGAGATAAAATAGTAAATCAAGTAAAAATAAGCACACATATTAACTTATGTCCATTGAGGCTACACTGACTTTAGTAAGTAAAATCAGAAAAAGAGAAAACTGATAGAAACAAAACACGTGAAATTCAATGATCATCTAAATTAGCATCATAAAACATCCAAAACAAAAGAATTTAAAACCAAGTGCGAGCAATACCAAAAAATGAAAAAATAGGGCTTAGTGAGAAACATTACAAAGAACTTAACAAAAGGGGACTAAGGAGTACATGATGAAAGGACTTAAAGAATGAAGCTTAATAATTCTGGGAACTACAGGGTCCCGGTTGAACCAACACTAGGTAAACGGACCATATTGGGGATTGTATAACTGACGAAGGAGGGAGTGATTCTTTCGTTCTCAACTTCATGATTCTTCAAAAGTTGTTGAGTTAGATCCTCAACTATAACTTCCAATTGCTTGACCTTGTTATGCAGTATATCATTTTCAGCCATAAGACCCTTATTCTTAATTGGTTCCTTCTCTAGACGCTTTAGATTAGTAGACTTCAAAGAGAAAACCTCAGCATCCATTTGGAATACGTGAGCAACCATCTCTTCTAACTCCTAGGTGAACCTGGTCTGAACCTCGATCATGTCAACTACTATAGACTTCAACTTGACTCAACTTCTTCTAGGGATGCACTCATTATCCTCCAATATGGACACTGTGAAAATTTACTTTACTAAACCATCCTTACCAAGCCTACATAGAACCTCAAAGTATGCAAACACCCTATTCAAGAAAAACCCATAGGAAAATATGTGATTGTCATCATTATCCATTATAACATTATATATGTTCTCTATGATAACAACAGAAAGTTTCACTCACTTGAACTTGGCCAGGTATTCCATGAGGAACAGGATGAAACCTGTGACATCGATGTGTTTTTCAGTTCTTATAAGCAGGTCTTTGTTGACCAATTCAAATAAGAGTTAAAATTACCCTTTAAGATATTTCTTTATCATATTCTTGATATTCAAATCATCTAGCTTGCCACATACATTCAAGAATTTTTTAGAACCACTCTCATCCTTCAGGGACATGATCTCTTCAGTTGGTACTCCTAACACTTCTGCCAACATTTTCTCGCTAGAGAAATGTTCAAATCATGAACTTATGTTGTCATACACAAGGCATAGCCTGAGAAAGTAAGATTATGGTAAAAAATTATTACTTCCTTTTCATAAAGAGTGGGAATAATAGGCTTAAACAATTGCTCCCAGCTCTGAAATTTCACCATGTCAATCAACTCAGCCATTCCAAGCATGGAAACAATCTCGGGGTCAAACACCCTTCCTCTCAACACTTCCTTAGTCTTAAGGATTTATTGTTTCTCTTCTTGCATCAGTGCTTTCCTTATTTCTTTGGACGTAGAGGCTATTCTACTAGGACCAATTCCTTTAAAAAATATTCTAGCCTTTTGTAAAGTCCTGCCAGTTTTAGAACTAGGACCTGGTCCCTTGGATCTTTAAGAATCCTCCCTCTTTCTCTTTTCTCTACTAGTAAAAACTGGTATCCTTATAATTAATCCCTTAGCCTTTCCTTTTTAGGCGAAACAATACTACCAGTATCAAATTTGGCCCTCTGAGCGACCACACATCTTTCCACACCTTTATCACTCTCTACATCAAAATCACTATTGTTATCTCTGTTAGTTTTCTCAGATTCTTCCATCGACACCACCTCCTCAATAGGCACCTCAAACTTAACAATGACTCGCTTCTTCAAATTCTTGTTTTTTGGGTGCTATGTTTGCTTTTAACTAATGCAACCTCCATCAACTTTTTGAAACTTGGCCTAGTCCCATGGATTTTGCAAACTTTAGATGTCAACCTTACAGTTGAAAACACCCTTTGTTTGGTGTCTTTCCATGACAAAGTCTTGTCATTATTACTATTAGTTGCTTCCTTTTCTTTCTTAATCTTATCAGATAGATAAAAAATATGAGGCAAAATAATAGTTTCCTCTTCAATTGTTTTAGGAGGTCATTTTTTCTCCAAGTTGACAAGGATATAGAGGTATTGACCCACTTAGGAGGAGCGGGTGTACTAGTTTCGCGAGGAGGCGCTTCGCTTAGATCAGACAAACTTTGAATGACCATTGACTTACTCTTGGAAAGGATATTTGAAGGTGTTTATTTTTTCATAGGGAGATCTCTATCAAATATTTTTTGTATGAAGTAGGACTTTCTAAAGTGCTTGAAGAACCAAGCTTTTTAGGAATTGGGTCTTAATATAGGGAGACTGATAAAGGCGCTGGAGTAACAGGTTGAACTGATGATTAAGGTATAGTTTTTTAGCCCTTATCAATGGGTGTAGAAACGAATGAAATAGGAATAGATAGAGTATTTTGGTCAACCCTCACTCGAGGATAAGAAGATGATGCATTTTTGTCATTTTTAGAAGCGAAGAGAATGACATTACTTGGAAAAGAGGATCGAGTAAAATTGATTATAGTAAAAGGATTTTTTAGGTCTATATCTGAGGGAGAAAATGGAGAAAGAACAACTTGAATAGGTAGGAGCTCATTTGGAGAGGGATATAAGAGAAATGATTTAGACATGGCCATCCATATCCTTGATTGTCTGTAATTTTAACGCCCCTAATCTGGTACCCGAAATACTACACGATGCTTATGACCCCAAAGGACCACAAGCTAACCCATGACTGATATCTGTTCCTATATACTGCATGATATACTGTATAATGTGAAAACATGAATTGAAAGGCCATAAGGTTCAAACTGTTACATAATATCAAAGAAAATATAACATATGGGATGGGGTGTAAATGCCCAAAACAAAACTATCTAAACATACTGTAGTCCAAAAAACCTCTAAAACATAATTGTCTGAATAAGGAAATGATGGGATATGTCCCCAACAAACTCCAAATAATAAAATAATTAATGAGATAATAAAGAAAAGATCATGTCCTCGAAAGATGAGGACTCACTGCTAACTCTGACTGCGGAGACTGGAATGCTACTGATGCTTTGGAGCTCGTGCTTCTGAACCTATGGTATAAGACACCATAGAGCAAATGCGTCAGTACTTTGAATGTACTGGTATGCATATGAGGTAGGCTGAATGCAAAGGGTTTGTATGCATGATCTATACTAACTGACTGAATAATATGAACATGAGAATACATGCATAAATATATAATAACTGTAACTGAGTTTGTGATAAAATGATTACTTAGTCTGATTACTGATAACATGAGATACTGATAACTGTATAACTTAAATAACTGATACTTAGTGACTATATCTGACAGTCTAAATTTTGATAGAACTAGTTGAGTTCCGTACTAGTCTGAGTTTACTGTATCTGACAGCCCTAAATTCTTTACCTAAAATTATGGGAAGTAGTCATCTAACTGACATGCCCCTAATACGCCATTATGGCTGAGTTGGGCTCCAATCTATAACCCCAATTAGAAGGGTATCAATACCGCACCACTGGTAAGGACAATCTGTAAGTAACCCTTGTATAACAGGTAACTCTAGTGAGAACGGTGGGAACCCTCACATAACAGGTTGAGCCTCCTCATCTACCCTCATATAACAGGCTATGATGTCTCAACCTACGCTGGCTACGTAGTTCTAGAATGTAAGGATTGCTTCTAAGAATCACACCCTCATATAACAGGTGAGTTCCCATCCTTGGGTTCACTCGGTGCAAATTCCTACTCCCATCTAGATAGACACTAAACATGATTAACTGAACTGGACTAGACTGAATTCATGGATTTCTGTTAGCTGACGGAATACTATTGAGATTATAGAATTACTGATCTTTCCTGAGTCACATAGCTGAATGGGTTCTATGAACCATGGCTTGACTGAGGATATCGTGAAAACATGACTCTAAATCTAGGCACACAGCTATATTTTTAGGGTAAAAGTACCCCAAGGACTTGATGGAAGGAAACTGCCAAGGCATGACATTATTGAATATATATGACCAATATCAACAATCCATAATACAATAGTTGAAGATATTTCATGGGTATATTATTAGCATAGCTTGGTACGTGAACAAGATAGCATGTATACATAGCATGATTTCATAAGGCTAACTCATGAGCAATCCAACAAATAAATTTCAATACATAAGAATAACATGGAAGTCATTTTGGATCACAATTTAGCTATAGTGCAAAATTTCTATCTTCCTAGGCATTTTATCAAACACCTTCCATGCACCCTAAGGGAATAGGCATAATCATCAAATTGACACCGTATAAATAAATCAATTTATGGATTTTACTCACTTGCTAATGTAGTTTGTTTAAAAACACATAAATATTCCAACATGGGAATCAAATAACAAGATAAACATGGTTACAACCAAACCACAACTTAAATACCATGATTCATAATTTAAAATAGGGTTCTTGAGCTTTATGGATGAAAGAAATTCATAAATCAACACAACGCATACCTTAGTTCTTGATTAAGCAAAGATTGACTGAGAGACTTTCTTGAAATTGAATCCCCAATTGATAGCTTTTTCTTGAGAGAAAATTGAGAGAAACTAGTTTATTTTGGGTTCCAAATAGATGAATCTAGTGTTAAAGGGGTTAAATAGGGGTAGGAAATTGAACCTTTTAACCCTGGACGCGTCTTTTAAATTAATGAAAATTTCTCGACTAAGACCCCTGGCGCGATGCGGTGCTATCGCGTTGTGTCACTGGAATTCGACAACGGTGAAATTGGGGGATGGCACGACATGGAGCCATCGTGTTGCCACTTCATTTGCGACCTGGAAGTTCGGCGTGATGGGCCACTATCGCGGACCCCTACTGGAATTTGAAAAAATGCCATTTTCTCTTGTGGCGCGGCCCGCCACTAACTAATTGGTGTTGTTTTATGATGAAAACTTGAAATAGTCATAAATTCTTACTGAGTTATCAAATTTAGGAAAATCTTATATTAATGGAAAGCTTATTGAATTTCCCATATGACAAAAAGTAAAAATCTTAAAAATTCCACGTGTACAAAAGTGGATTCATCTTCCAAAGTAAGTTTCTAACATTCTTGGGATGATTTCAAGCCAGGTAGAAATACGGGGTAGTACAGTAATTGAGAAAATGTGAAGAGTGAGTAGGAGTTAGGAAACTGATATTGTAAGAATTAAAATTTTTAATGGGAAGAGAGAGAATATATGGGGTTTAAATAAAGAATAAAGGTACAATTCAAATTTGAAGATGTGTGAGTGATGCAACGTGTTCGGCTGGATGGACATGACTCTTGAGCTTAAAACAGATATTGGTAGCTTTTAATAAGAGATGGGAAGTCTATGTGGAATACCGAACCCAAAATTTTGGAATACTCATGTTAAAGACAAGGCATGATACTAACCTGACGAGGGACCTGGTCCCTGCATGATTTTCTAAACTTTTGTGCATAAAGTTATCTTATTCTCATCCTTAAACTTCTTCTCCTTACCATGGATGTATATCTACAGAAGATATGAGACTGATTTAGATATGTGCAACATTATCTTACACGGATACCTTCTTACCAATTGATAGCCATCTTAGAAAAGTAGGAAGTATAGTTGTAGTTAATGTTGCCTCATCAGACCCAACTTCATCATGTTCTTTTCAAACTAGTCCCTGCTAAGAGCTTTAGCGAAGATGTCATCTATTTGATCCTCGGTGTTGCAGGAGACCATTTTAACTAGTCCCTACTCCACATTATCTCTGAGGAAATAATGTCTAATGTCTATGTGCTTAGTTCTCTTATGCTGAATGAGATTCTTGGCCATATTAACTTCACTTGTGTTGTCACAAATAAAGGAACACACTCTGAGAGGATTCCAAGATCTTCAAGTTACTGCTTGATCCAAAGCAACTGGGTATAAGAAGTAGTAACTGCTACATACTCAGCTTCAACAGTTGAAAAATCCATTGAATTTTGTTTCTTGGTACCCAAGAAATCAAGGAAGACCTCTAAGAAATGAGCCTTTCCTAAGGCACTCTTCCTGTCTACTAGGTACCCAGTCTGCTCTACATACCAAATCAAATCAAAGTTGTCATATCAAGACCCAATTTTATGGGTCATGATGGCGCCAACTATAACCCGCCAGTAAGAAACCAAACCTGTAGTCTGAAATTGCTTGTAATTGACTACCAAAAGAATGAGAGAAAGAATGTGGAATAGATGTAATAAAAGACGAACATATATACAATAATCCCAAAACCTGGGGAAATCAGTACAAGAGTTTCTAGCATAATAATGATACAAATGGGGTACTAAAGGAATATAAAGATACAACCATCTCTAAATACAACATAGAGACTAGTCTACTACATAAGAGGGAGAGAAGTAATAATCGAACTTTAGGAGCTCACCCTACGACTTCAAATCATAGCTGCTCTGCGCGATGCATATTACAATGGTCATAACCTATACAATGATCTGTAGGCTACATAAGTGTAGTATGAGTACCAAACACGTGTTACTCAGAAGGAAACTACTAACTGAGGTCCAAAGACAATGCAGATACATATAACATATAAATAGGATGAAAACTACACCCAAATGTCCGGCAACCACATGTGAAAGACAATGAGATAATAAGGATAAACTATCCTCTTTATGTCCAAATTACTAATATTACAAGGCTATGGAAGTACTAAGGATAAACTATCCTATTCCAACCATACTCAGGAATCTCAACACTATATCGTATATCATTGGCCAATATGCAAAATAAGGGCGAAAGGAAGATATATATGAGTATACAAGGCCAAGGAATGCATATATAATCTGAATAAATAAAAGAAAGGTATATACGGTAACACCATGACTATATATAGATTGATATACAGATATATATACATATATATATATATGAACAATGTCAACTCGAGGTGCATTCTAAATCATCAATCTAACATTTTTAAGACGCCATAATAATACCAGGAACTAGTGCTAGTATACTCATGGTTTCTTAATCCATACATCTAATCATGAGTTAATCATGCATAGTAATGAAATCGTAAGATAGAAGAGCCAGAATCAAACCTCAAATCATGATGCCGAATCATTAACCAATCTATCACAAACTAGTCATAAGAATGATCATAACAATAACAAAAAAACAAGAGCAACGATAACGCGAGTAACCTGCAAGTCCAAACAAACAATAACTAACAAAGCCTATTATGAACCTCTACTGCCCCAGGCTCAGACGGTTCAATCAACATACAACACACCATAATTTATACTCATCACACACACCTATGCCACCTGTCATAAGGCTGATAGATATAGGTTTATACTGGTGATAGGCGATGCGCACGCAATAATGAATATCAAATATAATCCATATTTACTAACTATCATATCATCATCAGTATTATAATCATCCTACGAACTCAAATTGGTAAATATATAATCAATCCCATAATCACTCTCCAAACTCAAACTGATAAATATATAATCAATATTCGAGCTTGAATTGGTAAATATATAATAAATATATGGACTCAAACCAGTAAATAAATTAACCTATATCATCAACATCATCAATCATTGGGCCTTAACAAAAATTCATATCATCAATACCATCCTCCTCCTTCATTCTATATTGGAGAGATGTGTATATAGATATATAATAGGTGCATGGACTTAAGTCGTGGCTAAAATAGTGTAAATCTATAAAATTATTGTCTCGAGTAAACTTCGGGACTAAATCATTATAAAAGCATAGAAAGAGTCAGAATTTCTCACAAATGAAGTAAATAATAGTAATGAAATCATGGATGGATATCTAGGAGAAATCATTAGAACACCATTTATCAATCTCAATGCACAAAGTCATCCATTTAGATGGTAAGATTCCCATTATGAATAAATCGATTTCAAAATGAAAAGTGGGCTTTAATCATTCTTATTAGGAAAAAGAGTTGTAAAATTATATTTTAGTTGGAATTGTACCATTTACCGTACTTAGTGATCATGAATGTACTAAATCTATGCATTCCATCACCAATAGTCAAACAATGAAAACAAAAGCCTCAAAATGTCAATAAACTATGACCATTTTCTATACATGGATAGAATACTTTCTAGAATCTAACTAATTAATGCCATGATCATGGTCTTGGTCCCAAGAATATATTTAAAATAGCTACAACATCATAATCATGGCCTTAGACCCAAATCCATATCCGGCATAATCATAACATCATATCCAGGGGAAAACTA
This sequence comes from Capsicum baccatum var. pendulum, assembly GCA_030864225.1. Taxonomy (NCBI): domain Eukaryota; kingdom Viridiplantae; phylum Streptophyta; class Magnoliopsida; order Solanales; family Solanaceae; genus Capsicum; species Capsicum baccatum. Next base: position 193,900,542 of record CM061555.1, on the reverse strand, counting down.
TCACAATCCACAAAGTAATATATAAAGCATTTCTAAAGTTTGATTAGTGTCGAGTATAACTAATCTATTAACAACCTAGAATGATAGGATCCTAGAAGCATAGTAAGCATTTCACCTTATAGGGAAAATCACCCATCTAATCCTCAAACTTCAATAATTAAGATTAAGTCATGGTGTTCTATGCATAATCAATATTAACATTCTCATTTACATGCAAAATATAAAACACATTATCTTATGAAGTATAGAAGACAGAAGCCTACCTCGAAGCCGACTCGTAAATCCTTGAATCATCTACAAAACATTTTTCTTCACTCCACGATCTTGAAATACCACTACGCTATCAAATTTTAATGTATGCATTATTAGGAGAAAAAGAAGACCCATATTGCTATTTAATGAGTTGGGCAAAATTTTGGGTCAAAAATAAGCCTGCATGGCCTGCTAATGGAATCCAAAATTGAACCTAATACGAGGTCCCTCAAAAGATAAGGAATATGTGCTCAAAAGTTGAGCACAAATGGAACACCAATTGGATCTCAAATCAGCCTTAAAGCTTAGGAATTCAAATTCCTAATTTCTAAGAATTTATCAACAATGGAAGGAGTCTTACCATGAAATCAAAGGGAAATCACAGAATAATGGATAACCAAGCTCCCCAAATCATCTACAAGCTTTAATACCACTTTATCTCATAATTTAGGATTTTATCTCTCAAAAGAATGGATAAAGAATGGGCAAAGAGATCTTTTTATACCCAGACCAGGCATTCAGGTTTTGCTATCGCAACCCGCAGATCGTGAGAGCAACATATCGGCCTGCACACGGGAACAATGATCGCAACCTCAGCCTCGTGATTATAGAATTAGCCTACCAAGGGTATCTCTTTCATGACACCTTGGCTCGCGTTCGCGATGACACTAGATTTTTTGATGCACTAGATTTTCTAAGTTCAAAATGGACTTCGATCGAGGGTTCGGGATTTGTTAGGAAACCCATACGCACAAATAAACTATGCAACCATACAAAAATCGACATTCCAGACTAAATGGAACCATCAAAACTTTCATCTAAGGTTGTTTTGAATAAATGTGGGGCCCATACCTATAGTTTTATTTTTCACATAATCCGCCCAATAGCCTAAAATGAGTTTGGAATCCTCGAAACCTGAACCAAAGGTTATCCTAGCCTAAAATCAATATTCCAGAGCTGATGGGGCTGTTGGAATTCTCATCCAAGGTCATCTTCTAGGAGTTTTTGTTTGAGATCAAATCCTAAATAATGAAAGCTCCAAAATAGGGAAATTAGCCTAAAATCCAAATTAACTGTCTGAACATCGAACTGAGAGTTTTGGCAAGTCATAAATGACTTGTAGCCACAGTGGGGAGGCTCAACATACCAAAAATCCATGCAAATCAAGGAAATGACCTGGAGAGTCATTATAATATTCACTACTAAAAGGACTTAAAAATCAATGGATAGAAAGATCTTAAAAGCCCAAAAGAATAAGGTACTGGGCCCGCATGCTCTGAGCATGACTACCCAGATAACCTCTACAAAGAGAGAAAATTTCTAAGGGATTTTTCCATAGGTATTCCTTTTTAAACCAGCTCTCTTACTTTACTTCCAAATAGCCAAAACTCAATATCAACCACTAACTGGCCTTCAACTGATGCAAAAAATGCTAATGCATGCAAATCCAAACCACAACATACTGATACCACACTGATATTAGCACAATCCAACAAAGGCTCATTGCAATCAAAGGGAAACCAAGTCATGAGTCATACAACCGACCCCAAATCTAAATATAACCTTTCCTTACCATTCCACACCTTCTATCCACTACAAACTAGGAGAAAAATGACTTGAGTCTTATCCAAGCAATCTAATCACAAAAAAACTCAAAAAACTGAGGTTAAACTACTGAAAGTCCATATGACAAACATAAGAATAAGCTGATAAGGCACTATCTAGACACACAAATGGAGGTAATCAAGGGATGCAATCTATGCCAATACTATAACTAGTCCGGATAATAATCAAAACTGGAATCAAAAAGTTCAAGGCATAACTACTCGTCGCTAAACAATCCTCTCCAAGATGTCCCATCAATAGAAAATGAACCTATCCTAAACCTAACTCAATTATACTACTCCCACTAGGTATATCATTCTGAATTCTTAAAGAAAACTGAAGCCCGGTTGTTAAATATAAAGGAACCAATGTCGTGTCCATAGACTATTATCTGATCACCTATCAACTACAATCCATCAAAACTCAAGAAGACCAAATAGGTAACCATGGAGTGGGCTCAACCAACCTACTGAACTCAAGCTTTGCAACTCCAAGCTGAAATCTTAACTCCAAGGATGAATCCTCAATCTCAACTACCCAAACCAAACCTGAAGACGGGTAGGCATTCACAGTCCAACTCTATCATAAAATCCAAATCACCACTCCAAGGTGTCAAATCCAAATTGAGCCAACAAATCCAAACTAAAGTCAAATACTCACATCAACCACATCATCTGAATCAAACACATTTGTACTAAATCATGTCGAGCCAAAATTGAAACATAGCTAGAGAATAAAACCATAAGAAAAATCACCGAATGAAATCACAAGGAATCGACTTCATATCCGCTAGAGGCATGAACTATCAAAACATACTCAAGAACTCCCAAGGCTACAAACCACACTAGTAAGGGAAAAAACTCTAGCAACTCATAGAAATGCAACTTTAGCCAAAAACTAATCATTTTGGCACTCCATCTCGGTCGAGAATAACCATAGGCACATATCACAAAGATGAAGCACTCTACCAAGCCTCATTAGGACGAATAAACTCTGAAACAGGGATTTCCTAATCCACCCAACTAGGACAATCATAACTTAAACAAGCCAAGAATAATCTCACCAAGGAATAAAATACCAATATTGACATCAATGTCAAGGTCAAGACCGCTATCGAGAAAAGAATCTAGTAATGCAAGATAAATAATTTCAAATTTGTCCACTCACGAAGCGATCATAGAAAAGACCACCTACCTCAACTCTCTAACTCTACTTTAGACTAAAACCATAACATAATAAGAAAAGAGCATCTAACTTCCACACTAACACCAAGAGCAAATCATCTCTCGGAAATGATTCCAACAAATTTAAGAGATAAATTCAGATATCTTAATATCAATATCAAAACCACTATCGAGCAATGAAATAGCCACAAGCAAAGAACGGGTTGAAAATTTGTTAGTCTCAAATATGGGCTACATAGAGAAGGATATCTAATGCAAAAACCTTCGCAGACCAGGAGACAAGTCTAAGAATTCCAAATACAAGAATGGTTAATATAACTAAATTGCCTACTCTAGAACTGTAACAGAACCATAGAAGGTCAATATACCTTCAACACTATACCCATTCTCGATAAATCTAGCATAGCTAACTAAGAGAAAGATGACCAACCTTAATATAGAAAATAAATCACCAAATTGGGCTATAGCTGCCCGACCCAATGAATAAGAACAATATAAAAGGGGAATTTCTAACTAGATGCTATAAGTCAAGCCATCTACTAAGAGACGATCAATTACATAAAATAATAACAGCAATAATAGCAATAATATAAACACCAATATAATGAATATGTAGTACCAAAATAAACATCAATAGAAAATACCACTCAAGGGCTATAATAAGCTAATGTGCCTAGGTAAATGGGACTCAAACCGAAATGCTACACCCATAGAGAGAAAATATCCATACAGATCTATTCCATCAACTACTAAAAGAAATAAACAATAAGGGTAGTCAAATAATCATGAATTCAATAACATGGCACACATCAACCAATATTAACTCATTAAGTCATATAATCATCACTAGGTACAAAGACCTAAATACATATTAATGAAAAAGGTAAATATGGGAATTAAAAACACACCTATCATAGTGAAATCTATAATCATATGCCTAATGGGTCTAAGCGATAATAAATCTAAACACTTCCAAAATTAAGCTGATCGATAAAATCATTAACTACGGCTCTAAGCGTGCTATCTCTAGCCAAAGGTGCCACAATCACTATGAGGATAATCTAAATAAGTTGAATGACTAGCAATCACACACCGAAGAAAATCTCTAGATCAGTGACCAATTTCTCTGCAGTTATAGCAAACTCCAAAAAAACCCAACCTACCTAGAAACATGACGTTAGCCTAAATGGCTGGCAAACTAATTATTAGAGCACTATCTACTATAATGATCATCCTTCCTACAGTCATAGCCTACCTTAATAACTTTAGAATGGAAAGAAATATATGTAATTCTATCTAAACAACCAACTCGCATCCTGGGCACTTTATGGATCAATATCCCATCTTACCACAACTAAAACAAGATCCTAGAATACTTTGAGGTGCTTCACACCTTGATCTAGAATGATCACCATGAATAACCTGAGGGTCACCCATAATCTGAAGCACTACTTGGTTAGAACTGATAGGTTATAAGTGAAACTTACCTCTATTAGACGGATCCTCAATCCTGGATGAAATATAAATAAAACTATACTTATGGCATGGCCTCTTTCTGCCACCTCCATATGTATTAATACATGCTCTCTCTATGGCCGTCAAATGATAAACAACTTAAGAGAAGAAATACCCAACTGCTATCAAGTGCTCCAACATCAAGCGGAGTAGCAATGTTATACCTCTAATAATTCCATACACCATGTCCATCTCATAAGGATATAGTATCAAAATATGCATGGACCACTCTTGAAACCTAATCTCGTACTCAAAAATTGATAAAGAACCCTGATCAATACCAATAGACCTACTCTAGCCTGAGAACTTACTCAATGAACTAAATATCATTCTTAGTTGAGAGGTAAACACAAAGAGACTTGGGATCCTTAATGCTAAACTTTAAAAGGCTAAAGTCGTCACGAGTCATACTAGAGAATGAGTTGGCCCTAAATCCTTTGACTAATGGAGACGAACTTCAATATCCATATCTGACTCTCTAGTCTGATGCTATGATAAAGCTCTAAAAATATGTGTTGAAGTCTTGTCCACATTCATCGACAACCTCATATTATCTTTTAGGGACAAAATAGGATTAGAGAATGTGCTTGAGGCTCATAGAAATGAATACACACAACAAGGAGTCAAGAAATAAATTTCCTAAGAATGTCCCTATAGCCTCGCGAAGATAGGTTACGAACGTGTTTGCACCGATCCATAAGACCTGAATAAACACCTAGCTTTTGTACTAATGCATTGGTAAACCTAGGCTTTAATACAAATTTGTCACAACCTAATTTCTCGAGTCATGATAGCGCCTACTATAACCCGCCAATAGGAAGCCATACCCATAGTTCAGAACTGCTAGGAATGAACTACCTAAAGAATGAGAGGAAGAATATAGAATAGATGAAATAAAACACGAACATACAAAAGATTATCCCAAAACCTGGTGAAATCAGTACAAAAGCTTCGAGCATAATAAAGATACAAATAAGGGACTAAATGCATATACAGATACAACCATCTCTGAATATAACATAGAGACGAGTCTAGTAGATAAAAGGGAGGAAAGTAATACCTTGAATGTTAGGAGCTCACTCTACGTCTTTGAAAAATAGCTGCTCTACATGATGTATATAACAATGGCAATAAACTGTACTCTGATCAGTAGGATACAAAAGTGTAGTACGAGTACCAAACACATGGTACTCAATAGGTAACTACCAACTAAACTCTAATAAAAATGCATATACATAGAATGGAAACTACACCCAAATGTCCAATAACCACATAAGAAGCCAATGAGATAATAAGGATAAACTACCCTATTCATGTCGAAGAAACTTACATAACAAGGCTAAGGAAGTACTAAGGCTAAAATATCCTATTTGAGCCATACTCAGGAATCTCAACAATATACCATATATCATTGTCCACTATGCAAAATAAGGGTGAATTGAAGATATAGATGAGTATACAAGGCTACGAAATGAATATATGATTTGAATAAATGAAAGGAAGGGTTATACGGTAACACCATAATTATGTATATATATATATGAACAAAGCCAACTTGAGGTACATTATAAATCATCAATCTAGCATTTTTGTAACCTCATAATCACAGTAGGAACCAGTGCTAGTATACTCGAGGTTTCTTAATTCATACGTCTAATCTAGGGTTAATTATGCATAATAATGAAATCATAAAGTAGAAGAGCCATAATTATACCTCAAATCTCGATACTAAATCATTAATCAATATATCACAAACTATCTTTAACAATGATCATAACCATAATAATACAATTGCAATAACAACATGAGTAACTGGCTAGTCAAGACAAACAATACCTAACCAAGCCTATCACGAACCCACACTACCATAAGCTCAGAAGGTTCAATAAACATACAATACACCTATCACGACCCGAGACTACCCCTAGCCATGTTTCCCTATCCATAACATGGTGCTTGGAACAAAAAGTAATCCCAAGATAACCCATGCACTGGCATACTACTTGAGCAATTGATTTAAATTCTATAAAAACTAAATTTATTGAGCAAAAATTGTATCATGCGATAGTATGAATAAATGTAATACTAATAAAGTTTACATCATGATAGAATTAAAGAAAGAAACTTGAAATTACCAATAATGACTATAACTATCTATGAAGCCTCTACTATACTGACTATAGATAGATGAGACATGCCTCCAACTAACACTAATCAATACATATAGATAATCAGAATACAACATATAAACTGCAATGGACTAGAGTCCCCATAATAATGGAATTCATCACCTGCTAGCTGAATATTGAGAATTGTCTAATCCTGATGTGTGGACTACATTTGGTACCTAAATTATAAAGATGTAGCCACAAATGCATATATATAGTTAGTATATTGGAATATACTGAGTATATGGAGACATGCACTAAATTATGAAAATATTTAAAACATGCTTTTAAACTGAGGATATAAGTTATTTTCTAAACCATACATTTAAAACATGACTATACATGAAAACTGGAAGTCATAGTGAGATTTATAAATCATGAAGTGAAAATAATTTTGTAAATTGGGAAGCTGTAAAACATGAATATTGTTTGTAAATCTCATGTAAAGATGAACAAGTTGTAAAACTGAATAGAAGATCATGTATGGATACTTAGCATAAAAATATGAATAAGTAAAATTGAGAATGCAAGACCAAGCACAAACATATACTGACATAATCTGAATAACTGAATGACTGATATCTAAATTACCGAATAAATGATGTCTGAATAACTGATATTTGTATACATGGCCATGCAAACCAGAACTAACATACTCTGAATACTGAACTGAGACTGTGGGAGTTGATTACAACTGACATACCCCCAATATAAGCTATTGGGGTCCAACCTATAACCCAATTAGAAGAGTGTTGGTACGTTGATATGGGTACCAACATATGACCGACGATGTGGATCCACAAGATTGATGTCCCGAAGGACGGGGGTGTCATGCCTAACTGATGGGGGACCCCTCATAATCTACATTGGTGCATATGTCTATAACTTAGGGGCTGCTACTAATGACTCATGCCAAACTGACAGAAGAGCCGCTATCCCTATGTTCACTTGGTGCTAAGTATTACTCCCAACTGAATGATACTTGTATTATTATTCATTTAAAATGATATGGTATTGTATTGATGAGTGCTCAGCATGAACATGGAAATTTGAACATAGTAATAAAATCATGGTCTGACTGACTTATTTCTTGGAAATTGAATCATGTAAAACACATAGGTATCAGGTGTTCATAACCCACCAGTACAAAATGATCATAAAAATACAATAACAATATTTAAAATAGTGGTACAAAATCATAGTTCAAGACCCAAAACATAAGACAGTTCAATAATTGAGTGAAATACATGAACTTGAACATAGGGATGAGTTAAACTTGAGAAAATAACATATTCACATGGTTTAACTTATAACTCAAAGGTTCAACATGGAATCACTTGAATAGAACATGAGTAATTGAAATTTAAAGAATGAAATAAACTAGTTTATATGGGAACACATGTTGACATGGCTTGAATTTAAATTACTATGAAATACATAGATTAAGTTCATAAGTTTCATGGATAATTTCATCAAATAGGATATTCACACTTTGAATAAAAAAGAGGGTTTTGGGGATCAATGGGTGAAAGGAACCCATTGATGAATACCCTACATACCTCAATTATATGACTTCTTAAATAAAGCCTAAAATTGGAACTTGAATTCTTGAGGGAAGAAACTTGAACTTTGTTCTTTGAAAGAGGGGAAGGGTTTACTTGAGTTAATCTCATGAAAAGTGGGAAAAATAACTAAAATGCCCCTTGGGCTGTTACTTATGGTTGCAGGAAACATATACTCCGCGTCGCGGAGGATAACGCGGGTCCTGAGGTCCGCATCGTGGATCTATCTTAGACCCTTACTAGTTCTCAAAATATGGTCATAACTTTTCGCTCAGGTATCGGATTAAGGCAAAATTGGTATCGTTGAAAAGCTAATTAAATTATCTATAATTTGGTAGGTCTTGAGCTGCAAAATTTCAAATTTGTCAAAAGTTATACATGCTCAAAATTAATTCTTGTAGAATCGAATATCAAAGTTTGACCAAATCAAAGGCTCTTAGCTCAACTTTGCTCTAAGTGAGTCCTATGAACATTTTTTGCCTCATAAGCACTCTTCACACTAGGATAATGATCATAAAATATATATTCAAATATAAATCATGGGATTTGAGTTTATACATATAGGAACGACGGTTCAAAGTCTAGTCTAGAAATGCAGGGTGTTACAACACCGTAAGTTATACTCATCACCCATACCTATGCAACCCTCATAAGGCTGATAGATATCATTGCATACTGGTGATAGGGGATGCATATGCAAGAATAAATGACAAATATAATCCATAATACTAACCATTATATCATCATCAATATCATAATCATCCTTCGGACTCAAACCAGTAGATATATAATCAAACTCATAACCATCCACCAGACTCAAACTGGTAAACATATAATCAATATCTGGACTTGGATCGATAAATATATAATTGATATCCAAACTCAATCGATAAACATATATTCAATATCATCAACATCATCAATCATTGGGATTTACCCAAAATTCATATCATCATACCATTATCCTCCTCCGTTCCATACCCGAGAGATGTGTATCTAGATATATAATAGGTGCACAAACTTAAGTCATGGCTAAAAGAGAGTAAATCTATAAATCCATTGCTCTATGTAAACTTCGGAACTAAATCGTTATAAAATCATAGAAAAGGTCAGAATCTCCCAAGACCAAAGTAAATAATAGTAATGAAATAATAGATCAAAATCTATATAGGGAAAATCTTTAAAACACCATTTCTCAATCTTTATGCACATAAGTCATCCATTTAGATAGCACGATTCCCATTATGAAGAAATCCATTTTTAAAATGAAAAGTGGGACTTAATCCTCTTTTTAGTAAAACGATTTATAAAATTATATTTTAGTTGGAATCATACCATTTACCACACTTAGTAATAATGAATGTAGTGAATCTCTATAGGCCATCTCCGGTATTCAAACAATGAAATCATAAGCCTCAAAATGATCATAAACTACGACCCTTTTCTATACAAGGATGGAATACTTCATAGAATATAACCAATCAAAATCATGAACATGTCCTTGGGCCCAAAATAAATTCAGAAATAGCTACAATATCATGATTATAGACTTAGGCCCAAATGTATATCCGACATAATCATAACATCATAACCTGGTGAAAACCATCACAATCCACCAAGTAATATACAAAGCATTTCTAAAGATTCATTAGTCTCGACTATAACTAATTTGTTAACAACATAGGATGATAGAATACTAAAAGCATAGTAAGTATTTCACCTTATGAGGCAAATCACCCATCTAATCCTCAAACTTCAATAATCAAGACTAAGTCATGATGTTATACCCATAATCAATCTTAACATTCTTATATACATACAGTATATAAAACACATTATCTTGTGAAGTAAAGGATATAGAAGCCTACTTTGAAGCCGAAACGCAAATCCTTGAATCGTCCACAAAACATCTAGCTTTACTCCACGATCTCAAAATATTGCTATGCTATCAAAATCATAATCTCTGCATTGTTAAGAGAGAAAAAAGACCTATATTGCCATGTAATAGGTTGGGTCAAATTGCAGGTCAAAAATGAGCTTACGCAGTCCACTAACGAAATGCAAAATTAAAACCATCACGAGGTCCCTCAAAAGATATGGAATGTGTGCTTAAAATTTAAGCACAAAAAACACTAATTGTAATACCCCAGAAAATTTTTCATTGAAATTTTGTGCGTAAACGTGTTGGGTTCTATCTTCTAGAATGAATTATAAATTTTCCGTGCGGAATGTCTTAGATTATGACCCACCATTGTGCAGAGTATAGAATAAGATTTCCAACTATATGTGGATCATCCAAAATAAACACCCGAGCGACGAGTTATGAACATTCCGATTGGACTGTGAATAGTAGTGAACAGTAAAATGTGCAGGAAAAAGTACTGAAGCCTGGCATATTTTTTCTCCAACTTCAAATAATCATAACTCCTTGTACATAATGAATTGGGTGATCTACTATATATCAACGGAAAGCTCTGCGAGTCCTCTTTCTAATGAAATTAGTTTCATTCAATTTTTCTATTGGAGCAAAAAGTTATGGTCAATTTGCTTTAGCCTACCGAAAGTAAATTTTTGGGTCAACTTCAAACGATCATAACTCCTCGTACACAATGATCTGGGTGAGATACTATAATCAACATAAATATATGAGAGTCCTCTTTCTAATTAAATTAGTTTAATCTAATTTGGATATTGGAGTAAAACGTTATGGTTGATCTACTTCAAACTATCAAAACAGTCCACCAAAGGACAGATTCGAGAATTATTTGATTTTTAGGGTCGTTTTGGTCACTACCCCTCACCCAAAATCCATCCAAACCCTATATTAAATCCTATTAGAAGCATTATGTGTTATATTTCATCAAATTTGCTCAAAAAGAAAACCCTAAGCTCCTACATCCAACTTGAAGAACCTCCAAAGTTCACTTTTAATTCTGCAAATTTATTCAAGCTTCCAAGTTCCTAGTTCAAGAACTCCAAGAACCATCATTCAAAGACACGATTAACATCTCAAAAATGAGTAACGATGTAATGTTCATCATTCAAGGTATGTGGGGTTTTTCAACAAGAACTCTCTTTTGTTCTTGTGCCCAAAACTAATTTTCTTTACAAAGGCATAATTTTTTATTTGATTTTTACGAATTTGAAGCATAAACCCATATATTATGATGATTATTATGAAATCTTGATGTTTATGATTTTGAAAGATGAATTTACATGTGTGGAGATATAAAGCATGAATCTTGAACGATATGTATCATGATTTTGATATTTGGGTCATGAATCACTATTGGAAATTATGTTTTTCTATGAAAGTGTATGTTATAAGCACGTTGATGTTGAATATTTGAGATATTTTGAATGATTTGACCTTTTGGTCTTGATGAATTTTTTGAACTCGAGTGTCAAGGAAATCCACAACATGGTTGATTTTGATAGATGGGAAGCATAATGGCTCCCGATGTATATTTATATATTACTGAGTTTGTTGTGGATTGTCTTTGAAATGATCTGAGCTAAGTCCGGGAGAAATCTTTAGAACCGAGTGGTAGGTATAAAGCGACCTTAATTTCCTAGAACTACGTTCCCCCGTAGGAGTAGGCCTGAGGCTGATTTATATAGTGATCACTAGTTTGTGTGGATTTGATATCGATAGTCCTACTCCGATGGTAAGGATAGGATGGCTCTCCCCAACGTGGGTTGTACGTTGGACTCCATGTAGCTCACATGGTTTATGTTGGTTATAGAATCTCCTAGTATGTGTGTGTTTCCTTGTGTCTATGGTGAATAGTGAAGTGATTTGAAAGTGGAATTGTGAAAGTTATTCTTTCGAAAGATTTAAATGATATTGACATTATGAGAATTGATATTCTTGATGAACTGAAAGTGATTGACAAATTATATGATGACTCACATGTGTTATTGTACATATTTCATCCTCTCATGATTATGATGATTTTCTTCTGGCTATGTGAGTCTTTCATACATCCTGCATATTTCTTATAAATATTTATGATGATGATGTTTATACAACTGCATACACCCCCATATATTCGGTTCCTTTCCATGGTACTGACCCAAATCTTCGGATGTGGGCTGTATTTTCTCAGAATGTAGGTTCAGGTGCTCAGTTCCAGGTTCGACAGCGATTCTTCGGGCACGCTATTCTATATCCTTTGTTGTGGTGAGTCCTTATGTTCCGAGGACGTGATGTCTAATGTTGGTTTCACGAAATAGTTTACATTTGATAACTGAGTATGAGTCAGTTAGGGCATGTCTCAATGGCTCGCTGGTTTTATTGATTTTCTTAGAGGCTTGTCAGACTAGTATAGATGTTGGGAGTTGACTAACAAGTCATATTTTGTTATCTTTATGAAATTCTTTTATTCTTGGATGATGATTACTCTGTTGATATTTGAGGGTTATTTATGGAAACCCCATTGATTTGTGTTGAACTGAATGAAAATGGCTTAAAAGGTTAGCTTGGGGATACTCGTAGCCTCAAGCACCGTGTGACGCTCCGGGACCCATTTTTCGGGGCATTACACTAATCAGGTATCAACTAAATCCTTAAAGCTTAGAAATTCAAAATCATAATTTCTAAGAATTTATCAAGAAATTGAAAGAATCTTACCATAAATTTGAAGGAAACCCATGGAATAATGGATAACCAAGCTCCCCAAATCATCTAAAAGATTCAATCCCACTTTATCTCACACTTTAGGGTTTTAACTCTCAAAAGAATGGATAAAGAATGAGTAAAATTAAGCAAAAGGGGTTTTTTATACCTAGACCAGGCATTCGAATTTTGCTATCGTGACCCATAGATTGTGATCAGAATATATTAGCCTGCAAATGCAAACCGTAATTGCGACCTGGGTATCGCGATCACAATATTAGCGTAGAAAGGGTATCACAATTGAGACTCCTTAGCTCACGTTTATGATGGCACCAAATTTTTTGATGCACCAGTTTTTCTATGTCCAAAATGGACTTCGACCTAGAGTTAGAAATTCATTCGAAACCCTGTAAGCGCAAACAAACTATGAAACTATACCAAATTTGACATTATAGACTTGATGAAACCATCAAAAAATTCATACGAGGTCATTTTGACTAAATGTGGTGCCTAAACATATAATTCCATTATTTACAAAATTAGCCCTATAGCCCAAAATGTGTCTAGAAGCCTCAAGACTGAACCAAAGGTCCCCCAACCTAAAATTGATGCTCTAGAGCTAATAACACTATCAGAATTCTAATTCAAAGTCATGTACTAGGATTTTTAGTTCGATACCAAATCTTAAACATCGAAAGCTCTAAAATACGGAAATGAGCCTAAAATCCAAATGAAATGTTCGATCATCAAACCAATAGTTTTGGTAAGTCATAAATGACTTGTCGCAACTGTGGGCAAAGGCTTTAAATACCGAAATTATAATCAAATCAAGGAAATAACCTGGAGGATCATTTTATATCACCTGTAGGATAGAGGAGGACCAGGTCAGTATAGCACATATCCCTATACTAAACACAATGTCAGGTCTACTAGCATTAAGATATAATAATGAACCAATGATTCCTATATACATAGCTTTATTTACAAAGGAACTAGGGTCATCCAAGTCTAGTTTTGAAGAAGTGCCAATATGAGAATCAATAGATTTTGCATCCTTCATATGGAACCGTTTCAACAACTCATGAATATACTTTTATTGGAAAATAGTAGTGCCAATTACACTTTATTTTATCTGTAACCCATAGAAGAAGTTGAGCTCTCTCATCATACTCATCTCAAATTCATTGCTCGTCAATTTGGAAAACTCATCACATAGGGCACTGATTGTGGCTCAAAACTATGATTTCATCAACATAAACTTGAACAATGAATAGATTTCCTCCTTGCCTTCAAAAAAAGTGAGTTGTTAATATTTACTCTTTTGAAACCATTATCCAATAAAAATTTTGACAGCCTTTCATACCAAGCCCTAGGGGCTTGCTTCAATCCATAAAGGGTCTTGTCCAACATGAACACATGGTTTGGAATGTCAACATCTTCAAATCCTGGAGGTTGCTTCACATACACTTCATCTTTTGAAATTCCATTTCAAAAGACCCTTTTCATATTAATTTAAAATACTTTGAACTCCATATAGGAAGTAAAAACAATGAAATTTGAATAGCTTCCATTCTAACCATAGAAGAAAATATTTCATCATAGTTTATTCCTTTCTACTGATCATAACCTTGCACCACTAGCATTTCCTTATTCATGATTGTGTTACTATGCTTATAATCTTAGTTTTAATACACCCAGGTGGTCCATATGACAGTTTCGTCTACAAGACTAGGGATCAAGTGTCACACCTTACTTCTTTCAAACAGATTCAGCTCTTCCTACATGGAATTTATCCAATCAGCATCCTTTGAGGCCTTCTTTACATTCTTGGACTCAACTTGAGACAAAAATACGGAGAAAGAATAGAATTTTATAGCTCAATTCCTATTTTGCATTCTTGAATCTATAGAAGTGAGTAGATTATCAAGTTGAAATATGGATTGATGCTTCTAGTTGGGTCTATGAGGGGTAGGCTGATTTAATCTGAGACCAGCTCCCATAGAAGTGTTACCCTCAGGGGACTGGTGGCTCACTGAACTGGATTGAGGATTAGGATTTCATAAGAGGATTAAGATGAGACAAGTTCCTGATAATCTAAGGAATCATCTTCATCTTCATGGGTTAAACATGGTTCTTGGGAGTCTGCACCATCCTTAGTTCCTTTTTCTGACTTATTATCATTATCATTTGACTTATCTAGATCATTCAGAATCTTTTCAAGATCTGTTTCATCATGATAATGACCTCGACTAGACCTTTTAACTTAATCAAACACAATATGTACACTCTTCTCTACACATTGAGTTTTCTTATTGTAAATTCAGTAGGATTTATTGTTTGAGGAATACCTAATAAAGACTCATCCATCACTTCTTGGGTTGAATTTACTAAGATCATTCTTACCATTATTAAGCAGAAAATATTTAAAGACAAAAGGTTTGAAGTAACTCAACTTGGATTTCTTTTTCGTCATGAGCTTATATGGATTCTTATCAAGAATGGACCTAATAAGACATCTATTGATCACATCACAGGCTATATTAACTGCTTTTGACCAGAAGTTTTGTGTTAGTCCTGCATCAATCAGTATAGTCCTAGCAATATCTACCAAGGTTTTATTTTTCCTCTCCACAATACTATTTTAGCGAGGTTTTCTAGGAGTTGAAAAGTTGTGATTCATCATATGATCATTACAAAATTAACTGGACTTTGCATTTTCAAATTTTGTTCCATGATCTGACCTAATCCTAGCAATCTTTTCATTGTATTTCACTTGTACCTAATTTGCAAAATCTTTAAACACTGGGGAGGTTTCCTTCTTAGATCTCAAAAACATTTTTCAGATGAACCTTGAATTATCATCAACTAAAACAAGAATATACTTCTTTCCCCCTTTACTTGTAACCTTGACAGGTCCACACAAGTCCATGTAAAGAAGTTATCGGGGTCTAGAAGTACTCACTTATTTCTTTGACTTGAAGCAGGACCTGGTGTGTTTTTCCTTCACACAAGCATCACACACTTTATAACAGAAAAAATTCAATTTTGGCATTCTTCAAACTAAGTCCTTACTAACAAACTTGTTTAGAAGAAAGCAGCTCACATGACCTAACCTTTTGTGCCATAATTCACCGACATCTTATTGAACACTGAGACATGTAAGTTTTTTGGAGTTGCAGGATCCTAAATCAACAAAATACATGTTCTTGTTCCTACATGCAGTGAGCATAATTTGACCATTTTTTAGATAGGTAACTATGCACTTATCTGACATAAACTTGACTTCATTTCCCTTATCACAGATTTATGACATACCCAACAAACTGAATTTGAGTCCATCCACATAGTGCATATCATCAATATCTTGATTCAAACATTTACCAACTATACCAACCCTATAATATAACCCTTTGTCATCACCAAAGGAGATACTGCCTCTTCATGGGCCTTGAGCGAAAGGAAATCTTTAACTCTATCGGTCATATGCTTAGAACCACCATTATCCATGTACCACTGATAGTTGTTTCCTCTTTCTCTACCCTGCAAACATAATCATTTATTAGCCTTGGGAACTTATTGAAATCTGAGTTCCTAATAGGATGACAAGGGAAAGATTAAATTCTTCTTGGTCCAAGCAGCGCACCACTACTTTTCTTTGATTCATAAGATCTTCTCAACTTTTTAACCAAAACTAATCTTGAAGAGAAGGTGTCTTTGACATGATTATTTCTTTCACAATGCATGCACATGAGATTGTTCTTCAAAAAAACATAGTTGCTACAACATACACTTGAACTTTAGAAGCCATGACGAACTCTATTGTTTGATCCTTAATTTGTAAGACTTGTCAGAACTTGAGAGGAAGTGGTCTATTTAAGAGCCCTTTCAAGTTTAGCTTTGTTCAAATCAGGTCTCTCTTGAGCTTAGAGTTCCTTTCCAAGGAAGCAGTTAGCTCTAGATTGGCTTTTGTTTGCTTTTCTTCCAACTCAAACTGAATTTTGCTACCTTTACCCTGTACTTCATGACTAGACTTAGCTATTTGATTAAGTTTTTAATTCAATAATTTATTTTAAAAAGAGATATTGGTATCTTTCTTGCAATTTAGACAACTGTTCAATTGACTCAACATTTTCTATTGTTCAATTGACTCAAAATTTTCTACTTCAAATTCATTAAAGGTTTTGTTCAATAAATCCTTTTGAGTAAGATCAAGAACATAATCTATCAAGACAGTGGCAAGGGACCTTAGCTCCTTAAGTAAATAATCTTTAAGATTTTCTTTTATGTCCAGAAGAGTTACTTTGTCATCTTCTTCATCATTGCCTCCAAGTCAAAGAGTGAATCATAAATCTAAACATCATCTTCAACAACTATCATTGAGACATCATCTTACTTTTTTTATTTATCTAACTCACTGAAGATATTTCCCCAAGTTGCAAGAGCTTGCTACATTACTCTTTCATCAACAGCTCTTCTATTATATCCATTAGGGACTCGATCCTTCTTCTTCTCTCTATCTCTAACATTCTTGACATACTCCTTGTACTCAATCTTATGAAGGGGACAATATTTGATAAAGTGACCATGTTTGCCACACTTGTGATGTGTCATTGCCTTTATTGTCCATGTTGTGCCTGTTTGAGTGTCCTCTTCTTGGTATCCCACCATTCCTCCTTATAATCATGAGAAATCTTTTGGTGATATAAGTTGTTTATTTTATTCACTATATTTTTTTTATGTAGACTTGAGCACCAAGTTCTTTTCTTTCTTCTGCTCACCCTTTGCTTTATCTTGTTGTTTCTTGAGTTCTTAAGTCTATAGGTTTCCTATCAACTTATTCATTATTAGGGTCTTTTAGTCCTTAGATTCAGATATGGCATTAACCTTGCTTTTCCATGATTTGGGCAAATTACTAAGGATTTTATTAACCTATTTGGTAGGTTTGATTACCTCACCAAGGCAACGGAGTTCATTGGTAATAACAGTGAACTTGGTATGCATTTCTTGGATAGTTTTACCTTTCTTCATGATGAAAGATTCAAATTATGTGATCACCATATCTATCTTTGACTCTTTAACTCGACTCGTTCCCTCAAGATCAGTTTGCAGACATTTTTATATTCCTTAGTTGTTTCACAAGTTGAGATCTTGTTGTATTCATCAGGACCAATTCCATACACAAG
Source organism: Capsicum baccatum var. pendulum (assembly GCA_030864225.1). Lineage (NCBI taxonomy): Eukaryota > Viridiplantae > Streptophyta > Magnoliopsida > Solanales > Solanaceae > Capsicum > Capsicum baccatum. The sequence goes on along the minus strand of CM061555.1, from coordinate 193,882,455 downwards.
AGCTTTTTGGCTTTGAAATTTTTCTCTATCTTTATCCTATCAGCCTCATCATATTCCTTCTTTTTTTGGGAACATTTGAAGTAACATCACCCACTTTCACATGCTTAGTGGGAACAAAAGGCTCATCAATAATTATATCCCATAGTTCATAATCTTCAGCCATAGCGAAGTCGTGCATATGAGTTCTTCAGCCCCCATATTATTGTCCATTAAATCTTGATGGCCTAGTGGTTGATTGAACCTCTTTGAGAGTTGGCGGTGCTGCCATTTAAATGATCCTTCCTAGGTATTGACCTTTTAGGAAGAACCTGCTCTGATACCAAATGAAGAAATATACAAATTGACTACTAACTTAGAAAACTGGTCCCAACTATCATGCTTAGTGATGAACAAGACTAAAAGTAAAATAAACATAAAGAACAATACACACAAACACAATCTTTTACATGGAAACCTCCATGCTCAATGGAGTAAAACTACGATCTACCTCGTAGGATATTCAACCACTTTACTATGTTCAAGCAACCTTGAATACAGACTTCATGGTTCAAGAATTAACCTCTTAAGCCTACTTCAACTTGTAATAACTCTATTATAAAAAACTCCAACAACATAACTCTATTGCACAAACTGGCATAGCTAACTCTAACTGAATCAGTACCAAGCTAACTCTATCTTCTATGTCAAGTAACTCTAAATGAAACTTTCAACAACAAGAACACACTGAGAAAATGCCTGCTATTAATGGATAGGAGAAGTAGGCACAACGTTTACAGAACATAAAATAAAGGCTCAAATACAACAAGCACTTGAGACACAAACAATGATTGAGCAGGTCCCTGTTGCAAGTAAGGCTTTGAATGATGAAATACTTTAAGAGAAGTTTGATGTTGTTAACATATTGAAGATTGGTTTCCTTGTTGTAGCATATTTCACATAGATGAAATAATAAAACCTAGGACGTCTCTTATTAGTTAGGGTAAAAATGTTTTGCAGCCTTGCCACCAACTTTCTTCCAAAATGGTACTTTTCCAGTAGTAATGTTGATTGAGTGAAAGGGACGTGAATACAATAAACCTGGTCCCTGAGCAGCTGCAGTTTTGTCATCAAAGGACTTTTATGAACCAAGTACCAAATTAATATTTTGTCAATTATCAAAACTAAGGGCTTAATAGTACTTTAACTGAGTCCGTGGAGAATCAAATAGTTACTTTTTCAATTATGATTATTAAATATTTTCAAGTATTAACCATGCTCAACTTATACTACTATGTTTTAGATTACATATATAGATTAACATTTCAATTTTGTTTTCACTGACCACAGAACACCTCAATTTTCATTATAACCATCTAGATAGACACTTTAAGTTGGCACAGGTACATCTCGTGAATATCTTAATTTTGAAAATACACATCTAGATACTTTTAAGGGGTTGAATTCTAGATGTGCGTTCTCAAATTCTATTGTTTAAGAGATAAATTAAAATCAAGTTAAGATATCTAGATGTGTATTTTTATAATTGAAATGTTTAGTTATGACCTAGTTAAAGTGTCCATTTATTTATTATGCTATTTTTAAATATTTAAAATTCATCTCAAAATAATAAAGAATTTTATATGTTCAAATTCATACTAAAAAAATAAGTATTTTGATTGTTATTCTGAATTATTTCATATGAGTATGGTCGTGGTAGTACTAATTTCCTTTCGAATCAAGCATGTTGCCTTTGTTGTGTTTCAAAAGAAGTTATTCCATGTATAAAGAGGAATATGCTATATCATTCAAGGTTTTTTTTTCTTTTTACTATTATTCTATTCTTAAGGAATTGTACAAATTGGGTGCAAGACAAATTGCATTTCTGGGAGTTCCACCATTAGGATGTTTGCCAGCGTGGAGAAAATCAGGTGGAGGTCCAGCTAGAATGCGTGTTGCTAAATATAATGAAGCGGCGTAATTGGCCAACACCAAAATCTTATATGCCATTAATTTATTAGAACAAAAGTTTCCTCATCAATACAAGTTCATGTTCAGCGATATCTTTTATTCTCTACTTAATTGCATAGCCAACCCTCAAAATATAATACATAATATTAATTTATATCTGTAGAGTTCACATTTCTTTTGTTATTTTATCAACTCACTTTTATATATATATATATATTTGATTGATGATAGAATTTGAAGAAGTAGAGAGAGGGTGTTGTGGCTCAGAAAATATTGAGGTTGCTGCACTATGCAATAAATTTAGTGAAATATGTGAAGATGACACAAAATATTTATTTTTGGATAGTTTTCATCTTACTGAGAAAGGCTATCGAATTCTTGTTGATCATATAATCAAAAAATATACCAACAATTTCTTGTAAAAATGAAATTGATCAAGTTAATAAACTTTTAGGTCAAAGGTTAAACCCAATTGCTTTTAGTTTGTCCACCATATATTTCATTTAAATATCTTAATTCCATTGATAAAGCTATGATTTAGTTTCATAACATGTGATTGTACACAGTAGCGAAGACAAAATTTTTATCAAGGAGGTTCAAACAAAATAAGTAAACATGCTACTAGTATCCACAAATAAGCAGATTGGGTCAAAGAAGATGAAATATATAAAATTTAATTTTACCAATGGCTAGTTATAAGTCTTCAACTTTACTAATTTATAGCCAGACATTTACGAGTATACATGTATATCACATTGTGCTATCCTGGATTAATGAGAAACAAAACATTACCTTCCATAATTCTTTATGATTACAAAATAGGTAGTCCAAGTGTCCAACTCAGAAGGAGAGAATATTTCTAGAGCTTAAATGTCAAAAACCTGGAAGTTACAGAGCCTAAAAGTTATTTCACTGGCATAAGATAAGTGATTATATGAAGATGTATCAAGTAACTAATGAATTCAATAAATGAAAGTCAGACCAAACCATCAGCTAATACAATCATTTAATGTATCTAATTAGATAAAATTTTATTATGGCAACAAACCTAATTAAAGGCAGATTCAAATGCTTCCATCTGCCACCCAATTTCAGTCCTCACAGTACCATCAACCACCAAAGTAACATATTTTTCCAAGTTACTAAGATCCACCCGCAACTTTCAAAACAATGGCTACAAAATGATACAAAAAATCAATAATAACATAAATCATTATATTTTAGTCACTATTATAAAATATAGTAACAATTTCACTACTTTACAAGGGGATTCATAAATTAAAAAAAATCAAACCCGTAAAGAAGCCTATCAAAACATAGTTTTACTATTAAAAATGCAACTACATACATTATTACAATTGTACTCTATGAGGTTTCATATATTGAAATATCTTAATAATATAATAATAAAAATATTATCAATTACATACTTTTATAAATAAGGCACCAAACAATCACTAAAAAAATCATCACTCATTCGGCTTCGCAAGTTATTTTTGATAATTTTTATTGTCAAAAAAGTTCTTTCAACAAATTCGGTGGCAACTGGTAGAAGTAGAGCACATTTCACTAAGTGGAATACTAGAGGATAATTTGAATATTTCTTTGTCTTCACTAATATTTTTTGAAAAGATCACATAGCCCATTGAGATCGGAGAACCTTTTAGCAATAATGTAACCTGCAAATTTATTTTCAAGATTACCCATATTAAATTCATCAAAGTCATTTGTATATAACTCAACCATTCTCATTATTCTTTTATTGTCAAAACTTAAAAATGAGTTAATTGAATTCAAACAAGCAGTTCCATAGAGCAAATCAATCGTTACCTCATCAAGACGATCATTGAGTTCTTGAAGTTTTCAATCAATAATATTTTAAAATACTTCGATACGATAGTGATGTAAGATTGTATAGCTAGCAAGTTTACATTGGTATCTAAGGAACCAACATATAATTCTTCAAAGTTAGGTATCGAAATATCACGTTTGATACAAAATATAGACGCCTTATCAATAACAGAATCTCATTCATTATCCTTTAAAACTTACAACCTTATTTTTACTACTTCAACAAGTAGCATGGCATTTGCTATATCTTTCTTCTTTTTTATAAGCATTTATCAAGGTCATTTGTGATAGCGAAAATATTTATCATTAAATGCAACATGAAAGTAACCTCAAATGTTAGACAAGCTTCAAGATGAGATATTCCATGTATCAAGAACAAGTGATTCAAGAAGATCAAGAATAGAATCAAACATCAAAATAAAATTGCTAAATGATTTATAATGGGATCCCCAACTTGTATCACAAGCTCATGAAAGATCAAGTTGTTGATTCAAGTCTCTGCTGATAGTAACTTCACTCATATCTAATGTCTCTTGAATTTTTTCTTTTTAAGAATCTCAAAGTTCATTCATACGCTTAAAACAAGATCCTAACACATTTAAAATATTTGAGACCAACACTATAAGCTTTTCTACTTCAATACACTCTTTTGAGACTCCAACAAGAGTTAATTAAAGTTGATAAGAAAATAATAGAAAGAATAAGTTGATTTGCATTCCTTTCTAACATTTTAAGACCATTGATCTAATCTTGCATATTACTTGACCCATCATAACATTGTTCACGCACCGCTGATAGACTCAAGAAATATTGAGCAAGTAAATTAACAACTGCCTCCTTTAAAGATAAAGCACTATTATCTTGAACATGAAAAATGCCAATAAGTTTCTCCATTATAAATTCCATTCTATCAATATATCAAAATACAATAATCATTTTCTCTTTGCAGAACACATCAAAAGATTTATCAACTAGTAAAGCAAAGTAGTCACCATTTAATTTCTCAAGAATAGTTTAGTTGTCTCTAGTTTACATGCAGTCACAATATCTTTCTGATCATTGAAGAAGTGACTTGATCATTTAGATAAACATATTCTAGCACATAGTCATGAATTTTATCACACTTTTTTGCATATCATGAGAATATTTGAAGAAAGTTACCCCTGCAATGTGATGATTTAGATTCATCATGACCTCAAAATGCAAATTTCTGAGTTATGAGAAGTCTTACTATATCAACCAACGTAATTAAGTGAATCAGATATCCCTTCTTAATTTAATCCAATTGCCTATCAAATTTAAATTGAATATATTGTCATTGTTGTAATAAATCTTGACATTTCTTATATGATTGATTGTGTATGCTATTTGGTAGACCAAGATGTTTTCCAAGACTCTTCTTTTTATGACAACTTCTAAATTCTATAGTTGAAAATGCTTCACCTCCATCTTGATGAATGTTATTATCTTTAAAAAGATAATAATACAAACAATAGATTGCATCTTTACTAACACTATACTCCAACCAATCATGATATACATCGTCAAACTATTCATGATTGAAATGATGCATTGATCCAGCAATAACTATTAGAGGATATTCATGAAGCTTCAAATGAGGTTGACAAGGATCATTTATGAGATATGTTCTTCTAATTGGATCACGATGTTTCGAAGGATACTTCAGTATTGGGATTCTTTCTCCAGGATCAAACTTTAAAGAACTCAAATCAAATTCTTGAGAAGGAGGTACTAGTATTTAAAAATGGTTGACATTTCTTCTTAGTGAGATTGATTATGATTATTAGAGACTAAATTAGATTTTAGTATTATGGAGACTAAATTTGATTTTGACATTGTGGTACAATATTTCTCCACTGAATGTTGAGACATGTCATAAAGTAAGAACTTAGTTAAAACTTATAAAAATCAAATAATAACGTATTTTCTTATTTAACTCTAAAAATTTAAAATAGGCTGACTATTGAACAAGTAGTCAAGTAGGCACATTATCAATAAAGAAGATAGTGGAACACCAAACCTTAAAACTAACAAGCACTAGACATAGAAAGTAGACATGTCATTTATTTTGGTTGGTTGCATTTTTAGTTTGGTTCAAATTGATGCACAAGTCACAACATAACTAGTAGAAATTAAAAATTCAATGAAACAATGAAACTGTTATTTTCCTCAACTAATGTTTCTAAGTTCTAAAATGGTGGCAGTGGCACTTAAAAGAAATAAAACCTAAAATTAGCCATCTTTTACACCATAAGTCATACAATAAAAAAGAAATTTTACACAAATAAAAATCAAAATTCAAGTAGTACATATATAGAAATAGAATTTTGAAAAGAATAAAATCATAAACGAAGGAATCGAAAACATACCAAGGAATTCATAACAGAGATAGAAAAGATCGGAGCCAAGTGAAGGTCGGAGGGAGATGCCCGACGATGATAATCGGAAGAAGAAAGTGAGAGGCGAGCAGTGAGCTTAGCTTGCAGAGAAAGAGCGTGACTTTGTTAGAGAGAGAAATAGATATGATTTTTTATTGTTTGACATTGAATCAGGGATTTAATTTTAAATCCAATTTGTCCCTTTTTTTTAAAAAAAAAAAGACATCATTTAGGTTCCTTTTAAGGGAAAAAATGCCTAACTTTCCTTTTAACATCTAAAATGCATGAAACAAAAAAAAATTAGCACGAACGGTTTCAAACCCGAGATCGTGTGGCCCTCTGCATGAAAAGTTAAAGCCCCCTTGGCCACTGAGCCAAGTTTTTTGTTTGTGCCAAGGGGGTTCAACTTAATATATATATATATATACATATTAAAATAACTTCATCTCTCTATATATATATATTGTAATTTTTTGATGTAGAGGATTCAGATGAACCCCTGGAGTATACTTATCTCCACGCCTGATGGTATGTAGAGAACTTTCTCTATATAGACTCTCATTATTTTTCATTTATTTATTCCTCAAAGAGTATTTATGTTGAATTTTCAAATTATCAAAGAAATAATTCTTTGTCTGATAAAAATATTCCCTCCAGTTTTTTAAGTGTCTTTATAGACTTTAAAAGTAATAAAAGTAAATTTTTCGCTCTTTTCCTCTTACATAACAACGATGGAGGAGATAGTAAGCACGACTTTCTACGCAACGATTTCTTCTTGTCTTATGATTTATCAAGTTACAATCCAAAATGACATTTTTAAAAACAAGAAAATATTATTTCTTCTTTTTCTAACTAACATTCTTGTTATAAACTATGGGAATTGTCTACAGTTTAAGTTTGTTGAAAACAGGGACTAAGTTTCTGATTAGTCAATATACTTAAAATTTAGTTATAGTTAGTTATGGTAGTAAAGTTAGTTAGTCTTATCAGTTAACTAGTACTTAAGCCCTCCTATATGATTAACCGAGACTTAATAGAAACTATATATTTATTTTACAATCAATTAGAAATACAAAATATGCTTCTACATTCTTCTTCATCATCTTGCCTTATTCTCTCTTATCTTTCTTCTTCTTCTTCACATCATACAATATTCAGATTCTAGACTAAAGAATCTATAAAAAGTTTTATGGTATCAAAGCACAGAAGATACGATAAAGTTTCTATATCATTTAATTTGTAATTTTTTGTTTGTCACAATTCAATTGAAGTGATACTGCTCGATCAAATATTGATCGCATTTTCAAAAATTCTTGACAACTCTACTCAAATTTAATTAATCTTTTAAAGATATATATAGTGGAAGCTAACAACAATGGAGGTAAAACACCTGTAGATTCGACAAGTACATCCATAGCTCCAGGGCTAGCACCCAAACAGTCTTCAACTCTAATATATCACAAATATCCTCTGTTCTTGACCTCATATGATGTAAATGACATGACTATTATTTCTTTCCAGTTGAATGATAGTGAAAATTATATTTTATGGAGAAAGACTGTGAAAATATCTCTTCTAGGAAGAAGTAAATTGGGGTTTATCGATGGGTGTTTAAAAAAAATGTGCCAGTGTAATTGTGGCGTATTTCAAAAAGAGTAAATATAATAGCATTGTCGTGGCTTATGAAGTCTATATCTAGTAGTCTAATTGGGGGAGTTGTGTGTTCTTCAAATACAAGTAAGGTTTAATAAGATTTGAAATAAAGATTTCACAAAATTGATGGTTTAAGAACCTATAATCTTCACAAAGAATTGCATTTACAAATCAAGGTGTACAACTTATTTTTGTATATTATACTCTAGATTGAATGCCTTGTGGGATGAATTTGAATCGGTTGTATCCCGCCCCTCACCCCCTTCATGTGATTGTGAAAAATTTAAAGATTTTTTAGTATGTTTGCAAAGACAAAAGTTATATCAGCTTTTAATGAGACTACATGACACTTATGCTCAAGCTAAAAGACAAATATTACTTATGTACCTTATGCCAATAGTAAATCAAGCCTATTTCCATGTTTGTTAATGATGAGAGTTAGAAATTAGTTAGTGAATCTTTCAGCTCTGCTGAGTTGTTGGGAATGGCTCCCAGTGTATCAAGTGCAGTGGCAATGTACTCAAGAAATATAGTTCAAAAAGAGAAATGGTCATATAATCCTAACTATAAACTTAATACTACATGTGATAACTGTAAGTTGAAAGTACACTGACAAAGAGATTGTTAAAGGCTAGTGGTCTATCCACGTGCAGGTCGTCCAAGTCGTAATGAGAATAAGGAAGTAAATAATAAGCCTATGAATAAAATAGGAATGCTGATCATAGGAACAAGCAAATAAGAATCAGTTCAGCTGGATACAATGTAGTTGTATAAGAGCGGGATACTCGGTCTTCTCAGATTGTGACAGCTGAGAACCAAGTATAAAATTATCAAGAGGATCCTAGAAATACTTGTTATCTACAAGGGAAAGTAAATCATGGTGGTGTAGAATGGAAATCAAATAGTGCAACTAATGCTTAGCTTCTGGTTCAGGTGTAATCATGTTAGCCTCTGTGATTCGCCCCAGAACAATATCAGTAAATCTTTAAATGCTGAAAAAAAAATCAACCTGTGGCATCGACCAATTCAGTGAAAATTACAGGTAACAGTGGTGCTCTAGTGATCACAGAGGGTCCACAATATTGAATCAATTAGACATAGGTGCCACTACTCATATGACTTCAGTAATTGAGATACTGAAGAAAACTTCAATTACTAGATTTATATTCCTAAAAGAGTATACTTACTGAATGGGAATATATCCTTGGTAACTCAAACTGACGCTAGCGGCGTATCAGATAAAAGCATTGTTAAAAATGTTCTTCATGTACCATAGTTTAAATTTAGTTTGTTGCTCGTGTCAAAGGCTACTAAACAACTACAATGTTATGCTACTTTTTTCTTAACTTTTGTATTTTTCATAATCTCTACAATGGGAAGGTAAAGGATATTGGTAGAGAAAAGATAGGTTTATACATATTATCAGTTAAAGACAGTGGTGGACTCAAAATTTAGGAGTCGTGGATGTCTTAGGGATGTTTGAAGACATATTGACACCCAAAGCTGAAAGTTTTCGCTTGAAAACTAAGTATCAAACTATTTTCTTGATTTTCTGAATGTTTTTTTGACTCTTATATCAATTTTTATATATTTTTTTATATAATACTACCTAGTCTGAGTCAAATTTAATGCGTGTCAAAGCACCACAAAAGTGCACCTAGGTCCGCCGCTGCTCAAAGATTATTAAGAACCACTAAGAAAGTAGAATGTCTAATAGCAAGAGCAGATAATACAAATCAAAATAAAGCTAGTATTAAACTATGGAACAAAACACTTGGCTATATGCCATCTCATACTCTAGACAAGCTATTTCTTGACAAGGAAAGTATATATAAAGACAATAATAAATGAACGTACAATATGTCCTTGTGCTAAGCGGACTAGGAATTCATTCCCTAACAGTATTTCTAGAAGCTTATATAGCTTTGAGCTAGTCCATATGGATTTGTGGGGCCCTTACAAAGTTGCTTCTTCATAAGGTTATAAATTCTTCTTGATTATTGTTGCTGATTTTTCAAATTTACCTGGATATTTTTGTCAAAATTGACGTTGATGTTTATACTATGCTTAAATATTACTTTATTTATATTTAAACTAAGTTTTATGCATGTACAAAAACAATGAGAACTGATAAGGGAATTGAGTTTAGTAACTCTTCCTTTGATGAATTATTTAATAATCTAGGTATAGTTCATCAATAATCCTATGCATATACCCCTCAACAAAATGACACAGCTTAGAGAAAATATAGACATGTTTTAGAGATAACTAGAGCAATTAAATTTCAAAGTTATATTTCCTTATAATTTTGGGGTTAGTGTGTGAAGGCCGAAGTTTACTTAATTAATCGGCGGGCTACCATCTAACATACTAGGTGGTAAATCAACTTATGAGAAACTACACCGAAGACATTCCTCTCTCTCATATGAGAGTATTAGGATGCCTCTATCATGCTAATAGTTCAAGAACAAGATAAGATAGAACTGAACAAGTTGTTCATATGGGGTATTCAGAGACCCAAAAGGGCAACTTACTTTATGATTTAACTGATAAGAAGTTCTTTGTTCATAGGGATGTGGCATTCAGGGAAGATGTATTCCCATATTAGACTACTAAGGATCAAGAGTCATATTTTGTTAAAAGATGCTTTAAGGAATATTGCACGTGATTTATTTTTTATTTTTCTCCAACTTTTTTACATATAACTCCTAGTCATAATAGGATTTTTAGTTTTGGTAGGAAACTGACTACTTATTATTTTTGGTAGCAAATATTTTTTCTTTTATGGTAAGTTTAATCTATTTCTAATTGTTATAGCACTATTTAAGGAAGAGTTGATGATCAATAATATGTAGTTTTAGCAGAAAAGAAAAATAAACTTGTCTGCATATCTTTTCTTCTAACTTATCTCTATTTTTAGTTTTTAAGAGTATTATTAAAATCAACAATTGGTATCAAGAGCCAATTTCTTAAGGAATCGATGAGTGAAGAGATGAATTCTGAAAATAGCTTTTCATAAATGGCTCCACTCACTTTTATGGTGAAAATTATCTATTAAGGGCTGTGAGAATGAAAACTTACTTGGAGGCTCATGCTCTATGGGAAGCTGTGGAAGATGATTACAAAATTAATTTGCTGTCAAATAATTCCCCCACAGCCCAAATCAAGAGTCACAAGCAAAAGAAAACCACGAAACTTAAGGCTAAGGCAACTCTGTTTGCTTCTGTTTCAACAACTATTTTTATAAGAATTATGTCTCTCACATCACCAAAAGAAATTTGGGATTATCTGAAGAAAGAATATACTAGAGATGAAAGAATCCGCGGAATGTAAGTACTAAATTTAATAAGAGAGTTTGAGTTGCAGAGAATGAAAAACTCCGACACAATCAAAGAGTACTCGGACAGATTACTTGGCATTGTTAATAAGGTAAGATTGCTAGGCACAAAATTTAAAGATTCAAGAATTGTTGAAAAAATTCTTGTTACAGTGCTCTAAAGATATGAAGTATGCATAACTACCTTGAAAAACACACAAGATCTGTTCAAGATTACTTTGGCGGAGTTGTTAAATTCTTTTCAGGCACTGGAACAAAGAAAACTTACGAGGCATGATGGTATGGTTGAAGAAGGGGTAAAAATGTAAAAATTGCCCACCTTGTGAGAACTATGAAAAAATGGGTCATCTACCATACAAATGTTGGAAAAGGCCAGATGCGAAGTGCATCAAGTGTAATCAACTTGGCCATGAAGCAGTGATTTGCAAAAGCAAATTTGAAAACCATAAAGCAGATGCACGTGTGGTCAATGAAGAAGAAAAAAACCATCTTTTTGTTGCAATATGTATCTCAAGTAATGTTTCAAAAAATTTTTGGTTGATTGATAGCGGTTGCACCAACCACATGACTTATAACAAGAGTTTCTTTAAAGAATTAAAGCCTACTGAAATATTCAAAGTTAGAATCGAAAATGGTGACCAGATTCTTGTTGAAGAAAAATGAACTGTTGTCATAAAAACAAGTTCAGGTAATAAAGCAATTTCAAATGTTCTTTATATACCTGGTATTGGTCAAAACTTATTGAGTATCTGTCAGCTGGTAGAAAGTATCCTTTGAGGATAAACATTATTTCATCAATGATGGTGCTGGAAAAGAAGTTTTAAACATGAAGATGATAGGTAAGCATTTCTTATTTGATCCAATGGAAGATGATTCCGTAGAACATGAAAAAGATCATAGGCTGAAAAAAATAATCCTCTAATTGAAAAAGTACAAGAAATATGTGAACATGCTAGGTTTAGAAGCTTTCAATGTTCCTAAAGGAATCAAAGCAATAGAAGAGTTATCTATGTTTCAAAAAAATAAAATGGGTAAATTCAAATTCAAGATGCAAAGCAAGCAGGAAGATATGCCAAAAGAATTTAATAGTCAAGGTTGCATTCAAGACAACAAGTGAATTTAGTTCACTACAAGTCGAAAGATGAATCTTCAAATTTATTTACAAGGTCACTTTTGGTTATCAAGTGTGGAGATTTCAAGACAGAAGAAGATTAAAATTTTTCCTTTCCTAAAGAAAAAAGGAGTGTTAAAAGTTGCTTTAAGGAATAATGCACGTGATTTATTTTTTATTTTTCTCTAACTTTTTTTACATATAACTCCTAGTCAAATTAGGAGTTTTAGTTTTGGTAGGAAACTGATTAGTTATTATTTTTGGTAGCAAATAGGTTTTCTTTTATAGTAAGTTTAATCTATTTTTGGTTGTTAGCACTATTTAAAGAGAGTTGAAGATCAATAATATTTAGTTTTACCAGAAAAGAAAAATAAACTTATCTACGTCTCTTCTCTTCTAAATCATCTCTATTTTCATATTTTAAGAGTATATATAAAACCAACATATTTGTTTATGTCTCTTTGTCACACCTTCACTGATGAACTTGATGTACTAGTTCACAGACCTTGTGCTAACACACATCAATAGTGATGTAGATACACCTCACTTGGAAGACAATATTCAACAGACAAATACACCAACTACACCATTTGTTTCAGGACCTACACCAATGAATGTTACTCCTACACAAGCTACACCTACACATGCTATACATGCTCAAGATTAAAGGAAATCTACAAGGAACACAGATCAACCAAGTTGGATAAAGATTTGATATCCTTAATTTGCATGATCATATGCCATATACATTGTCAAACTACATGTCTTATGACTCTATCTCTCCTAAATATTAATCTAACCTTGTTGCATTCTCTAATATTATTTAACCTTCTTGTATAGAAGATATTAAGGATCCAAGAAGGATAGAAGCTATGTAGATAGAAATCAATGCCTTGGAATCAAATAAGACATGGTTAGTGGTTTATCTACTCCTAAAAAAAATACCAATTGGTTAAAAATGGATTTACAAAGTGAAAGTATAAGGCTTTAAGGGAAATAGAAAGGTTTAGTGCTAGGCTTGTTGCAAATGGATATAGTCAGACTGAGGGTATTGACTATAAAGAAACATTCAGTCCAGTGGTTAAAAAATCTATTTTATAATCTAGTTATCCGCACCCCCCTACAAATGGTATCAGAGCCTAATAATTTAAAAAGTACAGCAGTAAGATATGAGTTAGTTAGTTATGTTAGTTATGTTATGTTAAAATTATATTTATTGAATTAATTATGAGAAGACCATTTAAAAATAGAGAAGCTTTTAGAAAAATTAAAGAATCTTTAGTTAGTAATTATTCAGAATATATAAGTCTAAATAAAACAAAAGAAAACCCACAAAGATTAGCCTACCTAATTACATTAATATCTAGTATTGAAGCAAAATTAATAATCCATTTAAAATCTAGAAGAATGAGACACATACCACCTAATTATGATAAAATTAGATTTAGATATCCGCCAAAATATTATAAATATAATTTAAATTAATAAAGAGCAAAAATACAAAGAATTAAAATAATTTATTTCTGAAAAACGTAAAGAATTAAAAATAAGAATAGAAAGACTACATTATAATATATTTGCCGGAGTTAGTAAAAACTCAATAAATACATAAAAAGATGAAATATCAAAATTAGAATCACAAATAGATAGTTTAGAATATATATACCAATATGAACTATTCACAATAAAATGAACAAAGAAGAATTTATAATAGATGAAAAAATATATGAAAATCACGAAGGATTAAAAATACAAATAGTATTTTCTAATTTAGGAAGAAGATATAAGAAAATAGGTGAACATTTATATCTAATGTTAGAAGATAAATTAGAAGATAAATTAACAGCAATGGTAAGAATAGAAAAAGAAAATGAAGAAATAGATAGAAAAAAGGAAATATAAAGAATTAAACAACAAACTACGGAAGAAATACGAAAAATAGAAGAAACTAAAAATAGTAGGATTGCTGAATTAGAAAAAGAACTACAAATGTTAAAAGATTTGTACGAGCAAAGACAAAAAGAAAAAGAAGAAAAAGATAGAGAACAAAAATTACTAAACGAGATAAATCAATTTAAGGAAAAATTAGAAATAAATAATATAGATATTGAAGAGACAGATAATTATGATTCAGAAGAAAGTGAAACATATACGAAAATATTAACTAATACAAAAAATTTAGAAATCAATGAAAAACAAGAAGTAATTAATGAGGAAAACTTAGAAAGTACCAACACAGAAATAAACACTCTTGATAAAAAAGAAGATGAAAATATAATACCTAAAACGACAAAAATAAGAAAACCTATATATTATAAGAATAAGTTTAAAAAATATAATGAATATGACAAATGGACACCAAAACAAATAGTTAATAAAAATTATAACTTTTTAGACCTAGACTGTGTATTAGATACAGAAAAAACAATGCAATTATGGATAGGATATATGACAAAACAATTATTAGATAATACTATAAACATAACAAATGCACCAGAATATGTAGAAAGAACACTAATAGGATCGGTAAAACTATGGTTTTCAAATTTAACTGAAAATAGCAAGAAATTATTAAGAGCTAATAAACCTATAGAAGGAACATCATCAACAACAACTAAACTAACACCTATAGAACTATTAAAAAATATGAAACAGCTATAAAAGATGAATTTGGTCGTATGACAACAATAGAAGAAGAACAAGATGAAGAAAAAGATACAAATAGGAATTTAATGTTAAAATTAACAATATGTAATATGTGTTATATAGACGAATATACTTGCGCATTTAAAGAATATTATTATAAATGAGCATATAGTATAGAAGAAAGTAAAGAAATAAGAAAATTATATTTTAATAAATTACCTGAACCATTTAGTTCGAAAATAATAAAAAGTTGGGAAGAAGCAAAAATAGTAGATACGTTAGGAGCAAGAATAAAATTTTTACAACAATGGTATAGAAACTTATGTGAAAAAATATAGAGAAGAATTGAAAATGGAAAAAACATTAATAAAGAATTTAGCATGTTGCAAAAATAAAATAGCACCCCAATTTGGATGTGAAGAAAGATACTATAAGAAAAGAAAAAGACACAAGAAATATAAGAAATGTAAAAAATTATAAATACAAAAAACCCTATAGAAAAAAGAAATCTATAAAAGAATGTACTTGTTATAATTGTGGAAAGTTAGGACATTTAGCTAGAGATTGTAAATTACCTAAAAATCCCCAAAAAAAAACAAATATCAGAAATAAAAATAGATAATACAGAATATATGCAGATAGATTATATAGATTACGAATTAGAAAGTGAGGATAGTATATATGAAATTTCAGAAAACGAAACAGATACTGAAATAGATAGCGAAATAGATGAATCAAATGACTGAAGAAGATATAAAAATAATAACAAAGGAAGAATATTTAAATGATGAAGGAACGGAACAAAAAATAATATCTGACAGCAACATATTTGATGAAATAAAAGGAAAAGAATTAGATTTAAGTGTAGAAAAAATATTTAAAATACCAACAATAAAAAATATTTTTACTAGGAAAAAGGATGAATATTATGTAGTATGCCAAAAAGAACATGTAATAGACTGCAGATATGCAAAAGGCAAAGCTAGTATACCACTAGTAACAAAAAGAATAATTAATAAAGAGATAAATGATATAAAAAGTAAAGGAGATCCAATAAAATATGTACACCTTGGAGGTACAGAGATATTAATAAAAACATGTTTTAGAGAAGGAATAGATACACCGATAGAATTATATCTAGCAGATGATAGAATTATAAAACCTATAGAAAAGAGCATAATAACTGCCGTAAAAGGAAATTTAATATACCAAAAATTTTAATTCATAATAAGTGCAAACTATTCAGTAGCGGTAACAGATAGGAATATAGATAAATCACTAGTATTATATTGGAAAATATCAGGAATAGAATTAACTCCAGGAAGTAAAATATTTACAGCAAGATGCAAAAATTTATATGTATTAACAACAAAACATAAAATAACAGGAAAAGATTAGATTAACAAGATACGAATAGAAAGCTCATTTGAACAAATTGTAAAAACAATAGATTATAATGATTATAGCTATAAAGACATAGATATAGAAGAAAATTTAGAAATAGTAAATGATAGAATAGGTACAACAAAAAGAATAGCTGATGAAAAACCAGAATCATCAAGCTCATCAAAAAGAACAAGTTATGAAACAAATTTGATAAATAATTTAAACCAATATTACATAACAGGAAAAATAAATGAAAAAGAATACTTAATACTCTTAAATACAGGACAAGAAGAAAATTATATAGCAAAATACCTAGTAAAAAATGAAGAAATAAAAACCGATAATGATATGTGCCCAGATCTACCAAGAAGTTTAATAAATAATAAAAATATAGCAGAAAAAGAAATAATAATAGGAGTTGGAAAAATAAAAATAGAATTTGAAGTAAAGGAAGAAATGCAAAAAGCAGATATAATAGTAGGAATAAAATGGTTAGAACAAGTAAAACCATATAATATAGAACATACACAATTAACCTTAACATATAATAAAGAGAAATTATTCTTAAAAAGAGCCTTAACATAAAATGAAAATATATGTATTAATGAAAATAGTAGTAGAAGGATATTACAGTAGATATTATATGCCTATGATAGATACAGGAGCAGAAGTTAATTTATGTAGATATAATTGCTTACCAGAAAGTAAATGGGATAAATTAAAAACACCAATAATAGTTAAAAGATTTAATAATGAAGGAAGCTTAATCACTTATAAAGCTAGGAGTGTAAAAATACAAATATGGGATAAGATATTAATAATAGAAGAAATTTATAATTATGAACTAACGTCAAAAGATATACTTTTAGGAATGCCATTTTTAGATAAATTATACCCACATATAATAACTAGAAACGACTGGTGGTTTACAACACCATGCAAACAAAAAGTAAGAGCAAAAAGAGTTAATAATAAAATAAGAAAGAAAACCGATTGGATAAGAGGAAGTGAAAAAATTACACAAAAGTTAGAAAATATGAAAAATACTGAAGATACAATAGAATTAGTAGTATTTTCGATAAATAAAACAGAAATAACTATATTTTCAATAAATAAGATAGAAATAATTAAGAAAAAATTAGAACAATTATATAGTGAAGATCCATTAAAAGGATGGAAAAAACATAAAACTACTATAAAAATTAAATTAATAAACAAAAATAGCATAATAACCCAGAAACCATTAACCTATAATTTTGACGATTTAAAAGAATTTAAAATGCATATAGATGAATTATTAGAAAAATAATATATACAAAAAAGCAATAGTAAACATAATAGTCCAGCATTTATAGTAAATAAACATAGTGAACAAAAAGTAGGATGGTTATTGATTATAGAAATTTAAATGAAAATACTATAACATATAATTATCCAATACCAAATAAGATATTAAAAATAAGGCAAATACAAGGATATAATTATTTTAGCAAATTCGATTGTAAATCAGGATTTTACCATCTAAAGTTAGAAGAAGAATCTAAAGAATTAACCGTATTTACGGTACCACAAGGATTTTATGAATGGAACGCATTATCATTTGAATATAAAAATGCACCAGGTAGATATCAACATTTTATGGATAATTATTTTAAACAAGTATCTAATTGTATAGTGTACATAGATGATATATTATTATATATAAAAACTAAAGAAGAACATTTAAAATTATTGGAACAGTTTACAGATATAATAGAAAAATTGGGAATAAGTCTAAGCGAAAAGAAAGATGAAATTATGAAAAATCAGATAGAATTTTTAGGAATACAAATAGATAAAACCGGAGTAAAAATGCAACAACATATAGTACAAAAAATAATAAATTCGAAAGAAGAATTAGATACAAAAAAGAAATTACAATCATTTTTAGGATTAGTAAACCAAGTAAGAGAATATATTCCAAAATTAGCAGAAACTTTAAAACCATTACAGAAAAAATTTAAAAAGGATATAGAATATAACTATAATGAAGAAGATAAAAAACAAGTTCAAAAAATAAAATTACTTTGTAAAGAATTACCAAAATTACAATTTTCAGATGAAAATAGAAAATTTATATATATAGTAGAAGCCGATGCTAGTGAATATAGTTATGGAGGAGTACTTAAATATCGATATAAAGCAGAAAAAATAGAACACCATTGTAGATACTACTCAGGTACGTTCAATGAGACAGAAATAAAATGGGAAATAAATAGGAAAGAATTATGTTCATTGTATAAATGTTTGTTAGCATTTGAACCATATATTGTATATAATAAATTTATTGTACGAACAGATAATACACAGGTACGCTGGTGGCTAAGAAAGAAAAATACAAAATTCAGTTACAATGAAAGAGATTTGGAGACTAGTTTTGAACATATTAAATTTCACATTTATAATTGAAGTAATTAGTACTAACAAAAATGTTATTGCAGATTACATATCAAGACAAAGCTACACAGACTGAAATTATAGAAGAAGATACTCTAGAAAAAATACTCAACACCCTAACTACGCTTTCATTGAAAGTGGACAGTATGGGTACTGAGATAGAAAAACTAAAGACTAATGAAGATAAACTGAAGTCTATAGCTATAAATCAGCTAACTCAGCAGTGTGCAGATCTATGTCCATCGGAAGACAATAAAATTCCAGAGCTAGAAGGAGACGTTGGGACACTCCATAAAACCCATAACATTTATCAATCTACTTCTGCAGGTACAAGCAAAGGAGTTAGTCGACCAAGATACCAAAACATGAACATGAATAAAATATTTGAAAAACCATTTACACCAAAAACACAAAAAGACCATTTATTCATACCCCCACAAATTACCACATACCGAGATAGCCTAAACCAAGACAAAAAAGTTTATAATTATACAGCCCAGAAATATATAGAAAACATCTATAGAGTACAAACTTTTCTAAACCATAACCCCAGAGCTACAAACATCAAAGAACCAAACACAAACTATATAACCCAAAAATTACAAGGATATAACAAGCTAATCGCATTACCCAAAACTAACCCAAGCCTAGTAAAAACTTGTTTTGACTACGGACTACTAAACACCATATACACCCAAGACGGAGAAGAATTAATAGCTATGGAAGAATTACACAAGATATTCACCACCTACAAAAAATAACAAAAGGCAATCTATTTTATATAAAATGTTATACTGCACCCGCAGAGATACTATACGATAAAACAAAACCAGTTATACAAGTTGTAAAGATAGGACTAACCAGAGATATGATCATACCAGAAGATATTACTCAGCAACCGGAGATACCCAGAATTAAGATACCCGATTTCTACGCAAATAAAAGACTTATTGGACTAGCTACGATTATCCAATAACTAGCAAATAATTATACTAATGGAAACCCAATATGGAGCTATTATTCGAGAGATCATCAAATGATTTACTCAAATTCAAAAGAGCTACGACCAGCAGATATGGAGGATGTCAGACAATGGATAATGACACTACTCAACCCAGAGAAACAATCTACCGCAAGAGCTATTAAAAAGAATTTATTTCAGATGGACTACTGACAAGATATTGTAAAATAATTGGACATAAATATCCAGATCACCAATGTTCAAGGTATAATGGAGAAGATAATATTATTCCAGAAGTACATCTAGAATAATCAAGAAGACAAAATGCCAGCTGGAAAGATAAGATAAGAAGCAATAATGAAGATATACATAGCAGATACGACAGCAACGGGAGACAAGATATCAAAATATCGGACCATATATTGTATAGATTTGTATAGATTTTTAGTATTTACGTAAGCTTGATAAGATTGTAGGTTAGCATTATTCTAAAGCATTAAATGTAGTTTGGATTTTTCTTAGCCTTTAAAGGCTATGTAGACTTTTTAGGTACTAGCCTAGGTAATAGGCTTTTTTGACTTTTTTTTTAGTAGCTTTTGTTTTTAACATTTCAAAAAACGTGTGAAGAATTGTAAAGTTTGTAAAGTTTTCATTCTATAAATAAAGAGAGCTGAAGGCATTGCAAGGCAAGCCTTCTCACGTTAAAGCAAATACTCTCTCCATTCCATAACAAATATTTTGCCCAGTTAATTAAAAAACAGACATACTTCAATGGAAAAAGCTATGAAGGAACAAACATGAGAAATATCAAAGCTACCCGAACAGGTATATTTATTTATAATTATGAATAGCTAAATTCATAGTTTCCAACAATCATGATATGATAAAATAAATTCATATTAGTTACTTTATAGTTGAATTATTCGAAGAATAATATGTTAAGAAGTTTATTAGCAAAGTGGAAACGGAGAAAAATCCCTAAGAACTATGCCATCCTAAAGGTGAAACCAATAAGGCAAGAAGCCGTGGCGGGGAGTAACCAGAGTAGAGGCGTTGTTTAAGGGAAAAAGTATCCAAATTACCATGCTAATAGTGACCGAAGAACATGTTATTTAAGAATAATCTAGTATATAGTAATCTAAGATGACCATATTTTGTTATGTACATGGTTAAAGGGAATATTTTGAAAAAAGCAATTTTATGAAAATGAATAATAATTTATCTGATGTGATGGTAGATAGATTTAAAATACTTATTTTGTATGCAGTTAGAGATATAAAAGTGGCAGATATAAGAAAAATCATATTAGAAAAAGCATTTGGTGAATATTACATGACTAGAGTAAATTATATACCATGCCTACCTAACTACTCTTATAAATACTTATCATGACAAATTACATAGAATTTTTAGAAAAAGATATGCGAAATATACCATTATTAAAAAAACGGATGAAAACAAATATATACAAATATATGGAAAATAAAAATAAAAAATATATAAATCTCTTAATAAAAATATGCAAAAACTACTAAGGCTAAAACAAACAACTATAAAATTTCAATTTTAAAAAATAGATCATCTAGACTATCTAAAAGTTTTAATCTTATATATACTTAAAGATATAGAAATTATAGATATTAAGAAAATAATATTAGAAAAAGTAATAGACTATGAAATTGAAACCATAAATTGGCTAGAACAGTTATACGAAGAAATTTACCCAGAAGGATATTATTCAGATCAAGGATGTTAGAATATATTAGAAAAACTAGAGAAAATCAAGATAATCTAAATAATGAAATTAATTACAGAAACCGAATTAGAAAAATAATGGAAAATCTAAAAGAAAAATTAATATGGATAGAAGAAACCTTAGAAAATTTAGAAAAAAGTACATGTGATAGTTTATATAATTTAAAAAACTCACTACGAGAAGAACAACACAAGATAATAAATAACATAGAAAATCTAGAATTAGATATACATTACAGTACAGTTAGGATAAATTATTATACAGAAATTTGTAACTCCGCAGTTACTACAGGGTAAAATAATAAACCATTAATGAACACATCTTACGAAAAGAATAAATCATTAAAAAATATTGAAACAAAATCTAAGAAATATCCACGCACAAAAAAAAAATAGATTCATTAGATATATAATAAATCTATTTTATAATCTAGTTATCCGCACCCCTACAAATGGTATCAAATAGATTTGTATAATGCGTTCTTACAATGAGCTTTGAATGATGAAATAAAGATGGAACTTCCATAAGGATTGAAAAGTTAGGGGGAGAACAAGCAAATATGTAGAGTTTCCAAATCCTTGTATGGACTTAAGCAAGCACTTAGGAAATGAAATGTTAAACTCTCCAAAGCACCGATCAACTATGGCTTTAAATAAAGTCAATATAATCACTCTTTATTTACCAAGAAAATAGAAAGTGGATTAATTCTAATACTAATCTATATAGATGACATTCTCATAACCGGTGACAAGATAGAGAAGACGGAAACCACGAATTCCCTGCACAAAGAATTCAAGATGAACTATCTGGGTGAACCAAAGTACTTCCTAGGTATTTAGCTTACGAGATCAGGAAAAGGAATAGTGATGCACCAGATGAAGTATGCACTTGAGTTAATATCCAATAAAATACTGAGTTCAGTTAGCCTTAAAGCACACCTATGGACACCACTACTAAATTAACTTCTTATACTGAACATAACAAAAAAGAAGCTAAGACAACTGATAAGCTAATTAATGATAAAGGTACTTATTAGAGATTTATTGAAAAATAATTGTGTCTTACAGTAACCAAACCAGATATTGCATATAGTGTATAAACCTTAATCCAATTCATACAACAATCAAAGAAGTCATACATGGATATTGCATTAAGGATCATTAGATATTTAAAGAATAAACCAGGTCAAGCTCAACTGCTATTTAGTAAAAAAGAGGATACTCAAATAGCTTACAATGATGCGGAGTGGATATCATGTGTTGTAACAAGAAAGTCAGTAACTAGATTTGTAATTAAGTTAGGTGAATCTTTGATATCCTAGAATTCTAAGAAACAAACCACAGTATCTAGAAGCTCTGGTGAAGGTGGGTATAGAAGTCTAGAAACTATAGTGGGTAAGTTAATGTGATTAGTAGAAATTATCAAAGACCTTGGTATACCATTACAACTACCTATTAACGTCTTCGGTGACAGCAAAACAACCATGTAAATGATTGATAATCCTATACGTCATCAGAGAAACAAACGTATTGAGATAGATTGTCATTTTACAAGGAGAAAGGTTCAACGAGGTCTGATAAACCATATTATATTTCAACCACTGATTAACCTGCAAATGTTTAACTAAGATCTTAGACAGAGTTCAGCATGAATACCCTATCTTCAAACTTAGTGTGTTTAACATCTTTCCAGCATCAAGTTTGATAGAGATTGGGGGTGGGGGTGAAGATAAGGGAATAAGTTATTGATTGGTCAATACACTAAAAAGTTAGTTATAGTTTATTATGGCAGTTAAGTTAATAATATTGATTAACTAGTAATTAAGCTATCCTATATGACTAATGGTGACTTAATGTACATTATTTATATATCTTGTGACTACTCATTTTACATAAATTAGAAATACAAAATATGCTTTACATTTTTCTTCATCATTTTTCTTCATCATTTTTCTTCTTCTCTCATTCTTTTTCTTCGTGTTCACACCATACAATGTTCAGATTCTAGACTAAAGAATATATAGATTTTTTCAAAGTTGAGGCCCTTTTTATATTCTTTAAATGCATGTTAGGATTACCTCATCTATTAGTGACAGATGAAGGTACAAAAAGGGATAAACCCCATATTGTGGATGGTAAATGAAAGCAGATCAAAAAGGGAAAACTTAGGTTGGTTTGAAGTTGAATCTAGAGTTAGACATGATCCCCATTGGTCATGAACTTGGGTACGATGGGGCAACACAGTGCACTATCTTTGATTTCGACTTTCAGTCCAAGTATTTTTGTAAGTCAAGCTAGCACCTCTTTGATGGTGGTATATGGCATCTCTACTATATCGGAGATGACTTTGGTCACATATGAAGTGTGAGATAAGGTGGGTGAATAGAAATAGGTAGGGTAAGGACAACTTGTGGCATATAGAAACTAGGCTTACATATTTACCAATAAGCTAGCAGTGAAATGTGTGCCCCTAAACTATATTTCTCCTTCACTACAACGGGGTGAGGTTATGGATGAATTGAAAAAGGATGATATTGAGATAGAGAAAGCTAAGTGAATTCAAACTATTATTCTATATGTAGAGGGGAGTCACCCACAATTAGGGTGTAAAGCTAAATTAGCCCAAAGATACTGTTACATAGTGTGATATTGTCTGCTTTGGGTCAAGCCTGGATGATTTTTCCTAAAATGTATTCATCACACTATTAAGAAACCCTAACACATTATATGTAGCTTTCCGATAGTTGTAGCTACCAATGTGGACTTTTGTTTGCACATCCAACAATTTCCCCAACTCATTAAACCTTGACTCTGATATCAATTGTTGTGCTAAACCAGCCCATAGTCACTCTTACATGGTGTGATACTATCCACTTTGAGCCAAGTATGCATTCTTTTCCTTAAAAGGCCTTACACCATTAAGAGATAATATACCTTATATGTAGCTTCCCAATTCTTTCAGCTAATAATGTAGGACTTTTATTCAACACCCAACATGGGGCAATGGAGCAATATATTGCAGCCAATTCTAATTTTGTATCGAAATTGAAGGTGTTCTACCATAATGATGTTTACCTTGTTCGTTTCAATGCCTTGGACAATTGTGAGGGTAAATTCTCTATCAATAATAGAGGGCAAGTATTAGAAACAACTAGTTTTACTATGGGGAAAATTCGTAATGTTTATATCGATCTTTTATGTGCCTCTACATCTAGCACAGGGTAGACCTTTGAGCTCTACTTTGGCCAAAATTCAATTTATAATAAACCTATTATTTTTCGAGTGTGAACATTAGAACTATGCTGATTTAGGTCTAATTGCCCAACCTACCATATTTGTTGCTGGGGAAGAGAGACAAGGAGGTTCAACTATTTACAAATGGTGCACCATAATTTTGAAAGAATTTCGTATGCTAGGTTACTAGTTCACATGGATGTGACGATGAAGGAGGGGAAGGAGCTATATTAATGTCAAAAGAACCTAGTGGGGGGATCTTTTGGGATGAAGTAGTCTATGACTTGCTCAGGCTCATTTACTGCCCTATGAATAATCGATCCTACCACTTGAAACATCCCGACTACCATTCTCAACAAATATAATATACACACTATTTACTTACTCATCTAGAAATAGCTATCTTTGTTTACTTATTTTCACACTGCTCTCATGGAGATATTTCTAGCTCTCGGAGGACGGCCTCTACAGCATGATTCTTAGATCTATCGATCCTTGTTTATTTGCTTTCCATTTATATTTATCAATTATTATGCTTCTATTGCTTATTAAACTAGAAAGACTAATCAAACCACTAGTAAATAAACTCAAAATCAAAGTTTAATTAACATGCATGCTCTTGACGTCTAACAAATTCAATTGTACCTATTTTGGGCAAACAATTATGGCGTTCAACTTTTAGTTTGATTTTCCTGTATGTATACACTAAAGTGTGGTAACATATTTGAGAGATGGTTTCAAAAATTTGCCTCCACATTTGAGTATCATAATCTAATGGTTTAAGATTAATAATGATTACGATCCGACTTGCTTTCTAATATTACATCCTTCAATTAATTAATTTTATGAATATCTTCTTTAAGATCAGAGATATGCGGACGAACGTGGAAATTACTCCTATAACGTAACAATAAGTATTGTTGTCAAACTCTACTTATTGACAGCGACAGAAATCAAAGTGATATAATCTAAAGACGCCTTCTGTTTGATAAATACCACCAAACTATATATCAGAAAAATGATAAAAACTTGCAATGGAAAGGATTCAAAATGCAATTCTTCACAAACTGACAGGTGAAAGCCTCTCATTTCATTTTTTTATTTCTTTTCCTTTTTTGGTTCTTTCACGACTAAATTTTTTTGCTAAAATTAAAATTGAACTCCTTCAAAAGTTTGTCCAAATCGCCAGTTAGCTGGTGAAATGTTGTAGCTTGTGATAGTCCTTCCATCACTTGTAGTCACTTGAAATGAAAGACTCTGACCATTAAGATAGGAATTGGTCTGCCAATTTTGGCCCCAATTCCTTGCCATTGTCTGCCATTCAGAATCAGACCCCTTAATAGAGACTGAATTAACATCCCCAGCACCCCCAACGTTTGTCACCAAAACCAAGTTAAAGTAAGAGTTTCCATTTACTGTGAACCTTATTCCTCCTTTCTTGCTGCAGGGCACCCTGTGAAAAACCTCAGAGAACATGTCAACCAACTATTTCTTGACAACTAAAGTTATAGGGATACGGCTCAATTGCCTCCCAAACTATACCTGAAATCCCAATTCTGTATTTTTGTGCTTCTTCGTGATTATGTGATTGTCCAATAGCAAAATATTTTTGTGCTAGCTTGGTTAAAAAGTAAGTTTAGGGGTACTAGGATCCATAAAGTTTAAGCGTGTCATTGAGATTTCGAGCACAGTTTGTGAGGGTACTTATGTCTTATCTCAATGTTAAATATGTGCAAAGAATTTTTGCGATGAAGATAGTCTAATTTGTAATTGCGGAATTATTTTTAATGGAGTATAAGATGTTAAATTCTTGCTTAAAACATGTCTTTTTTTAACGTTATATTCACTTACCGGATGATAAAATTTGTACGCTATTTAGTGCAATCTAGTTAATTAGTTTACGCGTTAATTTTATAGTTACCTAAAATGAGTTTTACTATCACTTATGTTACAAAACTATTTGCACAATTAGCTATAAGTTAACTAATTAGTTAAATAACTATGACAAATAATAATTGGTGAACTAATGGAAATAGTAACTACTCTCGCTGTTTTATTTTATAGCACATTTTTCTTTTAGTTTAGTTTGAAAAGAATAATGATATATTTATTTATTTATGTAGAAATAACTTAGCTATAATTTTTATTTTTAATTTTGTTTTAAATAAGATGATTTATAACCGCACAAATATTATATGACTTATATTATATCACAAGTTTAAAAAATCTTCAATTTATGTGGAGGTATTTAATTGGACATGTAGTTTAACAATGAAAAAAGACTTGTAAAACAAGTTGTCTAAACCAAGCCATAAATATGAAGTGAAAATGACCTTTTATGTCAACTTTGAAGAAGAAAATTATCTTTCAAATATCTTATATATAAAAGTAAAAAATCTCCTATGTGTAAAAATGACATAAAATTAAAAACAAGTTTGTAAAAGGCTATGAAACTAATCCCCCAATAGTTGCGAGCTATAAATAATTTCTTTAAGAGTTAAAAGAAAAGCTTAAGTTAAAAAGTTACACTAAATATAGAAAAACTTCATTTTTTATTTAGAAACGAAAAAGAGTGTCACATAAAATGAGTCACAACTTAAACTTGCCCTTAATTAAATAAAGTCATGTAAATTGAGAAGGAGGAAATATATTACTACTATAATATATTATTGTCTATATAATTGAATCAACCTATAATTATTTTTTCACTGAGCTAAGAGATAGTGAATTTTTTTGCCTAATGCCTTTCTTTGTTATTTTGTAAGATCAAAGTTACCTTACACTGTCAGTGCACAAAATTTAAGCTCAAAACAGAAAAGAGAAGTTCACCTTCGGAATGAAACAGAGACAATTCCGGCTCTGTACTGAGCTATTTGCAAGAAGGCAGGCTCAGCCAAGTCGAAGTGCTGGCGTGGAGGATTGCACCATCCACCGTTGTCATTCGGCTCGGATGGATTTGGAGGGCAGAAATTTGTGGCAGTGACAGAAATAGTCCCCGGAAGGCACCATGGAGCGTCATTGCTGCAAGTGAGCTCGTAGCAAGATCCACATGCCAAGCCATTCTTGAATAGTTCTGTGCTTAGTGCTGCAGTGTTGGTTCCATATCCTTGGCTATACAAATTGCCATAACCACAAGCACCCCCTACATACATGCTCCACAACATGATGTGTTTTTAGCCAATTTAACTTCGATAGTTTATATAAGTACAGGAAACCGTCCATAAAACATTGTCCATAAACCTCCTACGTGCTAAAAACGAGTTCAAATGCAGCAATAGCTTAAAATTATTTATATTGTCAGTGTAATATTTTTTCAGTTGCTACGATTAAGTATGAATTAGTTTATTTATCATGAGTTGGATCATTTACAAAGAAAACATCACTTCTTTGTTTCGGTATATGTCTTACTTTCATTAATACTACTCTGTTTTAAAAAGAACTTCATTTTCTATATCGTTTTAATTACAATATCTCACATGACATGTTCAAAACCACAAGATTCAAAGAATATTTTGATGCATTATACCCATTAGTTTAAGACCACAAAATTCAAATAATTTTGTTTTTAATTTTATAAACTCCGAGTCAAGTAAATTAAGACCGTAAAATAAAGCGTAGGCAGGGACAGAGCCACCTTTAGCTCAGGGGTTCATCCCAATACTCTTTGACGGAAAATTATACTATTTGTACATGATTAAAATTATGTTTATATATATATAGTTGACGTTGACCCCCTTTAGCTAGTTTATATATTTACTTCTGAACCCTTTAGTAAAAATCGTGGCTCCACCACTAAATTTAGGGATAGTATAGGATAAAAAATTATAAATCTTTTGAACATACCCATTGTACCAGAAGCATCACTCCCTCCATAGAAAGTGGCATGCGCACTTTGCCAGCCTCCATTATCGGCGAAAGACCCATGGAAGCAAAAGCTTAATAATGATAACAATAAGAGGAAGAAGAAAGCAAAATGTGTGAAGAATGTTGCAGGAACATCCATTAGTGAAGAAGTTGAGAGTTAATTAATTAACGAGGATGGGAGAGTAGTAAGTGGCTTAAAGCTAGTAGAAGGGGTAAGGAGGCGCTATTTATATTTACAACTAGTGAACTTGAAGCAGAAATTGCTGCTAAAGATATGGTAGGCAAAATTGACGTATTGTAGATAGTGACAAATTTAGAGCGCTGTCTTAAAAGCTGCTGAAACTTTTCTCCTTCAATTAATTCTTTTTGTTTTCGGTAGTCTTTCAATTATTTGTCTCTACGCTATTTTCTCCGCATTCTTTCACTTGTCTACTTTCGATTCAAGTAAAAGTGAATGGATAAAGTAATTATTTACTTTATTTAGTTCTCCCTCTGTTCCTTTTTATGTCCCTTAAATTTGAAATAGATATTTTTTTACTTGTTCATTTGGCAGATCTTGAGACTTTTTATTTTCTTCCATTATTATTTGTACTGTCACGAGAGACTTGATTTGATTATTCGTAGTTAGGTTTACACGTATGCTTTGTTTTTCTAAGTTGTGTACTTTATATTTTCAATTTTTCATCACCGTCATGGATAGGACGAAAACTCCAAGTAAATTGAAGGAAATATGTCACGACTAGAACCAGGGCGTAGTCGAGATAGGTATCTCAAATCCACCATGGGCCGATGACCACCCCTTAGCCTAACCTCCAGAGGACAATAAAAGAATATAGCGAAAGCCAACCAAATACCAATAAGAAGAATAGGTAATTCAAATGGAAATTCTAACAATCCGAAGCAAACAATCATCAATAATCTTAATACTTGTCAACAAAAGCCTCTCAAATCAGAAATACCAACTAAGTCGGCACATGCTCCCGGCTATGACATAAAGGAATTCACAATTCTCAAAATATGAAAAGAAATCTAATGAAATGACATGGCTTTTCGAAAGATGGAGGCTCACCACTTTACAATAAATCAACCGATGAATCACACCACCTAATGCTGCACAGAAGAGACAGAAAAGTCCTCCGAATCTACATCATGAAATAATGCAACATCCAAAGATGGTCAGTGGGGCTAACACGGACATGTAACTTAGAGAAAAGGGATAAAATAATGCCATTACCAAAAAAATCAGTCAAAACCACATGCACAACATTTATATACATATATAGGATGCCGAGATAGGGACACGGTCATGAACATGAGAGTTTAAACCATTAGTCCGAATTATGTAGCTCGCTCCATCTTAAGGTACCCACAAGCTATATGGGTCCGACTCCTCCTGACGGAAGGGCTCCAATGCGGGAGATTTGCACGTACCAAGGAAGCCGAGGAAAGTCTAAAGTCACCAAGCCATCCAAAATATAAAGTGTGCACCAAGCACACGGTTACACAGAACGCCACGTCGGGAAATGTGGTTTCCACTGCTGCTGTCCCCCTACGGGGACTACACCTTCACGGTAAGCTACATAATTTTTTTAAACCCAAATTAAAATAGTTTACAGATAACTCAACCATTAACCAATTAGTCTTTATTAAGATATTTTCCAACCTGATATCGTTATAAGAATATGCTTGCAAGCTAATTCCATTATGTTAGACCAGTCCATTTAACCACTAGATTTCCAAGTTTCATTTAAAACCCAAAACTATGGCCACCAAGGGCATTCCAAACCATTGTTATCGATTCATCCTTTAATGCAATATAATAGATTCAAAAATAAGTTAAATTGTGTGAATAACCATATTTAAAATCAAAATTGTAAAGTAGGTTGAGGTTAATACCATTATCAAGCCAAAATTCATTCAATTTGGGGAAACCCATGTCCTCCATTCCAACCATTAAATTAATGCACCAATTTAGTTCAAAACCATCAATTAAAAGCACGAAATACAAATTTAAACATCGGAAAAACAGTTCAAGTAATAATCAACCAAAATCCCTCAATCCCATTTCAAACCGATCAATTAAATCACATGAATAATGATTAAAGAAATGACACAATA
This sequence comes from Capsicum baccatum var. pendulum, assembly GCA_030864225.1. Lineage (NCBI taxonomy): Eukaryota > Viridiplantae > Streptophyta > Magnoliopsida > Solanales > Solanaceae > Capsicum > Capsicum baccatum. The sequence continues at coordinate 193,851,757 of CM061555.1, read as the reverse complement.
TAAAATTCATGTTATGGATGAGAACATTCTTGAAACACCAAAGAATTTGAAGAGAAATCAAAGCTTGGAGCTTGAATGATGAATTCTATGTGAAACCTAATATCCCTTGCCTTGGGAGTTAAAGAGGAAAAAGTGAGGTTTAATCTTGATAACTGAAGGAAAAAAGGATCTTCAAAGTGTTTTAACTCGTGGAAAAGAGTGCGGAGGGAGGAAAATACCAAAAAGACCCTAATTAAAGCATTCAAGAAAATCCTAAAAACAGTTATCTTGGGTAACGACTCATAAGGTCTGACCATGAGTCTTGGCCTAGAGTCCCAAGCTTCCCCTTCAGTAACATATGTGGTCTTTTTTGTTCTCTTTTATCCACCTGATATTCCACAATTTGTTCCTCTATTTTCACAAGAAATTTAGATCCCAAAGAGAGCAAATTGGGAAATCATCCATTTAAGCTAAGGTAAGCTAGCCTAATATTATGCCCAAGCGCACACACAAGTATACGTAGTCCACCAAAGTAATATAGTGGCCTTATGAAAAGCCAAGTATTGATCCCACAGGGACTAGTATTAAGAAATTATCTTATTCCAATATCACTTCAAAGATTAAATAGATGCTAAAGTAACCTCAAAAGTTTGGGAAGTTAAAACTAAACATAAACTTAAACAAGGCAATAGATTAAAAGTTCTTGGACAATAATAAGCAAAACCTAGGGTTAAAGCACTATGAACAATCATAATAAGCTATGGTAGTCCGTTGATTAGGTTACTTATCGTGGTTGTTTGTTCACGGGGTCGATATTATGATTATGGACTTTTGAACCTCTTAGCAATTATCTAACTTAGCCCACAACTACATCGTTGAGTAGGGATACAAAAACTAAGTCAAATGCATTCATATTCTATCCCATAATTGAAGAAAATAGGGTACTTAGGTATATTTCTATCCTAAATACAATTCATAATATCATTAATTTTAGTTTACGATCCTGTTCTATATATCCAATGTTCTATCCTATCGTTCCTCTTTTTGGGTTCACAATAGAATTTGGCATGTATTATAAGGGTCGTAAATCCTTAAAATAGTGATAAAGAGGATAAATAAACAATCAAAAATGATAAATAATAAAAATCAATTCAATTCATAACAAGAGTAATCATGTTTTTGGCCTTAACCCAAAAAATGAGTGTTTAGCCACTCATGGATGTAGCAAGAACAATAATGAAATAATCCATGTATATATCAAATAATAAACTAAATAAAAGGAAGAAAAACCTATTTACAGCCTTATCAGTCATGTTTTCATACCCTAAGGTAGTTCACCGTTCCTACACAAAGGTTGGAGTGTCCTATTTATAGTAGAACAAGATTTGTTGTCGTTTTTAACATAGGGGCATGTCACACCCTTATCGTGTGGACTAGGATCCGCGGCATGCCATTATCATTCCTAGATACTGGAATTGAAATTAAAAAATGCAACCAAGAGTGTTCCATGTCCTTATCATGACATCTAGGCAACGTGGCATGCCAATGAGTTAAAATTTTCCAGCTTTGCACAATGCTTGTCCTATGCGTTTTCCCCTTATTCCAAGCTTTGTAGTGGTGTTTCATCTTTATTTCCAGATCATGTATCATCCATTAATATTCAAGATAAATTTAAAAAAAATCCTATAAAAATACACACCACGAAATATAGCTCAAAACCACATAGCATCCAACACTACAAACTAGAAAGGAACATAACTCAATCTAAGAGTACTAGTTTTCGCATTTGAACTTTAACTTAGTGTTTTGACTCAAAACTCATTATGAACATACCTTAAACACTAAAAATACATAAATAAACACTTTGATGCAAATTTATACAAATATTCACTCAATAAGCACACAAGAAGTCCTCAAAAAAGGCTAAACAAGTTCGGATAACCACACTTAGGTGCATAAATCCACCTAAGATCATCAACCCACACTTAAAGCTTTGTTCATCCTCAAACAGAACTTCCCTTAGGCCTAAAGATCAAGGAAGACTCCAACACTATTACTATGAGAAGCACAACAAAGCTAGCACTACAATGACTACTTAGATAGCAAGTTTCATAGACAAGCATGTCTTGTAGAATTGAGACCTCATCAATACTACTTCAAAATATCCTAACCTTAAGAATTTACTCACCAAGTTGGAAAATTCATGCATATTACTCAATCACAAAGATCATATAAATCACCTAAATATCATCAAACATGTGCCTTCACAACAAGAGTGTTGCCCATAGTCACTCACATAGATGCAATTATCATAAAAATAGGTATAAGAATCAAATTACATTCACTCTTATAAAGAATTCACAAGTTACACAAGATGAAACATAGGCTTGGCCTTAGTGTAGTACTCTACTAATTTTAAAATGTTAAGACTGAGGATCAAAGAGGACTTTAAGGGTCTTAATGTAGGCTAAGGGACGGGTGGGAACTATTCCGGCTAGTAATAGTGACTATCTCCGCTAAGTGTTTTAACACATCACTTTATACATTAAGATCTTTCCTCAAAAACCAAACTTTCCCACATCTAGCTCACACTTTCTTTTGTTTCCTCCCTCTCTTTTAGCTAGTTTACGCATATAGTAGTTTTAATTTTACATAAACACATAATTCAGTCTTTCACTTTTCATTACATCACTCCCACTCACATCACATAAACTTTTTAACACCACTAGTTACTTCTTTAGGGCTTCACTTTCACCTCTTTTCCTTCTTCATTTCACACTATTTATCTTCATTAATTTTTTTCATCAAAAGAACTTAGGAGCTTTGGATCAAATTAAGGTCAACCAAAGAAGGGGACAACCTATATATAAGGCTACCAAAGAACTAGGCTAAGGCTCAATAGGGCTAACTAAGATTATGTATAAGGGTAGGTAAACAAAGGTATAAACATGGATATCAAAAAATTGCATATATTATCTCCTAAACCCATACTCTTTATTTATCTTTTCACACACACTAGACAAGTTCTAAACATCAATATGTGATGATTGGTGAATTTACCACTTTTGCTCTCAATAATTATGCACACTACTATGATATGAAGGACAAAATAAGACATAATTGTGATTAAATGCACTAATATCCGCATTCTATTGGCACATTATTGAGGAGATAGAAAGATGTGGATTGGAGCTAAAAAGGATCAAAAGAGTGCAACTGAAGACCTTGAGCAGAACTTGGCCTCAGTTATCACGATCGTAGTTCTTAGACCAAGATCGCGACCAGTCAAGATACTGCAATCACATGGCCTTTTTCACAATCGTAGTAGGCGCAATCGTGACCACACTGGTGCGATCACGACCTAGAAAAAAATCAGCCCAAGGGCAAAGATGTAACACCCATAGCCATTGCCAAATTTTCCATAAAGAAGACTCAAACCATATCATTCCAATGGATTCTACTTTTTCTACAATTTCCAACTATTGAACATTGTTCTAGCTCTTAGCCTCCTTACTTGGAGAAGAAAACATTGTATTAACTTTGGGTGAAGAATATATTGGAGTAGCTTCTAAGAGGAGAGCTAGAAACCTCCCATTGAAGATTTGCTTGATTCCAAAGTTTGAAGTAACTTTCCCTTAGCCCCTTATGAATTAAATCAATAAAGATTTTAGGTATACCTTTACTTATCTATCTTATGAGCAGATATTATTTCCTATTGATATTACGTATGAATTGGGTTAAAGTGTGTATGGGTTGTATTGTTAGTTTCAATTAGTAGTTCATGCTGATGGGTTTTGCAAATGCTTGATGATGATATCAGATTCGTTGGTGAAATCCTCAAATTTTTGAACCCCCACAACATCCTTGACAAAAGGATGTGGGTAACCTTGTTCCTTCAACTATTCTTGAAAGAGGGGTTGAAAGTGACATGAGCATTTGTGAACAATTACTTAGATTGTAGTTGTTCCCTTTTTGTTATCTTAGAAATAAGGATAAATTGTAGAATTGCTATCTTAGGCATCATCCTAGAATTAGGGATGTCTAAATTGTGGTTTGGTTACCAAATATTGAACACACCCGTTTAGTTTCCAAAAGAATCAATGGGTGATATTTTGGTGCTTTGTCAAAAGTCTAGTACTAGCACCCCTAATTGAACATACCCACATTTGATCTACTAGAAATAAAGTTGATGATTTAAACCCACATGTTAGATTTCATTAGTAAGACAAAACCCCAATATCCGTGTCTAATTGAGTAGACTATAATAATACATAGCCCGAAGTTGGTACTTGAAACAAACATAAAGAAATATTAGTGTTCTTATTTTTATCCCTTTTTTACTATTGGTTTAAATTTAACAAATATCCATTATTTTAAATTAACTTGATCTCTCTTTACATTGTTCCTTGTGGATTCAACTCCGACTCCAAAGTAGGGTAAATATATTGACGAGACTGCCTTGCACTTAAATTTATGTGTAAGTTGCGCGTTATCATAAATGGCGCCATTGTTGGGTAACAATTTGGTGTATTAAGATAGTTTGGATATCTAGCTTACTTGCTTGAATTTGAACTAGTAAACATTTGTTTGTGATTTTCTTTTATTTCTTGTGTTAGGTAGATTTTTATTTTTACTTACTTTTCGCTATGCCATCTTTCGACAAATATAATTTTGGTAATTGGAAGTCCTATCTTGACGATCCATGTCTATATTGTGATGGACCCCACTTTGAGAGAGATTGTAGATTTGCTCCTTGGAGAAAAATGAAAGCACCATCTCGATCTTATTAGGAGTATGTTTGTTCTTTATATGGTGGTCGAGAAGGATATTGGAGTGATTGTCAAAATTCCCCTCCCTTTATTATGCTAAAACAAATGCTAGTTCTTCTTATGAGTTTTCTAGGTTTTATAATGAGAAGAAGAAAGAGCAACATACCGGGTCCAATAGTTTGAAGCAATGCTTCAAACTATCTTGGGTTGGGTAACTACAACGGGGGGAGAACATGCAAGACATTCAATAATCCAATGAGGCATTTGGAAGGGAAATTGTCATGATGAAGGAAATAGGCAAGGAGACAAACCTTGCAAATACCACTACCTTTCCCACTTCCTAAGAGGAGATTAATCTAGAAGAGAAACTAAGCTGTGATGATGATCTTGGTAGCAAAGAACACTCGGTGATTTCCCAACCAACCTAAAAACATATGTTTGAAGATACCAGAACAAAGAAAATGATACTAGAGTGAAAAGAACAAGCCAAGCAAATCTCTTATGACGACTCTAGTTCATTTTGAGGCAAAAGTGCTGATAGGAATGCAATTTTGGAATTTAGGGATAGACATCACTCAGACCACATTTTGGCATTGTGCTTAGAGGATGTGCTGAGAATCTATCCACCTAGGCAAATGTTGGATTGTTGAGAAAAGGAGTACCATCCCTACATTTTGGAATTTGACATTTCGAAAGAGCACATAGAAGCCCCACTATCTGAGGCTAGGGAACTCAACTTCCGATATATGACTAGAGACCTATTAATGTTCTAACTTTTACCCAAGAATCTGAATAAAAAGTTTGATAAAAAATTGGGTCAAAGGTTAATATCTCCAAGGTGGCGAGATAAAGCCTTTCTCATCACGTCCTCACATCTGCTATGGTTCATCTTGGAAGATCTAAATCTTTTGTCCCTCTATCGCTCAATGCATAGTGAGCCAAAGTTGGGGAGACGGTTCAAATTTTCTAAGTGGAAACGTAAAAATAAGTTGAGGAGGCGTCATGCCGCGATGTTAAACTAAGCTCTCAATAGAAGGTACCCCATCAAGCATGAAAAATGGCTTATATCCATTTATTTATACATGATAGAGTAGATTTTTTTTTTTCATGCATAATCCGTGAAAAGGTGGTACTATGATAAGTGTTGACTGAAATTGCAAAAAGGAAAGTGTGAAATTATCTTGTTTTAAACTTGACAAGGGAATGAAGGGTACATAAATTTTGGTCTTAGTTACCGCGATCGCGGCCCATGTCACCATGATCATGGAGGTCGCATGTCTACAATTGTGGAACTAGGACCACGATCGCAGTAAAATCAACTTAAATAACCATCCAATTGCCATTCTCCCCACACACCTTGTTTTAATTTTTCTCAAATTCTCTCTAAGTTTTGGCTTTGTGCTGATTGTCCAAGTGTTTATTTCAATCCATTTGCATCATCTAACTTGGTACTAGGTTGAAAATATGGGAGACTTTGACAACAATAGGTTCATGGTCAATGAATTCCAAAACCTTTACTATGGTGGCCTATATAAGACGAATTTACACCCGAAAAAGGGGTATTTTTCTAGATAATATGGAGGAGAAACTCCTGGGATTCTATGACAAGATCACTGCTATCGAGTGGATGTGCTTTACCCCAAACCCCTGCTATGCTAATAAGTATTGGGTATGTGAGTTCTACACAAAACTTAACATAGTTCTCTTACAAACCTAGTGATGAAAATTCAGGGAAAGAAGGTAAATTTTGGAGCAGAGTGGATCAATGGGATATATGGGCTTCAGGATGCAAATATGACCCAGTTTCAAGCAATAGGATGCTAGCCAAAGACCTTGATGACAAACATATTATGTCCTTGCAAAGAGGTTCTCTAGTCCATTACCAAAAGATATATTTCTATGAATGACTTTATAGGAGAGTCTATACTTTGGCTGAACAACATCTGCAGCAGAGTATCTCCATGCACACACATGACTACCGTCATAGATCTGGGAGCTTTAATGGTGGCTTGTATCCTATTTGGTATTTCTCTAAATGTGGGAAAAATTGTGATCTCTGAGTAGAGACACTTCAAGAATCATGGAGGTACAATTTTTCTCTTTTATTCCTTTATCACTGAGCTATCCAATAGGGTAGAGGTAGAGGAATATGTTGTAGATACCTAGGTTCACCAAGGCCCCTGCATCTTCCCACTAAAATTACAAGGGAGGGTGCCCCTGGTCAGAGCAAGAAAAGAAAGATGAACTTGGTCAAGGAAACACAGGAGTACCCAGACACTTGTAGACCTTCTTTATAAAACCCCTTTGATAAGATCTTAGGACAACTACAAGTGATGAAGGAGCTAGTTTCTAAACTGCCTCAGGGACCGAGGGAGCCCTCCACTACTTGCCACTTATATTTAGATCAATTATATTATGAGATATATCGGGAGGAGAGGAAGAAGAAAGAGGCAATAATTTCTAGATTGGAAAGAGCCTATTTAGACTTGGCTTAATCACACAGAGACCTTAAGGAGTCACATAACAAGATAAAGAGAGGGGGAAGAAGAGGGACAAATTTTTCACCAATATGTGGAGAGGGGCCAAGGGCCTTTGGAAGGTCTTAAAACCCTATTATATATTTACTTCTCCGAGGGTTAATAGTGATGATGAGGCCTCTGTTAATTGGTCAGCCGATGATGCTGGTGGTGATGGTGTAGATTTAGTGGGAGAGAAAAGCACCTGATGAAGATTTAGGGATAACCCTTACCCTTTACATATGATTTATTGTGTATGCAGTGAGGACACTGCTTTCTTCTTACTTTGGGGTGCCTTTCCCTAGATTTGTATTATTTGGATATATTTCTAGATATTTTATGTTGTTTTGATTACATTCTGGATGTTTTATTTTGATTTTGGGATGCTACATTTGGGCACGCTGATGGGGCCCATATTTTCATAGATTATCATTTTGTTTTGTTTTTAGATTTTTTGTGTTAATTTAGTTTTAGTTTGATTAGGGTGATGCATAATGAGGTTTGACCTATGATAGATTGAGTGATGACATTCCTAAAGGTAAAGTTTCGTGTTTGGGTGTTGAATTATTGATTCAGGGAAATTCTGAGTACCGCTGTCATCAAAGTCATACATGCTATTGGCAAAGTTTGAGTAGCCATATGGTTGGTTCACCCATATTAAATAAAAATGTGAGACTAAGGTTTCGTTCGTTGCCATAAGCTAGCAAATTATGAATAGTGCAAATACAAAATAAACAAACCACTTCGTCCAAAACATTTTCAAAAATCGAGGGTACGGACATGATCAATGTTGTAACAAAACTATGTCTCTTTTTGTGACTCCATAATTTTTGATTTGTAAATATTGATAGATACTCCATTTTTGAATCAAATGTGAGGGGAGAATTAAGTCTCCTTGGTGAGTTCACATGCCACATGCGTTGAGATTATTTGTTTAAATCTCAGGTTGAATTATGTCATCTAGAATTTTCTCCATTAGTCTCTCAAGGCTAATTTTGATTATATTTGGCTGGAGAAATGATCTTAGGCCGTCTTTATGGATTTTTGAAACCTACTTTAGTTAAAGAGACTACCCGTGTATTGATGTTGTCCCTAGTTACCCATTTTGAGCCTTTGAACCTTTCCATGGCAAACACATGGAAAACTATAGCCCTTTTAAAATTTATCACTATTTTGAACCCTACCCTCTTTGAACTTCAAAATTCTACTTGAGGCTAAAAGCCTAAGTTGGGGTGGTGAAGATTGAAGAACGAAATTTTAGGCCACTAGGTGATAGTGAATTCCTACATGCTTAAGCATTGAAAAAATAAATAATAAAAATAGAGAAGCCTACAAAGGAAGGAATTGCTTGAAATTTTCAAGAAAAATAAATAAAAGAAAATGGGTGAAACAAGGAAGCAATAGTAGGAACATGTATAATCAAAAGATTGAAAACAAAAAGAAGTTGCCCATAGTCAAAAATTGGATTAATTGATGTAATATAGATGTTTAAGGAGGGTATAGCCTTGTTGTTCCAAATGGTATCCTTCCTCTCCCTGAACCTACATTACAAACTTGAAATCCCTTCAAGATCTCCAACCATTTATTTTCATTATAGCTGCAATTGAAAATTGGGGCAAGCCCATGGCATGACACTTGAGTACATAGAGAGTTTTTGTGAGGGAGAAAGTTTTGCACTCAAAATTCCTTGTTATATATTTGGTAGATTGGCGTGTGAAGTTTTCATTCTTATGAGGAGACATGTGAATAAGTTGTGGTGGGTGATATAACCTTCCAATAGATGAGGCAAAATGAGTATAGCTTAATGATGGTAAAAAGTTAGTCACTTCTAGAGTAGTGGTTGCTATTGCATTGTTGCTATTTAAAGTCTTGTACATCTTTAGATATATTTGATATCGAGGGGTGTGGTGAAAATTGCTTGGCATATGTGAAAACAGCTACTTATGGTGGGAACTAAGCTTAAAGTCAATGTGATCATTGGGACATCTACATTTGGTAGAAATGTGTATTGTCTCATGGTAAGAGATTGTGTTACTTCAGGACAGGTAAACGTTTAAGTTGTGGGTTTTGATGAGTAGTGGATTTACCACTCATTTAATTGTGCACACTACTATGATATAAAGGATTAAATAAGACATAATTATGATTAAATACACTAATATCCATATTCTGCAGGCACATTATTGAGGAGATGGAAAGACGTGGATTAGAGTTAAGGAGGATCAAAAGGGAGCAAATAGGTGTAGTTGAAGACTTTGTGCAGAACATGGCCTCAGTTACCGCGATTGTAGTCCTAAGACCATGGTTGCGACCAGTCAAGATGGTCAAGATACCATAATTGTATAGCCTTTTTGTGGTTACGATAGGCTCGATCGCGGCTACACTGGTGCGATCGTGACCAAGCAGAAAATTAGCCTAAGGGCAAAGATGTCAAATCACATAGTTTTTATCAAATTTTCCCTAAAGAAATCTCAATCCCTACATTCCAAGGGATTCTATTCTTTCCATAATTCCCCAATTATTGAACATTGTTCTATATTTTATTCTCCATACTTAGAGAAGAAAGCATTGTATTAATATTAAGTGAAGAATACATTGGATAAGATTCTAAGTGGAGAGTTAGAAGCCTCCAATTGAAAATTTGTTTGAGTCCAAAGTTTTAAGTAGCTTTCACTTAGACCCCTATGAATCAAATCAATGGATATTTTGGGTATACCCTTACTTATTTATCTTATGAGTCGCTAGTTTTTCCTCTTAGGGTTATGTATGAATAGGGTTAAAGTATATGTGGATTGTTATCGTTAGCTTCAATTAGTAGTTCATGTTGATGGGTTTTGCAAATGCTTTATGATGACATGGGATTTGTTGGTGAAACCCTTAAATTTCCTTACTCCCACACCATCCTTGACAAAGGGATGTGGGTAACCTACATCCTTCAGCCATCCTTGAAAGAGGGGTTGAAGGTGAAATGAGCATTTGTGAACAATTACTTAGATTGCAGTTTTTCCCTTTTTGTTATCTTAGAAATAAGGATAAATTGTGGAATTGCTATGTCTTAGGAATCATCCTTGAAAGAGGGATGCCAAAATTATTGTTTGATTACCAAATATTGAACACACCCATTTGGTATTCGAAAGAATCAATGGGTGATAGTTTGGTTCTTTGTCGAAAGGCTAGTACTAACACCTCTAACCGAATGTACCCATACTTGATCTACTAGAAATAAAGTTGATTATTTACACCCACATGTTATCTTTCCTTAGTAAGACATAAGCCCAAGATCTTTGTCTATTGAATATACTATAATTATACGTAGCCCCAAGTTGGTACTTGAAAAACCAAAAGGAAATATTAATGTTGATACCTTTAACACACCCCATTTTAAACCTTCTATACTATTGGTTTAAATTTAAAAAGTATCTATTATTTTGAATTAACTTGATCTCCACTTACATTGTTTCTCTTAGATTCGACCCCAAGTCTAAAGTTGGGTAAATATATTGATGATGACCTCCTTGCAGTTTAATTGACATGTAAGTTGAGTGTTATGAGTATGCATCAAGGAATACCTAGAAACCTCACTCATACATAGCATAAGCTCAACTCAAGTAGGATCAACATAGATTCTAAACCAAGTAATCAGATGAATTCAAAATCAACCCAACAATTCACAAAATTCATAAAGCTAATCCTAAGAGTCTCAAAAGTAGTAATTCACCATAAACAACATTCTTTCACAGTCATATTAAAACACCCCAAATTTTTTCCTTTGCAAAATTTCTTGAGTTTTGGACTTTCTGTGCATCATACGACTCACCATACTACTTGTATGGTAAGGGTACGGGTCAAGGACCCTAGTTATATGATGGTCAACATCACATTAGCTAAGTTATGTTCTTAGTACAAGAAGGAATCATACAACTCATATGATCATGATACGAGAAGTATAGTGCCAAACCATATGTTGTTCAGTGCCTAGCCTTGACATTCTGCTTAGACAACAATTTGAATAGATACTAGTCATATAGTAGGGTATAACTCAAGTTGTGAAGTTTTATGTTGGACAGATTATGGTGTCCAATATTTTAATCAAGGTAAGAGTGAAAGGTACCACTCATATGATGGAGTACGAGTGAAAAGGTCCAATCGTACCCTTTTATGAGTCCAATGATTGAGGGTTTGGATGTCTAGTGTTTAGTATTAATCTCTCATGACATCACTTGTGTTTACACATGTTTTTAGTAATGGTTTTGCACATGTGGGTGTATGGAAATTTTGATTTATTGAATGGGTCATGGTTAACCCTAAATTGATGATTTTTTATTTTAATAATAGTTTGATAATGGTATTCCCTCAGCCTATTTGTGAAAATACCTATGAGAAGAAACTTTTCACATGATGAATTAGGTTTTGAACTAATGCTTGGTATGAGATTGTTAAGGAAGGATGAATGATTTTTGTAAAGTTCTTGATGACCATAAATTGAATTGAAATATGTTTTGAACTAAGGCGTTGGCCTAGTAATGTAAACGGTGGGTAAATGGTTTCATGAAAGACCTTATTTGTCTTAGGTTGAATTGAATTGTAACCTTGGTGATTTAAATGGCTAAATGGGTTTGTGTCCCTAAAAGTTGAATTGAACTAATGTCCTCATATAGACAATTGTATCAAGTCCCAAGAGTTTATTAATAATGGTCATGGCATGTTGTATGCTTGCAAGTGTGGTTGGTATAATGATACCAACGGGATGCCTTTGGTAATTAACTGGATAAATATTTGTGTATGTGTGATGAATATTTTAATTGTTCTTTAAAGAGGCTTGTGTAGCTGAGTTGTGAAGGAGGAGATCCTGAGGTATCAATACTGGAAAACACATTTACCGGCATGAGAGTCAAAATGGCCTGAGGTTTTAGTCCTCTTTCTTAATATGATCGGGAGGTTCAAATAGACAAAATACTCGAGGTTTGAGTCCTATTGATTAATATGACCGAGAAGTTCAAATCTCTATACTACATGATGTACAATGTTTGAGTCCCCCATATCATACTATGTGATTTGATGCTTAAGTCTCCTTAGTATATAAAAGGGAAGTTTGAGTCTCCCAGGCTTATATATACGATCATTCTCTGCCACAAAGACTTGGGCCCGACTAGGGAGTGAGATATAGAGTCTATATAGTTCATAGGTATTATTAACATGACAACTAATCTACACAGCCCAGGATAATATTTAAAAAATACATGTTATACCTTGTTCCCTATCCCGACATGATATATATATATATATATATATATATATATATATATATATATTTATATGTGATTACATATGATTATTTGTCTTGGTTTCCATGATGGAATTATTTTATTTCTTTATCCTTGAGTTGCATGTTAGCGTTCCAGTCGCTAACTGTCTTCAAATTCTGTAACCCTATGCTATACTGAAGTGGTGGGCTTTCATAGTTTGGAAGGCCTTTATTTCATGGTCTTTTTATTCCATGTTATAAACTTTACTAGACTTAGATTCTGGAAAAGACATGGATTTTGGATATCGTTGGGGGCATGTCCTAACAATTTATTAACTTTGGATTGTAGAGGCTTTCTGGATTGCTTTGGACTTAGGTGTGTTGGCATAGTGATTTGTCTAGCAGATTGGTTTAGACATTTATAGGTTATCACTAGTCTTATATTGCTCTATCTTTTTATATGTAAGAAATTCATCTGTCACTTTTGGTTGATATGCTTATTAGGTTAAGTAAAGGGGGTTATCTCTAGTCCATGTGGGACTTGAGATACCCATCACAGCTAGGCCCTAGCTTGGGTTGTGACAAAGTTGGTATCAGAGCCTAGGTTCATGGTTAATTTGGTGTCCGTAGAGCTGTGTCAAGTAGAGTCTCGTTTATAGGTCTGTAGCACCTCACATGTATAAGAGAGAGGCTATGAGATATATAGGATTGTTTCCCTTTCTTGCTATTTTATTTAAAGATATAAAGTCTAAGGTCTTAAATCTCTCTAATGTCTATTTTTTCTCCTTTCAGATCATGCCTCTGAAGAGAACTGTAACTCATGAAAACTCTTTTGTATCTCTGAAGGAAAATGTGGATTGAGCTCATCATACCTGTGGGGTACATACCCAATCTAGGGTCACTGCTTATGATTGCCCTCATGGAGTCCTACTGGTCTCTGCCGATCTTTATCCAGGTAGTGACACGCATGCTCAGTCACCTTAAAAAGACATTTCTAATGTGGAGTACCTCCATTCTATTCATCTTTTGACCCAAATAGTGGTCTCTCTATCACACCAGTCTGGTCTTATTGGTTGGAGGAGTCAGATAATGATGGGGGAAGGAAAAATAAGAATTTCATATATTCATAGCATGGTTGGGGTTGACACAATAGTTGTAGTCATGGAAGGCAATGGACTAAGGAATGTAGTTGGGGAAAATTAGGTTCTTACCCATTATGTAGAGCCTCTTACCATACATCATATGGTGGATTTCAATTTCAGAATAGTAATGGTCCCTAGGGAACGAAGTGCCCACTACCAGTATAATAAAGCCAAGTTAGATCCACCCTATCCTCCTTGCTAGTATTGTGGAATATGTAATTTGGTATAGATATGTGGCCTACATGTTGAAGAAGAAAATGTAGTTAAATCATTAGATGGATAAGAGTTTTGGGTTACGAGAGTAAAGTGTACTCGGTTTTGAGTTAGGGATGCCCTGTATGCCTAGCTTATGTTCCTAAAGTTTCTGAGCATAGAGAAGTCTAGAGTGTTGTTATATGGTGTTATGTGGATCCAAATTAGGGGAGGAGTAGATAGACTATATAAACTCTTGGTATAGCTTTAGAATCTGTCGAGATATGGGGATATGATATTAGAGGAGTAATGTTGGTATTCTAGGGAGTTAAAAAGAGAGTGATGAGTGTTTTGAAGCATTGATGTCCAAACCACTAATTAGTAGTTGCGAGGCTGCTATTTTAGAGATTACCAGATCTTTGGTAGAGTAGATCACATAATGATATAGTAAAGGTGGGCTTGAACATTGTGATAGGTAGTTAGGAATCCTGATAGGACAAGATAGTTGATCTTTGTGATGGGGTGGAGTAGTATTTTTGGATGGATGTAAGGAATCCCGTTGCCTAAGTTAACCTTTTTTTTTTAATCTTTGAATAGTCTTAAACATGGGAGAAATATATATGGATAAACTCAGCCTCTAGTATTGATGTGTCTGTGCGAAAGTATAAGATTGAATTTGGTGATGTGTTGTATTTATTGATGATTTTGAAGGGTGAGGACTAAAGGTGAAGTCTTAGTAGAGGTACCTTGGGATAAGCATACGGTAGAAGGACCTACTTAGGAAGCCGATGATGACATAATGTCCAAGTATCGATTTCTATTCTCAATTCCAGAAAATTATGCTTGAGGTATGTGTTGTTCTTAACATGTTTGTTTCACATCTTGTTGATGATAGATGGTAAATCACTTGAAGTCTGTTTCTGTCTTAAAGGTAAGAATAGAGATGTTTGGAGTTTAATCGTTCTTTTAGTGCCTCATCCCATTTTTTGAGGATGAATAATCCTTGGGGGAAGACTGAAACAACCTCAATTTTGGCGCTTGCAAAATTTCCTGATTCATGGACATTCTGTGCATCATACTACTCACCATACTACTTAAATAGTGAGGTTATGGGTTAAGGACCCTAGTCGTATGATGGTTAGTGTCATATTGGTCAAGTTCTGTTCTTGGTTAGAGAAAGCATTATACGACTCATATGATTATGATATAAGAAGTATAGTGTCAAACCATATGGTGTTCAGTGTCTATCCTTGATATTCTGCTAAGGGTACAATTTTAATGGGTACTAGATGTATGGTAAGGTATGACTTATGCTAAGGAGTCGTATGTTGGACAGATTATGGTGTCTAACATTTTGATCAAGGTATAAATAGAAGGTACCACTTGTATGATGGGGTACGAGTGAAGGGGTCCAACCATACCCTCCTGCGAGTCTTTTACAGCTTCTAAACTGAGGGTATTTTAGATATTTACCACCTTAAGCCCTTAAAACCCACATATTATAACACTATTTGGTCCCTCATTCCTTACTTTGGAAGATCAAAATACTCTCATAAACTATCTAGAAACATCTCAAGAAGATTTGGCTAGGGTTTCATCAAGGTGGTCATCTAGAGGCTTAAGGATTGAAATCTTATTGTGAATCACCGTAGCTCAAACATGTGACTCTTTCTTCATTGTTAGTTCATAAAAATAATGTTTTTAAACATTGTTCTTGAATCATAAATAGTGGTTTTGAAATCCATGGTTGAGGGTTTAGATATCTAATGTTGACTATTGTTCTCTCATATCTTCACTTGTGTTTATACATGTTTTTGGTAATGGTTTTGCACATGTAGGTGTATGGAAATTGTGGTTTAATGAATGGTTCATGTGTCACCCTAAATTGATGATTTTGATTTGAATAATGGGTTGATAATGGTATACCCTCAACCTATTTGTGAAAATACCTATGAGAAAAATCTTGTTACATGATGAATTGGGTTTTGAACTAATGTTTTGTATAAAAATGCTAATGAAGGATGAAAGATTTTTTGTAAAGGTCTTGATGACCATAAATTGAATTTAAATGTGTTTTGAACTAAGGCACTAGCCTAATAATGTAAATAGTGGGTATATAGTTTCATGAAAGACCTTGTTGGTCATAGGTTGAATTGTATTGTAACCTTGATAGTTTAAATGGTTAACTAGGTTCGCAACTCTAAAAGTTGAATTGAAGTAATGTCTTTGTATAGACAATGGGTTCGAGTCCCAAGAGTTTATTAATGATGGTTATGGCCCATTGTACACTTGCAAGTGGGGTTGGTATTACGATATCAACGGGATACCTTTTGTAGGTAACTGGATAAATATTTGTGTATGTGTGATGAATGTTTTACTTAGGCTTTAAAGAGGGTTATGTATCCAAGTTTCTAAGGTGGAGATCTCGAGGGATCAACACTGGAAACCGCATTTGCCGGCCTGGGGGTCAAATCGGCCTGAGGTTCAAGTCCTCTTGCTTAATATGATCAGAGGTTTGAATACTCAAAATGTACTGAGCTTCGAGTCCTCTTGCTTAATATAACTGAGAAGTTTGAATCTCCAAACTACATAATGTGGGAGGTTTGAGTCCCTCATATCACACTATATGATCGGGTGCTTAAGTCGCCTTAGATATGAGTGGGAAGTACGAGTCTCCCTAGTGTATATATAATATCAATCTTCAATTTGTGTGGCTACACGGATTGGGACCCGACCAGGGGGTGAGATCTAGAGCCGTATAGCCCGTTGGTGTTATTAACATGACAACTAAGCTACACAACCCAGGCTATGATTTTAAAAATTCATGCTAAACGTTGTTCTCTATCCGGACACGATATATCTATGTATGAATACTCGTGATTACATTTGATAGTGGTTTCAATAATGGAATTATTTTATTCCTATATCTCTGAGTTACATCCTAGTATTCCAACCTCAAATCGTCTCCGGGCGTTGTATCCCCACACGATACAGGGACTAGATCTTGTTCTTCTTTTCTAATGCAGTAACCAAGGTTTTGAGTGGCTGGTGAGGTGACATTGAAGTGGTGGTATTCCATAGTTCGAAAGGCATTCATTTCATGGTCTTTTTACTCTATGTCATACACTTCATTAGACTTGGATTCTAGCTATCATTGGGGGGGGGGCATGTCCCAACATTTTATTGACTTTGGATTGTAGAGGCTTTATGGATTTTTGTGGACTTAGGTGTGTTGGTTTCGTGAGTTGTCTAGCGGATTGGTTTAGACATTAATGGGTTATCATTTGTCTTATATTTCTCCATCTTATTATATGTACGGAATTCATCCATCACTTATGGCTGATATGTTGGTTAGGTTAGGTGAAGGGGGTGATCTCCGGTTCATGTGGGACTAGAGATATGTCATGGATAGACTCTGGTTAGGGTGACACAAATAAACTTGAATCATGCAATAATCCATATCACTTAACAAGAACATCTTACTTACCTAACACAAAAATTTAAAATCTCCTAAAAAAATAGATACTGGGTTCAAAAGGCACCCCTTGGAAAAGAATTAAAATGAACAACTACGGGGTTGATGAAATGTGCAACTACTAGACTCACCCAACTAAAACTAAAAACTAAAAAGAAAAAATCGTTTTGCAATATTTTTTTTTCTAATTTACCGAAAAACTAGAAAACAACTAAGAATTTATATCCTACAGCATCAATTCTCCTGAAACCATGGGAATTCCCCCACTCCACACTTAAAAATCTAATTTGTCCCCGAAGTACTATTTAAAAGTAGAGATAAAAAACTTCTTGAGTTATCTAGGCCGAGCTACCAGCATATTTAATTATTGGTGAGGTCAGGTAGACCCCACACCTAGTTTTGCCAAGCTCTGTATCTTGAATCTCAGGTACTCAAACACTTTATCAACCAGTTGATAACGCTCAAACTATACGTCTCATGTGAGAATGTAAGTGATCGTTGTCAATATATAACCCAACTAGGTTGGGGTCGAATCCCACAAGGAATATGGTGCTAATCTGAGTTGTATGCGAGTTAATCAACTGATAGTTAGTAGTTTCTGGTAAATTGGGGTTGATGAGAATTTTGTAAATAATAGTTGGTCACTTTAGTTTCAGTGGTTGTAATCAATAGTTTATGGAAAACTAGAATTATGTTCACTATGGGTTTTGGTACTTTCTAGATGCTATTAGTGATTCAAGATTCTCACGATAGGTAGGAACAACAGATTGTCTTTATCGAAGTTATGCCTAAATGTCTCTCAACCTTCTTAAGAATTTAATTACCTAATCCTCTCGGACTTAGAAAATTTATATTCACTGACCAGACTTCACCTCAGGTTAATTAACCTTGTTACAGCGTCAATTATTAAACGGAAGGTTGGTACCTTCCAAGTCCATGTCAATAATTTACTTCCTACTATAGTTGATTTCTTATCTCAAGCAAATCAAAGCAGGTGTTATCTATCGTTTGCAACCAATAGACAATAATTAAAACCTCAGAATTATCAAGGAGTCCTATTACCTTTAGAATCTTGAACACTTAGAAAATTACCAAGACCTAACCCATAGACCCCATAATTCGGGTTAAAGTGATTTAGACAATCATAATGTAATACAACAAGTTGAATTCATAATTTGAAAGATGAACTTACAGCAAGATGAATAGAAACGAGTGTTTTCTCAGATTAGATCTAAGTAGAAATCCCAAAATATTGATGATAATCTCTTCAAACTTAATTGTTTTGTTCAAGACAAGAAACTCAAGAGAAAATAACAAAATACGTGCGTTCCAAAATAGGTTTAGCCTCCCTTAATGAAACCCTAAAATCTGCTATTTATATCCGTAACTTAAGAAAAATTCAAAATTAAAAATTCAGATTTTTCTCCTTAGGTGACGACATGTCTAACGGCTTATCAGAGTTCTGATAGCTTATCAGAACATGTAGTCAGGAATACATCAAATTTTTACCTTCTGCTTATGTGTGATGACATTCTTGATGGCTTATCAGATACCTGACAACTTATCACAGACGTCGTCGCATCTTCACTTCAATTTCTCAAGCAATGCCCAAGCCTGACAACAAGCCTGACGGATGATCACAACTCTGACGTCCTATCATAGACTGTCGTTACTTCATCCAGATGAATCTCATTCTCTATCTAAGGCCGAAGATGAGTTTGATAACTTATCAGGGTGTTAACGACTTATCAGACAAGTCGTCAACTACACTTCCATTCTTATTTTGTTTAAAATTCAACTATTTTATCTCAGTTGTTGTTGGTTTTCTTTCATCTTGACTTTTACTGCAATATCAGAGAGAGAACACTCAAAAATGACAAAAGTTACTTAAGACTTTGCAATTGTTCTCAGTTAAAAACCTCAAATGTGTTAGCATCTTCTCACACATCAACACCCTTAACTTAAAACAATTGCTTGTCCTCAAGAAACTAAAACACAACCAAGAGGATACAAATTATATTCGGCAGTCAACCATCCATATTATCTCAAAACATCTTCTCCATCTCCAAGGTCAATAATTTGAAAAACAACTGTGCATATTATTGAAGGACAACAAGGTGACACACAAGAATAAAGATGTGGAATCAATTCAGAAACAACAACCATGCATGTACTAAGATAACACTATCCAAACAAGTTAGCAACTAGCAATGTAAGCAGTGTGCCCTTATAACAATGAGTTCCTTCCTCACTCATATGTGAACTGAAGCATGTCAATGCGGGGACGGTTAAGAGACACTCAATATCAGAAAGGAGTTCCAATCAATGTATGACAAATACCATAAGCTTGCCCTTATTTTCATTACCTAGGATTTCAGACAGGTAAGCTAGGATCACTATATGTCTGTTTCTTTAGCTTGTAACGTAGGCTAAGGGGTGGTATGATACTCGATAATATTTAAGGTGACTAAGCCTCCTTGGCACTACACTAACTATTGGGGTCTCACTTATTTACATTTATCTAATTCTCTCCTTTCTTGATCAAACATACTCCGGATGGGTGTGGTCTTTTTGACAATCATTTTTTCTTTTTCACCACTTTTCTTTTCTTATTCTTTTTCCACCGCACCTAGCTTTTTAAATCTTTTCTTTTATTCTACCTTTCTTCAAACTCATTTTACATCACGCACCCCTATGGTAGCGACACTTAACTTAGGTTATTTGCCTAAGTCAAAGTGCACAATGTCCAGGGATGACCAAGGCCAAAACAGGTTCATTGTGATATAAATGGGAAGTTGATAGATACAATAAAAAGAATAGGCATTCAGGCTTAAAATCAGGATCAAGGGATATTATTTACACATGGAAGGTCATTTAGGCTAAAAATGGAAGAATATACACAACGGCCTATAATCCTTTCCTAACCGCTATCCTACAACAAAGGTAAGACCAACAGGGTAAGTTCTGGATTTAACACACAACGGGAACTAGGTAGTATCTCACACACACATGGCACAAAGGTACATCACAAGCCACTACCCATTCGGTTCATGCAATTGTTTAGCAATGGTTATTATGTCACTAGTACTAATGTCATAACAATATGCACAGTGGTCACACATAAATGCATATCTGTAACGCCCCAAAATCGGGTCCTGAGATGTCACATGGTGCTTAAGGCTACAAGTAGCCCCAAGCTAACCCCTTTGAGCCTGTTACTTCATACACTTACTTACTTAGAGGTAGAATGCATGAACTTTAACATAGCAATATCAAATGGTAAGAGAATATTAATGAAATACTTGGTTTGAACAAACTGTAACTCAAAGAAAACCTCAAAATATTGGTAATCTGATGACTAGTCTTACAAACCTCTTCTACTCCAAACTAGAGAGTCGTTGGGACAGGTCCCCAACTTAATCATACTTAACTAAAAAGAATTAAAAAACTACTAAATTAAATTAGAAGTCTGAGAATAACTAGTCCCCGAATCATGAGGACTTACCACAGCTGATATGTAGATAGGAGTGCTCGAACGGATCACTGGTAAGGATGAGATTGAGTACCTAAACCTACATTACAAGAATATATGGCACACAGACAAAATATGTCGGTTGGTACTTTGGAAATGTATTGAGCATATGGGGGAGTGTGCAATTAAAATAATCAATATCATAAGCTTTTATAGAAAACCTACATGGTATAAAACATAATCACATAGCTTGAAATAAATATATGCCACAAGACTTATAAATCATCATGATTTTATTTAAAACCTCAAATTATCATTACACCTGAAATTATTAGGACCATAGCTTTCAAAACACTTATACTTTCAAAACGTTGTAACTTTAAGACTAACAATCTTTGAAACTTGGAAGGCTTTTGAACTTAGAGAACTTAGGGAGTTTCTCTTAACCGTCATAAACTATATGAGCGACATGGAGTCCAACATCTTACCCACGTTGGGGAGAGCTGTTCTATCTTCCCAGCAGATAAAACCTTAACTTTAGTGATCACTATCTTAACCCAGTTGGGGTATATCAAGAACCTATGGGGGCACGTAGTTGTGGGACATTAGACCTTGGAATCAAGCCCAAATAGGAGCTAAATACTACTCCCTTACTTAAGAAAATCCACCTTAAAACAATTCAACAATATATATATAATGGGAGCCAGAATGCATCTCCTTTACTTTAAAACTCAAGAATGTGGATTTCTATCTTAACTTACAATCAAAACTAACTTCTTGATATTATTTAAAAATCGCTAACTTCTTATTCTCCAACTCATGCTTTTACCATAAGGTTCAATTCACAACAATAGGACTTGAAATTCTCAAAACATGATATAGACGTTGAATTATGCAACTTAAACCATAAATTTACAATTTGAACCATTAATATGCATAATTATATTACAACTCAAAGTTTGGGTAAGACATAGTTTCATAAAAACTCACAATATAATAACATGATAGGAATTCTCCATGAATTTACGAAATACTTTACAAAAATTTGTAACTTTTGGGCATAAGAACAAAAGGGTGTTCATGTTCAAAATCACATATCTTAAACTTGGAGCTTTTGGACGAATTTACAAATTCTGGAAGGTTATTCACGAACTATTGTGTGTCCCTCGTAGACCTCTTAACGGGGAATTCAAATATGCAAGAATTATTGAATTCTCATGGTTAAATCTCTAGATAATTTGGTTTTTATGTTGAAACCCTAGCCTTGTGGTTGAAGGTGTGCAGAGAATTATGAGATTTTTAACTAAAGAGAATAAAAGAAAATATACTCTCTGAGGGTTATCAGTCGTGGTAAGTATAGGAAAAAGTGCAAAATACCCTTACTAAACCACATCCCAATTGCTGAAAATCTAAGGCTGACGACATATGTGTTAGGCCGTCAGACTTGTGATAAGTCGTCACAAATGTCATCATTGGAGGGCTGGAATCTGCCAAAGGTTGACGACATTGGTGATAAGTCATCACACTTATGATGAATTATCATAAAATATCATCATTGGGGGTGGAAATCTGCCTAAGTCTGATGACATTGGTGATAAGTCATCACACTTGTGATAACGTATCACAAAATATCATCACTGGGGTGGAAATCTGCCTAAGGCTGATGACATTGGTGATAAGTCGTCACACTTATGATAACTTATCACAAAATATCGTCACTGGTGGTGGAAATCAGCCTAAGGCTAACGACATTGGTGATAAGTCATCACACTTGTGATAACTTATCACAAAATGTCATCAGTCAGTTTTCCAGGCTGACATGCTTGAGTAAAATGGGCATAAATTTTTGTTCCGATATTGGATTTAGGAGAAATTGGTATCGTTGAAAATCTAACTCAATTATCTATCTGTTGGTGGGTCATGTGCTCAAAATTTCATATTATAATAAGATATATGCTCGTTTAAAGTTTACTATACCAATATCCATCTCAAGAATTCAATTGGTAAGGAATGTTTTGATTCGTCTAATAGCTAGGACATTTTTGAGGCCTTGATATTCATCAAGCTAGATCATGTAGCTACAAAATCATTAACTTTATTTCTAACGAGCTTGAAACAGGGTACTACTATTATTTGAAATTTTTGGGGTATTACAATATCTCCCCTTGGAAACATTCGTCCTCGAATGTCACTAGTTAAGCTGGGAATGCAAAGAAACTTAGGATGCACAATTGGAATAGTTCTCTAAATTGAATCTATGTCATTCTAAACTTTTGAGTATTTCTGAGAGTGCACAAATTTGCAACAAAATAGCTATATAGCTGAATCTTTGGTTTGATGGATGCTGAATTAAGAAAAAGTAATACCTTCGTCTTGCTCTGAACTTGTGAAGAAGAGGTGTGGGTACTTGGATAGTATATCTGCTTCAGCTTCCCAAGTAGTAACCTCAACTAATTGGTTCCGCCATAAAACCTTGACCTATGGAACTTTTTTGTTCCTTTGTCTACGGACTTGGTAATCTAGGATCTCAACTGGAACCTCATCGAATGAAAGGTTATTCTAAACATCTAAGCTATCTTATGAATCAACAACGATAGAATCACCAATATGCTTCCTAAGCATGGAAATAAGGAAAATAGGATGAACAACTGACAACTCTGCAGGAAACTCAACTTCATAGGCTATGTTCCCAACACGACCAAGAATTCTGTAAGGGCCAACGTAACGGGGACTAAGTTTCCCTTACTTTCCAAACCTTTTCACCCTTTTCTTGGGTGAAATTTTCAGATACACTAAATCATTAACTTCAAACTCAAGGTCTTTTTGTATCACATTTGCATATGACTTTTGACGACTCTGAGCTATCTTTAACCTTTCTCTAATCAACTTTACCTTCTCCATCGCCTCAAATACTGTATTAGGTCCAAACAAATTAGCTTTACCCACTTTGAACCAACCTATGGGTGATCTATATCTCCTACCATATAAAGCCTTGAATGGTGCCATCTTGATACTAGCATGGTAACTATTTTTGTAAGAAAACTCTATCAATAACAAATGCTCATCCCAACTATGCTTGAAATCAAGGGCACATGCTCTTAATATGTCCTCCAAAGTTTGGACAGTCCTCTCAACCTGACCATCTTTCTACGGATAAAAAATGAAACTCATATGAACTTAGGTACCAAGACCCTTCTTAAATGCTCTCCAGAACTGAGAAGTGAACTGAGTAGCCCTATATGAAATGATAGACAAGGGAAATCTATGCAACTTAACCAACTCCTGAATATACAATCTAGCATAGTCCTCAGCTGTAAAAGATGTGTGCACAGGCAAGAAATGCGTTGACTTAGTCAGCCTATCGATAATAACCTAGATGGAATCATGATGGCATCGGGAAAGAGGTACGCCAACCATAAAATCCATATTGATCTCTTCCCACTTCTAAGTTGGGATACTAAACTCTTGCATCATACCACCAAGTCATTGGTGCTCAACCTTAACCTATTGACATGTTGCACACTTCGCCACAAAATTAGCTATATCTTTCTTCATACCACACCACCAATAGATTTTCCATAAGTCGCAGTACATCTTGGTAGTGTCGAGATGAATAGAATACCACACACCATGCGCTTCAGCCATAATTCTCTACCTCAGATCACCAACATCAGGAACACATAATCTACCCTGCAACCTCAACACCCAATCTCCCCCTTGAGTGAAAACCTCTACCTTTAGGTCCTTGACTGACTCCTTCAGTCTGACCAAGCTAGCATTTAAGTGTTGCTTCTCCTTTACTTTCGAAACCAAAGAGGATTCAGAACTACTCTGTACCACAATATTTCCCTCAATAAAATCAAGCAACTTAACACCTAGTCTAGCCTGGTGATGCACATCACGGGCCAACTCTTTCTTACTTTCCTCCACATGTGAAATGCTACCATTAGACATCCTGCTAAGGGCATCTGCCATAACATTGGTCTTTCCCAGATGATACAAAATGCTCATATCATAGTCTTTTAACAATTCTAACCACCTCCGTTGCCTAAGATTCAACTCCTTCTGAGTGAGCACATACTGCAGGCTTTTGTGATTAGTAAAAACATCAGCATGCACACCATACAAATAATGTCTCTAGATTTTCAAAGAAAACACTACAGCATCCAACTCTATGTCATGGGTTGGGTAATTCTTTTCATGAGGTTTCAACTGTCTAGAAGTGTAGGCTATAACTTTACCCGTATGAATCAACACATAGCTCAAACCAAATCTTAAAACATCACAGCATACCATAAAACTATCTACACCATTAGACAACGTCAACACATGGGCAGAAGTGAGTCGAGTCTTCAACTCCTAAAAACTCTTCTCACAGGGATCTGACCAGAGGAACTTAACTTTTTTCTGGGTCAATTGAGTCATGAGAGATGTAATGGAAGAGAACCCTTTAAAAAAATGGCGGTAATAGCTAGCTAGACCCAAGAACATCTAATATCAGATGGAGAGATATGCCTAGGCCAATTTTTTACAACCTTTATCTTTTGGGGATCAACTCTAATACCTTCATCTAAAATAATGTGACCCAAAAATGCTATGGACCTTAGCCAAAACTCACACTTACTGAATTTGGCGAACAACTTATGATCTCTAAGAGTTTGGAAGACGATTCTAAGATGGTTTACATGATCACTCTCACTTCGGGAATACACAAGGATGTCGTCGATAAACACAATGATGAACAAATGAAGATATGCCTTAAACACTCGATTCATGAGGTCCATGAAAGCTGCTGGGGCATTAGTTAGCCTGAAAGACATGACAAGAAACTCAAAATGACCATAGCAATTTTGAAAAGCTATCTTCCGGTTATCACGCCCCCTTACTTTAAGTTGGTTATAGCCGAATCTAAGTTCTATCTTGGAGAAATAACTCACACCTTGCAACTGATCAAACAAATCATCTATTCTCAGAATAGGGTACTTGTTCTTGATTGTGACCTTATGAAGTTGACGATAGTTAATGCACATACATAAAGAACTATCTTTCCTTCGCACGAAAAGTATAGGTGCACCCCAAGGAGATACATTGGACCTTATAAAACCTTCGTCTAAGAGATCTTTGGGATGTTCTTTCAACTCCTTAAGCTTTACAGGTGATATACGATAGGGAGGAATGGAAATAGGCTGAGTGTCAGGAAGAAGATCGATTTTGAATTCTATCTCTCTATCAGGAGGTACCCCTGGGAGATCTTTCAGAAATATATTAGGAAACTCATTAACAATGTTGACTGAATGGATAACTGGGGTTTAAGGCTTAGAGTCCTTAACTCTAACCAAGTGATAAAAACTACCTTCAGATATAAGCTTCCTAGGTTTAAGATAAGAAATAAAATGACTCTTAGGAGGTACTGAACTCCCTGACCACTCGAAAACTGGTTTATCAGGAAACTAAAATTTCACTACACAAGTACAATAATCTATAGATATATAGAAGGATTGAAGCCAATCGATACCCAGGATAACATCAAAATCAACAATCTCTAACTCTATCAAATCAGCAAGTGTGACTCTATGAAGGACTATAACAGGACAATTCTTGTATACTTGCTTAGTAACAACAGACTCCCCTATTGGATTAGAAACTAAAATAGGCTCAGAAATACTTTTGGGACTCTTCTCAAACTTTACAGCAACAAGTGGGGTCACATAACAAAAAATTGACTTGCGGTCCAATAATACATATACATCAAAATGAAATACACGGAGCATACCAGTAACAACATCGGGAGAGTCCTCTTACACATGATGGAAAGGTAGGGCATAGAACCTAGTTTGGTGCTGACCACCAGTAGTACTAGAAGAAGCGCCCTGAGAAGTAGCTGGATGGGCTACAGAAATTGATGCACTAGTAGCATTGGTCTGGGGCCGGGTATCTCTATTTCCCTGCCTGGCATATGGGCACTCTCTAAGCCTGTGTCCTATCTTGGCATACCCGAAACAACCACACTATTTAGCCAAACACTCACCCGGATGGGTCCTCCCACACTTGGCACAAGGAGGGAAGTTGGGCTTGCTGCTCACACTCTACTGAGGCCTGGACATAGAAGACCTATTTCCCTACTCTAGCGTACCTCTAGGAACTGGGGAACTAGCGGATGAGGGTGCTGTCATAAAAGAAAAACTCTATAACTAAGGGCGGTTCCCTCCTAGGATCTAGCCTAACCGTACTCGTGCTGTTTAGACCTGGCTCTGTTGTTACCTCTCTCTCTATCTCTTTACTTTATCTTATCCTCCTCTATTTGTTATGTATAGATCATCAGCCTAGATAAATCTATCTCTTTGTTCAATATAGCAGTGCAACATTCTTTCAGCACTAAGCCCGATACAGCTGTCATAAGCTTTCTCATACCAGTTTAGGCATTAAAGGTCAAGCCAGGCGCATATTTAGTTAGTTGATTGAAATTTAAGTATTACTCCTTAACAGTTATGAAGACCTATCTCAAGTTCATAAACTCTTCAATCTTCGCCTCTCTTAACTCCAAAGGAAAGAACCTATCTAAGAATGCATCTTGGAACATCTGCCAGGTAATGAGAGCATCATCCTCCCCTCTACCCGTCCTCCAAGAAACCACCCAATCATAAGCAATTCCCTTCAACCTATAAGATTCTAACTCCATAAACTCTTTTTTAGGCACATGCATTACCTATGTGATCTTCCTTATCTCTTTAAGATATAACTGCGGGACTTCTCCTGCCTGTGACCAATAAAAATATGGTGGACTCATCCATATAAAGTCATGAATTCTGGTAGTAGCTAAGTCACCTCCCTACTGCTGAGGAGCTGCGGCCTGATTGGCCTGGACAGTGACAGCTTGGGCTAGTGCCTGGAAGGCTGCCCTAAGTTCGGCGTAGGACACATTTTCATTCAGAGGATCAGTGGGCTGAGATTGATGATAATTGTTATTTCTTTGAGCTTTGTGGGGAGGAATATTCTAAAATAAGAGAGAACAAATTAACAGCTGAGAGAGACAACATGAGCACGATGGACTTGAGAGGAAGAAATGACTTATTCCTAAAACATTTCGTAACCTCTTGCTCATAGATGTAGCGCGCTGCACACCGATGATCAAGACTCTACTTAAAGCGGCTTGTCAGACTCCCTAGGACTCTCTAAACCTTAGTCTTTGATACCAAGTTTGTATCGCCCCAGAACCGTATCCTGAGATGTCACATGATGCTTAAGGCTACAAGTAACCCCAAGCTAACCCCATTGAGCCTACTACTTCATGTACTTACTTACTTAGAGGTAGAATGCATGAACTTTAACATAACAATATCAAATGGTTAGAGAATATTAATGAAACACTTGGTTTGAACAAACTGCAACTCAAAGGAAACCTCAAAATACTAGTAATCTGACGACTAGTTTTACAAACCTTTACTACTCTAAACTAGAGAGACATTGGGACAGGTCCTCAACTAAATCATACTCAAATGATTAGAATTAAACAGCTACTAAATAAAACTGGAAGTTTGGGAATAACCAGTCCCCAAATCATGAGAACTCACCACGGCTGATATGTAGATAGGAGTGCTTGAAAGGATCACTAGTAAGGCTGAGACTGAGCACCTAAACCTACATTACAAGAATATATGGCACACAGACAAAATATGTGGGTCGGTACTTTGGAAATGTATTGAGAATATAGGAGAGTGTGCAATTTAAATAATCAATATCATAAGCTTTTATAGAAAACCTACATGGTGTAAAATATACTCACATATCTTGCAATAAATATATGCCACAAGACTCATAAATCGTCATGCTTTTATTTAAAACCTAAGATTATCATGACACCTGAAATTATTAGGACCATAACTTTCAAAACACTTATACTTTCAAAACTTTGTAACTTTAAGACAAACTCTTTGGAACTTAGAAGACTTTAGAACTTAGAGAACTTTAGGAACTTAGGGAGTTTCTCTTAACCGACATAAACCATGTGAGCTACATGGAGTCCAAAGTCATACCCACGTTGGGGAGAGCTGTTAAATCCTTGCCATCAGATAAAACCTTAACTTTAGTGAATCACTATCTTAACCCACTTAGATTATATCAAGAACCTATAAGGGCACGTAGTTCTAGGGCATGAGACCTCGGAATCAATCCCAAATCAGTGCTTAATATTACCCCTTTACTTAGTTTAGAACTTTAGAAAATCCACCTTAAAATAATTTATATATATATATATATATATATAATGGGAGCCAAAATGCATCTCCTTTACTTCAAAACTCAAGAATGTGGATTTCTATCTTAACTTACAATCAAAACTCACTTCTTGATATTCTTTAAAAATCTCTAACATCTCATTCTCAAACTTATGCTTTAACCATAAGGTTCAATTCACAACAATAAGACTTAAAATTCTCAAAACATGATATAGATGTTAAATTATGCAACTTAAACCATAAATTGACAATTTAAACCATTAATATGCATAATAATATTACTATCAAAGCGTGGGTAAGACATAGTTTCATAAAAACTCACAATATAATAACATGATAGGAATTCTCCATAAATTTATGAAATGCTTTACCAAAATATGTAACTTTTGAGCACAAGAAAAAAAGGGTGTTCTTGTTCAAAACCACATACAGTAAACTTGGAACTTTTGGATGACTTCCAAAATTTTGGAAGGTTATTCATGAACTATTGGGTGTCCCTTATATCCCTCTTAATAGGGAATTCAAAAATGCAAGAATTATTGAATTCTTACAGTAGAATCTCTAGATAATTGGTTTTTTATGTTGAAACCCTAACCTTGTGGTTGAAGGTCTGCAGAGAATTTTGAGATGTTTAACTAAAGGGAATAGAATAAAATACGTTGTTTGAGTGTTATAAGTCATGGGAAGTGTAGGAAAATAACCAAAATAACCTGACTAAACTGCTTCCCAATTGTTGAAAATCTAAGGCTGACGACATTTGTGATAGGCCTTCAGACTTGTGATAAGTCATCACAAATGTCGTCACTAGAGGGCTGGAATCTGCCTAAGGTTGACGACATTGGTGATAAGTCATCAAAAGTGTAAGGACTTATCACAAAATGACATCACTAGGGGTGGAAATCTGCTTAAGGCTGATGACATTATTGATAAGTCATCACACTTGTGATAACTTATTACAAAATGTCATCACTGGGGGGTGGAAATCAACCTAAGGCTGATGACATTGGTGATAAGTCATCACTCTTGTGATAACTTATCACAAAATGTCATCACTGGGTGTGGAAAGCTTCTTAAGGGTGATGAAATTGGTGATAAGTCATCATACTTGTGATAACTTATCATAAAATGTTGTCAGTCAGTTTTCCAGGTTGACATACTGGAGTAAAATGGGAATAAATTTTTGCTCCGGTATCAGATTTAGGTGAAATTACTATCGTTAGAAATATAACTCAATTATCTATCTTTTGGTGGGTCATGATCTTAGTAATTCATAGTATAATGAGAGATATGCTCGTTTGAAATTTATTATAGCAATATCCATCTCAAGAATTCAATCGGCAAGGAATGTTTTAATTCTTCTAATAGCTAGGACATTTTTGAGGCCTTAATACTCATCAAGCTAGATCATGTAGCTATGAAATCACTAGATTTAATTCTGATGAGCTTGAAATAGGGTTCTACTAGTAGTTGAAATTCTTGGGGTATTACAATATCATACAATTATAAAATAGACCATTGGAGAGGTGTTTAAAAATCAACAAAAACATATTAACTGCCTAAGGTACTTGTATTTCTCCTAGTCAACTACAACATTTTACAACAAATCACAATACACCGTAATATTCCGGCTCTACTAGGAATAAGATTCCGGGGAAAAGAGGCACGACAACAAGAACCCCAAAAGGACATGAACACCGACAAGTAGCCTCTTCCTAAACTTAAAATGATGCAATCTCCCCAATACGTCAAACCAAAACAAGAGAGTTAGAAACATACCTATGGAACCATCGTGCAAAGATCTGATGTCAATCACATAATACAAATACAAACAACAAAATACCTTGGGTTGCCTCCCAAGCAATGCCTGATTTAATATCACTGCACGACTCAACTCAGCTTTTTCCTCCACCTTGAGGATATGAATTCACCCCCAACTTAGAGTCAATTTTCTTACCTCGCTCGTAGAGGGGTGGTATAAAAGTTAAGGAACCGAGTAATAGAATGTGCATGGTAAACCACTCGGCCCTAAAGTAAGGTGTGTTTTTATGTTGCTTGTTTAGTGTAAAATCAAAAATATATGATTCTTGTTCATCATCTTCGCACTCTTCTACTATTTTTAATGATTCCACTAACAAGATATCATCTAAACGTAAAGTAGAAAAGTACTTTGAATGGGGACCAACAAATCCTACTTCCAAATTTACACTATCCTCAACACCTTTACTTATATTCACCTTCTCAATACCAGTCTCAAAATTAAGATGACAATCGAGTGGCTGCGATTCTTGTGTTTTCTCCATAAATTAGCTAATGTTCTCCACATATTCTTTTTTTGTAGCCACTGTAGACATGGTGGAAGTGGTAACTCCTTCAGCTCTGCCCACAACTGTGTTTGAGACTCTAAAATTTCTTTTATCATTTTGTCAAAATTGCTCGTTTGAATTGTGGTAGCACATATATCTTCAGAATGATCACTTTGACCATAAGATAAACATCAAATTGCAGTCTATTCCCCAGTTAGAACAGTATCCACATCATATTATGAAGGTCTCATCCACGTACTTCCATCTAAATCTGGACAGTAAGCCTCATAATATTGTCCCTCACAATACAAGAATCATCATCACTCAAAAAACCATCTATCCATGCTGACATCTCAAGAAAGGTGAGAGAAAAATAAAAATAAAAGAATATAAAAAAATAAACTAAATAAATATTTACAAGTTTGAATTCAAGCAAGTAAGCTAAAATGCCAAACCAACTCAATACGCCAAATTGTTTCCCGGCAACGGCGCCATTTTTTAAAGTGGTCAAACTACATCTGTCATGTGAGAATGTAAGTGATCATTGTTAATAGATAACCCAACTAGGTTGGGGTCGAATCCCACAGGGAATATGGTGCGAATCTGAGTTGTATGCGAGTTAATCAACTGATAGTTAGTAGTTTCCTATAAATTAAAGGTGATGAGAATTTAGCAAATATTGTTTCTCACTTTAGTTTCAGTGTTTATAATTAAGAGTTTATGGAAAACCAGAATTATGTTCACTATGGGTTTTGGTACTTGACAGATGCTATTAGTGATTCAATATTCTCACGATAGGTAGGAACAACAGATTATATTTAACGAAGTTATGCCTAAATGTCTCTCGACCTACTTAAGCATTTAATTACCTAATCCTCTCAGACTTAGGAAATTTATATTCACTGACCATACTTCACCTCAGGTTAATTAACTTTGTTACAACGTCAATTATTAAACATAAGGTTGGTAGCTTCCAAGTCTCTGTCAATAATTTACTTCCTACTATAGTTGAGTTTTTATCTCAAGAAAATCAAAGAAGGTGTTATCTATCGTTTGAAACTAATAGACAATAATTAAAACCTCAGAATTATGAAGGAGGCCTATTACCTTTAGAATCTTGAACACTTAGCAACTTACCAAGACCTAACCCATAGATTCTATAATTCAAGTTACAGATATTTAGCCACTCATAATGTAATAATTTATACAACAAGTTGAATTCATAATTTGAAAGATGAACTTATAGCAAGATGAGTAGCAACGAGTGTTTCTTAGATTAGATTAAAGTAGAAATCCCAAAATATTGATGATAATCTCTTCAAAGTTAATTTGTTTGTTCAAGCCAAGAAACTCGAGAGAAAATAACAAAATACATGTGTTCCAAAATAGGTTCAGCCTCCTTTAATGAAACCCTAAAAGCTGCTATTTATATCCGTAACTTAAGAAAAATTCGAAATTAAAAATTCAGATTTTTCTCCTTAGCTGGCGACATGTCTGACGGCTTATTAAAGTTCTGATAGCTTATCAGAACTTGTTGTCAGGCATACTTCAAATATTTTCCTTCTGCTTATGTGTGACGACATTCTTGATGGCTTATCAGACGTCTGACAACTTATCACAGACGTTATCACATCTTTATTTCAATTTCTTAAGGACTGTCCAAGCCTGATAATGAGCTTGGCGGCTTATCACAACTCTAACGTCCTATCATAGGTTGGCGTTACTTCTTCAAGATAAATCTCATTCTCTGTCTAAGTCTGATGATGAGTCTGATAACTTATCAGGGAGTTGACGACTTATTAGACAAGTCATCAACTACACTTCCCTTCTTATTTTGCTCAAAATTTAACTATTTTATCTCAGTTACTATTGGTTTTATTTCATCTTGACTTTTAATGCAATATCAATGAGAAAATAATCAAAAATGATAAAAGTTCCCTAAGACTTTGCAAGTATTCTCAGTTAAAAGCCTCAAATATGTTAGCATCTGCTCACACATCACCTGTGACTCAAGTAAAACAAAAACTACATGAAGTAAAACTAAAGTATTGAAAATAAAGCACCTACCTTAAATTGGGTTTCCTCCTAAGAAGCACCTCATTTAGTGTCGCGGTATGATCGAAATCACTTTTCAACTATTTTTCATGATTGTCTTCCTCCTACATGGAGGTCATATTCTCACTCATTTTTGACCTATTGAATGTGAACTCTTCATTTTTTTAGATTTCTTAAAAATAGTCTTTTCAAGCTACTCAATCATCATAAATTTGTCTTAGGTGGTGCCTTGAACAACTCCATAAAATAGTCTAAAAAGGTATTTTGTGGTTTGTACTCACCCACCCCACACTCATCCACTTCATTCATGGTAATAGTATACAAATCTTTGTATTGTGAAGGTGTATTGAGTGGCTTTTAAATTTTGAAGATAACATGTTCATCATCTAATTGCATCTTGAGAGAGCCCTCTGTAATACCCCGTACTTCTACCTATCTTAAAATCATCCCGAGTATGTTAGAAACTTACATTGAAAGATGAATCCACTTTAATATATGTGAATTTTTTAAGATTTACACTTTTGGTCATTTGGGAAATTGAATTATCTTTCCAACGATACCAATTTCGTCCAAATTCAACATCGAGGTAGAAAGTTATGGCCATTTTACAGATAGTAGTCAAAACTGCCCAAGTGCGATGATGAGGGCCGACGGACCATCAAACTAGCGATGGACCGTCGCCCAAACCATCACAGCGGAGGCAGTGATACCACCTTATACCTAAGGGTGATGGCTCAGGCCGATGAATTGTTGAGCTAGCAATGGACCGTCGCCCAAGCCATTGCAACAGAGATAGTGAACCCCTATTTTGCCCAGGTACAATGGTCAGGACCGACGGACCATCGACCCAGCGACGGACCATCGCACCCACCATTGTATAGTTTGTTAATTATTTTAAAGTCATTTTTAAAAGGGTATTTGGGTCTTTTCCACCCGTTTTAACCCCTAATTATATTAGACCAAGGCTTATAAGTTCATTATCTATATACAACATCAAATTAGGGATTTCTCTCAAAGATAATCCCCAAGAACAAGATCCAAATGCTTCTTCAAGAAACTAAGAGGTACAAGTTCTCCAAGTCCAAGGACTTAAAGAAACTCACAATCAAGGTATGTCATATGTTGATTCATGGGTCCCTTTCACCCATAAAGCTTAAGAATGTCTTTTCAATATCCAAGATTTTGTATTTATCAATATTCATGATTTAAATTGAATTGAAATTCCTGTTCATGATGTTGTGGGGTTTTGATTCATGTTTTAATTCAGTTAATTCAGTTTAGTCCAGTTTAGTGAATCATGTTGAGTGTCTATTCAGATGGGAGTAGGAATTAGCACCGAGTAAACCCAAGGATGGGAACACACATTTTTAGATGAGGGTGTGATTCTTTGAAGTCATCCTTGCATTCCAGAACTATGTAGCCAGCAAAGGTTAAGACATCAACACTGTTAGATGAGGGTTGATGTGGTGGATAAGCACTGGAAGATGAGTGCCCCACTGTTCTCTTTCGGGGACACTATCAGATGAAGGTTTCCCACAGCTTGTCCTTACCAGTGGCATGGTATTGATACCTTTCCAAATAGGGTTACAGATTGGACCCCACATCAGCTATATTACTTTAGTTGGGGCATATCAGTTAGATGAATACTTCCAATTATTTCAGTATAGGACCAGGACTTTTAGATATATTCATTCAGTCTCAGTAATAGAACACAATAGTTTTATAGAATTTAGGACTGCCGAGTATAGTCAACCTAAAATAGCATGAAACTTAGCTAGTTCCATCAGAACCTGGACTGTTAGATACAATCACTTAGTATCAGTTATTTTAGTTATACAGATATCAGTATCTTATGTCATCATTGCTCAGAGTAAGTAATAATGTTATCATGAACTCATTTCTAGTTATTATGTAGTCATATATGTATTGTCACATTCATGTTATGCAGTCAGTTAGTATAGTTCATGCATGTGAACCCTTTTTCATTCAGCCTATCTTACATGTATACCAGTATATTCAAATATACTAACGTATTTGCGCTATGGTGTTTTATACCATAGGTTCAGAAGTAAAAGCTCTAAAGCATCAGTAGCATTCTAGTCTAAGCAGTCAGAGTTAGCAGTGAGTCCTCATCCTTCGAGGATATGACTATTAATTTATTATCTTATTAATTAATTTATTTCAATAGTTAGAGTTAGTTGGGGACATGTCCTATCAACTCCTTATTCAGATAGTTCAGTCAGTTAGAGGCTTTTTAGACTATTATGTTCAGAAAGTTTATTTCAGGTTTTGTTTTGATATTGTGATACCCTATCATTCAAAGATTACTTTATAAGTTTTTAACCTTGTGGCCTTACAATCTTTATTTCCTTATTTATATAGTATATTATGCTGTGTTTAGGTACATATATCAGTCATGGGTTAGCTTGTGGTCCTTTGGGGTTATAAGCACTGTGTATCATTTCGGGTACCAGATTCAGGGCGTTATACCCTCTTTCACATCTGTCAGCACTTCTTCCGCTTCTAAGAATGAACATCCTAGAATAATTGGTACCCTATCATCTGAATTTACAATCCAAAACCATAAAGTCAATAGGAATAATAAACTTACCAACCTTTATGAGCATGTACTCAATAATTACTTTGGGTTTGACTTAGGTTCTGTCTTCCATCTGGAGCACCATAGTTTATGGGCTCATCTTACCTAAAACAAAATTCTTAAACACTAACATAGGCATAATTTTTATCCTCACCCTCAAATCAATGAAGGAATGGACCATATCACTGTCGCCAATATGCATTGGGAGGATGAAACTCCTTGGGTCCTCAAGCTTTTTGGGGATCTTCTTTATTACCACAAAGTTGCACTCCTCAGTAAGTGCCACTGGATTAATGTCCTGCAACCTCACCTTATTAGTAACCATATCTTGCAAGTACATGGTGCATTTGGGCATTCCCAACAAAATATCTAACAAAGGCAAATTAAACTGAATATAAATGTGTCATAGAAATTCTTAAAACAATCATCCTTTTGGTCATTTTTATCCTCTGTGGGAATGGTGGTGAGGGTCTTTCCTACACTTTCTTAGAAGCCTTTGCTTTTGGGTACTCAGACTTTCCCGTATTATCAATATCTTTTCTTGCAACCTGTCGTGGAACTAATTTTATATACACCTCCTTAATTTTTCTAGGAAGTTTGTCACTAAGATTTTTACCATTCCTCAAGGTTATTGCCCTGACTTTTTTTGGATGTATGACTTAGCAATACACCTTGTGGCCTAGTATTCTATGCCTGAGCTAGTTGTCAGAACTGTTGCTCTTAGTTCTGCTAGGCCACTTGTTGATTTTTAATTTCATCAACCATTTCTTCTTTCTTGGATAGGATCTTCTTAAACTTTCCTCTATATTATTGGCCCATGTATATTTGTAATGCCATGAGTCTGTACCTCGAATGCTACATGATTCTTATGACCCCGATGACCACAAGCTAACCCATGACTGGTACCTACTATGAGCATTGAATAAAAATACTATAATAATGCAGAAGATGGACTAAAATTCCATAAGGTTAAAAATACAATAATCAAAAATGAATAAAATACTAAAATACCGAATAACTGTCTGAAATATTCTTATCTGAAAAGCCTCTAGCTGTATGAAAATGGAGTTGATGGGACGAGTCCCAAACTAACTCCGACTATTGAAATAATGAAATAATGAATGTATTGAAGTAATCTAACATCCTCAGAGTATGAGGACTCACTACTATAACTGTTGCTGATAACTGGAACTGGCTATGTGCGGTCAAGAACCTGAGCATCCAAACCTATTATATGAGACATCATAGCGCAAAAAATGAGTATGCAATCAGTACGTGAGAATGTACCGCTATGCTAAATGAGGTATGTTTGAATGCATGGGTTTATATGCCTGAACAATAACTAACTATATGATATGCAAGAGCTGGATTAACATACATGGAGGATCTATAACTACTGAAAATACTATGCATAGTATAACTAAGTATACTAGTACTAAATCTGAAAACTGATAACTGAATATACTGATAATCTGAGATTACTGATAATCTCAATTACTAATTACTGAGTGACTGTATGTGACTGTCCTGATTCTGTAGAACTTAATTGAGTTCTATACTGAAGACTGAAATTAAAACTAAAACTGTGGGAATTCTTACTTAACAAACATACCCCTGAGTAAACTGAGTGGGATCCAACCAGTAACCCCAATTAGAAGAGTGCAAGTACCGTTCCACAGGTAAAGACACTGTTGTGGTCAAGCCTATCTGATGGGTGACCCTGAATAAAAAGTCAAGCCTAATCTGACATGTGACACATGGGAGGTAGACAAGCCTTAATTTGATGGGTGACTCCTCATATCCTACACTGGCTACATAGTTCTATAGTGTGAGACTGCTATTAATGTCTTTGGCTTCTTGATGGGAGAGTTTGTCACCTCCATACTCACTGAGTGCTAGTTCCTACTCCCAACTGAATGACACTGACTGATTAGACTGGACTTGACTGGATTGAGTTAGCTGAGTTTGGTAACTGATTGAGTTCTGCTATTCCTGATACTATAGAGTTTATTCTATAATTACTAAGGATCTAGGTAAATAGCTAGATTGTTGGATATTGAGTACCGCCATGACTTGATAACATTAAAAGTAAATCATGGCATAAGTTTTGGAAACATGACTATGGCTACATGTTCATAAATCACTCATTAAGACGTTTAAACAAGCATTTTGGATGCATTGACTAGTATATGAATGGAGAGTACATGCTATCATGATATAATGACACTATTTCATTCACTTAGGCATTTAAACAAACACTTAGGGAGCATGCTTAGGTCACATAATAGTAAATACAACATAGTGATCATAGCTACATCAATCAACATGTACATTGTAGGGTTTATCATGAAGATCATGCAATTCAACACATATAATGATTAATTCCATGAAAACTTGTGATTAAACCATGGACAAAAACCTAACAATAACATGAAACATGAATTCAATTCAATTCAAACATAGAAAGCATGTAATGCAAAGTCTTTTATTTTGAAAATGGGATTCTTGGGCTCCATGGAAGGTAAGGGTCCATGAATGAACATCTAACATACCTAGGAATATTATTCTTGAAGTTCTTGAAGACTCTCAGAGGGATTCTTGACATTGCTCTTGAAACTTGGAAGCTAGGGTTTTCTATCTTTGAGAGAGAATGTCTTAAATTGGGGAAAAGTGAGTTAATAATGACCTAAATACATTTTTAAGGAATAAATCCCACATATGGGTCAATTAAATACATGGGAAAATACTAATTTAACCTTGGACAAAACTTTAATTTTTCGTTGAAATTTTCGATTTGGGGCCCTGGCACTATCGGCGCTATCGCGCCGTGTCACTAGAAACTGACAGCGGGGAACAGGGCTAACGCCGCGACATGGCATAATCATGTGCCCTTATTGGATTTGGAAAATTGGGAATTGGAGGCCCTCCACAATTTAGTAATATCGCGTAGTCACAATGGAAATTGACAATTGTCATTTGGACCTATGGCGCGACACACTACATACTGAAATAACGGTATTTTACGACTAGGACTTAAAATAGCCATAACTTCTTACCCGGTTATCGGATCTAGGCAAATTTTATATCATTGGAAAGCTAACTGAATTTACTACAAGATGGTGGATCTAAATCTTGGAAATTTTTCCTAGAACAAAAATTCTACTTAGGAATTCTCATGTATTGAAGACTAAACTGAGTTGGGAAATGGTGGAGTATTACAATATCTCCCCCTTGTGAACATTTGTCCTCAAATATGGCTAGTTAAGCTAAGAGAATACTGATAGATTGAGTTTATGTACTGAAATAGACATTCACAAATAAAGCATGATTACGTGACTGGTCTGATAGACTAAACTTACATACTGAACATGCATATTTGATGCATAATTACATGGCTAAAACTAATTGATTAAATACATGACTGACATAAAAATGATATGAGATGGTAATTGATAACATGTTTATAACAGTACTAAATATGGGAGTGAGTATGTTTAAGAAAGCCTGTGATAAAGTATGAGACACTACCTAACTGAAGCACGATCGAATGACTTCGACACACTATTGAGGCTTGAGGAACATATGACATAAACTGAACTTCATGGACCACTAAGAGTGTAACATGAGTCATGGGAACTGTGCCCACTACGAAACATGAATAAGTGTGTCATGAACTGCATGACCTGAGTTTGGAATTACTGAACTTATGGAACATGATTCATACTACAGAGTGAGCTAAAACTCCTTATACTAGGAACTATAAGCATGCATGGTCTTCCACCATGTACTATACTACCATCTCCCCCTTTAGCTTGAAGGTATCATTCTATATCCATGGGTCACTAAATCAATAACCCTACTACTATTTTAGGGTCTAACCTTGGAATGGACTGCTATATAAGAAATTTCAAAAGATAGAGAAACTCAGCATAAATATATTAGTGGGAGATTCGTAACTTACTAGTAACCTCATCAGGAGAAATTTCCTGATTCTGTCGGGACTGAAGTGCATAAAATCTATTTAGAGCTAATCGTGGGCAGCACTATAAGGGAAGCCCTTCTGATTTAGCCAATGGGACTAAACTGTTGACTAGTGAGACTAACCCTGATGGCATATATCCCTACCTCTATGAGAAGCTACTTGACACTCCCTGAGCCTATGCCCTAGTTTCCCATATCCATACAAGTATTACT
Organism: Capsicum baccatum var. pendulum; assembly: GCA_030864225.1. Classification (NCBI taxonomy): domain Eukaryota; kingdom Viridiplantae; phylum Streptophyta; class Magnoliopsida; order Solanales; family Solanaceae; genus Capsicum; species Capsicum baccatum. The sequence goes on along the minus strand of CM061555.1, from coordinate 193,811,582 downwards.
GCCAGCCTTACACTCTCTTTAATAGTTTTTACTACTCTCTTCACAAAATAGATTAGTACGACGATTGCTTACGCCATCCTAGTTCATCGATACACTGGCTTAGGATAGAGATGGGACTGATAACTTTGGGTAAAACTAGGAATGGTTACCACCATCTGACTTAGGCTGATTGAAATTAAAACTACTTGTTCTAGGTTTCTTATTTTCCTTTTTTTTCTTTAGCCTTCTTCTCTAGAGCCTGAGATATAATAATACTCATAAACACTAAACTTATTTTAGGGAAATACTCATGATAATGTAAGGTCCACTGCTAGTACTTCCTCCTGATACATAATTCTTAGCTTTTTATTGCCCCAACAATCATCATATATCAACCTCAACATTGGCTCTCTTAGAATCCTCAACTTCTCTTTCTACTAGGTCAATATAGAGATTCAAATTTAAATCAACTAAAACTGAGGTAGTACCCCTTCATTTAAGGACTGGTTTATCACAAAACTAAAATGGAATGACTCTATTACTAAACTCAATTGAAGGGATTTTCTGAAATACTATAACTGAGCAATTTTTATATACTCATCTGGCTGGAATAGATTTACCTACTGATGTAAGCACTGAGGTTCTATAAGCAGAAGGAAGAAAAGGATTAGACTAAGAGTGTAGCTTAAGCTCATACTCACTTACACAACATGAATATTGAAAGAAGGGAAACTGTTCCTAAAACATCTCATAGCTTTCTATCCATAAGTGTGGTGCGCTACATACCTATTCATAAGACTCTACTAGATACGGCTTTCAGAATTCCTAAGATTATGTTGAACCTTAGCCTCTGATACCAAGTTTGTAACACCTCGAGTCTGTACCCCTAATGCTATACAGTGCTTATCACCCCAAAGGACCACTAGCTAACCCATGATTGGTACCTGCTGTGAGAACTGAATAAAAATACTGTAATAATGTGGAAGATAGACTAAAATTCCATAAGGTTCAAAATACTATAACCAAAACTGACTAAAATACTAAAATACTAAATAACTGTCTGAGATATTATAGTCTAAAAAGCCTCTAACTGTCCAAATATGGAGTTGATGGGACAAGTTCCCAACTAACTCTGGCTATTAAAATAATGAACTACTGAATATATTAAAGTAATCTAACATCCTCAGAGTATGAGGACTCACTACTATAATTGTTTCACCTGAGCGTCTGAACCTATGATATGAGAAATCACAACTAAGAAACGAGAATGTGATCAGTATATGGAAATGTACTTGTATGCTAAATGAGTTAAGTCTAAATGCATAGGTTTATATGCATGAACAATAAATAACTGAATGATATGCAAGAGCTAGATTAGCATACACGGAGGATTTGTAACTACTAAACATACTGTGTATACTGTAACTAAGTATACTAGAACTAAACCTCATAATTGATAACTGAATATACTGATAATATGAGATTACTGATGATTGAGTGTCTGTATCTCAGAGTCCTAATTTTGTAGAACTGAACTGAGTTCTATTCTGAAGACTAAGACTGAAACTAAAATTGTGGGAATTCTAACTTAACTGGCATACCTCTAAGTAAAATGAGTGGGGTCCAAACTGTAATCCCAATTAGAAGGGTACCAGTACCATGCCATGAGGAAAACTATTGTTGTGGTCAAGCCTATCTGACGGGTGACACTGAATAGGAAGTCAAGCCGAATCTGATGGGTGACATATAGAAGGTATCCAAGCCTTAATCTGATGGGTAACTCCTTACATCCTACGTTGGCTATGTAGTTTTGCAGTGTGAGACTGCAATTAATGACTCTACCTTTCTGACGGGAGAAGTCGTCACCTCCACACTCGCTCAGTGCTAGTTCCTACTCCCAACTGAATGACACTGACTGATTAAACTAGATTGGACTGGACTGAGCTAGCTGAGTTCGATAACTGACTGAATTCTACTATTTGCAATACTATAGTGTTTATTCTATAATTACTAAGGCTCTAGGTAAATAACTAGATTGTTGGGTTATTAGTATCCCCAAGACTCGATAACATTAAAAGTAAATCATGGCACAAGTTTTGGAAACATGACTATGTCTACATGTTCATAAATCACTCATTAAGACGTCTAAGCAAAGACTTGGGATGCATTGACTAGTACATGAATGGGGAGTACATGCTATTCTGGTAAAATAAAACTATTTCATTCACTTAGGCATTTAGACAAACACTTGGGGAGCAACAATAACATGAAACATGAATTCAATTCAATTCAAACATACAAAGCATGGAATCCAAAGTCTTATATTTTTAAAAGAGGATTCTTGAGCTCCATGGAAGGTAAGGATCCATGAATGAACATCTAACATACATGGGAATCTTAATTCTTGAAGTTATTGAGGACTCTCAGAGGGATTCTTGAGATTGCTCTTGAAACTTAGAGGCTAGGGTTTTCTATCTTTGAGAGAAAATGTCTTAAATTGGGGAAAAATGAGTTAATAATGACCTAAATACATTTTTAGGGATTAGATCCCATATCTGGGTGTATTAAATACAAGGTAAAAGGATAATTTAACCTTAGAAAAAACTTTAATTTTATATCAAAATTTCTAATTTGTGGCTCTGGCGCGACGCGGCGCTTTCGTGTCATGTCACTGGAAACTGACAGCTGGGAACTAGGCTGACGGCATGACGCAGCATAATCGTGGACCCTTACTAGATTTGCATAATTGAGAATTGAAGGCCCTTCGTGATGTAGTGAGACCACGAAGTCAAACTAGAAATTGACAATTATCATTTGGACCTATGGCATGATACGCTACTGACTGAAATGATGGGGTTTTATGACTAGAACTTAAAATAGCTATAGCTTCTTACCCAGTTATTGGGTCTTGGCTACTTTTATATCATTGGAAACCTGACTGAATTTCCTACAAGATGGTGGGTCTAAATTTGGGAAATTCTAACTAGAACAATAAACTATACTTAGGGATTCTCATGTACTGAAGACTAAACTGAGCTGGGAAATTATGGGGTATTACAATTTTGCTATTGTTTCTGAAATTGTTGACTATTTCCCTAAGAGTAATTCAAAAGACTCAGCCACTTGTGATTGTAGGCATTATAATAATTTAACTTTTGGGCATTGCCTAAAGTGTTCACTGATTCTGGATTTTAACCACACAAGTCAGTAGCATAGCCACTCTTACCACAAACCTCACACCACACTGGGATCTACTACACTGCATTCACTTCAGTTGGAGATTTGTTCATACCTAATTTCCTATATTAGGTCATCTTATAAATCTCCATGGCTAATATTGGGTGGCTAAGGATGTGATACTATCAACTTCAATCATGTGTGTAGCTTTTTTCACTGAGCTTCAAGACATCTTCCTTGCCAGTCAAGATTTTCTTTAGCAATGCAGTTCAACAAAGTATATAGGTCATTATAAGTGTTCACCAGTGCTTGACCACCTGTAGCTAAATCTAGCAAAATTTTTGTGTTATAGTTAAGAGATTTGACAAAGGTGTGAGATAAAACCTTATTGGATTGCTGGTGATATGGACAGTCTTAATGAAGAAACTTGAATCTCTCCCAAGCATGATACAGGTTCTCATCCGTCTTCTGCTTGAAGCTCAAAATCTCATTGCATAATCTTACAGTCCTACTGGATGGAAAGAATCCAATGACAAATTTTGAGGAAATGTCATCCTATATAGTGATAGAAGCAGTCGACTCAACATTCAACACTTCTTTCCTTCTCCCAAAAGTGAGAAGGGGGAGAGAGTCAGCCTTACATAATCAATGGACACTTTTGTTGGGATGAATGTGCCACTAATCTCCAAGAAATTCTATAAGTGAACTTGCAGATCTTTATATGATAGCCTGGGTAACTGATCACTATTGTGGAAGAGTTGCACCATGTTTTACTTTAGTTCCAATCTACCTCTAGAAGTCGGTGTAAAAATAACGGAGGTCATATTAATCACAAGTAGGATTGCCACTTTACGAACTGTCCTGCGGGATGGTGGATCTTTAGTGTTAGGTTTAGGTATAGTTTATTCTTCGTGAATTTGAGGGATTCTGTAGAGAAGTACTACTTCTTTCCTTAACTGGTGCAAGCATTGCTTGAGTTTGGGATATGGTTAAACCAACTCCCTATCCCTTTCCAACATATTAGCTTTTTAAACATGTGTCTGCAAATTAAGAAGCTAACATCAAGTAATTAGAACTTAAGAAATCAAAAAGTAAAACTTAAACTTATATATTTTCCAATTCAAAAGTCACCAGCAACGGCACCAAGAGCTTATTGTGCCCAAGTGCACACACAACTGTAAGTAGTCAACCCAAGCAAAATAGTGGCCTTATGAAAAACCAAGTACCCATCCAACAGGGACTAGTATTAAGAAACTATCTTATTCTAGTCTCACTTTGAATATTAAATAATTTCTAAAGTAACCATAAAAGTTTGGGAAGTTAAAACTAAACATAAACTTAAACAAGGCAGTAGATAAAAAGTTCTTGGATAGTAATAGGAAAAACCCAACAATCACACTAAGATATGGAACTTTTTTGGTTAGGCTATTTATTGTGGTTGTTGGTTCATGAGGTCGATATTATGACTATGGCTTTACAAACCTCTTGCCAATTATTAAACGTAGCTCCACAACTACATCATTGAGCGAAGATGCAAGAACTAAGTAAAATGCAATAATTTTCTATCCCATAATTGAATAAAATATTTCACTTAGGTATATTACTATCCTAAATGCAAATCATAACATTTTTGAATTGAGTTTAAGATCCTATTCTTTCTATCCCACATTCTATCTTATTGTTCCTCCTTCCGGGTTCACAATAGAATTAAGCATGTATTATAAGGGTAGGGAATCCTTAAAATATTGATAAAAAGTATAAATAAATGAAAAACAATGATAAATAATCAAAAAAATTCAATTCATAACAAGAGTAATCCTGTTCTTGGCATTAACCCCGAAAAAGAATGTTTAGCAACTCATGGATGTAACAAGAATCATAATGAAATAAACCATGTATATATACAATACTAAACCAAATTAAAGGAAGAAAAATCCTATTTTCGGCCTTCTCAATCATTTTTCAAAGCCGTAAGGTCATTCAACGTTCATACAAAAAGGTTGGAGTGTCCTATTTATAGTAGTAGAACAAGATTTGTTGTTTTTAACATAGGGGCATGCCACGCCTTTATCGCATGGCCTAGGTACCTTAGCACACCAATATCACGCATAGATACTGTATCACATGGCCTAGGGAACTATCCACGCGTAGACCTTGACACAGCCTTATCGCGGCATCTAGGTAGTGCAGCACACTAATGAATCCAAATTTTCCAGCTTTGTATAATGCTTGTCCCATGTGTTTGCCCTTTCATTCCAAGCTTTGTGGTGGTGTTTACTCTTGATTTTCTGCTTGTGTATCATCCAATTATCATATTTATCAACCCAAAAAGATTCCTATAACAATACACACCACGAATTAGAGCTCAAAACCATATAGAATCCAACATGACCAGCTAGAAAGGAACATAGCTCAAGCTTGGAGTACTAGTTTTTGAGTTTGAACTTTAACTTAGTGTTTTGTATAAAAACTCATTATGAACACACCTTAAACACTTAAAAGACATAAATAAAAACTTAGATGCTCATTTATACAAATATTCACTCAAGAAGCACACAAGAAGTCCTCAAAATAAGGCTAAACAAGGCCGAATAACCACACTTAGGTTCATAAATTCACCTAAGATCACCTAATCCTCCTTGGTCATTTTTCATTAATTTTACTTTGATTTACACCCTAATACAAGGTAAATTCTTGGAAATTAGGTATTAAATTTCTAAACTTTAAGGGTTGATTTGAGAGTTTATTTGCGCTCTGTTTGGGCTCAACTTGTGAGCACACATTTCCTTGTCCTTTGAGGGACCTCGTGATGGATTCAATTTTGAATTTGATTAGCTAGCTTTGTGGACGTGTTCTTGACATAAATTTTGATTCAAACCTTAATATAGATATATGAGTCTCATTTTACTCCTAATAACATATAGCTTATAATTTTGATTGCATGGAAGCCATTTAGGAATGTGGAGTGAAGGCAGACAATTTAGGGTTATTCTAGGATTTGCAGTTCGGCATCGAGGTAGGCTTTTGTCTACTCTTATTCATAAGATGGCGAATTATATATTTTGAATGTTTGATAGTGATTTTAGTATGTGATATTTGGTAGAACACCATAACTTAGCCTTATTTTATGAGTTCGAAGATAGAAGGGTGAATCGACCCGTAAGGCAAAATACTTACTATACTTCTAGGATCCTTTTACCCTAGGTTGTGCAACACCTCGAAAATCCAAGACAATATTTGAATGATTCTTTTTATTCATCAAAAATAAAACCTCATGTTTTGGTAGTTTTATATGTGATTTAAAAATATACTAAGACCTCCAATAGATCCTAGCTTATAGACAAGCCAAGACATTTCTTAGCAATAAAATTCTTTTAAAGAATATAACCATAGTTAGATTAAAATGAGAATAACTTTTGGTTTACTAAGAATTTTATATCTCAAGACCCTCAAATATATATGTAATTGTATTATCTTTCCAACGATACCAATTTTACCTTAATCTGATATCGAAGTGAAAAGTTATGATCAAATTTTTGAAGCATTGTCAAAGTTGTCATTGACTATGACTTCTGATGATGACTTGTAGTCAGACCCTATGAGTCATCAAGAGGACTCGTCGTAATGACAAGAGAGTCCAAAATTTGGGTTCTTGACCACGATTCATGGATAGACTCTATGATTCGTGGCTTAACTTGTTGAGACTGCTTCCAGACCTCTTCCATATGATTTCTAATGGTTTTTTCGTCTTTTCTAACACTTTTAACCCCAAAACTATGTTGTTTAAGCTATATCAAGTCTAAATATAAAGCAAAAACAAACCCAAATCTCTAATTCTCAATACAACTCACGAAATACACTAATAAACTCATGATTTTTTTCTCCAAAGCAAGAAATTGGGGCTTTCATCTCCAAGTTCAAAATCCTCAAAATTTCAATTCAAGAATCAAAATTAATTAGGTATATGGGTATTCAATGAGGATCTCCTTTTATCCTCACTCACAAATTATGATTTGTTCATAGAATTTATGATTTTCATAAACTAAGGCTTTACCCAAATTGTTACTCCAAGATGAAATTCAATTCTCCATGATATATTTGTCACTTAGCGTTGATTATTTATGGTTTATTAGGCCCATATCATATCATTCATGCTATTCTCAAAGACAATCATGTTTTACCTAATATTAGTCAACATTTTAAGAAAATGATTAAGCTATATGAGTTTTTCCTATTTTCTTCTATTTATTTCTAATTAAATCCTAAATACATATTTTTCTATAAGAATAACATCTTCTCATGTTCAAAATCATGAATTACCTTATTATGACATATTGTTGAGTTTATGGGTTTAAATTTAGTATTTTCTCATAATATTAGTTAATATCACATGTGTAAAGTTGGTGGGTCATGAAAACCCGATACCTAGGAATTCAGTTATATATATATATATACATATATTTATCAGTTACATGTTACTTAATATTTTAGATTTATACATGCAGTGCTATGTAGATAATAACATGACTTGAGCATATCAGTTATTAGTTCATGTTTCAGTTTATACTTCAATCTCATTAAGTTGGGAGTAATATTTAGCATCGTGTGAATGTAGGGATGACGGCTCCCACGTCAGTTAGTGTGAGACCATTCATAGCAGTTCCTAAGTTCCAATACTACGTTGTTACCATAGGTTATAAGGGGTCCCCGTCAGTTGAGGCATGACACCCTTATCCTTTGGGATATCAGTTTAATGGATCCATGACAGCTAGTGTTGGTACCCTTAGAAAGGTACTTGCACCCTTCCAACTATGGTTACAAGTTGGACCCTAATTTTACTTAGATTAGGGTATGTCGGTTGTAGTTAACTCCACTAGTCCTCAGTTTATGTTTTAGATTCAGATTATGTTAATTTTTCAGATTAAGCATAACCTCGTACTCAGTTATTCCGTTTTATAATGAACATGTTTATACTTGGTCTTTACAACAATCCACATCTCACAGTTTCAGACTCAGTATTTATAAATGACCAGGGTCAGTAAAAGTTTACATCATATTCAGTATTATCTAGATATTAAATATAATAGTCATATTTCTACAACTTCTTACTTTTTATAAATGTTTTAGCTTGTGATTTAGAAATTTCACTAGGCCTTACATCTTTTATGTATAGATATGTTCTCAATGTATTTTTCATTAACTAGCTTATGTCCTTAGTTATAATGCATATTTTTTAAGTATTTTTATAACTAATGCATATCTTATATACTTAGTACATTCCAAAGTACTGATAGCATACCTCTTTTGCCTATATTTTTCATGTGAGGTAGATTCAGGTGCTTACTCTAAAGATCATAGCCAGGAAGATCATAATATTTAGCCAATAGGTGATGAGTTCTTTTATTTTGAGGACTCAAGTCAGTTACAGTTCTTGTATTATATATCCTTATTCATATTTATTGATTATGAATAGTTTGGGTTCATGTCCCGACTACCTATAGTCAGTATTAGTAGAAGCTTCATAGATAGTCAGTTAGAGTAATTGTAAGTAGTTTTAGTACCCTTTTCTTTCATATTACAATATAGTAAACTTTGAATATAAATGTATTAAAATAGCTTGCCTCATGATTATGTTTCTTCTCAGTCAGTTTATCATTTGTATATATGATTTAAATTAGTTGCTTAAGCATTGTGCCAGTACATAGGTTGGCTTGGGATCACTTGTGGTTATAAGAACTGTGTTACAATAAGGGGCAAGTCTCGGGTTGTGAAAAACTTGGTATCAGAGAACAAGTTTGAAGTGTCCTAGGGTGTCTATGAAGTTGAGTCTAGTAGAGTCATGCAGAACAGTACGGAGACGCCTGTACTTTTCTTCAAGAGGCTACATGAAAATTAGAAAATATTTCCTTTCTTTCATATATTAGATCATGCAATAGAGATGTTCCCTAATAGACTTATAAAGATTCTTGCATTGATCCATTTATACAAACTCTGCCTTATTTTTAGGTAATAGAAACAGTTAAGCTCAAATTCCTATCGATAGAGATTTCATAAACAATCCTCATAGACAGTTATGAAATTGTACATGTTCTTATAAGGATCCCATTAGTGCCTTTAAATTCTAAACTTTTAAAGAGTTCGTCCTTATTTATATAAATCATGCATTGAGATAAAGTCATACGTGCTCTCAGATCCTTTCTCAAAATCCTATGACTACATGACCTAGAGTTAGAAGCATGGACCTAGATGTGTAGCAGTAGTAAAGTGGGGATAATATTTATCTAAATTTAGTATATTATGTATCCATGGAGCGAAAAAGATGTTGTGTATATTTTTTAACATCACTTTGAGTGATATTTACAAATAAAAGAAACTTAGAGTATGTTAATGCTTTAGTCAGGATAGGGATTCAACAATGACCATAATGATAGAAAATTTTGTAAGGGTTGAGTATGTTCATAGAACTTTTAGTTGATTACTGTTTCTTGATTCTTACTAGTAAGTTAGTATAGTTCATTAAAAGTTTGGGAATATCTATGTTAAGTGTTAGAATCTAAGCTTAAATGGTGGATGATTAAGATAATAGAAAGAAGAGTTTAAAATTCTAGAAAGAAAAAGTGTGAAATTTGGGTATGGTGGTACTCCTAAAGATTCTAAGTTAGTAAGTGTTATTATATTATGACAATTGGGGTTATAGAAAGTTAAGAGTTATATCTCAGAATGAAGTACTAGCAGTGGGTTTTACATATAAAGATAGTCTTTCAGGAAAAGTTTAGCACCTATGTGTACTAATTATATCTCGATCTATATAGTACAATGATTGGAATTACTTCATATTTTCTTGTAGAGGTCCACAAACTTAGAATGATGCTTAAATTTAAGGGGGAGATGACACAACAAGGAACCAAGTCAATTTTTCAGTTTTTTATAATAATGCCAGTGAGTTCTAGAACAACAATAGGGGAGGAATATGCACGACCCATTCTTAGGTTGGTAAAATTTTTTTGTACTTTAGTCATTACAACATTCTACTTATTCCTTACAAGTTTGATCTATGATCATAGCTTATATTCATGCACTATTTGTAGAATCATGTCCACTTCTAGTTCCTATTGTAAGGAGCGACAATTCACTCAATAGTACAACTCATATTCCATGAATTATGAATGCCAATCTCTAGTCATGCAAGTCATGACTCATGTATTTATGTTTTACAATATGATCAGTTCCCAAAATTCAAGGTACACCCTTAATGACCAGTGAAAAATTTGCATTATGGCATGTACATATCAGTTTAGATCTATTTAATGAATACATTCCATTGATACTCTATTCCTCAGGCATCGGTTAAGTGCCTAAGTTATGTGTAGTATTGTTTGATGCTTCAGGTCATAATGTTCTAACCTTTTAGTGGCTTCTTTTTTTTATAAAGATAGTGGTAATGAAATTGATGAGCAATGGTTTAGATGGATGAGAGTAAATGTTCCTTAATAAGGAAATATTATTGTATGCTTGTGTTATCTAAGGCTATAAGTGTGAAGGATAATTGAGGCAAAGATTTGGCATATGCCATAGTTCGTTGAGAATTCTAGGTGTGTCCTCATAGGGATAGTGCATGAAAGTTGTTATTTATAGAGAAATTAAAGAATATTGTAAAATTCCTAGGTGGGTTGGTTGCCTAGAATTTCATAGGTGGTCATAATAATAGGCTTGAATGTCATGTTGATATATAAGTGGATAAATGCATTGTGAGCTAGTGAATTTCTCAGAAGAGGTTGGCATTAAGTTAGTTATTGATGTGGTAAGGAGTATTATGCTTGAGATGAGTGCTCTGAAAACACATAGGATATTGACTTAATAGTTTAGACTAATATTATGGTGTTATGTGTAGTACCTTGTGACTTTTAGTTAAGCTTGAACATGGTAGAAGTAGTTATCAATACCCATGTAAAGATTATAAGTGGTGTCAAATGAAGTGTAGTATTTAAGAGGAAAAAATATAGTTGAGAGAGTATTTGAAAAGTGTGGCTAAGCTTGAAAGTTAGTAATTGCATTGCCTAAGGCATAGTAATTCTATCCTAGCTTATGTTTTGTATGCCTATATTCTAGGTTATAAATTTGTAGACATGTTGTAATTTCATATTCAGATATATCACTCAGATCATGCCCAAAATTCTTTGCTCCCTAATGTTATGAGAACTCCTGATAAGGAGTATTGAAGGTAACGAATATTCCTTTTCCAGTGGCTCCTAAAGATTTTATATAATTGGATATAACTTTATAGTTCTAAATATCCATTTTTGCCAGGGGTACTTCAGTTAAGTTATAAATATTCAATATGGGTTAGTCTATATAGCCAGCAATTCTGTCTAGCAATCAGAAAGATAAACTCATACAATTTTCCATTTGTTTTTCATCTAGTCATACTATCCAAAATTTTATAAATATGACTATTCCATGGGTGATTTATTTACATTCATACTAGTTGTGAATTCAGTTTAGTCCTTACGCCTAGTCTAAATCAGACCCAACCATGAAGGATATCTAGATTCAGAAATTAGTATCATGTTAGTTATCTAACTTCAAAATTCAGTGGGGCAGTACTAGTGATTTCCAAAACTTTCAAACTAGTCAAGTTTTAGTTATAAATTTACACATAATATCCATATTCATCTCATACAATTCTATGTCAGCAATTGCAGCTCTTTCCCTATCCTTTTAGCCTAGTTAGTCTTCATTTGAGGATGAATAATTCCAAGGAGGAGATATTATAAAGCCTAAAAAATTAAAGGCAATATTTGAACCATGATTTAAAATCATGAAAAATCAAACCTTATGTTCTGATAGTTTTATAAGTGATTTATACATATATTAAGACCTCAAATAGCTTCTAGCTTATAGATAATTCAAGACATCCCTTAGCGATTAAATTCTGGTGAAGAATATAGCCATAGCAAAATTCAAATGAGCATAAATTTTGGTAAACTAAGAACCATAGAGAACAAAAACCATCAACATATAAGTAATTGAATTATCTTTACAATGATACTAATTTCTCCTGAATCCGACATCAGAACGAAAAGGTATCGCTAAATTATTGAAGTACTGTCAAAGCTGCTAGTGACTACGACTCCTAATGAAGATTTGTAGTCAAGCCCTATGATTCATTAGGAGGACTCATTGTCATGGAAGTAGGTTGCAAAATTTAGGATCCTAACCACGACTCAAGCCATGACTTGTGGCCAGAATCTGCGAGTGGTGGCCTAATTCATCAGGACTGCTTCCAAATGTCTTCCAGATGGATTACAAGATTTTTTGTTCTTTTCCCACTCTTTAACCCCAAAACTACGTCATTTAAGCCTTTCAAGTCTGAATATAAAGCCAAAACAACCCTTTCCCTCATTCTCAACACAACTCACGAAATACTCCAATAAACATGCAATTTTCTCTTCTCTAAATTAAAAATTGGGGTATTCCATCTCCAAGTTCTAAATCCTCAAAATTTAAATTAAAGAATCAAAAATAATCAGGTATATGGGTATTCAATGAGGATTTCCTTTTATCCTCATGCCCAAATTATGATTTGCTCAAAAAAAAAATTTATAAATTGGGGCTTTACCCAAATTATTACTCCAATCTTAAATTCAATTCTTCATAATATATTTATCACTCATAAGCATGTTGTGATGATTATTTATGGTTTGTTAGGCCTATTTTATACGATTTAACTTATTCTAAAATCCAAGCATATTTTACATGATATTAACAAAAATTTCAAGCATATGATTAAGCTTTATAAGTTTTCCCTAATTTCTTCAATTTATTTTATAATTAAATCCTAAATACATGTTTTCCTATAAGAATATCATCTTCCCATGTTCAAAATCATGAATTCCCTTATTATGACATATTTTTGATTTTATGGGATCAAATTGAAAATTTCCTCTTAACACCTTAGTCCTTCGGGACATTAGTTAGTGGATCTATGTCAGCCAATGTTTGTACCCTTGGCAAGGTACAAGCACCTTCCTACTGGGATTACAGGTTGGACCTTAATTTTTCTTAGATTAGGGTATGTTAGTTATAGTTAGCTCCTATAGTCCTCAGTTTATGTTTCAACTTCAAATTATATTCAGTTTTCAAATTATGCATGTCCTCGTACTCAGTTATTCAGTTTTATACAGTACATGTTTATACATAGTCATTGCATCAGTTCAAATCTCCCAGTTTCTGACTCTGTAATCATAAATGACCCTCAGTATAGTTTTACATCATATTTTTTATTATCTTGAGATTAAATATAATAGTCATGTTTCCACAGCTTCCCAGTTTATAGAAATATTTTGCTCATGATTTAGAAATTTAACCATACCTTACAGTTTTTATGTACAGATTTGTTCTCAATGCATATTTTAGCAAATGGCTTATGTCCTCAGTTATAAAGCATCTTTTAAGTATTTTTATGACCGATGCATATCGCACATAGTCAGTACATTCCAAAGTACTTATAGCATACCTCTTGTTCCTATATTTTTCATGTGATGTAGATTCAGGTTCTTACTCTGAGGATCATAATTTGGCATATCACAATATTCAACCAGCAGGTGATGCATTTTCTTACTGTAAGGACTCAAGTCAGTTGCGATTCTTGTATTGTATTTTCTTTTTCATATGTATTGATTAATAATAATTGGGAGTCATGTCCCAACTACCTATAATCAGTACTAGTACAGGCTTCATAGATAGTCAATTAAAGTCATTAAATATAGTTTCAGTTACCGTTTCTTTCAGATTATGATATTGTAAACTTTGGATAGAAATGTATTGAAATAGCTTACCTCATTTATAAGCTTTTGCTCATTCAGTTTAGATTTTATGTTACAATTTAAATTAGTTACTCAAGCATTATTGTAGAACAGGGGTTATCTTGGAATCACTTGTGGTTCTAAGCACCTTGTTACGTCTAGGGGTAGTCTCAGGTCATGAAAGGTTGATAGCATTTTAGGCCTAGTTGAGGCTAATAAAACTTTAGTATAAGTTTACTACATTACTCGGTGGATTATGATGGTTACTAAATTATGTTATGGTTATGTCGGTTGTATATATTACTAACCAAGACCGTGATTATGATATTAGTTGAATTTTGAGAAGTGATTTGTCCTTGTAAAGGACATGTCTGTAGTTTATAAATATTTAAATACTTGTAATCATATTTTTTGGATACTGGTGATGGCATGCACAAATTCTGTACATTTAGGCTTACTAAAATAGTAAATGGTATGATTCCAACTAAAAACAAGCTTTTGGTACTACTTTTCTAACAAGGGTTATAATCACACTTATCACTTTTAAACTGCATTCTTCCTTAATAGGAATGCTACCACCTTAATATATCTTTGATATTAAAAATGAGTTCTTAGAGATTTGACCGAGATAGATTTTGATCGACAATTTTATTACTACTATATACCTCGATTGAGAGAGATTTTAACCCTTTCTATACTTTTGTAATTATTTAGCCATAAAAATCCCCCCGGGCATCGGATTTACAGATTTACACACTCTTTTTGCCACAGTTCAAGTTCGTGTATTATATATATACATACATATATATATATACATACATACATATATAAATAGACACTATATATATATATAAATATCTTTAGTCGTTAATGAAGTACAATGATGATGATGATGATTATTGGAAATCGTTGATGAGGATCAGGTCAGTGTATATGGGTACTCCTAAACACCCTAGGGGACCTATCGTCTATGAGCCGTCATGCCACAGAAGAAAGGTCGTCATAGGTCCTGCCTTTGTGAGCCATCAAGCTAGAGGATATGTATACATGGAGTTACATTATTTTACTTGAATAAGTTAAAGTAGTTTGGTTTATAACTTGCATTCCTCCTTGCAAGCATATTGTCTATCACTAGTATGCGTTTATATCTATCAACCTTATTGTGAGGAGTACTGATTGTCTTATGTTGTGTGATGATTGGACCTTCTAGGTTATAGAGAATGGTTTAGGTATTGTTTGTCTGGTCTATCTGTTTACTATATTGTGTTATTATTATGCTTAATTCATGACAGATTAATTATTAGACTAGTACAAAGATTCGAGGTAGAATTCTGATCCCTTTCTTTTATGATTATTTTATTATGGATAATTACCTCATGTTTAGACATATGGACTAGAGGCCCTGATTATGTTAGCATTAGTTCCTTCTATGATTAGAAGACCTCAAGATTCTAGAGATGGTATTACCATATATCCCTTGAGTTAGATTTATATATATAGAGAGATGGTATTACCATATATCCCACCCTTTATTTATTTATTCATGTTGTATATCAAATATTTGGTCTTGTATACTTATATATATATATATATATATCCATTTTCTGCTATTTATTTGTCTAATGGTCAGTTGTATACAGTATAGTGACTAGGTCCTCGAGTGTGGATTGAATAGGATAGTTTATCCTTATTGTCTCCTTAGCTTTACTATGTTAGTTTCCTAGATATTTAGGTTTAGCTTAAATTCCTGTTTCATGCCATTTATATTTGCATTATCTTTGGATATTAGTTGGCAGTTGCCTACTGAGTACCACGTGTTTGGTACTCATACTACTCTTCTGCAGCCTGTAGATCATAATATCCATTCTCGTTGTAGTTGTGTGAGTCGTTCGGGGCAGCTATGTTTCGGAGACATAAGGTGACATCCTAGTATTCAAAGTATTTATGTTCTCCCTCTTATGTACTAGATTAATGTATATGTTGTTTTCAGAGATAAGTTGTACCAGTATAATCATTTAGTACTGCATTTTGTATTCTTGTTATATTAGAAACTCTTATACTGATTCCACCTAGTTTCGGGACTATGTTCTATATTTTAGTCTTTTATTACATTTTCTTCCTTCATTTCTCTTGGTAGTCCGTTACTAGTAGTTTCAAACTATGGTACCGATTGGATACTGGTGGATTATAGTAGGTGTTATCATGACCTGAGAAATTGGGTTGTGACAACTGGGAACCGTGCCAATCATCACCAGACCCAGAAGCATCACAAAGCAACCATGGGGAGAGGTAAAATGGTTTAATCATATGGAAATGAATAATTCGCAAAAATCAAGTCTTTACATGATCAACCACTAACAATCTAGTTCGTCCTCGAATGATAGGTAAGAGAAATACCTGAATCAACAAAAATCTGGGGAAAACTACCACACACATCAGACTCGACCTCCCGAATAGCCTCATCTATAGGTCAATGTCTCCAGTGGACATTAACTACCGAACTATATTAGAACACAACCTTCTAACATACTTGGATAGAATGGTGACGATTTCCTCAACAAAATACAAACTCTAATTTAACTATAGTGAATCCCAACGAATGACATAAGACTCATTCTCAATGTAATGCCGAAGCATGGAAACATGAAAACTGGATGAACAGTTAATAAACTTGGGGGTAAATACTAACTCATAATCCACTTCCCCAATAGTCCGAAGAATCTCAAATGGTCTATTATACCTGGGGATAAGCTTTCCCCACTTCCCAAACCTCATTCCATCCTTCATGGGTAAAACACAAAGGAAGACTTGATCAACAACACCAAATCTCAAGGAGCAAAGCCTACGATCCTCATAACACTTCTGACTACTCTATGTTGCTCTAAGAATATCCTGAATGACCCAAACTCTATCCATGTACTTGTAAAGTATATTCTTACCACAAGGTCTAATCTCAAAATCCTCAAACCAACTAACTGAGGAATGACAATTCCTTACATACAAAGCCTCAAAGGGAACTATCTTAATACAGGAATGGTAGAAATTATATACGCAAACTCCACCAAAGCTAGATGATGTTCCCACTAACCTCCAAAGTCCATAAGGAGCATATTCTCCAAAACTTAAAAAGTCAGCTCCGACTAACCGTCGGTGTAGGGGTGAAAAGTTCTGCTAAGATCAACCCCAGTACCTAACTCCTCCTGAAATGCCTCCCAAAAGTGAGATGTGAACACTAAATCTCTATCTGAGATGACAGACAATGGTACACTATGAAGATAAATTATTTCATAAATATAGATATGGTCCAACCTCTCAGCAGTGAAAGAAAGCTGAATAGGAATAAGATAATCAAATTTGGTCAATTAATCCATGCTGACTCAAACATAATTAGAACTATGAGAATTACAAGGAAACCTAGTCGCGAAGTCCATAGTGATCTATTCCCATTTCCACTCAGGAATAGGAAACCTCTAAAGCAAACTACCAGGACACAAAAGTTCAAACATCACCTACTAACAACATATGCAACGAGCTACAAAATCTTCCACATCCTTTCTCATACCACTGTACCCGTAGTGTTGTCTAAAATTACGACACATCTTAGTCACTCTAGGATGAATAGAATACCTAGAACAATGAGCCTCCTCTAAAATCAGTCTTACCTAATCCCCCACTCATGGCACACAAACATGACCTCTAATCCTCAAAACACCATCTTAATCAATCAAGGCTTCCTTATACTCACCACTCAAAACCTTATCTTAAATTACTTTTAACCCAACATCATCAACCTAATGAGCCCAGATCTAGTCCATCAAAGAAAATTTAGCCTCCATGAATGCCCAAATACACTATAGGTGTTAGAACATCAATCATATCCATCGAGTTAGCCAAAGACTGAACATTTAAAGACACAGGTCTCTTTAGGGTCGAAAGATATGCCAAGCTACCCATACTATTTGACTTCCAACTCAAGGCATCCACAAACAAATTCTCTTTACTCGGATCATAGAACATAGTAAGGTCATAGTTCTTAAGCAACTCAAGCCAACGACACTGCCTCATGTTAATACTCACTAAGTAAAGAAATACTGAAGGCTATAATAATTGGAGAATATCTCATAATGGTCTCTATACAAGTAGTGCCTCTACAATTTTAAAGCAAATCAATCGTGCATAACTCCAAATCATGGGTAGGATAACTCTGCTAATGGGTCTTCAACTGATGAGAAACATGATGAGTGGTAAATTTACCACTCATTAACGCCCAAATTAGTTCACACTACTATGTTTAAATGGTGTTTGTGAGATGAATTTCTTACTTGAATCCACTAATTCACATGTTTTTTAGGTATATAGGCGATGGGAAGAAAAGAAGTGAAATGCCCTAAAAAGATATCAAAAAGGAAAGAGTTAGTGCAAAATCTAGAAAGGCATGAGTAGAAACTGACCCTCAGTTATCACGATTGCAGTCTTAGGGTCAAGATCTCGATGAGAAAGAAATAGTCAAAGTGGCAATTGCAATAGGCTCACTACAATTGCGGGAGCCACGATCACGATAAATCATTGGAGATCATGAAGTCATGAAAAATAGACCAAGGGTATAAATTTGATTTCTCGCTACTGGTTCCAATTCTCTATAAGACAAAAACCCTGTCAGTTTTTGGAGATCCCCAACTAGATTTTACAGTTTTTTCTTTGTAAAACCCTAATAAATTGGGAAATAATATTATAGTTAATTTTCCAATTGAGTTTAGTTGTAAGTAAAGTGAAATTTGAGAATACTTTTGTTTGCATCTTCAATGGAAGTTTTGAATGACCATTTTTGTATATTTCTTTATTCAAACTTCTTGAGTAGCTAAACACCTATCTTGGGATTATGTTGAAATAGGGTGAAAACATGTGTGGGTTTTTATTATTAGTTTAGATTCTTGGTTAATGATGTTGGGTTTCACTAATACTTGCTTGTTGAGTGGGAATTTGTGGGTGAAAACCCAAAATTCCCAAAATCTCACATCATCCTTCAAAAAAGGATGGGGATATGCTTTTGCATCCTATATCATCCTTGAAAGAGGGATATGGGTGACTAGTATTTGTGAACAATAATTAGTCATTATCTTATTCCCTTACATTGTCTTAGAAATAGGGATGGATTGCAAATTTGCTATGTCTTGGGCATCTTGTTAAAAATAGGGATGTCCAATTGAGGTTTTAGGTGGATTTGTTTTCCACACCTATGAGGTATTCGAAAGGGTCCATGGGTGATATTTTTCGTGGTTGGTTGAAAAACAAGCTTTAAAACCCCTAACCTAGCCTACCCATATAGTAAATAACTAGAATTTGCATTTGATTATCATGAACCCATTCATTATTTGCCCCTAAGAAGACATAATCCCAAGACTATTCTCCTATTGGAATATTACCTACATTTGTTGCTCTAATTGGTAGTTTGAATAAATATTTTTGAAATAAACATCCAAACCATACCCCTCCCCACAATTTTAATTTATGTCTTTCTGTAATACCCCGATTTGCTGAATCGGAATTCTACACGGTGCTCATGATCCTAAGGGACCACAAGCTAACCCATGACTGATATCTATACCTGTATATCACAAATTATGATATAATAATGCGGAATACATAGAACTGTGAGGCCATAAGGTTCAACTGAATAAAACCATGTGGGTGAAAATACCCAAAACAACTCAATCTGAACGTAAATCTAAACATAAATCTGAATGCCTCTAAACTATCTGAATAAGGAGTTGAAGGAATATGTCTCCAACTAACTCCATAAAACTGAACTGAAGAAATAAATAAATGAATCAAATCATATTGTCCTCGAATCAATAAGGACTCACTGTGTCTCTACGACTGGAATGCTACCGCTATTGCTGGGCTGGAGCTTGATGGAGGAATTTCCTTAAAATTGGATCTTCAAGCTTAATTATGCAACCCTAGTTGTTTTTCTCCTTTAGTTCTCTTGGATGATGATCTTTGAGATGAAAATAGGGTTGTAATATGTTTAGAAGATATATATTTCGTAGGGTTAAGTTTAGGGACGGAGTGTTTTTGACACCTGGAATTTACTTAGGCAGCGCCTAAGTGATCGCCTATGCTAGGGTTGGGTGACGCCTAACCAATCGCCTATGATTACTGTCTCTCCCAAAAATAGGCATAACTTTTCGTTCAGGTATTGAATTAAGGCGAATTTGGTATTGTTGGAAAGCTAATTCAATTTTATAAAATTTGGTGGGTATAAATCAGCCAAAATATCACATTAACATCAAGCTATACTCGTTCAAAGATTACCCTTGCAAAATCGAATGCTAAAACTTGATGGATTCAAAAACTCTTAGCTTGTAGTACCTTGAGTAACTCATATGAACATGCTTAATTTATCATAATCTATCATACCACTAGGATATTAATTGTAAGTAATGTACTCAAGTATGAATCACATAATAGGAGATTTCACACGTAGGAATACTTATCCACTTCCTAGCTTAGAAACATGCGGGGTATTACAATATCTCTCCCTTGGGAACATTTGTCCTCGAATAAGAATTTACTGAGAAGGGATACAAGACTATAGTACCTAAACTAAACATGAATAACTGAAACTTGATCTCATGACTGATATGCTGAACATACAGAACTCGTGCATATCTGATGCACAGACAACTGATACATGAGTACATGACTGAGTACGAAACGGTTAATAGGTACCAAGTTTATACTGGAAACATGAACGTGAAACTTAATAAGATTATGGAGAACTATTACCTTGAGCTTTATCTGAATTGACGGGGAAGAGGTGAGGATACTTGGTACGCATATCTGCTTCTTCTTCCTAAGTAGATCCCTCATGAGACTGATTTCGCCAAAGAACCTTGACTAGAGGTACTTCTTTGTTCCTCAATCTACGAGTCTGATAATCTAACAAAAACTACTGGGTCACCTATGCCCTTCTTTATAAAAGAAACATGGAAGACTGGATGGACTGAGGCAGATCTGAAGGCAAGTCATTGATAGACATAGTCATTGACCTCGAACTCGAGATACTTTCTACGAACATCTGTATAGGATTTCTGTCGGCTCTAAGCAGCCCGGAATCTCTCTCTGATCAACTGAACTTCTCTAAGTCTTTGAATACTAAGTTAGGACCTATGACTGAGGCCTCACTAACTTGAAACCAACCAATCGGAGATCTACATCTCCTACCATAGAGAGCTTCGAGTGGAGCCATCTAAATACTAGAATGATAGCTATTGTGGTATTCAAACTCAATCAAAGGAAAGTGGTCATCCCAATTTTACTTGAAGTCAATTGCACACGCCCTTAGCATATCTTCAAGAGTCTGAATGGTCCTCTTTGCTTGACCATATGTCTGAGGATAAAATGCTGTGCTGAGATGGACTTGGGTACCGAGACCCTTTTGGAATGCTTTCGAAAAGTGAGAAGTGTACTGGGTACCTCTGTATGAGATAATAGATAGTGGAACACCGTGTAATCTTACTAACTCCCTGATATAGAGTTTGGCATAATCCTCGACAGAATAAAAAGTACGAATAGGAAGGAAATAAGCTGACTTGGTCATTCTATCTATAATAACCCAGACTGAATCTTGCTGATGACGAGTTCTAGGCAAACACGTCACGAAGTCCATGTTAACTTCTTCCCACTTCTAAGTAGGAATGATGAACTCTTGCATGGAACCATTAGGTTTCTGATGCTCTATCTTAACCAGTTGACATGTAGAGCACCTAGCCACAAACTCTGCAATATCTCTCTTCATCCTACTCCACCAATAGATCTCTCACATGTCGCGGTACATCTTAGTGTCCCCTGGATGAATAGAGTATCGCACACCATGCACTTCTGCAAGTCTTCGCTACCTCAATTCATCTACACCTAGAACACATAGATGACCCTGACAACGAAGAACACCATCTCTCCCTTGGGAGAAAACCTTGACTTTCTGATTCTGAACTGACTCTTTGAGCTTGACAAGGCTAGCATCTCTATCTTGTTTCTCTTTCACCTCAGAAACAAGAGATGACTCTAAACTACTATGAACACATACACCACCCTCTGAAGAATCAACTAAGTGAATGCCTAGTCTGGCAAGCTGATGGATCTCTTGAGCCATCTTTTTCTTGCTATCCTCAACGTGAGAAACACTAACCATGGAGAGTCAACTGAGAGCATCGACCACAACATTGGCCTTTCTCGAATGATAAATAACACTCATGTAGTAATCCTTCAAGAGCTCTAACCACCTTCTCTGGCGAAGATTGAGATCTTTCTGGGAAAAGACATAGTGGAGGCTATTATGGTCTGTGAAGACATCTACATGAACTCTATAGAGATAATGCCTCCAAATCTTCAAGGCAAAAACTACCACTGCTAACTCAAGATCATGAGTAGGATAATTCTTCCTATGTAGCTTTAACTGTCTGGAGGCATAGGCTATGACCTTACCATGCTGCGTGAGGACACAACCTAAACCCACTCTTGATGCATAACAATAGACTACAAAACCGTCTGAACCATCTAGAATAGCTAGAACTGGAGAGAAGGTGAGTCAATCGTTCAACTCTTGAAAGCTCTTCTCGCATGAATCTGACCACTGAAACTTAATCTTCTTCTGAGTCAGTCTGGACATGGGAGATTCAATAGAAGAAAATCCCTCGACAAACCATCTATAATAGCCAGCTAAAGCTAAGAAACTCCTAATATCTGATGGAGATAAGGGGTCTGGGCCAGATTCTTACTTCCTCAGTTTTCTGAGGATCTACTCTAATGCCATCACCGGAAACAATAGGGCTAAGGAATGCTACTGATCTTAGACAAAATTCTCATTTGTTAAACTTAGTGAATAATTGGTGATCCCTGAGAGTCTGAAGAATAATCCTCAGATGGTCTGCATGATCACGCTGTGTGTGAGAATAGACCAAAATATCATCTATGAAGACTAAAACAAACATGTCCAAGTACTGCTTGAACACACAGTTCATCAAATCCATAAAAGCTATAGGGGTATTGGTAAGACTAAATAACATGACGAAAAATTTGAAGTGACCATACCGAGTATGGAAAGCTGTCTTCGGAATGTCATATTCTCTAACTCTGAGCTGATGGTAGCCTGATCTGAGGTCTATCTTAGAAAAGTAAATGGCACCCTGAAGTTGGTCGAATAGATCATCAATCCTGGGAAGAGGATATCTGTTCTTGACCGTGACCTTGTTGAGTTGACGGTAATCAATACACATCCTGAGAGAACCGTCTTTCTTACGCATGAATAATACTAGCACACCCCATTGGGAAACTCTGGGTATGATGAATCCCTTATCTAAGAGATTCTTCAACTGATCTTTCAGTTCCTTGAGTTCTGCCGGTGCCATTCTGTATGGCAGAATAGAAATAGGTTGAGTATCTAGAAGAAGGTCTATGCCGAAGTCTGTTTCCCTTTTGGGAGGAATGCCTGGAAGATCTAAAGGAAAGACATCTGAGTATTCATTAACAACAAGGACTGTTTCAAGGCTAGGATACTCAGAACTGGAATCTTTAACATACACGAGATGATACACACACTCTTTAGAAATTATTTTCCTTGCCCAAAGGTAGGAAATAAATTGACCCCTGAATGCTGAAATGTTACCCTTTCACTTTAGGACGGGATCATTTGAGAACTGAAACTAAACTATCCTATTTCTACAGTTAACTATGGCATAGCAAGAATGAAGCCAATCCATGACGAGAAGGACATCAAAATCAGTTATCTCTAACTCTACTAAATCTGCTGACGTGGATTTCTGAGATATCACAATCGAGAAGTTCCTGCATACCCACCGGGCTATGATGGTTTTACCCACTGGGGCAGAGACTGAGAAGGGCTCTTTTAGGACTTCGGGACTGATTCCAAAATCGCCTGCTATGTATGGAGTAACAAAAGATAAAGATGCACCTAGGTCTAGCATAGCATAAACATGAACATGGAAAATATGTAACGTACCAGTAACGACATCAGGAGAATTTTCCTGATCCTATCGGGACGGAAGAGCATAGAGTCTGTTTGGGCGTTGCCCACTGGTAGCACTGGAATTAGCACCCTGCTCGTTCGGGCGACTGGACTGAGCTGTAGAATAATTTTGCTGACCCTGAAGACTTGACTGTAGACACTCCCTAGTCCTATGTCCTGGCTTTCCACAACAAAAATAGACATCACTACTGGCTCTGAAAATGCCCTTGTGGTTCTTACCACAAGTCTGACAAAAGGGATTCGTTTAGGCACTGCTAACACTGCCCTAAGATTTAGAGCCTGGCAATTTGTTTCTATTGCCGTCTCTAAACTTTGACACTGGAGCACTGGAAGAAGAAGGAGATGGAATGGCTGACTTAGAGCGAAATTGTGAACGGTTTCCTCCATCTGACTTGGGGTAAACAAAGTTGAAATTACCTGATGTTGCTCTCTTGTTCTGTCTCTCCCAAGTCTTATACTTCTACTCTTCTACTTTCTGGGCATGGGTCATGAGTCTAGATAAGGTCATATTACTGATCAGTATCGCAGACCTACACTCATTTACCATGCTATCATTGACCCCTGACACGAACTTGCTCATCTTAGCTCTATTGTCTGCAACCACATGAGGAGCATACCTGGCTAGTTGAGTAAATCTGAAAGAATACTCCCTAACCGACATATTCCCCTGCCTGAGGTTGATGAACTCAAGAACTTTAGATTCTCTCAGCTCTTGGGGAAATAATCTATTTAGGAAGGTTATGATAAACTCCTCCCACTCGATAGGGTCTGTATCATCTAACCTGTTAGACTTTCACTATTTGTACCAATCATGAGCAACATCCTGTAGCTAGTAGGCGGCTAACTCAGCAGTCCTAATAGAAGTAGCACCCATGATTTCAATAGCCTTCTAGAGTTGGTCAATGAACTCCTGAGGGTCCTTATCAGACTTAGACCCATGGAAAGATGGAGGGTTCATCCGAGTGAAGTCCCGAACCCTAGCGGATTTGGGAGTGGCCACTGGATTGGCCAGAATAACTGGTGGCTGTCATTCTGTGGAAATATGTACTGAGCAAGTGTGGTAAATATGGCTCTACACTCCGTATGGGAAACAAGGGCTGAGGAGCTGGCTGGTTTCTTCTCTTTGGGGCCATGGTCTGGAGTGAGAGAAGAATGGATTAGACTAAGAGTTTAACTTGTGATTATGCTCTCTAGCATGACATGAATAATGAAGAAAGAGGACTGTTCCTAAAACATCTTATAGCCTCCCACACATAAATGTGGCGCGCAACACACCCATGTACAAGACTCTACTAGATGCGGCTTTCAGACTTCCAAGGACTCTATTGAACCTTAGGATCTGATACCAAGTTTGTAACACCCCGATTTGCTGAACCGGAGTGCTACACGGTGCTCATGACCCCGAGGGACCACAAGCTAACCCATGACTTATATTTGTACCTGTATACTATAAATCATGATATAATAATGAGGAATACATGGAACTGTAAGGCCATAAGGTTCAACTGAATAAAACCATGTGGGTGAAAATACCTAAAACAACTCAATCTGAACGTAAATCTGAACATAAATCTGAAAGCCTCTAAACTATCTGAATAAGGAGTTGAAGGAACATGTTTCAAATTAACTCCGTAAAACTGAACAGAAGAAATAAATAAATGAATCAAATCATATTTTCCTCGAATCAATGAGGACTCACTGTCTCTGCGACTGGAATACTACCGCTTCTGCTGGGTTGGAGCTCGTGTCTTGGAACCTATGTTGTACCATGAAAAGAAAGCATCATAGCGCAAATGCATCAGTACAACTGGAGTACTGAGTATACGAGGAAGGTAAGCTAAACATAAATGGTTTCATGCATGAACAACACTGATTAACTAATATGAACGTGGGAGTGCAAACACACGTATATAGAAACTGGTACCGTAAATACGTGATAGCCTTGCTTGTAATCTAATACATGGCTTACTGATAACTTCATGACTGATACTAAAACTGATAACACGGACGACTGTATCTAACAGTCCTGTATATACTGAAATCTAAAGAACGCCCTGAGTTCTTTTACTGAGACTGATACTTAAACTAATAACATGGATGACTGTATCTGACAGTCCTGTATATACTGAAATCTGAAGAATGCCCTGAGTTTTTTTACTGAGACTATTACTGAAACTATGGGTTGTAGTGTTTAATCGACATGCCCCATGTATGCCGTTATGGCTATGTTGGGGTCCAATCTCTTCCCCGACTAGAGGGGTGTCAATACTGTGCCACTAGTAAGGACAGCTGTGAGTGACCCTTATTTGGTGGGTACTCAATGAGAACGGTGGGAACCCTAAACTGATGGGTTAAGCCACCTTATCAATCCTAATTTGACGGGTTAAGATATGTCAACCTACGCTGGCTACGTAGTTCTGGAACACAAGGATTGCTACTAAGAATCACACCCTGAACTGGCAGGTGAGTTCCCATCCTTGGGTTCACTCAGTTCTAACCTCTACTCCCATCTGGAGGGACTGGACATGAATAACTCACTGTGCATGACTTGATCTTACTGAATTCCGTTGACTGGCGGAATGTTACTGATATCTGACAACTGACTAAGATCATGAGGTTTTACTGAGTCACATGACTGACTGAAGTCTGTTGAATCATAGCTTGAATTTGGATATGATGAAACATGACATGGATCTAGGCACACAAATATAGTTTTCTGGTACAAGTACCCCCAGGACTCGATGGAAGGAAACTGACACACATGACTGACTTGATCATAAGAGTAGAGTCCATAATATATAATATCATAAGTAGGGATCTCATACTATGCATGGTTATCAACAATGTATTGCATGGAAAGGATTTCATATCACATGGAAGTACTTGCATAATCTTAATATCATGTTCATTGCACAATAATATTGGCAACACATACCAATAGCATGGAAGTTCATGTGGGTTGCATGGTTATCATACATCTTGTTCATAAGTAGGATTTGCAAGTAAACATAGCATAATCTCATAAGAATAGTTCATGGGTATTCCGACAACATTTACAAGGCACATTAACATCATAGAAGTCATTGGAACGTAAGGGCATATCATGAATCCTTCACTTGGTCACAATTTAGCTATATTGCATGATTTCTAGTTCCTTAGGCATTTTATCAAACACCTTACATGCACATCTTAAGCATAGGTGAATTCATCAAATTATACATCCTGAACAACCAAATTTACATGTTTCCAACTCATATGATATCATGAAATCACAAAAAAACATATAAAGATTCCATCTTGGGACCCACCCAATATCAACAACATCATCATCAACCCTCAACATTATAGAAATCATACTTCAATAAAAAAGAGAAAAACAAACAAGCATCAACATGGGTATGATCATATCACCACAATCAACCAAGCTTTTGTATTTTAAAGATTGATTCTTGAACTCTATGAACGAATTTAATCCATAGATGAACACTACGCATATCTTAGAAGGAAGATTCTTGATGATTGACGGAGGAATTTCTTTGAAATTGGATCTTCAAGTTTAATTATGCAATCCTAGTTGTTTTTCTCCTTTAGTTCTCTTGGATGATGAGCTTTGAGATGAAAATAGGGTTGTAATATGTTTAGAAGATATATATTTCATAGGGTTATGTTTAGGGACGTGTTAGGAGTACTTAAAGACTTAATTACCTTTAAAATAACTCAAGATGGAGTGTTTTTGACACCTGGAATTTAAATGGGCGGTGCCCAAGTGATCGCCTATGCTTGGGTTGGGCGGAGCCTAACCAATCGCCTATGCTTGGGTTAGGCGGCACCTAACCAATCGCCTATGCTTGCTGTCTCTGATGAAAATGGGCATAACTTTTTGCTCGGGTATTGGACTAAGGCAAAATTGGTATCGTTGGAAAGCTAATTTGATTTTCTACAATTTAGTGGGTCTAAATCAGCCAAAATACCACATTAACATCGAGTTATACTCGTTCAAAGATAACCCTTGCAAAATCGAACACTAAAACGTGATGGATTCAAAAACTCTTAGCTTGTATTACCTTGAGTGACGCATATGAACATGCTTAATGCATCATAAGCTATCCTACCACTAGGATATTCATTGTAAGTCATGTACTCAAGTATGAGTCACATAATAGGAGATTTCACACTTAGGAATACTTATTCACTTCCTAGCTTAGAAACATATGGGGTATTACACTTTCCTTTTATTTTCATTACGAATACATATTTAGTAGCTTTTAATACCCATAGGATTTGAATACTAATTCAACTCCACACAGATATGACCCCAACTCAAGTTAGGTTATTATATTTGACAACGATCACCTTGATCATAAATTATGGAGTAAGTTGAGTATGATCAAAGCATACATAATTGCCTTACCCTCTTACATCAACACAACACTTAAACCACACCTGAAGCATCATAGAAGATGGTAAGACCCATGTCCTCCTTTGGCAAAGTCAAGACATGAGCTGAGGTCAATAAGTTCTTGAGCTTTTGCAAGCTCTCCTCCCAAGTTTCCAACCACTAAAAGGTAATATTACTTTGAATCAACTTGGTCAACGGAGCTATAATAGATGAAAATCCCTCAAAAAAGAATTTGGTAGTAGCATGATAAACTAATAAAACTCTAAATCTTAGTAGGAGAAGTAGGCCTAGCCTAATGACGACTGTTGTAATCTTAGATGGATTGCGCATAATAAAATAGTACGTCACCCAAAATACCCAAGAAAGAAGTTGACTCCAATAAAAACTCACTCGGAAAAATTAGCATACAACTTCTCATCCATAAATCTATGAATTACAATCCGCCAATGCTCCTAGTGATCGACCTCACTCTTGGAATAAACCAAGATATCATCAATAAATACAATGACAAAAGAGTCAAGATACAGTTGAAATACCAAGTTTATTAACTCCATGAACATGAATAAGGTATTGGTCAACCCGAAGGACATGACAATGAAATCATATTGATTGTACCAAGTCTGAAAAGCTATCGTAAAAATATCAAAAGTTCTAATACTTAACTAGTGATACCTGAACCTGAAATCAATGTTTGAAAACACTGAAGCACCTTGAAGTTGATAAAATAAATCATTAATATGAGGAAGAGGATACTTATTATTATCCATCACCATGTTCAATTTCCAATAATCAATAAAATATGCGTAGAGCCATCTTTTTTATTTACAAACAAGAGAAAAACACCCCAAGGTGATACACTAGGCAAGATAAATCCCTTATTTAACAAATTCTGCAACTGATCCTTCAGTTCCTTCAAGTCTAATGGGGCCATCCTATAAGGAAAATAAAGATGCTCTTAGTTCCCAGATCAACATCAATGGAAAAGTCAATATCATGATCTGATGGAAAACTAGGAAATTCTATAAGGAAAACATCCATGAACTCACATACAACTTAAACAAAATCCAAAGAAGTTGGTAAAGCAACACTAGTATCATAAATATATACCAAATAAGACAAACACCCATCTCTATCTAATGATGAGCCAAAAAAAGATATAACTCTCTTGGGATCAAAATGAAGCACAACGTTCCAAGCTATCCTTGGTGCACCCAGTGAAGTGAAAGTCATGGCCTTAGTATATCCATCTAATGCAGTATGATAAAGAGCTAACTAATCCATATCCAAAATTTACCATAACTAGGATAATTAGATCTACCCAAGTCTCAAGGCCCGTGATAGTCACAACACAAGATTAGTGCACTTGATCCATTACTAAAGAGTCTTCTATATGGGTAGATACCCGAATAAGAATGGAAAGAGGCTTACTAGTAGAATTAAAACCCAATGCAAAATATCCAGACACGTAGGAGAAAGTCAATCCTATATCAAATAACATAGATGCAGATCTAAAACAAACATAGATGATGCCTATCATAAAAGTGTTAGAAGCCTCTACCTCTGGTCTGGCGGGTATATCATAGTATTGGCCACGTCAACTACCTGACTGGGTATCCTCCTAACCACCATCATGGGCACTACTACCTTTTCTTGTACAACTCTAGTAGTACCTCTACCTCTTTGAGGGTCCCCTCCTACTATATTTAAAGGAGCAGGTCTAGACATAGGTAAGGGAAAATTTTGGCCAAATTGCGAAACTCATTATACACATAGTAAAATCTACATCTTGACTCAATAGGGGGTGCAGTTGAGCTAGGAAGACCACCCAAATTTGCTGAACTAGAAGACCCACTATGTAAAATCTATAAGGCTACTTGCATGGGTCTTTCATGATACCCATAGAAGCACCTAAAATCTCTACCTAGAGGAGTGTGACTATTGAACTTGTCCTGATGGCGTACCCTCTTGGCATCTCCTTAAGACACCTAATGAATAGACTCACTCATCTTTGCATGATCCACTATAGTCTGAAATAATGCTCCTAACACAACTATTTGGATAGTAGCTAGCTAAAATAAAACATCCAACCTCTTTACAAACTTCTGAATCCTCTCAGGATCGGTGGTAATATTGATAAAATAATATCTATACAAGGCATATAAATGTGCCTCGTACTCCACAATAGTCATGGAGCCATTTCCAAGTGATCAAACTTATTTCCCATCATATCTCTTAGACTAAAGGGCAAAAACCTATTTAAAAAAGCCTCAACACACTAATCCCAAGTAATTTCTAGGGAACCAAAGGTCTGCAAATAATAAGTGACCTCCACAAATCCCTGGCTACATCTCTCAGTTTGTATATAGTGTAGGTAAGACCATAAGACTCAATCAATCCAAGGTTATGCAACTTCTCCTGATAATCAGTCAATAACTCATAGGCATCCTTGCCCATAACACCACTAAATCTGGGCAGTCCCAAGCAAGTGAATCTTTCAAATTTCCTTTGATCCTTAGAAAACATAACTATACTTGCAATAATAGGAGACATAGTACAAATGGCTGGCTAAGATCCAATCTTAGGGGATAATATCTATGAAGGTTGAACTCCTAATCTTTGAATACCATACTTGGATAGCATCACAAAAGGAGGAATAATACTTAGATTCCATGGAGTACCATAAGCATATATCGGTACTAATGTGGAATCTATCCATGGAGTTAAAGGAACACCATATGCAGGCACTGGAACAACTGGAGATATAATACTCAGACCTGGTAGAACACTTGGTGCACTCAAAGGAACACAATTAAAATGAGTTAGTAAAAAATGAATCAATAACCCCTTTAAGTCATGGGTAAAAGAACTCTGTGGAACCTAAGTAAGTCCCACATCTCTAGAATGCTCAACCTAGGGCTCAGGGGAGTTACCATTATTACTACCTCTAGAAAGGCAGATAATCATGCCCGTTCTCTACCTCAACCCCATCCATGACTCGCAACTCATCTTCTAGATTGGGATCTATCTTCAAATAATAGCTCCATATCCCTAGTTTTGTAGGACATAGTCCTCACTCTTTACACAAAAAGAGTGAAACTCAATTTTGAATACAAGGTATGGAAAAAACTGGACAATAAGGAACAAAATAAGGAATGTTTTCTAAAGATATCTTATAGCCTCTCAAAGATAGATATAGATGTCTATGTAGCGATTCATACAAATCTACTAGACATCCTATTCTTACACTGATTAGACCAATGAACCTGGATTTGATACCAATTTGTCATGACCCAAGACTTGAGGGTTATGATGGCACTTGTTGCTGCAAGCCTTGTCAAGTAAGTCAATCATCAAAACTGATATGGAATTAGAAAACAACACAAATCCCTAGATAAAACTTCTAAAATAAAGTCAAACCGCACATATACAATAATAGCAGAAATATACATTATAATGATACCATAGATCACACCAAAATCTAGTGTCATAGTATAAGAACAAGTAAGTACATCTCAAAGTTCAAAAATAATACAACTAAAAATTTGAAAGAAAATATAAGTTTATCTTTCAAAATATAATAAGACATGAACCAAATAAAATTATATTGGACATCAAATGTAAAATAATAGGGTGGTCACTACCTCAAAAATACTCCAAGCATCGCGTGAAATAAGAAACCACGTGACATACCCGTACATGGATCTACATCGAAAGGGCACAATAGGGATGATTATGGTCCACTTGTGCTCAATAGGTCATAGGCCAACTGAGCAAAGTAGAAAATAAAGTATATAAATACACACTATGGACACATCACCTACAATCAGAAAATATCCCAGATGGTAGCCTACACCGTCTCCACTTACAGTCATAAAATATAACATATACACCAAGTACAAGTATAGAGAATAAGCAGAGATTAGATAGACATCAAATAAAGTAAGAAAGTACAATTATAGAAGATGTATGATGTATGAAATGAAATGCTAATAATAATTAAGATGATGTGGTGTGATATATTTACGGTTGTTGCACAACCTCAATATACACCTATCAAGCACTACTCCCAAGGTAGGACCCATGAGGGGTTCCACAATCCTTATACAACCCAATAACTAATACCAATATGAATCTAATATCCATAACTTTTCTCTGACAGATGATCTTCAACAGAGGATTTTTAAACGTATCAAATTTCTATCAGAAAAATCAGAATTTCCACAATAGTACTAATGCCTCATGAATGTATATATGATATGAAGAAGTAATTATCATAACCATACCCGAATGAGAATTTCAAATCCAACTAATACATAAGAACATGAGAAAATATACACTCAATAAGCCAACCATCCATGATCCAATATAGTCCATGTACCAGTAGAGTAAGATATTCAATAATATGCCAACAATATCATATAAGACCCCACACGATCACACATATCAAATAATGTTCCAAACCATTTATAATAACAATATTCCCCCCATAAGAACATAATAGTAATAACACCATTTTCATAATTAATAATTATACCTATATCATGCTTTTATATAAGTGTTAACTACCCATCCTTCTCTGAATAAAGTTAAGTCATAACCTACCCCAAATAAAGAAAAACCAATCCGAAATCCTTCAACGCGAAGCCATACCCTCTCAAATGGACTTAGAACCAACTAAAATATAAATATATAGAATCTATAATCAAAAGGAAGGACGATATCCATATTACTTATTTTTTAGTCGAGGTCAAAACGGAAACCTAAAATGGGTTTTCAAGAAAAGGGGTTAAATTGGAATTTTAGTTCATAAATACATTACCCATGATTCAATAAAAACATAGAAGAAAAACCAAGTGAAAATGGATTAAAATGGTGTTTAAACTTGAAGAAAACCATTTTAGGCCTTTTGGGCTAAAATTCTCAAATTTCACCTCTGAAATAATATTTTTAACAAGCTTTTGGTGATGAGAATTAAAATAAAGTAATTAAAATAGGGATTTAAAGGACTACCACTTAAGAGGCCCCTTGGTCATTTAAGCAACTGGGGGCACATAATCATGACCGCTTAAGTGACCTCTTTATTGCTTAAGCAACTGCCTCAACTAGTGATGCACCAGAAAATTTGAAGTTTTTTTATATTTTTGGTAAGGCCATTGGGATTCATTCTGAATCCCAAGTTCAAAAATGCTATGCTAATATACTAGATTTAACATTCCAGACTCAATGGCGATATCAAATTTTTGAAAAAAATTAGTTTTCATAGAATTAAGCCCCAAGACCTAATTTAACAACCTTTTGAACTGAGGGTCGACATGAGATAAAAAAGTCATTAAATCACATCAACCATCTTACCAATTCAAAATTAATATTTTGGATTTGCTGGAACAGTCTATTTTGCCAACTGACCTATAAAACAATAAATGTTGACAAAGTCAACTATAAAGCCTTTTTAACCTTTTAAAAACTCAACTCACATAAATCACAATAAAATTTATTGAGAACTATGCCAATCATACCCCTACCCCAAAAGCATCACAAAGAAATCATGGAGAGGTATAAAATATTCAAATCGCATAGAAATAAATAATTCACAAAAATAAAGTCATTACATATCCTATGTCATCGACTGTTCATACCCCGCCAACTTAGAAGAATGCAATTACTAATGAAAATTCTATAAACTTAACATAATGCATAATTGCATAACTTAAGCTCAAAATCATGTTTTATCAATATGATGTAGGAATTCATAGTCATGAGTATGTAAATATCCTTAAATTAATGGAAACTCATATTCATGATTTATTCCTAACAAAGAATCTGGAAGATATTAGAATTCACTCTTTTCATGAAACTAAGATTGAAGAATAAAATAACTTGAGGAGTTAGGTTACTTTTAGAAATCAATAGTATAAGGATAGAATCAAGGAAATCCCACATACCTAGAGATAAGAACCCTAAACAAATCTCTAAACTCGGAGATTGAAGAAGATGAACACTAGTTTTCCCGGAAGAAGAGCAATTACCTTTTATCTCTTATTTTCACTAAGTGTTGATTGTTTTTAAAGTAATGATGGGATTAGGTAATATGAATCTTAATAATATTCATGGGGGTAGCTTAAAGGATGTAGTTTGGGAATTAAAAGCTGGAAAATGAATAGAATGCCGCATATAAAATATAAGTTTTACTCCAATATCAAATTAAAGTAAAACTGGATGCATTGGAAAAAAAATACTCAAAACCCTTTCATTTGCTTGGTCTTGAGCTCCCTAATACTCCAGAATCTAGCATTTATGCTCTTTTGAAGTAGACTATAGTGAGATTCCTTATAAGAAATCGATTAGTAAGGAATGTTTGAACTTGGCTATGGTGTAGGAGTTACTTATGTCCTTGAGAAAGGAGGAGAAAAATAAATACTAAGTTATTTGCTTTACAATTCATGTTGTTGCATCCAAATTTACACTCAAGTCTATGCGGTCATAAATGTAATATAGTATTGGGAGTCTAAGTATAATTCTCATAGGGACTTATCATTTAACTATTCACTAAATTCGACTAATTCTACTTTATTATTCAAGTAGTGGATCTTAAAAATATATTTATGAATTAACTAAACTAAAAATAAAAAATAAAATAACTTATGAAATAATTAGTGTGATGAATTGATCTAGGATTATGGATTCTCTAAAAATCTTGTCGAATGTCAACTCATTAACTTGTATGGTTATCTCATTTTTGATTTATGGGGATGATTTTATGATCATGACATACTCAACCTATAACCATCTATCTAAATTAACCTCACCATTGTATCATTGAGCATAGATGTGATAACCCAATTCGAATGCTTTCATG
Organism: Capsicum baccatum var. pendulum; assembly: GCA_030864225.1. Lineage (NCBI taxonomy): Eukaryota > Viridiplantae > Streptophyta > Magnoliopsida > Solanales > Solanaceae > Capsicum > Capsicum baccatum. Next base: position 193,776,318 of record CM061555.1, on the reverse strand, counting down.
TATCATCCAGTTTTGTAACCAAATAAGGTAATCTAGGAAGATAAGATCTTACTCCCTATATTCCTCATTTTATCCCATAGTTCCCCTTGTAAGTACACCTTGAAAATATAGAAGTGTTTCGGTGGTAGGTAAGCATTAAAATAGTAAGCTCAAGAATATAAGAAAAAGTAATATGATAAACAAATACTCATCGTAACAATCACGTACCAAACAATCATTCAGTTACCATAATCTTAGAATGAGTAGTTAATATCTACACAGACATGAAACAATACAATCAATCTCGTAAAGAAAAATATTAAAAAAATTAATATGGAGAAGGAAAATTAAACTAATTTTCTCTGGCCTCTATAATAGCTCCTACTCACTCTTGGTAAAAATTATGTAAAAACTATGTTTATAGAATATTAATAGTTGTAGATTAAAACTCCAAATAAAATAATTGTGCCCAACAAAAGAACTGGAATAAATCAATCTGTAAAATCCCCGTTCATGTCGTGTATTCAAATATACCAAGCTTCATGTGCTCCACAATTTGATGTTGTTCTGGTGAACAATTTGTATGCTCCTCTTTGTTTTTTTTCTCGATGTCTTCAACAGATGACAAGTGTCAAAGTAAGTTTCATTTAATTAGTTCTACTTAAATTTCCATTTTACTTTGCATGCCTGTATAATAAATATATTATTATATTCAATTTAATCGATCAAGTTGCCTGCTTGAATTTCTTATATGTTTTTTTTATTTTTAATTCATCTTTGCTCTAAATTTAGTTATCACACTATTATAATTCTACACATAAAAATATAATATTAAGCATAATTCATAAATTTAATGCTAAAAAATAAGTAAAATACTAAATGTGAAGAAAATAATGACTAAATATTTGTATTTTTGGCCTCACATCACTAGTCATTATTAAAGGAACATGGCTCCTTAGTTTGTGTTAGTTGACATTAGCTTCTTTCAATTGGTATCAGAGTGTCTTTTTCTTTAAGGGTGACACTTTGGAAAGAATACTATGGTTGTTCTATCAATTGTTGAAAAAGGTTCTTCTAAGATAAAACCATCTCGCTTTAATAATAAGTACTTTGGATGTGGAAGAATAGAATGAGGGACAATCTGATTGATGGTTGTCCCGATCTCTAGAATATTATTCTTGATGGACCTACTATCTCAATAATAAACTTAGAATATCGGAGGAGTCGAGTTCCCACGGTGAGACTGGAGTAGATGCTACGAATAAGTTAGCAATGCACAACATTATAAAAGTGAAGAAAATTATTATTTTAAGATAGTTCTAGATGAATACAACATAATCTCGGAAATGACCAAATATAAACAAAATATGAGACACCTTGGAAACTACTTACAAAGAATGACCATAGTAAAGAAAATTAAAATTTACAATTGAATAAACAATATGAACTTTAGGATGAAGGAAGACAAATCTATCCAAGATATGCATACTGAGTTCACTGACTTCCCAATGAGATGTACTCCATAAAGGAAGTCATTCCTATAGGCATGATTGTTGAAAAAATTACGTTGTTTTCTGACTGAAACTTGATAAAACAAAATGGAAGCAATAACTTAAGCACAAGACCTAGATGCTCTGCCTATGGATGAGATTATAGGAAACCTGACTAATTATGAACTTAGTAAAACCCAAGAAAAGGAGATTGAAACATAGAAGAAGGAAAAGAATGTGATTTATAAAGCCCCATAAAAACAACTGATTTGGAAGATAAGTACCAGTCACTTATGACCAGAAGATTTAGTGCATGCTCGAATAGGGATAAAGCTATCAATGGAGATCCTAGTTAAATATATAATAGGTAATTCATGAATAGCTATGTGACAATGTCGGAGTCCCAATTACTTCATTAAATTTTATCCCTTGTGGAAATTAGAGCAGCAGAATATCCGAAAAATACAAAAAAAAGAGATGACCATGTCATTCCCTCTTATAGAAGGATTACCACACATAAAATAGATATCGCTATAAAGAAACCCTTTCTTGCAACAAGAAATTCCTCAAGAAAGGAATTAGATGGTAAGGAACCAAAATATCAATAACTGTTCACCATTAAAGCATTTGATGATGGATATATCTTAATACCCATAGCAATCATGGACTCAAATAAGCAAAAGAAAGACAATAACTCTAAGGAAACTGTCTTAGCACTCAAGATGGATCTAACTCTAATAACGACCATGATAAAAAGTAAGACTTCCTTGACATGAAATCTAACCTCAAAGAGTACTCTAAGAAAAAATGGAATTCTTGGCTTTAGCACTTATTGATGCATATCACTCTGTGTCTTTTGATAAGAACAAACTTATGATTGATTATGCATCCTTAAGACATAATTGTAAGGATATGGAAGAAGAGAATGTGACTTTAAGAACTCTATAAATGTCGTTTCTCTTAAATTCAAGAATATGCTATCTTAAACTTAGCAGACCTTGGATAAGGATTTAAAGAAATTTAATGTTAACTTTTAAGTGGTGTCTGAATAAAACAAGGTGTGGAAAGAAAATCTCAACAAAGCTCGACTTGTATAAGAGAAAACTGTTAGATGGACCAAGTCCTCTGTAATTCTCAACCAAATTCAGGAAAGTCAGTTTACCTATTAAGGTTCAAGACTGAAATTAATAATCTTTCTTATAGCAACACTTCTTTCTTGAGCCTATGTAGTCACTGTAGTAATTTTGGTCATCATAAGAATTAGTGTCAATATTAACTAAAGTCTTTTCAAATAAATAAAAATTTTGTTAAGAAAAGGAAAATCATATTTTAAAAGATATTCACTTACTCAACTAGGACTCTTTCTTATTTAGTAAAAAGGAATATGATACATCCTTTTACTTAAAATATGGGACACAAGTTAATGACGGTGCCCAAAACTAACCGTTGAATACTTATACCTGTAGAGAAGAGAGGAAGATCCAAAATATAGTGTCTTCATAATGCATGTTCTAGACATATGACTAAAATATGGGGAAAGTTTCCGCTTCACTAGCAGAATTCAAAGGTGGAAATATTGACTTTGTAAAAAGAAAGATTGGGGAAACTGTTGGCAAAGTAAAGGTTGGAAATTCACACTCATGCTATAAAAAGTACTCCCTCCGTCCCATTTTACCCGTCCCAATTTGGGATGGCACAACTATTAAGAAAACAATGATTGGTAATGTAACTTTACCATTTCCCCCCTCCTAATTGTGTCTTGTTGTTAGTTCCAATATTGATGGATAACTAATATCAAAGAACTATTTATATTTTTACTGGTGTATTTTTAATGATACTCCTCTTTGCAACATTTTTCAAGAATGCTAATAACAAGGAGTAATTAATTACACTAAGGGTATATTGGGAAAAAATTGTCTTATCTTGATAAGTAAAATAGGGTAAGTAAAATGGGACATCAAATTAGGAAATTTAGGATGGGTAAAATGGGACGGAGGGAGTATTTACTACCTCATTGGCTTGAAACACAATCTACTGAGCATTTCAAATATGTCAAATAAGGGGAATAATGTACTGTTTACATCTACTAAATGTCATCAAATTCTTAATTAGTGTCACGAACCTAGTCTACCCCTAGTCGTGAAAATGGTTCTTACGGCCAAAAGTCACAAGCTAACCCATGATTTGGTACCTACTGTGAGCATTGTATAATATAATAACATAACCAAATGTGTGGAATATAAACTAATAAGATATTGTCATCATAAACACTGAAATATAATCCAACATATATGAAACAACTAAATAGAATAAAGTAAAATGAACGTCTATCTATCTGAAACACTGAAAAAAATTGAAAATTGAATGACTATCTAACTATCCAAAAGCCTCTAGAAATCATGAGGAGTTGATAGGACAAACCTCCAACTAACTCTGATAGACTAAACATAAATAGATACTGAAATAATGATAAAATATGTCATCTCCTCGTTAGAAGAGGACTCACCACTACTACTATAGGATAATGCTGGATTGCCTAAGTACGGTTGGGAAATTGAGCATTTGATCCTATGTTATAAGAAAACATAGCTTAAAAGAAGAGCATGCGATCAGTACTTTAAATGTACTGGTACATGAGATAAGGACTAACTAAAATGCATAAGACAACTAAACATGGATGCATGAGCATGTAAAATTGAGAATGAAAGACCAAACATAAACATATATTGAAATAATTTGAAACCTGAATAACTGAAATCAACTAAACAGCTGAAATCTATGCATTTGGTCATGCAAACCTGAATTGATCTATTCTGAAAACTACATTGAGATTATGGGTGATGACTACAACTAACATGCCCAATCTGAGCTATTAAGGTCCAACTTGTAACCCAGTTGAAAGGGTGCTAGTATATTGCTAGGGTTACCAACACATGACTGACAATGTGGATCCATAAGACTGATGTCTCACTCTACTAATGAGGGACCCCTCCTAATCTATAGTGGAACAGTAGGTTTGGAACTTAGGCACTACTATTAAAAACTCATGCCTCTACTGACGGGGGAGTCATTATCCCTGTGTTCACTCAGTGCTAAGCGGTACTCCCAACTGAATGACACTAGTGTTATTAGTCATTTAACATTACATATCACTGTACTCGAAAGTTCTTAGCATGAAAAAAATGTTCTAAATATAATAATAAAACCATGGTCTAACTAACTTGTTACTTGAAAAGAAAAAATATATAAGGACACATAGGTATCGGGTGTTCATAATCTGCCACCACCAAACTTTTAGAAAAATATGACAATAATATTTATACAATGATAGGAAGTCATAATTCAAAGACCCCTAAGATAGTTGTAATACCTCGTACTTTTTCTAACTTGAAAAGTTTCTCAACAATGTTAGAAGGTTTCTTTGAAAGATGAATCCACTTTTGTACATGTGGTATTTTAAAAATTTTTACTTTTTATTATGTGGGCAATCAAATAAGCTCTCCATCAATACCAAATTCGCCCAAATCCGACACCTGGGTGAACATTTAGAGCCTGTTTAAAGACACAGTGTATCGCCTGAACCTTCAGTACGTCGCAGAGATAGCTCAAATAGCAATCGTCAATTTCCAATATTGCTCTACGATAGTGGTGCATCACGCCAAACTTCTAGGTCACAGACAAGGTGGCAACGCGATAGCTCTATGTCGCGCCACCGTACAATTTTCCATTTGTCACTTTAGAGTGACTTGGTGATAGTGGTGCGTTGCGCCAAGGATGAAAATTGGGAAATTTTCACAGAAATTAAAGACGCGTTCAGGGTTAAAAGGGTCAATTTACTACCCCTATTTAAACCTAATAACATGTGATTTAGCCATTCTTCAATCAAAATATACTAGTTTCTCTCAAGAACAAGCTAGGGTTTCTATTGGGGATCCAAATTCAAGAAGGTTTCACTGTCAATCCTCAAGAAATCACATCCTAGGCATACGTAGTGTTCATTCATGGACTCATTTCGTCCATAAAACCGGAGAATTTCTTTTGTAAGTTTAAGTTTATGGATTTCCTTATGAATTTCATGTTGGGTTTGTTTTGTTTATGCTGAAAATGATGAATTGAATTCAAATCCATGTTGGGTGATCAATGTTATGTGGAATTGATTTGTATAGATGTATATTCATGTGAACCTATGATTAAACCTTAGGATGATGAAATTAGATGTTGAATCATAATGTGCAATTGTTGTATAATGGTGTCTACATATATTATACGTATCATATGTTTGATTAAATGCCGATATGAAGGAAAAGTGCCCAACTAGCTTGATATTATGAAATCTCCATATTTTTACAATGTTTATGTATATCACATGTTTTATGAAGAGCTTCAATATATGAATTATTAATTATGTTGTTGATCATGTGTTCAGGTAAGTCATGCTATGACAGTTTCTTTCCATCGAGTCCTTGGGGTACTTATACCTTACAATTTAACTCTGTACCTAGAGCCATGTCATGTTTTCAAGATACTCTCAATCAAGCTATGATCCATTGAACTCAGTCATTCATGTGACTCAGGAAAACCTAGAAATCTCAGTAATCTCAGTAGTTCAGTAATCTCAGTGATCTCAGTACTCAATAATATCAGCAACCTCAATATTCTTAGTCAATTCAGTAACTTCAGTACTCTCAGTCAGTCCTCAGAACTCATTATATTTCGCCAGTCAACGGATCTCAATAAATTCAGTTTAGCAATTCTAAACATTACCATTAGAATCAGCTCAGTTTAGTTAATCAGCTCAGTTTAGTTAATCAGCTCAGTTCAATTAATCAGCTCAGTTAAGAACTACGTATGGGAGTAGGATTCAACACCGACCGAGACTAGGGATGGGGACTCGCCTGCTAGATAGGATTGAGATCCCTAAAGGAAATCCCTAAGTTTAAGAACTACGTATCCAGCATATGCACGAGATGTTACCCATTAGATAGGACTAATATACTCAGGGATCACCCATTAGCACATCTAAATGTATAGTACTGATCCTAGGGGTCACCCGCTAGATTAGGACTGACTCCACAACAATTGTCTTTACCATTGGCGTGGTACTGACACCCTTACAACTAGGGTTACAGGTTGTACACCATTTATCTTAGTATGGGGCATGTTGTTTAGATGAATACATCCCACAGTTTCAGTTACAGAATCAGGATTGTCAGACATAGTCAATTCAGCTCTGTAGTACAGATTTAGGACTGCCAGATACAGTCAATATTTATCATTATAAATAAACACCGGGATCACCAACCAAATAGGACTGATCTCAACTATGGTCAATCAGTGTCAGCATCATCAGATATAGGGATCACCCGCTAGATAGGACTAATCTTAGATTTAGTTACTCAGATACAATACAAAACTTAGCTAGTTCTATCAAGTTCAGGACTGTCAGATACAGTCACTTATGTTATCTATTATATCAGTTATTAGAACTTATATCATCAGTATTCATTTTTAGGATAGTCAAATACAGTCAACCAGACCAGTTCTTCATAATTAGAACTGTCAGACACATTTATTCATGTATAAGTAACATAGTATTAGTCCCTCAGATATCAGTAATTCCATGTTATTAGTAAAAATTAGTAGTCAAAACTCAGTATTCAGTCCTATCACAATCTCAGTTATAGGAACGTATGCATGCATGTATTCTCACATTCATGTTAGTCAGTCAATTAGTATTGTTCATGAATATGAACCTATTGCATTTGGCCTACCTCAATTGCAAGCCAGTACATTCAAAGTACTGACGCATTTGTGCTATGGTGTCTTATACCATAGGTTTAGAAGAACAAGATCTAGAGAACCAGTTGCATTCCAGTTCAGCAATTAGAGTTAGCAGTGAGTCCTCATCTTTTGAGGATATGATGATTTCATTACTAATCTAGTGTTTAGTTTATTTCAGTAGTTGGAGTTAGTTGGGGACATGTCTAATCAACTCCTTATTCAGACAGTTTAGAGGCTTTCAGACTATAGAATGTTAGACAGTTATTTCAGATTTGCTTTGGTATTGTTATACCTTTTTCAGACACTATTTATCAGATGTTCATTCCGTTTTGAACATTATGGCCATTCAGTTCATGTTACCGCATTTTATGGTATATTATGCAGTATACAGGTAGACATATTAGTCATGGGTTAGATTGTGGTCCTTCAGGGTCATAAGCACTGTGTAGCATTTCGGGTACCAGATTCGGGGCGTTACAATAGTAAATTTCAATAACTACTGAAATACATGAATTTGATCATAGGAATGTGTTAAACATGGGAAGACAACATATTTACATTGTTTAATACATAAATTGATTACTCATCATGAAATAAAAGGGCTAAGGCATGGAAGATTGGAATTCAAAACATAAAATAACTTAAATAAAATGGGAACACATGTTGGCATGGCTAAAATTTTATTTACCAAGAAATTTGTGGATTAACTTTGTAAATTTCTTGGGTAATTTCATAAGATACGATAAAATTCAAGCTTTAAACTAAAGAAGGGTTTTTGAGCTCAATGGGTGGAAGGAATCCATTTATGAATACCCCAAATACCTTGAATTGCTATACTTGATGAAGTAGCGTTGGACTTGGAACTTGAAAGATGAATTTAAAGAAGAAACCCTAGTTATTATTCTTGGGTATATGAGAGGAGATTAACATGTTAAGTGTTTGAGATTTGGGGAAAATAAGAATTTTTGAGGGCTATAGGTTGTGGGTTGAAGTTACAAAAGGGAAAAAGACTAAAAAGCCCTTTAACTAAACATTACAGAATTTTTTGCCAGTCCATACGAATCGACCATACAACAAGTATGTTGAAGGTACAACTAGGATTCCCGAATCATAAGCTAGATAGAATCTAAGATAGTATACACTGGTCATTATATGCGTGGCACTTATGATTCATACCATATTCATACGACTAGTAGCCTCTACTCGTAAATTGGATAGAATCTTACCATATCTCACATTAACTTGGGTACAACTCACTTCATTTGACTCATATGGTGCATATATGACTCAAGGGAAGTAAGCATACCTTTAACAAAACGTCACCCATTTTGTACTTTTATGGATAGGATTTCAACACACAACTCGTATAATGTGCATACGACTCAAGGGATAAGTTGTATAATACATAAAAGTTTTTACAAATGGGGTATTACAATATCTCTCCTTGGGAACATTCATCCTCCAATGAGATTTGTTAAGCTGAGATACTATGGAAACTAAAGTCGTATACTAAATGTTAATGAACTGAAATGCAATTAACAACTGAGTTTGATACATGATATATGGACTAAGCTGATTTTATGAATGCATGCAATGACATAAGAATGGTTACATAGCTGAAACAAAGATCAGGAAAGAGTTGATTAACAAAACAATCGTTACCTCAAGCTGAGTATGAATTTGTGGAGAAGAGTTGATGGTACTTCGCTCGCATATCTTCTTCTACTTCCCAAGGATCTCCCTCAATAGACTGATTTCTCCATAGAACTTTCACCAAGGGAACCTTTTTATTCCTCAACCGACGAATCTGATGGTCAAGGATGTCAACTGGAATCTCTTCATAAGAGAAACTATCTCTCACATCCACACTCTCTAAAGGCATAATTGAAGCTGAATCACCAATGCACTTCTTTAATAAGGACACATAAAACACTGGATGCACTGACGCCATGTCTGTAGACAACTCTAGCTCATAAGCTACCTGCCCAAAATGGCTTACAATCCTTTATGGGCCAACATAGAGGGGACTGAGATTCCCCTTCTTGCCAAATCTCTTCACCTATTTCATGGGTGAAATTATCAAATGCACAAGGTCACCAATATCAAACCCAAGATCAATTCTCCTTATATCGGAATAATATTTCTGACAACTCTGAGCTATTTTTAGCCACTCTCAAATTAACTAAACTTTCTCCTTTGCCTCAAACACTGAATATAGCTCTACCAAAGCAACCTTACCTACTTCAAAACAACTAATAGAAGATCTATATCTCCTCTTATAGAGAGCCTCAAATTGAGCCTCTGAATACTCGAGTGATACCTATTATTATAGGCAAAGTCAATCAAAGATAAGTGGTCATCCCAACCACCTTTAAAGTCAATAACGCAGGATCTCAACATATTCTCTAAGGTCTGAATGGTCCTTTCTTCCTGACCATCTATCTGAGGATGAAAAGCTATATTGAGATGAACTTGTGTACCAAGGACCTTCTGAAAAGTCTTTCAAAAGTGAGAGGTAAACTTGTAACCCTATCCTAAATAATAGATAATGAAATCACATGCAACTTAACCAACTCCTAGAGATAGAGTCTAGCATAATCCTCATCTGACTACAAAGTATGAACTGGTAAGAAATAGGCTGACTCGGTTATCCTATCTACAATGACCCATATCGAATCATGCCGACGAATCGCGTTAGAAAACTCTGTCATAAAATCAATGTTCACTACCTCTCACTTCCAAGTGGGATGATAAATTCCTGAAGTGTACCACTAGGACTTTGGTGCTCAACCTTAAATTTCTAACAGTTCAAACACTTTGCCATACACTGTAATATCTTTATTTATACCACTCCACCAATAGATTTCCCATAAATCATAGTACATCTTAGTAGCTCCTGGGTGAATAAAATACCATGTACCATACATTTCTACTAAAATTTGTTGTCTCAAACCACCAACATATGGAATATATAATAAGCCCTAGCAACGAAGCAAACTATCTCCCCTCGAGATAAAACCTCTACCTTCTAATCTCTAACTGCCTCCTTCAACTTGACCAAAGTAGGATCTCTATCTTTCTATTCATTCACTTCGGCAACCAATAAAGATTTTAAACAAATTTGAACCCTTATGCTACCTTTAGCTGAATCAACCAACTGAACACCTAATCTAGCGAGATGATGAACCTCATAGAATAACTCCTTCTTATCTTAACATGACCAAAATTACCCATAGAAAATCTACAAAGACCATCCGCCAGTAAATTGGCCTTGCCCAAATGATACAACACATTCATGTCATAATATTTTAACAATTCAAGCCACCTTCTCTAATGAAGATTCAAATCTTTCTACATGAACACATACTGTAAACTCTTGTGATCCGTGAAAACATCAACATGAACCCCATAAAGATTGTTCCTCGAAATTTTTAAGGCAAAAACCACAACTGCCAACTCAATATCATGGGTTAGGTGATTCTTATCATAAGGTTTAAGCTATCTAGAGGCATAGGCTATGAACTTAGCTCACTCTATTAACACATAGCCAAGACTAAATCTAGAAGCATCAAAGTACACTACAAATGAATCTGAACCATTTGGCAAAGTCAAGACTAGGGAAAAAGTGGGTTGAGTCTTCAATTCTTGAAAACTCTTTTTGCAGGAATTTGACCACTGAAATTTTACTTTCTTTTGAGGTAGTCGAGACATGGGATAAAAATTAGATGAAAACCCTTAAAAAAGCCATTTGTAATAGCCAGCAAAACCTAAGAAACTTTTAATATCTGATTGAGAGATGGGTCTAGGATAGTTTCTCACTACTTAGGTCTTTTAAGGATCAACTCGAAAGCCATTACCATAAACTATATGACTAAGGAAATCTATTAATCTTAAGAAAAATTCACACTTACTGAACTTAGAAAATAACTAATGATCTCTAAGGGTCCGTAAAACAACTCTCAGATAGTTTGCATGATTATTCTCACTATGAGAATAAACAAGGATGTCATCAATGAAGACTATGACGAACATTTCCAAGTACTATTTGAACACCCTATTCATCAAGTCCATGAACACTACAGGGGCATTTGTTATTCCAAAGGACATAACCAGGAATTCAAAGTGACCATACTAAGTCGTGAAGGCTGTCTTCGGAATATCACATTCTCTGACTCCAAGCAAATAATAGCCGGATCTAAGATCTATCTTAAAGAAGTAACTTGAACCCTAAAGTTGGTCAAACATATCATCAATTTAGGGAAGAGGATTCTTATTCTTTATTGTGACTTTATTCAACTAACGATAGTTGATGCACATTCTGAGATAATTTTTTCTCTTATGCACGGAAAAGACTCGAGTGCCCCATGGGAAATGCTAGGCCTAATAAAACCCTTATATAAGATATCTTTCAATTGGTCCTTTAATTTCTTAAGATAATATAGAGCCATTTTGTAAGGCAAAATTAAAATAGGCTGGGTACTTGGAAGGAGATCTATTCCAAAGTCTATCACCCTTTCGGGAGGAACTCTGGGGAGATTCTCTAGGAATATATCTAAAAGTTCTCTTACTATAGGAACTAACTCAAGACTTAGAGTTTCAGAATTTAAATCCTTAACCTGAACGAGATGGTAAACACACCCCTTGGATATCATCTTTCTTGCCTTGAGATATGACAACTAAAAATTCTCTTACTAAAGAAGATGGCTCAAGACACAAAGTTTAAGAATTTGAGTCCTTGACATGGAAGAGATGGTAAACATAACCCTTGGATATCAACTTTCTTGCCTTGATATATGAAATAAACTGACTTTTAAGCACTGAATTGAATAATCCTATTTCTGTAATAAACTAATGCATAACATGAGTGGAGCCAATCCATGGCAAAAATAACATCAAAATCGGTCATCTTTAACATAACAAGATCAATTGAAGTAACTTTCTAAGACACTTTGACCAGGCAATTTCTGTATACCCTTCTAGCTACAATAGACTTAACCACAGGGGTAGACACAGAGAATTGCGCTACTAACATTTCCAAAATAACATCGAAGTAAACAACTATATAAGGAGTCACAAAATAAAGTGAAGCTCCGAGATCTAACAAGGCATAAACAAATAGATGGAAAACTTGCAATGTACCTGTAACCATATCAGGAGAACTTTCTTGATCTTGGCGAGTCTGGAGGGCATACAATCTATTTTGGTACTACCCACGAGTGGCACTAGAAGAGGCACCTTGCTGATTTAGGAAACCTACTGATGTTGTTAAAGAGTTTGTCTGACCTATTAATGATCATTCCTACCCTTCCACACACCTACAAGTCAATCCCTGATTCTATGACCTTGATTTCCACACCAAAAACATACATCACTTCCATCTCTACATTCACCCTGATGATTCTTACCACACTTCTAGTAGAGTGGATTAGTTCAACCACTGTTCACACTACCCTAGGACTTAGAGCCTGGCACTCTATCTCGACTCTCTTTCATAAACTTAGGCACTAGTGCACTAGCTAAAGATGGAGTTGAGGTTGAAAATTTTTGGGAAAATAGGGATCGGTTACCGCCCACTAACCTTAGCAGAGCAAAATTTAAATACCTATTTTAGCCATATTATTCTCTCTCTTTCTATTTAAATTTCTCCTTCTCAATCTACTGAGAATGAATAATAAGTCTAGAAAGATCCATCTCTTTAATAAACATGGCAGTTCTAAACTTCTTGACCATACTATCAGAAATATCAATATGAACTTACTCATCCTGGATCTATTGTGAGACACCACAGTAGGAGCATACCTCGCCAACTAAGTGAACTTGAGTGATTGATCCTTCATAGTCATACTACCCTGCTTTAAGATTATGAACTCCTAAACCTTGGCCTCCCTTAACTCTAGTGGGAAGAATTTGTCTAAAAACCCCATGGAAAACCCCTCCCACTCCATAGGCTCTGCTTCTATACCCATGTCTTCCTTCCACTAATTAAACTAGGTGTGATCTACACCCTCTAACTGATATGCAACCAAGTCTAAACTCTAACTCAAAGTGACACCCATGATGTCTATCACCTTCTACAACTTATCAATAAACTCCTATAGATTCTCTTCAGACTTGGATCCAGAAAACAAAGGGGGATTCATCCAAGTGAAATCCTGAATCCTAGCTACTACTGAATTTGCCACTTAATTGGGTGGGGAAATCACCTACTAGTTGTTATGAGAAGCTACAGAATGGGCTAAGGCCATGAAAAAGTTTCTGAACTCAGAGTGAGAGACATAATCATTTAGGGGGTCTTTCTAAATAGGTTTTGGTAAAGGTTGATCCCCATTTCTCTTTCCATTATTCCTTTTGGCAGGCATTATTTGTAAATGGAATGAAGGATGAGGTAGGAGAAGGAATTCAATAGAGCTCATGCTCTTTTGTACGACATGAATACTGAAAGAAAGGAAACATTCCTAAAAATGTATCCTATCCTCCTGTCCATAAGTGTGGTGCACTTCACACCCATGCACAAAACTCTATTAAATGTGACTTTCAGACTTCCTAGGGCATTTTAAAACCTTAGGCTCTGATCCTAAGTTTTGTCACGACCCTAGGCTACTGCCTGGTCACGACAATAGTGCTTATGGCCACAAGTGACCACAAGCTAACCCATGATTTGGTACCTATTATTAGAACTGAATAATATAATACTATTATAATAGGATAATGCTGGATTGCCTAAGTACAGTAGGGAAATAGAGCATCCAAACCTATGTTATTAGATAACATAGCATAAAAGAAGAGTATGCAATTAGTACTTTGAATGTATCGGTACGTGAGATAAGGATTAACTGAAATGCTTAAGACAACTAAACATGGATGCATGAATATGTAAAACTGATAATGTAATAACAAGTATAAGCATATCCTAAAATAATTTTAAATCTGAATAACTAAAAATTTGTATGACTCAATATCTGAAATTTGTACACTTTGTCATATAAACCTGAACTGATCTATTATAAAATCTATACTGAGATTATAGGAGCTGACTACAACCGACATGCCCCAATGTAAGCTATTGGGGTCCAACTTGTAACCCAGTTGGAAGGGTACTGGTACCTTTCTAGGGTACCAACACATGACTGATAATGCGCATCCACAAGGCTGACGTTCCGAAGGACAATAGTGTCATGCCTCTATTTATGGTGGACCCCTCATAATTTGTGGTGGCGCCGTAATCTTGAAATTAGGGACTGCTACTAACGACTTATGCCTCTACTGACAGGGGAGTTGTCATCACTTTATTCACACAGTGCTAAGTGTTATTCCCAATTAAATGACAATGGTGTTATTAGTTATTTAACATAACATGGTATTGTACTTGTAATAGCTCAACATAAACATGGTGTTCTGAATATAATAATAAAAACATGGTCCGACTGGCTTATTACTTGAAAATAGAAATCATGTAAGGACATATAGGTATCAAGTGTTCATAACCTACCAGCACTGAAAAATTACAAAAATACGACGACAATATTTAAATAATGATAAGAAGTCATAATTTAGAGACCCCTAAGATAGAAAATTTTAATAACTGTTGAAATACATGAATTTGATCATGGGAATTTGTTAAATATTGGAAGACAACATATTTACATGGTTTAACTCACAAATTAATGACTCGTCATGAAATCAAGGGGCTAAGGCATTGAAAATTGGAATTCAAAACATAAAATAACTTAAATAACATGGGAACACATGTTGGCATGGCTAGAATTTTATTTACCAAGAAGTTCATGGATTAACTTTATAAATTTAATGAATAATTTCATAAGATGGGATATAATTCAACCTTTTAAACTAAGAGAGGGTTTTTGGGCTTAATGGGTGGAAGGAACCCTTTGATGAATACCCCACATACCTTAAAATGCTTGTCTTGATGAAGTAGACTTGAACTTGGGACTTGAAATTTTAATTTAAAGAAGAAACCCTACTTATTGTTCTTGAGTATGGGAGAGGAGATTAGCGTGTTAAGTTTTTGAGATTTGGGAGAAATAAGCCTCTTTTGAGGGTTATAGGTCAGTTTAAGTTACAAGTGGAAAAAAATATTAAAAAGCACTTTAACTGAACATTATAGAATTTTTTGCCAGTCTATAAGAGTCGACCATACGACTCGCATGGCAAGGGTACGACTAGGCTTCTTGGCTCGTAAGCTGGACAAAATCTAAGAGAGTCTACACTGGTCAACATACGAGTGGCACTTACAACTCTTACAATCTTCATACAACTAGTAGCCTCTACTTGTAACTTGGATAGAATCTCATCTCACCTCACGCTAAATTGGGTATGACTCACTTCATACAACTAGTATGGTGCATATGTGACTCAAGGAAAGTAGTCATACCCTTAAAAAAATGTCACCCATCTTGTATTATCATGGATATGAGTTCAACGCATGGCTTATATGGTGGGCATACGACTCATGATATGAGTCGTATGATACACAAAAGTTTTTTGGAATGGGGTATTACAATTAGGGAACCTAGTTCTTAAGGAAAAATGACATAAGAATATAAAACAAGAAGATATTATGAACCATCAGGACAAAGAACTCACTTGCCTTTACTCTATTATAAAAGACATTATGCTCTGGTATAAGAGACTTAGTCATGAAAACTTCTTATTACTGGTGACTTTGGAAATAGTCCTTGGCCTACCTAAGACAAGGTGCAATGAAAAAATGTGATGTTTGATGCTTGTGATAGAGGGAAGCATGTCAAATCTTTTTGTAAGTCAAATAAAGTGGTAAGTACCTCAAAACCATTGGAACTACTGCACATGGATCTCGATGGACCTATGAGAGATCTAAGAAAAGGTTGAAAAAGGTATATTTTTCTTTATGTTTATGACTACTCTAGGTTCAAATGGACTATGTTTCTTAGAACAAAATATGAGACCTTTGTTGTATTTGTCATATTTGTGAAATTGATTCAAAAGAAACTAAAAATTAAACTAATTGGCATTAGATTTGACATGGGCACTGAATTTGAAAATGCAAAATTAATATCCTATCGAACATTGTATAGATTAATAGTTTTTCTACTCCAAGAACTCCTCTACAAAATGGAGTTGTTAAATAAAAGAAAAAAACTATGGAAGACATAGAAAGAACTATGTTAATTACCAGTGGTCTTCCAAAGAGTTACTAGGCCTAAGATTTCAATAACACCGGTTATTCTAATTAATAGTTGTATGATTCACCAATTATTCAAAAACTCCCTATGAAATACTAAAAGATATAAAACCTATTCTCTATCATCTAAGGGTCTTTGGTTATAAATGTTTGTCCACAATAATGGAAAGAATGCACTAGGTGATCTTGATGCAAAAACTAATGAGGGAATTTCCCTTGGTTGTTCCTATCAGGGCAAAGCTTATAAGATTTATGTTAATGATAGTGCTCATGTTATCTTTTATGGAACTACCTCACATGGGAATAAAAGGATTGTTGGAGGTTGATCTTGAATATATATGTCACGACCCAAAAAATGGGCATGTGATGGAACCTGTATCCCAATCCAAAAAACACAATCTAAGAATAAATAAGCAGAAGACCAGAGAAATAAACCCAAAATATAAATAAAGAAGAAATAATATTCATGATACATCCATGGATATAGTTGTTACAAATACAATCCTCTAATATAGATTTGTAACAACCGTGCTAAGATTTCTTGTATGCAAAAGTAAGAACAAGATAATAAGGAAGAGATTTGGGTAAGTTTGAAGTCCGTCCGTCACTACCTCGATCTCGACAATGTCAATGTAGTAAGAAGTGATCTATAATTTGATACTCGATACAATATCTACACGAAGTGAAGAAAATTAAAAAAAAAAGAAAGAAAAGAAAGGGTGAGTATGAAAATCCAAGTGTACTCAGCAAACATCGTCGATAACAGATCTTAATCCAAAGAGATGGAGATAGATACCAAACCGGCTACCCAAGGCATCAAATTAATCTGTAACCCACCAAATCATAATGCATAATCCTACCAAGATGTTCCAAAACAATATTCAATAGCCATGACCAGAATTGGGTAGGCATTATAACCTAGCTGAGTCAACACTAGCCATTTCATGATCCGCAATTAAAGAGAAACAGTTATATAGAAGTTTCACTACACAGGATATCTTTTATGCTTAATCACATGATACCAAACAACCATTATGTGATCAAATAAGGAAATATTCTATAAAGATTCAATAATATTTTATTAAAGGTACGATTCAACGCTCTCTCAAATTAAGCGATAGCCTTACTCCAAGTCTCATAATATATCAACTCCAAATCCATATAAGATGATATAAAGTAATATAACAAAGTGAAATGGATGCTTAAAACACAACATCACAAATAATTTTCTTACACGATAATACAATACAAGAGTAAACACCAACACAATATCAACCATACCAAGATTGATAATACAAACAAGTGGTGTAATGCAATGTAGTGATACTAATGATGATGATGATGGTGTGATATGATAAAGGTTATAGCATTACCTCCATATTCACCTACCAAACACTACTCCTAATATAGGGCACATGGGGGGTTATCAACCCATGTACAATATCAATAACCAAGCTTGTCCCGATATCCATATCTTATCTCTGACTCATGAACTTTGGCAGAGGATTTTTAAAGGTGTCATATTTTTGTCAAAAGTTTGTATTTCCACAGTGGTACCAATATCTCATGAATTTATGTATGATATAAGAATGTAATTCTCACAACCAAACCAGTATGAAGATCTCAAATCCATTCATCACATATACATATGAGTTTAAAATCCACTCAATATATGAACTATTCGTGATTCTATATAAGTAATGTACCATTGAAACAATAATCAAATTAAGGCATCATTAATGTAATTTTAAGCTTCCACTTGGGCATCATGTCAACTACCAAGGGACAAAAATACAACTAAAAGTACAATAATATTATATAAAGCCACCATACAGGCCACACAGTGAATATCGCCTCAAGTCACCAGCAATAATAATATAAGCCCTCCCCACAGTGTTAGAATAGTAGTAATAGATAAATAAGCGCCCACACAAGGTAACAGAATCTTCTTTCCTCATTATTATCCTTTTCTTAAATGCGTGCAAATCTTTAACAAGCTCAAACAAGGTAATGCTTGACAGATCTTTAAAATTCTCTAAAGAAGAGATTGTGGCTTCACATTTCTCAAGAAGTGTGAGAAGAATGTTTTGAACAATTCTTTCATCAGTAAAATCCTTACCAAACAATTTCACCTTGTTGGCTAAGTCGAGTAGCTAATCTGCATAATATTTTGCAGTTTTTGATTCTTTCATTCTCTTCAATTCAAATTCCTGAATCAAATTCATCACTTGCATATTCTATACTCTTTCATTTCCCTAATATTCCTTTTTTATATACTCCTAAATTTCTGTAGAAGACTTTATTTACATAATTCTGGTAAGAAATAATGGGGATACTGTAGAGAAAAGGCATGCTTTGGCTTTTGCTTTCCTTGTCTTTCTCTCCTTGTGATGTTTCATCTGATTTACTATTGGATTATCTCCAAGAAGAGTTACTTCATTGTCCTCCTCTACTGCTTCCTATAGATCCAGTGCTTTAAGATGAACTATTATTCTAATTGTCCAAGCTCGATAATTCTCAACATTGAAGACAGGTGGAGCTAGAAAGCTTGTATAAGAACTCATTTTCTATAAACTATTTAAGATAACGGTTTAACGAATGGTTATATAAAAAGAACATATTTTTTATTCACTCTCTTCTCACAGGTCTCTCAAGATGGAAATGTTCTGACACTAATCTGTTGGATATAAAAATAGATCTTTAACAAAGAAAAGAAAGAGCAGAAAACATGGTGAAGTTTCATTGATCACTGCCACATTTATACATAAGATCATAACCGAAAAATCTCAATAAAAGGAGCAAAATAAGCTACCATTATCTCTAATAATTATGACCTAAAGATAATAAAATGTAATAAAATCAATTCTGCATGCTTGAAGCCTTATTTAATAAATTTAAATCCTACTTTAATGTTGTATTTTGAATTACAACAGCTCATACAACTAATCTACAACTTTTGAGGCATTAATATTAACATTGATCGTAGTCTCTATAAAATTTGGTTTAAGTGGACTTCTGGATGTGCTCAAATTTCAGCATTGGGTTCCCCTATTTGTTTGGTCGCTGCTCTTAATATAAAAGGATAAGGTGGTGGACTTTGAACCAAATTAATCCTGGTAGAGGAAGGTAGTTTTATTACCGTGGTGAGGGGATTCCTATTCTGTTAATCTTAGAATTTTATTGAATACTCCTATGGGGGATTCTCTACCTTTGATGTGGATAAGATATCTTTCTTGGGTTTGAAAGACAATTTCTCTCAAGGCCCTTCACTGTCTCTAAAGGGGTTTTGAAGGGTGACATGCTTCTTCGTTACCACCTTTTATTAATGCTTATTAATAAATATCTACTTTTCAGAGCTAAGAGGAGGCATGTGGATATCCAGTGTGATCTAGTTATCTTGGATGCTACTGATACTCAACAAATTCTGGATTTGGAAAATGTCATTATCAAACACATGACCAGGGTGATCAAACAAAACTAAGAGCACATAGGCTAGCTTATGCTTACTTTCTATCTAAGGTGTCTGCTACCTGGAAGATTAAGTATGTTGATAGAAAAGTATGCATAAAATATGAGTTGTTTGATAAAAATACTCTAGAAGAGTGTGGATTTGGTGAACCTATCCTAAATGAAAGTGTTATGGCCAACCTTTTCATAGTTATAGCTTAGTTAGGCTCTCATTGTAACACTTTAAGGTGAAGTACACATTCTTCTCCAAGAGTTGAGAACTACTCGGTCTTAAAATTTCCAGCCATAAATGAGATTCATGGGAAACAGAATGCGAGGAATGCCCACCTTGCACCCTGTTTGAATGCCACTATGAAAAAACTCTCTATCCCCTTGCCTAGACCTATATTTCTAGCTCTTGGTCAGTGAATCTTCTAACTTAATTTGTGATTCATATGTTTTATTTTTGTTAGTATAATCTAATGAGCATACCTATTTTGCCTTTTTAATGTGTGTTGTCTTATGCATATGTATGGTCCAATGGCTAATATCATCAAATTTACCTATACTTGATACACATATGTGTTGGGTTCATGTTCTCCAATGTCCATGAGTTAATTTCTATGTATGCAACTTTTTTCCAACTAGTTTAGCCTATGCTTTTTAATAATGCCAAAAGGGGAAATTATGTAATAAACTAGATCTAGCTTGGTCTTGATGTATATTTTGAATTTTCATTAGTTGACATTATACAAAAGGGAAAATGACAGAGAATTAGATGTAATGTTTAAATTAATGACAAGGGAATAAGTTTATTTATAAACTAGGTCCATAGTTTTCTTATGAATTATATGTGCAAATAAGGAAAGTGATATAGTGCATATGTTGTTTTATGGAATTAAGCAAACATAAAAGGAAAAACATATCAGGGATTTAAAGTCTTAGTTAGAAGCCACTACATATGGTAAGAACTATATGAAGAAGAAGTTCCCTTATAGATTTGAAGTCTAAACGAACCCTGCTCTAAAAATCCTAGGCAATAAGATTATTCATATAAAAAGAAAAAAAGGATGATTGGAATCAAAAGCTTTTTTCATACACTGAACCAAAGTTGTTACAATTCAAGAAGCAAGGAACAGGAGAGTTAGGTTTTGTTCCTTAGAAATCCATATTAGCTCATAGTTGTTGAAGTTGAAGTCATTTTTTTTGAGGTTTGTAATAAGAAGAAAGTTCTTCTTCTTTGAGTAATTTACTAAGTTTGACTATGTAACACTCCAAATCTGGTACCCAAAATGTTACACGGTGCCCATGACCCCGAAGAACCACAATCTAACCCATGACTGATATCTGTAAACTAAGCACTGAATAATAGTAATAATATCATAAATGCAGAAACATGAACTGAAAGGCAAAACAACTGAGATAATTGTCTGAACACACTATAGTATGAAAGCCTCTAAACTGTCTGAATAAAGAGTTAATTGGACATGTCCCTAACTAACTCCAACTACTGAAATAAACTAAAAACCAAAATAGTAATGTGATTATCATGTCCTAGAAGGATAAGGGCTCACAGCTAACTCTTATCGCTAAATTGGGATGCTACTGGTTCTCTGGACCTCGTGCTTCTAAACCTATAGTATAAGACACCTTAGCGCAAATACGTCAGTACTTTGAATGTACTGGTATGAAAGTTAGGTAGGCTGAATGCAGTAGGTTCATTTGTATGAACAATACTAGCTAACTGACTAACATGAATGTGAGAATACATGCATGTATACGTCACTATAACTGACATCATGATAGGACTGATACTTTGTTAATAATACATGAATAACTATTTTTGACATTTCTAATTATGAAAAACTAGTGTGGTTGACTGTGTCTAAAAGTCCTGAAGTTAAATACTGATAACATGTGTTTTGATAACTGATATAACTGATAACATGAATGACTATATCTGACAGTGCTGAATCTAATGGAACTAGCTGAGTTTTATACTATATCTGAGTAACTGAATTCGACATCAGTCCTATCTAATGGGTGATCCCTTAGTCTATTTATAATGATAAGGAGTGACTGTATCTAACAATCCTAAATTTGTACTACTGAGCTGAATTGACTGTATTTGATAGTCCTAATTCTATAACTGAAGTTGTGGGATGTATTAATCTAACCGACATGACCCATACTAAGCTAACTGGGGTCCAACTTGTAACCCCAACTGGAAAGGTGTCAGTACCGCACCACTAGTAAAGACAACTATAGTGGAGTCAGACCTAATCTAGCGGGTGGCCCCTAGGATCAGTCCTATACATTTAAATAGCTAACGGGTGATCCCTTAGTATGTCAGTCCTATCTAATGAGTGATATCTCATACCTACATTTGCTACGTAGTTCTGAAACTTAGGGATTGCTACTAGGGATCTTAGTCCAATCTAGCGAGTGAGTCCCCATACCTAGGATCGCTCGGAGTTGAATCTTTCTCCCATCTGAAAAACACTGAACTGATTAATTGAGCTGAAATGATTAACTGAACTAAACTAATAAGCTGAACTGAACTCATTAGCTGAACTGAACTGATACTAGCGATATTGTTTAGCGGAGCTAAACTGAATTTACTGAGTTCCATTTACTGACGAAATGTATAGAGTTTTGAGGACTGAGTCAGAATACTGAAGTTACTGAGATTGACTGGGAAAACTAAGGTTACCATGATTACTGAGTACTGAGATCACAGATATTGCTGAACTACTAAGATTATTGAGATTTCAGAGATTTCCCGAGTCACAAGACTGACTGAGTTTTATGGATCATAGCTTGACTGGGGAGATTTTGATAACCAGACATAGCTCTAGGCACATAGCTAAATGTTTGGGCACAAGTACCCCCAGGACTCAATGAGAAGAAACTGATATTGCATGGCTTAGTTGAACACATGGCCAACAACACAATTCATAAATCATATATTGAAGCACTTCATCAAACATGTGATATGAATAAACTTGCACATACATGGGGATTCACATGAATATACATCTATACAACTCAATTCCATATAAAATTGATCACCCAAGATGGATTTGAATTCAATTGATCATTCTCAACATAAACAAAACAAACCCAACATGAAATTCATATAGAAATCCATAAGCTTAGATTTAGAAAAGAGATTCTTGGGCTTCATGGATGAAAGGAGTCCATGAATGAACACTACGCATACTTTAGTTTGTGATTCTACGAAGATTGATAGAGAGATTCTTGAAATTTGATGGTGAGTTCCCTTGGAATTGAACCTTCTATGAAAACCCAATGGCTTGTTTCTTGTGAGTTTCTTAGAGTAATTGAGTATAAGTTGCTAAATTATGGCCAAATCGCGTGTTATAAGGCTTATATAGGCTGGAAAATTGACCCTTTTAACCCTAGGACACGTATTCAATTTCTAATAAATTTCCCGATTCTCATCCTTGGCGCTATGCGCCACTATCACACCAAGTCACTTGAAAGTGACAAATGGGGAATTTCATGGTGGCGCGACATAGAGCTATCGTGTTGCCACCTTTTCTACGACCTAAACGTTTGGCGTGATGTGCCACTATCGCAGAGCAACATGAAAATTGACAATTGCCGTTTGAGCTATCTCGCGACACGCTGAAGGCTCAAGTGATACACTGTCTAACTAAAAAGACTTTATCTCTTCACCCGAGTGTTAGATTTGGGAGAATTTGGAATCGATGGAAATCTTATTCAATTTTGCACATGAATAAATGTGAAAATATTGAAAATACCACAAGTATAAAAGTGGATTCATCTTTTAAAGAAATCTTCTAACATTTTTGGGGAACTTTTCAAGCTAGGAAAGGTACGTGGTATTACAATATCTCCCCCTTGAGAACATTCATACTCGAATGAGACTGAGTGAGAGGGAAAGAATACAAACTTATGTACATACTAAACATGAATAACTGGAATATGATCTCATGACTGACATAACTGATGGCTGAATATCACATACTTAACAAGCATATCTGATGCATGCCTAATAAGCTGAATTCATGCATATCTGATGCATGGCTAATAATTGACTTATGAGTACATGACTGAATATTCTGATGAACTGAATATCTCACAATGAGAATGCTTGTATGATGCATAATTACATAACTGAAATGATATATGAATGCATGATTGAATATGCAAGGGTACTTAGTATCAACTTTGTAATGGGGATCTGAGTAAGTTTAAGAAAAGTATTACATGATTGAAACGCACTAATAACCCATGATTATGCTAGAAGTATGAATGAACTGGAACCTGAGAACATGACTACGGCTGAACCATAACATATAAACTGAATTTCTTGAACTAAACTGAGCCTCTGAATACTTGGCCCATAGCTAAGGTTCGGACTTTGAGGCTTAAATTATGATTACCCTTTATTGTAAATTGGATTATTTATTCAAAGAGAAACCTTATTTAAGGCATGAGAACATTGACAAAATAATGGGGTATCTCTCTCTTGGGACACTATGTCTCTCTAAGTATGCTCACCCTACTGAGATACTGGGGTGATGCACAGGGCATCCAAAGACTGATTCATGACTGCGATTTTAACTTTGAGCCTATGCTCACTGGCACGACATAAATACTAAAAGATGCAAAATTATTCCTAAAACATCTCAAAGCCTCCTACACATAAATGTGGTGCACAACACACGCATATACAAGACGATGCTAGATGCGACTTTTTAGACTTCCTAGGCCACTATTGAATCTTAGGCTCTAATACCAAGTTTTTAACGCCACGAATTTGGTATTTAGAATGCTACACAGTGACGATGATCCTGAAGGATCATAAGATAACCCATGACTGATATCTATATACTAAGCACAGAATAATAGTAATAATATCATAAATGCAGAAACATGAACTGAAAGTCCATTAGGTTCAATACTAGTACATAGCTAAAAAATAGGGTATAATAATACCAAAACAACTAAGATAATTATCTAAACATACTGTAGTCTGAAAAACTCTAAACTGTCTGAATAAAGAGTTGATAGGATATGTCCCTAACTAACTCTGATTACTGAAAAAAACTGAAAACCTAAATAGTAAAATGATTATCATGTCCTCGAAGGATAAGGACTCACTGCTAACTCTAATCGCTGAACTGGGATGCTACTGGTTCTCTGGAGCTTATTCTTCTAAACCTATGGTATAAGACACCATAGTGCAAATGTGTTAGTACTTTGAATGTACTGGTATACAAGTGAGGTTGGCTGAATATAATAGGTTCATATGCATGAACAATACTAACTGACTGAATAACATAAACTTGAGAATACATGCATGCATAAGTCACTGTAACTGACGTAGTGATAGGACTGAATGCTAAGTTCTGACGATTAAGTTTACTAATAACATGGAATTACTGATATCTCAGGGACTGATACTATGTTACTGATTCTTGAATAACAATTTCTAATAGTTCTAAATATGAAGAACTTGTCTAGTTGACTGTCTCTAATAATCCTGAAGTTGAATACTAATAACATGAGTTCTGATAACTGGTATAACTGATAACATGAGTGAGTGTATCTAACAGTCCTGAATATGATGGAACTAGTTGAGTTTCATAATTTATCTGACTAACTAAATCTAAGATCAGTCCTATCTAATGGGTAATCTTAGAGTCTATTTATATTGTTAAGGGGTGACTTTATCTAACAGTCCTAAATCTATACTACTGAGCTGAATTGACTTTATCAAATAGTCATAATTCTATAACTGAAATTGTGGGATGTATTCATCATACCGAGATGCCCCATACTACGTTAACTAGGGTCCAACTTGTAACCCCAGCTGGAAGGGTGTCAGTACCATGCCATTGGTAAAGACGACTAATGTGGAGTCAATCCTAATCTAGTGGGTGAACCCTGGGATCAGTCCTATACATTTGAATGTGCTAATGGGTGATCCCTGAGTTTACCAGTCCTATTTAACGAGTGATATCTCGTACCTACATTGGATACGTAGTTCTGGAACGTAGGGATTGCTTTAAGGAATCTCAGTCCTATATATCGGGTGATTCCCCATCCCTAGGCTCGCTCGGCGCTGAATCCTACTCCCATCTGAAATACACTAAACTGATTAACTGAACTGAACTGATTAGCTGAACTGAACTAATTAGATGAACTAAAATGATACTAGTGGTATTGTTTAGCTGAGCTAAACTGAATTTACTAAGTTCCTTGACTGACAGAAGGTACTGAGTTCTGAGGACGTACTGAGACTACTAAAGTTACTGAGATTGACTGAGAAAACTGAGGTTACTGAGACTACAGAGTACTGAGATCACAAAGATTATTGAACTATCGAGATTACTAAAATTTTAGAGATTTCCTGAGTCACATGACTGACTGTGTTCTTTGGATCATAGCTTTACTGAGGAGATAGTAAAAACATGACATAACTTTAGGCACACAACTAAATGTTCAAAGACAAGTACCCCTAGGTCGTGAAGAGAATAAACTAACATGGCATGGCTTACTTGAACATTTGATCAACAACACAATTCATAATTCATATATTGAAGAACTTCATCAAACATGTGATATGCATAAACTTTTACATGCATGAGGATTTGCTATTAGGGCATTGTTCCTTCATCTAGGAATTTAAACATACACATGATAGGCATAGCACATGTAGACAACACTACACAACTATCAAACATTATGATTCATATCTAATTTCATCATCCTAGGGTTAATTTATAGGTTCACATGGATATACATCTATACAAATCAATTCTATATAAAATTGATCACCCAACATGGATTTGAATTCAATTGATCATTATCAGCATAAACAAAAAAACCCAACATTAAATTCATAAAGAAGTCCATAAACTTAAACTTAGAAAAGAGATTCTTAGAAAAGATTGATGGAGAGATTCTTGAAATTTGATGGTGAATTCCCCTAGAATTGAACCTTCTATGAAAACCCTAGGGCTGGTTTCTTGAGAGTTTTTGAGAGTAATTGAGTATAAGATGCTGATTTATGGCCAAATCTCGTGTTATAAGGTTTATATAGGGTGGTAAATTGACTCTTTTAACCCTAGGACATATATTTAATTTCTACGAAAATTTTCCAATTTTCATCCTTGGCACGATGCGCCACTATCGCGCCAAGTAACTGGAAAGTGACAAATAGGAAATTGGATGGTGGCGCGATGTGGAGCTATCACGTTGCCACCTTTTCTGTGACCTGGAAGATTGGCGCGATGCACTACTATATTGGAGCAACACTGGAAATTGAATATTGCCATTTGAAGAATCTCTACGATGCGCTGAAGGCTCAGGTGATACACTATCTCACTAAAAAGGCTCTAACTCTTTACCCAGGTGTCAGATCTGGCCTAGTATAATGTACTGAACATGCATATCTGATGCATGACTAATAAGCTTAATTCATACATATCTAATGCTTGGCTGATAATTTACTTATGAGTACATGACTGAATATTCTGATGAACTGAATTTCTCGAAGTGAGAATGAATGTCTGATTCATAATTATATGACTGAACTGATATATGAATACATGAATGAATATGAAAGGGTACTTAGTACCAAGTTTGTAATGGGGATCTGAGCAGGGAACTGAGTAATTTGAAGAAAATTGTTACGTGACTGAAAAGAACTGATGACCCCATGATTATGCTAGAAGTATGCATAAACTAGAACCTGAGAACATGACTACGGCTGAACCATGACATATAAACTGAATTTCGTGAACTGAACTGAGCCTCTGAATACTTGGCCTATAGCTGAGGTTCGGTCTTTGAGGGTTAACATATGATTACCCTCTTTTCTAAAATAGATTCAATATTCGAATAGAAACATTATTTAAGGCATGAGAATGTTGAGGAAATAATGGGGTATTTCCCCCTTGGGACACTTTGTCCCTCTAAGAATCCTCACCCAAATGAGACACTAGGGTGATGCACAGGGCATCCACGGAGTGATTCATGACTGGGAGATTAACTTAGAGCCTATGCTCATTGCACAACACAAATACGAAAAGAAGGGAAATTGTTCCTAAAATATCTCATAGCCTCCTTCACATAAGTGTGGTGCAGAACACACGCATGTACATGACTCTACTAGATGTGGCTTTTTAGACTTCCTAGGACACTATTGAACCTTAGGCTCTGATACCAAGTTTGTAAGGCCCCGAATCTGGTACCTAGAATGCTACACGGTTCCCATGACCCCGAAGAACCATAAGTTAACCCATGATTGATATCTATAAACTGAGTAATAAATAATAGTAATAATATCGTAAATGCGGAAACATGAACTGAAAGTCCATTAGTTTCAATACTAGTACATAACTAAAAAATATAGCATAACAATACCAAAACAACTATGATAATTATCTGAACATACTGTAGTCTGAAAGCCTCTAAACTGTCTGAATAAAGATTTGATGGGACATGTCCCCAACTAACTCCAACTACTGAAATAAATTGAAAACTTAAATAGTAATATGATTATCATGTCATCGAAGGATGAGGACTCACTACTAACTCTGATCTCTTAACTAGGATGCAACTGGTTCTCAGGAGGTCGTGCTTCTAAACCTATGGTATAAGACACCATAGCGCATATCTGTCCAGACTTTTAATATAATAGTATTCAAGTGAGGTAGGATAAATGCATTAGGTTCATATGCATGAACAATACAAACTAAATGACAAACATGAACGTGAGAATACTTGAATGCATACATCATTGTAACAGACATCATTTTAACTATTTATGACAGTTATGAATATGAAGAACTAGTCTGGTTAACTGTGTCTAACAGTCCTGAAGCTAAGTACTGGTAACATGAGTTCTGATAACCGATATAACTGATAACTTGAGTGACTGTATCTGAGAGTCCTTAATATGATGGAACTAGCTAAGTTCCATATTGTATCTGAGTAACTAAATCTGTGGTCAGTCATATATAATGGGTGATCCCTGAGTCAATTTATAATGATAAGAAGTGACTGTATCTAACAGTCCTAAATCTGTATTACTGAGCTGAGTTGACTGTATCTAATTGTCCTAATTTTTTAACTAAAACTATGAAATGTATTCATCTAACCGACATGCCCCATACTAAGGTAACTGGTGTCCAACATGTAACCCCAGCTGAAAGGTTGTCAATACCGCACCACTGGTAAAGACAACTGCTGTGGATTCAGTCCTAATCTAGGGGATGACTCCTGTGATAAGTCCTATACATTTGAATGTGTTAACGGGTGATCCATGAGTATGTCGGTCCTATCTAATGAGTGATATCTCATACCTACATTGGCTACATTATTCTGGAACTTAGGGATTGTTTCTAGGGATCTCAGTCCTATCTAGAGGGTGAGTCCCCATCCATAGGCTCGCTCGATGCTGAATCCTTCTCCCATATGAAAGACACTGAACTGATAAATTAAGCTGAACTAATTAACTGAATTGAACTGATTAGCTAAACTGAACTAATTTGATGAACTGAAGTGATACTAATGTTATTGTTTAGAGGAGCTAGGCTGAATTTACTGAGTTCCGTTGACAAACAGAATATACTAAGTTCTGAGGACTGACTGAGAATACTAAAGTCACTGAGATTGACTGGGGAAACTAAGGTTACTAAGATTACTGAGTACTGAGGTCACTGAGATTACTGAACTACTGAGATTATTGAGATTTCCTGAATCACATGAGTGACTAAGTTCTATGAATCATAGTTGGACTGAGGAGATTGTTAAAACATGACATGGATCTATGCACACAATTAAATGTTCGGATACAAGTACCCCTAAGAAATTGACATGGCATGGCTTACTTGACCACATGACCAACAACACAATTCATAAATCATATATTGAAGCACTTTATCAAACATGTGATATGCATTAACTTGTATATACAGAGGGATTTACTAGTTGGGCATTGTTCATTCATCTAGGAATTTAATCATACACATGATAGGCATAGTACATTTAGACAACATTATACAACAATCAAACATAATGATTCATATCTGATTTCATCGTCCTAGGGTTTATTTATAGGTTCACATGAATATACATCTATTCAAATTAATTCCATAAAAAATTGATGACCCAACATGGATTTGAATTCAATTGATCATTTTCAACATAAACAAAACAAACCCAACATGAAATTCATAAAGAAATCCATAAACTTAAACTTAGTAAAGAGATTCTTAGGCTTCATGGATGAAAAGATTCCATGAATGAACACTACGCATACCTTAGCTTGTGATTCTACGAAGATTGACTGAGATATTCTTGAAATTTGATGGTGAATTACCCTGGAATTAAACATTCAATTAATACCCTAGGGCTTGTTTCTTGAGTGTTTTTGAGAGTAATAGAGTATAAGTTGCTGAATTATTGCCAAATATCATGTTATAAGGCTTATAGAGGGTGGGAAATTGACCTAGTTAATTTCTGAGAAAATTTCCCAATTTTTATCCTTGGCAAGATGCGCCACTATCACGCCAAGTTATTAGAAAGGGACAAATGGGAAATTGCATGGTGGTGTGACATGGAGCTATCGCGTTGCCACCTTGTCTTTAAACCAAAAGTTTGGCACGATGCGCCACTATCGCAGAGAAATACTGGAAATTGACAATTTCCATTTTAGCTATCTCCATGATGCACTGAAGACTCATGTGATACACTATCTTTTTAAAAAGGCGCTAACTCTTTACCCATGTATCGGATTCGGGTGAATATAACATACTGAACATGCATATCTTATGCATTACTAATAAGATAAATTCATACATATCTAATGCATGGCTGATAATTTACTTATGAGTACACGACAGAATATTCTGATGAAGTGAATGTCCGATGCATAATTAGATGACTGAATTGATATATTAATGCATGACTAAATATAAAAGGGTACTTAGTACCATGTTTGTAATGGGGATATGAGAAAGGAACTGAGTAAGTTTAAGAAAACTATTACGTGATAGAAAAGCACTAATGACCCCAAGATTATGCTAGAAATATGCATGAATTGGAACCTGAGAACATGACTATGGCTTAACAATGACCTATAAATTGAATTTCGTGAAATGAACCGAGCCTCTAAATACTTGTCCCATAGCTGAGGTTTGAACTTTGAGGGTTAACTTATGATTGCCCTCTATTCTTAACTGGATTCTTTATTCGAAGAGAAACTTTATCTAAGGCATGAGAACGTTGAGGAAATAATAGTGTATCTCACCCTTGGGACACTATATCCCTCTAAGAATCCTCACCCAATTGAGATACTGGGTTGATGTACTGGGCATCCACAGACTGATTCATGACTGAGAGTTTAACTTTGAGCTTATGCTCACTGGCACAACACAAATACTTAAATAAGGGAAATTGTTCCTAAAATATCTCATAGCCTCCTGCACATAAGTGTGGTGCAGAACACACACATGTACAATACTCTACTAGATGCGGCTTTTCAGACTTCCTAGGACACTATTAAACCTTAGGCTCTGATACCAAGTTTGTAACACCCCGAATCTGGTACCCAGAATGCTACACAGTTTCCATGACCCCGAAGGACCACAAGCTAACCCATGATTGATATTAGTAAACTGAGCACTGAATAATATTAATAATATCATTAATGTGGAAACATGAACTGAAAGCCCATTAGGTTCAATACTAGTACATAACTAAAAAATATAGTATAACAATACCAAAACAACTGAGATAATTGTTTGACTATACTGTAGTCTAAAAGCCTCTAAACTGTCTGAATAAGGATTTGATGGGACATGTCCCCAACTAACTCCAACTACTGAAATAAAATGAAAACTTAAATAGTAATGTGATTATTATGTCATCGAAGGATGAGGACTCACTGCTAACTCTGATCGTTGAACTAGGATGCTACTAGTTCCCAGGAGTTTATGCTTCTTAACCTATGGTATAAGAAACTGTAGTGCAAATATGTCAGCACTTTGAATGTACTAGTAAGCAAGTGAGATAGGCTAAATGCAATAGGTTCATTGCATGAACAATACTAACTAACTGACTAACATGAATGTGAGAATACCTGCATGCATATATCATTGTAACTGACATCGCAATAGGACTGAATGCTAAGTTCTGATGACTGAGTTTACTAATAACATAGAATTACTGATATATGAGGGACTGATACTATGTTACTTATACATGAATAACTATTTTTGACAATTTTGATTATGAAGAACTAATCTGGTTGACTTTGTAACTGTTCTAAAGCTGAATACTGGTAACATGAGTTATGGTAACTGATAACATGAGTGACTATGTTTGACATTCCTAAATCTGATGGAACTAGCTGAGTTCCATACTGTTTCTGAGTAACTAAATCTGAGGTCAGTACTATATAATGGGTGATCTCAGAGTCTATTTATAATGATAAGGAGTGACTGTATCTAACAGTCCTAAGTCTGTATTACTGAGCTGAGTTGACTTTATCTGGTTACCCTAATTCTGTAACTAAAACTATGAAATGTATTCATTTAACCAACTTGCTTATACTAAGCTAACTGGGGTCCAACTTGTAAACCCAGTCGGATGGGTGTCAATACCGTACCACTGGTAAATACAACTGTTGTGGAGTTAGTCCTAATTTAGTGGGTGACCCCTAGGATAAGTCCTATAAATTTGAATGTTTTAACGGGTGGTCCCTAAGTATGTCAGTCCTATCTAATGAGTGACATCTCACACCTATGGTGGCTACGCTGTTCTGGAACTTAGGGATTGCATCTAGGGATCTCAGCCCTATTAAGAGGCTGAGTCCCCATCCATAGGCTCGCTCGGTGCTGAATCCTTCTCCCATCTAAAAGACACTGAACTGATTAATTGAGCTGAACTAATTAACTAAATTGAATTGATTTGCTAAACTGAACTGATTTGATGAACTGAAGTGATACTAATGGTATTGTTTAGAGGAGGTAAACTGAATTTACTGAGTTCCGTTGGCAGAAGAAATGCACTAAGTTCTAAGGACTAACTGAGAATACTAAAGTTACTGAGATTGACTGGGAAAACTAAGGTTACTAAGATTACTGAGTACTGAGATTATTGAGATTACTGAACTACTGAGATTACTGAGATTTCCTGAATCTCATGACTGAATGAGTTTTATGAATCATAGCTTGACTAAGGAGATTGTTAAAACATGACATGGCTCTAGGTACATAGCTAAATGTTTGGGTACAATTACCCCTAGGACTCGATGAGAAAAAACTGACATGTCATGGCTTACTTGAACACATGACCAATAACACAATTCATAATTCGTATATTAAAGCAGTCCATCAAACATGTGATGTGCATAAACTTGTATATGCATGGGGATTTACTAATTAGTCATTGTTCCTTCATCTAGGAATTTATTCATACACATGATAGGCATAGCACATGTAGAAAACATTATATAAAGATCAACCATTATGATTCATATCTAATTTTATCATCCTAGGGTTTATTTATAGGTTCACATGAATATACATCAATTCAAATCAATTCCATATAAAATTGATGACCCAACATGGATTTTAATTCAATTGATCATTCTCAACATAAACAAAATAAACCCAACATGAAAGTCATAAAGAAATCCTTAAACATAAACTTAGTAAAGAGATTCTTGGGCTTCATGGATGAAAGGAGTCCATGAATGAACACTACGCATACCTTAGCTTGTGATTCTACGAAGATTAACAGAGAGATTCTTTAAATTTGATGATGAATTCCCCTGGAATTGAACCTTTAATGAATAACCTAGGGCTTGTTTCTTGAGAGTTTTTGAGAGCAATAGAGTATGAGTTGATGAATTATTGTTAAATATCGTGTTATAAGGATTATATAGGGTGGGAAATTGACCCTTTTAACCCTAGTACATGTAATTAATTTTTGAGAAAATGTCCCAATTTTCATCCTTGGCACGATGTGCCTCTATCGTGCCAAGTCATTAGAAATTGAAAAATGGGAAATTGCACGGTGGCGTGACATGGAGCTATCGCATTGCCACCTTATCTGCGAACTAGAAGTTTGGCACGATGTGCCACTATCACGGAGAAACACTGGAAATTTACAATTGCCATTTTAGCTATCACTGTGATGTACTGAAGGCTCAGGTGGTACACTATCTTTTTAAAAAGGCTCTAACTCTTTGCCTGTGTGTCAGATTCGGGCGAATAAAACATACTGAACATGCATATCTTATGCATTACTAATAAGATAAATTTGTGCATAACTGATGCATGGCTGATAATTGACTTATGAGTACTTGACTGAATATTCTGATGAACTGAATTTCTCAAAGTGAGAATGCATATCTGAATTATTATTACATGACTGAACTGATATATGAATGATTGACTTAATATGCAAGGGTATGTAGTACCAAATTTGTAATGGAGATATGAGTAGGGAACTGATTAAGTTTAAGAAAACTGTTATGTGATAGAAAAGCACTGATAACCCCATGATTATGCTAGAAGTTTGAATGAATTGGAACCTGAGAACATGACTATGGCTGAACCATGACATATAAACTGAATTTCGTGAAATGAACTGAGCCTCTAAATAGTTGGCCCATAGATG
Source organism: Capsicum baccatum var. pendulum (assembly GCA_030864225.1). Lineage (NCBI taxonomy): Eukaryota > Viridiplantae > Streptophyta > Magnoliopsida > Solanales > Solanaceae > Capsicum > Capsicum baccatum. Next base: position 193,741,749 of record CM061555.1, on the reverse strand, counting down.
AGGTTGTTACTGAGAGAGTTAACTTATGATTACCTTTTATTCTAAACTAGATTCTTTATTCGAAGAGAAACTTTATCTAAGGCATGAGAATGTTGAGGAAATAATGGGGTATGTCTCCCTTGGGACACTATGTCCCTCTAAGAATCCTCACCCAATTGAGTTACTAGGGTGTTGCACAGGGCATCCACAGACTGATTCATGACTGAGAGTTTAACTTTGGGCCTATGCTCACTGGCACAACAAAAATACTGAAATAAGGGAAATTGTTCCTTAAACATCTCATAGCCTCATGCACATAAGTGTGGAGCAGAATACACGCATGTACAAGACTCTACTAGATGCGGCTTTTCAGACTTCCTAGGATACTATTAAACCTCAGTCTCTGATACCAAGTTTGTAACGCCCCGAATCTAGTACCCAGAATGCTATATGGTTCCCATGACCCTGAAGGACCATAATCTAACCCATGATTGATATAGATAAATTGAGCATTGACTAATAGTAATAATATCGTAAATGCAGAAACATGAACTGAAAGGCCATTAGGTTCAATACTAGTACATAACTAAAAAATATAGTATAACAATACCAAAATAACTGATATAATTGTCTGAACATGCCGTAGTCTAAAAGCCTCTAAACTGTCTGAATAAAGATTTGATGGGACATGTCCCCAAATAACTCTAACTACTGAAATAAAATGAAAATTTAAATAGTAATATGATTATTATGTCATCGAAGGATGAGGACTCACTGCTAACTCTGATCGCTAAACTAGGATGCTACTGGGTCTCAGGAGTTTGTGCTTCTAAACCTATTGTACAAGATACTGTAGTGCAAATGTGTCAGTACTTTTAATGTACTAGTAAGCAAGTGAGGTAGGCTAAATACAATAGGTTTATATTCATGAACAATACTAACTGACTGACTAACATGAATGTGAGAATATATGCATGCATACATCATTGTAACTTACATCGCGATAGGAATGAATGCTAAGTTCTAATGATTGAGTTTACTAATAACATTGAATTACTGATATATGAGGGACTGATACTATGTTACTTATACATGAATAACTATTTCTGACAATTTTAATTATGATGAACTGGTCTGGTTGACTGTCTAACAGTCCTGAAGGTGAATACTGGTAACATGAGTTCTGATAACTGATATAACTGCTAACATGACTGACGGTATTTGACATTCTTAAATCTAATGGAACTAGCTGAGTTCCATACTATATCTGAGTAACTGAATCTAAGGTCAGTCCTATATAATGGATGATCTCGGAGTCTATTTATAATGATAAGGAGTGACTGTATCTAATATTCCTAAGTCTGTATTACTGATTTGAGTTGACTGTGTCTGATTATCCTGATTTTTTAACTAAAACTATAAAATGTATTCATCTAACCAACATGAACTATACTAAGCTAACTGGGGTCCAACTTGTAAACCAAGTTGGATGGGTTTCCATACCACACCACTGGTAAAGACAACTGCTGTGGAGTTAGTCCTAATCTAGTAGGTAATCCCTGGGATAAGTCCTATACATTTGAATGTGCTAACGGGTGATCCCTGAGTATGCCAGTCCTAACTGATGAGTGACATCTCATACCTACGGTGGCTATGTTGTTTTGGAACTTAGGGATTTCATCTAGGGATCTCAGTCCTATCTAGCGGGTGAGTCCCCATCCATAGGCTCGCACGGTGCTGAATCCTACTCAAATCTAAAAGACACTGAACTGATTAATTGAGCTTAACTAATTAACTGAATTGAACTAATTAGCTGAAGTGAATTGATTTAATGAACTGAAGTGTTACTAATGGAATTGTTTAGAGGAGCAAAACTGAATTTACAGAGTTCTGTTGACAGACGAAATGCACTAAGTTCTGAGGACTGACTGAGAATAATAAAGTTACCGAGATTGACTGGGAAAACTAAGGTTACTAAGATTATTGAGTACTGAGATCATTGAGATTATTGAGATTTCCTGAATCACATGACTAAATGAGTTCTATGAATCATAACTTGACTGAGAAGATTGTTAAAACATGTCTCTAGGCACACAACTAAATGTTCGGTACTAGTACCCCTATGACTCGATGAGAAGAAACTGACATGGCATTGCTTACTTGAACACATGACTAACAACACAATTCATAATTCATAAATTAAAGCACTTCATCAAACATGTGATTTACATAAAATTGTATATGCATGGGGATTTACTAGTTGGGTATTGTTCCTTCATCTAGGAATTTAATCATACACATGATAGGCATAGCACATGTAGACAACATTATACAACAATCAAACATCATGATGCGTGAACTGGAACATGAGAATATTACTAAAGCTAAACCAATACATATAAACTGAATTTCGTGAACTGAACTGAGCCTCTAAATGCTTGGCCCATAGCTGAGGTTGGGACTTTGAGGGTTAAATTATAATTACCCTATATTCTATACTAGATTCTTTATTAGAAGAGAAACTTTATTTATGGCATGAGAACATTGAGGAAATAATGGGGTATCTCCTTTTGGGGACACTATGTCTCTCTAAGAATGCTTACCCTATTGAGATACTGGGGTGATGCATAGGGCATCCACGAACTAATTCATGACTGAGAGTTTTACTTTAAGCCTATGATCACTGGCACAACACGAATACTAAAAGAAGGGAAACTATTCCTAAAACATCTCATAGGCTCTTGAACATACGTGTGGTACATAACACATGCATTTACAAGACTCTACTAGATGCAGCTTTTTAGACTTCCTAGGACACTATTGAACTTTAGGCTGTTATACTAAGTTTGTAATGCCTCGAATCTGGTACCCAGTATGCTACACGGTTCCCATGACCCTGACGGACCATAAGCTAACCCATGATTGATATCTGTAAACTGAGCACAGAATAATAGTAATAAATTCGTAAATGCAGAAACATAAACTGAAAGGCCATTAGGTTCAATACTATTACATAATTAAAACATATGGTATAACAATACCAAAACAACTGAGATAACTGTCTAAACATACTGTAGTCTGAAAGCCTCTAAACTATCTGAATAAAGATTTGATAGGACATGTCCCCAACTAACTCAAACTACTGAACAATTAAATAGTAATATGATTATCATGTCATTGAAAGATGAGGACTCTCTGCTAACTCTGATCGCTGAACTAGGATGCTACTGGTTCTTAGGAGCTCGTAATTCTAAACCTATGGTATAAGGCACCATAGCATAAATGTGTCAGTACTTTAAATATACTGGTATGCAAGTGAGGTAGGCTAAATGAAATAGGTTTATAAGAATGTACAATACTAAATGACTGACTAACATGAATGTGAGAATAAATGCATGCATACATCATTGCAATTGACATCGTGATAGGACTAAATACTAAGTTCTGACGACAGAGTTTGCTAATAACATGGAATTACTGATATATAAGGGACTGATACTGTGTTACTTATTCATGAATAACTATTTTTGACAGTTTTGATTATGAAGAACTAGTCTGGTTGACTGTGTCTAACAGTCCTAAAGCTGAATACTGGTAACATAAGTTCTAATAACTTATACAACTGATAACGTGAGTGATCGTATCTAATAGTCCTGAATTTAATAGAGCTAGCTGATTTCGATAGTATATTTGAGTAACTGAATCTGAGGTCAGTCCTATATAATGGGTAATCACAGAGTCTATTTATAATGATAAGGAGTTGACTGTATCTTATTGTCCTAATTCTATAACTAAAACTATGAAATGTATTCATCTAATCGACATGCCTCATACTAAGCTAACTGGGGTCCAACTTGTAACCCCAGCTAGAAGGGTGTCAGTACCACACCACTGGTAAAGATAACTATTGTGGAGTCAGTCCTAATCTAGCGGGTGACCCCTAGGATCAGTCCTATACATTTGAATGGGCTAACGGGTGATTTCTGAGTATGTCAGTCCTATCTAACAAATGACATCTCATACCTATTCTTTCTATGTAGCTCTTGAACTTAGGGATTGCTTCTAGGGATCTCAGTCCTATCTAGTGGTGAGTCCCTATCCCTAAGGTCGGTCGATGTTGAATCCTACTCCCATCTGAAAGAAACTAAACTAATTAATTGAGCTAAACTGATTAACTGAACTAAACTGAACTGATTTGCTGAAATAAACTGATTAGATGAACTTAAGTGATTCTAATGGTATTGTTTAGCAGAGCTAAACTGGATTTATTAAGTTTCACTGACTGATGGAATGTACTGAGTTCTGAGGACTGACTGAGAATACTAAAGTTACTGAGATTGACTGGGTAAACTAAGTTTACTAAGATTACTGAATTAGTGAGATTACTGAGATTACTGTGATTTCCTGAATCACATGACTGACTAAGTTCTATGGACCATATCTTAACTGAGAAGATCGTGAAAACATGGCATGGCTCTAGGTACATAGATAAATTTCTGGGTACAAGTACCACTAGGACTCGTTGAGAAGAAATTGACATGGCATGGATTACTTGAACACATGACTAACAACATAATTCATAATTCATATATTGAAACACTTTATAAAACATGTGATATACATAAACTTGTACATGCAAGGGTATTTATAAGTTAGGCATTGTTCCTTCATGTAGGAATTTAATCATACACATGATAGGCATAACATATTTAGACAACATTATACAACGATCAAACATCATGATTCATATGTAATGTCATCATCCTAGGGTTTATTTATAGGTTCACTTGAAAAAACATCTATACAAATCAATTCCATGTAAAATTGATCACCCAACATGGATTTGAATTCAATTGATCATTCTCAACATAAACAAAACAAACTTAACTTGAAATTCATAAAGAAATCTATAAACTTAAACTTAGAAAAGAGATTCTAGGGCTTCATGGATGAAAGAAGTCCATGAATGAACACTAAGCATAACTTAGCTTGTAATTATACGAAGATTGATAGAGAGATTCTTGAAATTTGAAGGTCAATTCCCCTGGAATTAAACCTTCTATGAAAACCCTAGGGCTTGTTTCTTGAGAAGTTTTGAGAGTAATTGAGTATAAGTTTCTGAATTATGGCCAAATATCGTATTTTAAGGGTTATATAGGGTGGAAATTGACCCTTTTAACCCTAGGACATGTATTTAATTTCTGAGAAAATTTCTTGATTTTCATCCCTGGCACGACGCACCACTATTGCGCTTAGTCATTGGAAAGTGACAAATGAGAAACTGCACTATGGCACAATATGGAGCTATCGCGTTGTCACCTTGTCTGCGACCTTGGAGTTTGGTACGACGTGCCACTAGCGTTGAGAAATACTGGAAATTAAGAATTTCCATTTTTGCTATCTCCACGATGCGCTGAAGGCTTAGGTGATAAACTATCTCACTAAAATGGCTGTAACTCTTCACTCGGGTGTCAGATTTGGGCAAATATAACATGCTGAACATACATATCTGATGCATGACTAATAAGATGAATTCATGCATATCTGATGCATGGATGATAATTGACTTATAAGTACATGACTGAATATTCTGATGAACTAAATTTCTCGAAGTGAGAATACATGTCTGATGCATAATTACATGACTGAACTGATATATGAATACATGACTGAATATGAAAGGTACTTAGTACCAAGTTTGTAATGGGGATCTGAGCAGGGAACTGAGTAAGTTTAAGAAAACTGTTATATGATAGAAAAGCATTGATGACCCCATGATTATGCTAGAAGTATGCATGAATTGGAACCTGAGAACATGACTATGGATGAACCATGACATATAAACTGAATTTCGTGAAATGAACTGAGCCTCTAAATACTTGGCCCATAGCAAAGGTTGGAAATTTGAGGGTTAACTTATGATTACTCTCTATTCTAAACTAGATTCCTTATTTGAAGAGAAACTATATCTAAGGCATGAGAACATTGAGGAAATAATGGGGTAACTCCCTCTTGGGACACTATGTCCCTCTAAGAATGCTCACTCTACTGAGATACTGGGGTGATGCCAGGTCATCCACGGACTGATTCATGACTGAGAGTTTAACTTTGAGCCTATGCTCACTGGCATAACATTAATACTGAAAGAAGGAAAACTGTTCCTAAAACATCTCATAGCCTCCTACACATAAGTGTGGTGCGCAACACACACATGTACAAGACTCTGCTAGATGCGGCTTTACAGACTTCCTAGGACGCTATTGAACCTTAGGCTATGACACCACGTTTTTAACGCCCCAAATCTAATACCCTAAATGCAACACAGTTCCCATGACCCTGAAGGACCATAAGCTAACCCATGATTAATATTTGTAAACTGAGCACTCAATAAAATTAATAATATCATATGCGGAAACATGAACTAAAAGTCCATTAGGTTTAATACTAGTACATAACTAAAAACTATGGAATAACAATACCAAAATAACTGAGAAAATTATCTGAACATACTGTAGTCTAAAAGCCTCTAGACTGTTTGAATAAAGAGTTAATAGGACATGTTCCCAACTAACTCCAACTATTGAAATAAATTGAAAACCTAAATAGTAATGTGATTATCATGTCCTCGAAGAATAAGGACTCACTGCTAACTCTGATCGCTGAACTAGGATACTACTGGTTCTCTGGATCTCGTGCTTTTAAACCTATGGTATAAGACACCATAGCGCAAATGCGTTAGTACTTTGAATATATTGGTATGTATGTTTGTTAGACTGAATGTAAAGGTTCATATGTATGAACAATACTAACTGAATGACTAACATGAACATGAGAATGCATGCATGCATGCGTCACTATAACTGACATCATGATAGGAATGAATGGTAAGTTCTGATGACTGAGTTTACTAATAACATAGAATTACTAATATCTGAAGGACTGATACTATGTTACTAATACATGAATAACTATTTTTGACAATTCTGATTATGAAGAACTGCCCTAGTTGACTGTGTCTAACAGTCCTGAAGCTGAATAGTGATAAAATGAGTTGTTATAGCTGATATAACTTATAACATGAGTGGTTGTATCTGACAGTCCTGAATTTGGTGAAACTAGTTGAGTTTCGTATTATGTCTGAGTAACTGAATCTGAGATCAGTCCTATATAATAGGTAATCCCGGAGTTAATTTATAATGATAAAGAGTGACTGTATCTAACAGTCCTAAATCTGTACTACTGAGCTGAATCGACTGTATCTGATAGTCCTAGTTCTGTAACTAAAATTGAGGGATGTATACATCTAACCGATATGCCCCACACTAAGCTAACTGGAGTCCAACCTGTAAACCCAGCTGGAAGGGTATCAGTACTACGTCACTGATAAAGACAACTGTTGTGGAGTTAGTCCTAATCTTGCGGGTGACCCCTGTGATCAGTCCTATACATTTAAATATGCTAATGGGTGATCCCTGAGTATGTCAGTCCTATCTAACGAGTGACATCTCATACATACACTGGCTACGTAGTTCTGGAACTTAGGGATTGCTTCTAGGGATTTTAGTCTTATCTAGTGGGTAAGTCCCCATCCCTAGGCTCACTTGATCCTGAATACTACTTCTATCTAAAAGATACTAAACTGATTATTTAAGCTGAACTGATTAACTAAACCGAACTGATTAGCTGAACTGAACTGATTGGATGAACTAAACTGATACTAGGGTTATTGTTTAGCAGAGCTAAACTAAATTTACTAAGTTTCGTTGACTGACGGAATGTACTAAGTTCTGAGGACTGCCTGAGCATACTGAAGTTACTTAGATTGACTGGGAAAATTGAGGTTACTGAGGTTATTGAGTATTGAGATCACTGAGATTACAGAACTACTAAGATTACTGAGATTACTAAGATTTCCTGAATCACATGACTGACGGAGTTCTATGGATCATAGCCTAACTGAGGAGATCATGAAAACATGGCATGGCTCTAGGTACACAGCTAAATGTTCTGGTACAAGTACCACAAGGACTCAATGAGAAGAAACTGACATAGCATGGCTTACTTGAACACATGACCAACAACATAATTCATAATTCATATATTGAAGCACTTTATCAAACATGTGATATGCATAAACTTGTACATGCATGGGTATTTACAAGTTGGGCATTGTTCCTTCATGTAGGAATTTAATCATATACATGATAGGCATAACATATGTAGACAACATTATACTACAATCAAACATCATGATTCATATCTAATGTCATCATCCTAGGATTTATTTATAGGTTCACTTGAATATGCATCTATACAAATCAATTCCATATAAAATTTATCACCCAACATGGATTTGAGTTCTATTGATCATTTTTAACAAAAAAAAAACACACAAAACATGAAATTCATAAAGAAATCCATAAACTTAAACTTAGAAAAGTAGTCCATGAATGAACACTGCGCATACCTTAGCTTGTGATTCTTTGAAGATTGATGGAGATATTCTTGAAATTTGACAGTGAATTCCCTTGGAATTCCTATGAACAATACTAACTAATTGACTAACATGAACGTGAGAATTCTTGAATGCATACGTTACTGTAACTGACATTGTGATAGGACTGAATGATAAGTTCTGACGACTGAGTTCACTAATAACATGGAATTACTAATATCTGAAGGACTGATACTATGTTACTAATATATGAATAACTATTTCTGACAATTCTGATTATGAAGAACTGCCCAGGTTGACTGTGTCTAACAGTCCTAAAGCTGAATAGTGATAAAATGAGTTATTATAGCTAATATAACTTATAACATGAGTGGCTATATCTGACAGTCCTGAATTTTGTGGAACTAGCTGAGTTTCGTAATATGTCTGACTAACTGAATCTGAGATCAGTCCTATCTAATAGGTAATCCCGGAGTTAATTTATAATGATAAAGAATGACTGTATCTAATAGTCCTAAATCTGTACTACTGAGCTGAATCGACTGTATGTGATAGTCCTGGTTCTGTAACTAAAACTGAGAGATATATTCATCTAACTAACATTCCCTATACTAAGCTAACTGGAGTCCAACCTATAACCCCACCTGGAAGGGTATCAGTAGCGCGTCACTGATAAAGACAACTATTGTGGAGTCAGTCCTAATCTAGTGGGTGACCCCTGGGATCAGTCCTATACATTTAAATGTGCTAATGGGTGATCCCTGAGTATGTTAGTCCTATCTAATAAGTGAAATCTCGTACCTATGCTGTCTATGTAGTTCTAGAATTTAGGGATTTATTCTAGGGATCTCAGTCCTATCTAGTGGGTGAGTCCCCATCCCTAGGCTCACTCGATGCTGAATCCTACTCCCATCTGAAAGACGCTGAACTTTTTAATTGAGCTAAACTGATTAACTAAACTAAACTTAATAGCTGAACTAAACTGATTAAATAAACTAAACTTATTAGCTAAACTGAAATGATTAGCTGAACTGAACTGATACTAGTGGTATTGTTTAGCGAAGTTAGACTAAATTTACTGTGTTTCATTGACTGACAGAATGTACTAAGTTCTGAGAAATGATTGAGAATACAAAAGTTATTGAGATTGCCTTGAAAAACTAAGGTTACTAATATTTCTAAGTACAGAGATCACTGAGATTACTGATCTACTAAGATTACTAAGATTTCAGAGATTTCCTGAGTCACATGACTGACTGTGTTCTATGGATCATAGCTTGACTGAGGAGATCGTGAAACATGACATGGGTCTAGGAACACAACTAAATGTTCTGGTATAAGTACCCCCAGGACTCGATGAGAAAAAACTGACATAGCATGGCTTACTTGAACACATGACCAACAACACAATTCATGTTTCATATATTGAAGAACTTCCTCAAACATATGATATGCATAAACTTGTACATATATAGGGATTTCATGATATCATACTAGTTGGGCATTGTTCTATCATCGAGGCATTTAATCATACACATGATAGGCAAAGTACATGTAGAAAACATTATACATTAATCAAACATCATGATTCATATCTAATTTCATCATCGTAGGGTTTATTTATAGGCTCACATGAATATACATCTATATAAATCAATTCCATATAAAATGGATCACCCAACATGGATTTGAATTCAATTGATCATTCTTAACATAAACAAAACAAACCTAACATGAAATTCATAAAGAAATCTATAAAGTTAAACTTAGAAAAGAGATTCTTGGGCTTCATGGATGAAAGGATTCCATGAATGAAAACTACGCATACCTTAGATTGTGATTCTACAAATATTGATGGAGAGATTCTTCAAATTTGATGGTTAATTCCCTTGGAATTGAACCTTCTATGAAAACCCTATGGCTTGTTTCTTGAGAGTTTTTAGAGTAATTGAGTATAAATTTCTTAATTATGACCAAATCTCGTGTTATATGGCTTATATAGGGTGGAAAATTGACCCTTTTAACCCTAGGACACGTATTTAATTTCTGAGAAAATTTTTCTATTTTCATCATGGTCGCGACGCGCCACTATCACGCCAAGTCACTGGAAAGTGACAAATGGGAAATTGCACGGTGGCGCGACATGGAGCTATCGCGTTGCCACCTTGTATGCAACCTGAAAGTTTGACGAGACGCACCACTATTACAGAGAAACACTGGAAATTGACAATTGCCATTTTAGCTATCTCCACGATGCGCTGAAGGCTCAGGTGATACACTGTCTTACTAAAAAGACTCTAGCTCTTCACCCGAGTGTCGGATTTGGGCGAATTTGACATTGATGGAAAGCTTACAGAATTTCCCACATGACAAAAGGTGAAAATCTTGAAAATACCATGTGTACAAAAGTGGATTCATCTTTCAAAGAAAGCTTTTAATATTTTTTTGAAACTTTTCAAGCTAGAAAAAGTATGGGGTATTACAGACTAGTTATATAGTTAACTGCTGAGAGGTGCTAAAGTTAGTCCCTTAGATTATAGAGTAGTAATTTGAAACCACTCATTGAAGTAAGTGGCATTTGGTTGGAAATTCTATACATTGTAGGTCATGGTTTTTACTCCTTTGAGTAGAGAGGTATTCCATGATAAATCTTGTGTTATTTATGTTGCTATTTTAGTCACTATTAAAGGAACTTGGTTTATTATTTTGACCTCTTGGATTTAGCTGCTTTCAACAATATACTACCATAATCTGACCTTGAACTTGTACATAGGTGTAAAATCCATCAATTAGTAGTACATGTATAAAATAAATCATAAAAGTCATATAAATCATGGTCTTTAGGTGAAAAATCAACCTAAACAGGTCAAATAGTCATTGAACCCCTTAACATGGCACCAACACCTATATAAATAATTGTCAACTTATTTATATGAGAAACATATTATCCATTATCCTTATATCCAGTCAAACAATACAGTACACCTCATAAAGAGTCAAGCAAATCCTTCGAATAGTTCCAATGTGGTAAATTTCATGATCTATAAATGAGTTCATGGATAACCATATTTCCATAACTTTTTTTGCGTTCAAAGAAGCCCAAGACCCTAAGGACAAAACATTAATTTTATTTTAAAATTAGTTTATCCATAAGATGAGAAGTCAAATAAAAAATTTCATTAATAATGGAGTTCAAACTGACCTCCTAAACTATAAAAATGTGATTTCATAACTTTAGACCCAAAATTCTGATTTCCCCAATTCAGAACACTGATTTAATATTAAAATTGATGATATATTATCATATAAAGAGTAATTTATGGGTTAAAATCATACCTTAACCATCTCCCAAAATGTGATCCTAAACTCCCAAATCGAGTTATGAAGTCTAAGTTCAAAATGGAGTTTTGATTATGTCCAAGTGTCTATTTCTCATCACGAAAGCAAGGCTAGCCAAGTTTAAACCTTCGCGAATAGGAACACTCGAATACGAACACATGAAGGGATTTGACCTAGACTCGACCCAATCATGGCATCTTCTTAATTCACTAAATAGGCCCTCAAGATTTGTTTGAATATCTATGAAAATAAGAAAAATATATAACTTTACTAGAAATAAAATTTTGAACATGTTGGAACCATTAAATCACCAATCATGAGTCTTCTTAATCAAACGATAACCGAAGTCAACACTAAGCTTCTTAAACCTCAAAAATCCTACCAATGACCTAAATCACTCTAGAATGCTTGGGGATCCAAAAAAAACTATCCAATAAACTCAAGATCACCTTTCAAAGCTAATGAAACTACAAAAATTCTATTTTAAGATCGTTCATTTTATATATTGACTTTGGTAATACTTCTATCTCCTAAACCTTTGAATTTAAAAAACCACGTCGAAACCTGTCTAACAACCTTGGGATCGTGACACCATTCCTTTGGATCATAAGTACCAAATTTAAGCTACATTAATGGGAAAAAAATAAAATTATATAAAAATCATAGAGTGACCACAAGGATCATTACATCATCCACTACTAAATCATATGTTCATCCTCAAATGTAGCGAGAAAGAATGTATATGTTATGCATGTCCGTTTAGGTCACCTAATGGCCTTCACCAATGGATGATGTCTCCACTGCACATTAACTAAACCTATCTTTATAGATCAACTTATATATATGCCTATGTAAAATAGCCATAGGCTCCTCCTCAAAAGTCAGATTACGATCCAACTGTGCCCTATTGTCACACCTCATATTTTTGGGGTAGACTTAGAACCGTTATTCCTACGTGTATAAACTCAAATACCGTGATTTATATTTTAATACATATGTAATTATGTTTATCCTAGTATGTGAAGTGCTTATGAGGTAAAATATGTTCATAGAAATCACATTGAGAAAAGTTGAGCTAAGAGCCTTTTATTCTGCAAAACTTTTGTATTCTATTCAACAAGAGTCAATGTTGAACATGTATAAATTTTGATATATGTGGAATTTAGCATCTCAAGACCCACCAAATGATAGATAATTGAGTTATATTTCCAATGATACCAATTTTTCCTTAATCTGATACCCAACCAAGAAGTTATGACCATTTTTGTGAGAAACATTAAGCCGCCACGATAGGCCCGCGGCGCATTGGTCACTCCCCTGGAATAAGCTATGCGGTACATTGGTCTCTCCTTGAAATGGGGGATGTTCACAGAGTTTATTCCCATACTATTTCAGATTTCTTAAGGCCAAAGGGCAATTTGGTCCTTTCCTCTCAACGCCAATCATCCAAAACATGATTTATAACACCAAAAATGGCATTATTTTCCCATCCTCAAAACAACTCACATAAAAACCCTCCCCTTTCTGAAGAAAAATAATCCAAGCTTCTTCTCTCAAGAACATAAGGATTCAAGCTTTAATTTCAAGATTTATTCAATAATCCATTCAATTAAGGTATGTGGGGTGTTTATCCATAAGCCTCTTTCATCCATTAAGCCGAAAAACCTCTTTTTTGATTAAAATATGAGTTTTTCCTTCACTATGAAGTTGCATATGTTAAAGATGAGTTTAATTCTTGTTTTTTCTTAGTAGTTTGACTCAACTCATGTACTAGTATGATTCCATATAAAGTTAGGTTATATCATGTTTTAAATTTCGATTTCCCATGTCATGTCATGATGTTGAATTGTGAATTTAACCATGAAATCAAGTTGTTTTATCATGTTTTAAGACATCCACATGTTCAAGTCCATGATTTTCACTTAATTAGTGGGGTGTTTATGTTTTTAATCTTTAAACCATGATCCCATACTAAAGTTTGAAGCTTTAATATTATATTTTATGATCATTCAGTACTGGTGGGTTATGAACATCCAATACCTACGTGTTACTCATATTTAAAATTTTTGAAGTAATGATTTTAGTTACATCATTAATACTATTATTTACTCAGTTGTTATGATCATGATGAGCAATGCTAGTTGTTATATTGAGTTGAATTTAGTTCAACTCATTATCAGTGTTTGTTCAGTTGGGAGTGGGACTTCGTACCGAGTGAAACTACGGGTGGGGGCTTACCTACCAGTGGTGGGTGTGACCCTTATTATCAATACCTAATTTACATACGTACATATCTAGTATAAGTTTGAGATGTCTACCTTATAGTTGAGAGTTGATGTATATCTCATGAAAGCACCTGCCAGCAAAGGAAGACTCCTTAGTCCTTTAGGACAACTGTTTAGTGGATCCACATAGCCAGTGTTAGTACCCGTGGTATAATTCTGACACCCTTCCAACTGGGGTTACAGGTAGCACCTCAATTAGATTAGATTAGGGCATGTCGGTTACATGATACCTCCTATATTTTTAGTCAGTATTTAGTTTATCTCAGTTTAGGTTTCCTTGAAGAAGTAATCTGATTTAAGTAATTATTCAGTCAGTTTACAAGTTACTCAGTTATTCAAATTATTTTAGTACATTTGCATTGTCAATTTTACATGTTCATGTTTTCATGCCCAGTATCCATACATGATCCTCAATTCAGTTTTACAATATGTTTTGCTTCACATGATATTCACATATCAAATTTATGTTTTATCGTTTTTCATCTTCAGTTGTACTTATTCTATAAAAGTAAAGATTTAAGAAACTAAGTGTAGTTATTAACTATCTTATCTGATTATGTTTGTTACTCTTATTTTAAGATACTTCATCTTTCAGTTAATTTTAGTATATTGGTAAGTCTACTTGCACTTAGCATGCATGCTTTAAGATTATGTATCTATTCAGTTTTACTTATTGCATTCACCCCCACTTACTCAGTATATTCCAAAGTACTAATTCCACATATATGTCTATGCGCTACATTGTCTCATAATGTAGGTACCAGTTGTAGCCCACACATCTTAATCAGATAGTTTGTAGTTTCCAAACAACAAGTGATGAGTTCTATTTTTTTGGAGACTCTGGTCAGTTATAGTTCATGTGTTATTCTTTTATTATTCATATGTATTGATTAGTGGTAGTTGGAGGCATATCCCAGCTATCTATAGTCAGTATAGTAGAGGCTTTATGGATAGTCAGTCAGAGTCATTATATGTAATTCAAGTTTCTTTCATTAGTTGTATCATGATGTAAGATTTACTAGTATTATACTTATTCTGATCTCTTCATGATCATGTTTTTGCTTAATAAATTTAGGTTTTCGACAATTTAAACTAGTTACACAAGTAGTATGCCAGTTCATAGTTTATCTTGGGATAATTTTTTGTTTGAAAGGATCCCACTAGTGCTCTTATGTTCTCAAGTTTGAACGACTTGATTCATGCTCATGAAAAAATTTGAACTAAGCCAAAGTCATATGAGCCCTCAGATCCCTTCTCAAAAGCCTATGACAGTATATGATCAAGACTTAGAGGCATAAACCTAGAAGTTATAATGGTAGTAAAGTGGGATAGTTTTATCTGAATTTATTTTATTATGTATCCATGAGGCTAGTTGTATAAGGGTGGACTAGTAAGCTTGAAATAGTGTATACAAGGATTTAAGTATGTTGATTCAAAATTATAAGTTTTTGATGTAGGGTATGTTGGTGTAATGTTAATTCTCATGGTTTGGGTAAAAATATAAGTTTATAGATGTGATTTTAGTAGGATATGATGGAAGTAGTATGGTTCATTAAAAGTTTGGGGATATCCATGTTAAGTGTTAGAATCTAATTTGAATCTTGGATGATTAATCTAATCATAAGAAGAATTGAAATTCTAGATATTGTGAACTCATGGTATGGTTAAGCTCATGAAGATCCTAGGTTAGTCAGTTTTTAAGTTATTATATCATGACTATTGGGGATATAGAAAGTTAATAGTTCTATCTCAGAATAAAGTACTAGCAGTGGGTTTTACACTTTCAAGTGTAGTCTTCCAGGGCGAGTTTATTATTTATATGTATTATTATATCTTGGACTTTAGAGTGAAGTGGTTCCAGTCAAATTTAAAGTTTATTTAAAAGGGTTCCACAAAATAACAATAATGGGTTAAATCTAAGGGTGAGATGATA
Organism: Capsicum baccatum var. pendulum; assembly: GCA_030864225.1. Lineage (NCBI taxonomy): Eukaryota > Viridiplantae > Streptophyta > Magnoliopsida > Solanales > Solanaceae > Capsicum > Capsicum baccatum. The sequence continues at coordinate 193,725,758 of CM061555.1, read as the reverse complement.
TAACAAGGAACCAGGTTAGGCTCTTCAATTCTAGTAGTGATGCCAGTATTTTATAGAACAATAGTAAGGGAGGATGATGTCCAACCCATTCTTATCTCTGCACAAAGTTTTGTACTTAAGTCATCATGATATCTACTCATTCCTTATATGCCAGCTTTATGATCATAGCTCATATTTATGCACCTTTATAGAAAATCATGTATCCTCCTAGTTCCTAGTATGAGGAGTTTCATTTCACTCAACAGTACGAATCATATTCCATAAATTTATGAACTCCAAACTCAGGTCATGCATCTCATAACTCATGTACTCATGCTTTACAAAATGTTCAGCCCAGGTACTCATGCTACACTCTTAACAATCAGCAAAATTTAGATTAAGTCATGTATGGCCTCAGTTTAGATCTCTTTAATGATTTTATGTCATGGATACTCTATTTCTCAGGTCTCAGTTAAGTGTCAAAATTATGCATAGTATTCTTTCATGCTTCATGTACTCATGTTCTTGTCTTTTAGTGACCTTTCCTTAATGTTAAGATAGTGGTGATGAACAATTAATGATCAATTGCTTAGATGAGAGAGAGTAAATGTTTCTTAATAAAGAAATATTATTGTATGTTTGTTTTATATAAGGATATAAGGGTGAATGAAGATTGAGGTAAAGCTTTTGGTATGTGTAATGGTTAGTTGAGAATTCTATACGTGTCCTTATGGGAATAGTTCATGGAAGTTGCTATAGACAAGGGGTGTTAGATAATGTGGTAAAATTCCAAAGTGGGTTGATTGACAAAAAGTTCATATGTTGTTATAATGATAGGCTTGAATGTCACGTTGGTATATAAATGGATGGATGCAATGTGGCTAGTGCATTCCTAGTAAGAGGTTGAATTTAGTTGTTGAAGTGGTAAGAAAAATTATCCTTAGGATGAGAATTTTGAAACACCATGGGGTATTGAATTCATAGTTTAGACTAGTTTTATGGTGTTATGTGTAGCACTTTATAATTTCAAGTTAGGATTGAACATGGTGAGAGTATGTAGCTCAACTTAGACTTTTGTTAGAGTAATGATATATTCCCATGTAATGATTATAAGTTGAATCAAATGAGCATAGTATTCAAGAGGACAAGTATGGTTGAGGGAGTATTTGAGAAGTGTGGCTAAGCTTGAACTTTACAAGTTGTCTTGCCTAAGACATAGTAATTGTATCCTAGCTTATGATTCATAGGCCTATGTTCCATTTTACAAAGTTATAGACATATTAAGATTCCTTACTCAGGTATCTTATTTACATCATACCCAAGATACTTTTCTCTCTAATGTTATTAGAACTTATAAGGAAGAGTGTTGAATAAATACTTCAATTGAGTATTATCTTTCAGTATAATTTAGTCAATATAGCCAGCAATTCAATTAAGCATCAAACAGATAAGCTCTTGTGATTTTCCATTTTTCTATCTAGTCTTACAGTCCAAAGTTTCATGAATATGGCTATTCCATAAGATAATTGTTTGCATACATGTAAGATATGAATTTAGTTTTGTCCAAGTGCCATGATTCAAATTCAATTATTCAGTCACGATTCAGTTCATAGGTATTTTGTGAATGACATTAGTTTTCCAAGTATTCCATCTCAGATAGTGTAATACCCCTTGTACGACCTTAGTAACATTACCTCATGATTTGTACATACATAATGTACTTAGTGATTCCATGAAGACCTTGTTCCTTTGATTTCTATATGTGTTTTGTTGAGGGATAATTCTTAATGAGAAGTTACATACCTTATTACCTCCATAGTAAATCTTGGGATTTTGTTGCATCAGTTATCACTTCGCATTTCTATATGTATGATTGTATCATGAACTTTTCAAGTGAGTTCAAAACTCTTAGCATGAATCATCTCCTTACAATCAATAGAGTTAAGTCACCTCAGAAAACAGTTTCATGATAAAGTTATAATGTTTCAGCTCATCTATAGCCTTCATTACCGTATATGTCATTTTTACATTATTACATACTTATAAGGCTTCAACAAGTTCCTATCTATTATTAAAGGACAAATAATTCCAAGGGGGAGATAATGTAATAGCCTGCATTTTTGGGCTAGACTTTGAACCATCGTTCCTACACGTATAAACTCAAATCCCATGATTTATATTTGAATACATATGTAATAATATTTATCCTAATGTGTGAAGTGCTTATAAGGTGAAAAATATTCGTAGGAATCACTTAGAGCAAAGTTGAGCTAAGAGCCTTTGATTAGGCCAAACTTTTGTGTTCGATTCTACAAGGGTAAACTTTAAATATGTATAACATTTGATATTTGTGGAATTTTTCAGCTCAAGACTCAACAAATTATATATAATGGAGTTAGCTTTCCAAAAATACCAATTTCGCTTTAATCTGATACCCGAGTGGAAATTTATGACAATTTTTTGAGAAATACTAAGCCTCAATGATAGGCATACGGTGCGTTGTTATCTCCCACAAAATATGGTGTGGTGCGTTGGACTCTTCTTCAATATATGGTGCGCTTTGCATTGGTATCTCTTCCGGAATAAAGGACGCAATGCGAAGTTTTTTCCCACACTGTTTCAGCTTCTTAAGGGCCTAGGGGTAATTTGGTCTTGTTGCCTCAGCCCCAATCATCTAAAACATGATTTATAACACCAAAAAGGGCATTATTTGGCCATCATTCCCAAAACAACTCACGTAATAAACCTCTTCTTTCCCAAGAACAATAATCCAAGATTCTTCTCTCAAGGACACAAGGATTCATTCTTCAATTTCAAGATTTCTTCAAGAATCCAATCAATAAAGGTATGTGGGGTGTTCATCCATGGGTCCCTTTCACCGATGGAGCCCGAAAACCTATTCTTTGATTAAAATAAGTGTTTTTACTTTATTATGGAGTAGCATATGTTCAAGATGAGTTTAATTCATGTTTTGCCTTTGTAGTTTAACTTAATTCATGTCCTAGTATGATTTCATGAAAATTTAGGTTGTCTCGTATTTCAAATTTTGATTTCCCATGTTGTATCAAATTGAATTTCATATCATAATATCGAATTATGAATTTAGCTATTAAATCATCTTGTTTTCTCATGTTTTAAGACATCTCCATGTTCAAGTTCATGATTTTCACTTAATTGGTAGGGTGTTTATGTTTTGGGTCTTAAGACCATGATCCCATACTAAAGTTTTAAGCTTTAATATTGTATTTTACAATCATTAGTGCTGGCGGTTTATGAACACCAGATACCTACATGTTTACTTGCATATCAGATCTTTCAAGTAATGATTTCAGTTAAATCATGAATATTACGATGGAGCCCGAAAACCTATTCTTTGATTAAAATAAGTGTTTTTACTTTATTATAGAGTAGCATATGTTCAAGATGAGTTTAATTCATGTTTTTACTTTGTAGTTTAACTTAATTCATGTCCTAGTATGATTCCATGAAAATTTAGGTTGTCTCGTATTTCAAATTTTGATTTCCTATGTTGTATCTAATTGAATTTCATATCATAATATCGAATTATGAATTTAGCTATTAAATCATCTTGTTTTCTCATGTTTTATGACATCTCCATGTTCAAGTCCATGATTTTCACTTAATTGGTAGGGTGTTTATGTTTTTGGTCTTAAGACCATGATCCCATACTAAAGTTTTAAGCTTTAATATTGTATTTTACAATCATTAGTGCTAGCGGTTTATGAACACCCGATACCTACATGTTTACTTGCATATCAGATCTTTCAAGTAATGATTTCAGTTAAATCATGAATATTACCATTTACTCAATTGTTATGATCATGATGAGAAATTTTAGTTGTTATGTTCTGTTGAATTTAGTTCAGCTGAGTACCATTGTCAGTTCAGTTGGGAGTACGAATTAGCACTAAGAGAACCCATGGGTAGGTCTCACCTACTAGTAGAGGGTGTGGCCGTTAGTAGCAATCCTTGAGTTATAGAACTACGTAGCCAGTGTAGGTTTAAGATGTCTACATGCCAGATGAAAGTTAACATATATCTCATGAGATCACCTGCCTGCAGATTGTGTCTCCTTAGTCCTTTGGGAAACCAGTTTAGTGGATCTACGCAACCATTGTTAGTACTCGTGGCACGGTACTGATACCGATCCAACTGGAGTTACAGGTTAGACCTTAATTAACTCAGATTGGGGTATGCCACATTTTTAGTCAGTATTCAGTTTATCTAAAATTAGGTTTGCTTGAACAAGTAATTAGATTTCAGTAATTATTCAATTAGTTTAATAGATTATTAAGTTATTTTGATTATTTTAGTATATTTTTTAATTGGTCTTGCATTCTCACTTTTACATGTTTATGCTTTTATGCCCAATATCCATACATGATCCTTAACTCAGTTTTACAAAATGTTCAGCTTCACATGATACACACATGAAATATTCATGTTTTACCACTTCCCAGCTTTAGTTCTACTTATTCTACAAAAGTATAGATTTAAGAAACTATTTGTAGTGATTCACCAGCTAATCAAATTATGTTTGTTACTCATGTTTTATGATACTTCATCTTTCAGTTGATTGCAGTCTCTTGGTGAGTTTAATTTCACTTAGCATGCATGTTTTTTGATTTTGTATCTATTTAGTTTTACTTATTGCATTCACCCCCACTTACTCAGTACATTCTAAAGTACTGATCCACATATATGTCTATGTACTAAATTGTCTTATAATGTTGGTACCAGTTGTAGCCCGCACATCATAATCAGATAGTTTGTAGTTATCATCCAGCAGGTGATTAGTTTTCTTGTTTCATGGACTCCAGTCAATTGTATTTTATGTGTTGTTCTTTTATTAGTCATATGTATTAATTAGTGGTAGTTGGAGGCATGTTCCATCTATCTATAGTCATTATAGCAGAGGATTCATAGATAATCAATCAAAGTCATTCCATGTAATTCAAGTGTCTTTCTTCTATTTTATCATGATGTAAGCTTAATCAGTATTATACTTATTCAGATTTCATTTTTATCATGTTTCATATCAATAAATTTAGTTTTAGTCAATTTAAATCAGTTATAAAAGTAGTATTCCAGTTGATGTTTAGCTTGGGATCACTTGTCCTTCAGAGCAAGTTGTTACAACTAGGGCATTATCTCGGGTCGTGACACCTATCACTTTGAATCACATGAGATTCATAAGAATGATATATCTTTAACATAAACGCATGAAATATGACATGCACCACTGAAACACTTGGAGGTAAGTTTAAATCATAGGATGCCTTTGAAATGATAAGAATCTTATATGAACCAATAAACCTTGAGTTAAGCTTGCTTTCTTCCTAATATAATGATAGAATTCATGGACAATACCTTTCCTAAAACCTTATTTCCCAAAAAATAGATATCATAAACCTTTCAATTTGTGTAACTTTTTTGCCTTGTCTAAGTTGATACATGCCTAACCTGGATTACCATTACTTTTTCGGAGGAATATCTCAACAAATTTGTACTCCTAAGTCTAACCTCAACGCATCAAAGCACCTCATAGAAAACATAAAATTTCTATAGTATGAAGCCTCAAACAAAGCCATCTAAATGCTGGATTTATAACTGTTGATGTAAGAAAGCTTTTCTAAGGGAATGAACTAGTCTCAGAGATATCCAATATTAATAGCACATGCTCAAAGCATACCCTCCAAAACCTGAATAGTCCAATCTTATTGACCATGTATCTAAGGGTGATAAGTTATTTTGAACTCAAAACTTTAGTACCTAACTCCTACTTCATAGACCTACAAAAGTGTAAGAAAATTGTATACATTAATCTAAAATAAAGGAAATAGGCATACCATGAAAACACAAAATGTTTCAAAGACAGATATTAGGCCATCTCTTAGAACAGTAAGCAGTTTGAACCAATAAGAAATGAGTTGATTAGTAAATATTCCATGATGACTAAATTAGCATCAAATTTCCTCAATTTATGAGCCTAAACATTAATTCTATAGAAATAAGATCCCACTTTTATATAGGTATATGCATCCTCTTAGTCATACCACTCGGTATTTGGTGCTCACACTTAAACTATTGGTAATTAAACACTTAGATGAAAATTCCAAGATATCCCTCTTCATTCTACACCACCATGTTGGTTCGAGTCATGATAATTATCATATCTCTCATATAAATAGAATACCTAAAATTGTGAGCTTCCTCCATGATTAGTCTAGTCAAAAGATGAACTCTGTAAACAAAAGTTTAACTCTTGATTATTAAAACACCTTTTTGGTCAATATTTACTTCCTTGGCTATCTTCTACTTTTAGCACATTATCTTGTTTCAAGCATAACTTCCTATCTTTGACCTATTTGTTCTTAATCTACCCCATAAAAAGTGAACATTCATCAACATACGCAATAACTCTATCGTGCTCAGAAATATCAACTCTTGTCATGTTATTTTCCAAAATCTGAATGTCATATCCAATGGTTCTTCTTTCTTTTAGTAAAAATATTACACTACCCATACTCACTTCCTTCAAATCCTTTGATTCTATTAGTGTCATCCAATATAAGGGAATAGAAATGCACTAAGTACCCAACTCCAAGTCAATGAAAAAATTGTGTCCCTATTAGGTTGAAAACTTGGAGGATTTTCTAGAAATGCATCTAGAAACTTTACTGACTTGAAATAAGTTTTGTTAATATTTTTATCATGAACAAAGGTAAATACAAGATACAATCCATCTCAATTAATCGATTAGGCCTTTATAAATAAGATTATTTTTTAAATATAATTCCTTGGTATCCCTCCATTTCATCCTCGGGGAATAATGAATGGATAAGGTAGCCATCTTAATATTATAGTCAAGAATTGTATGATATGGAAAAAGTCAATCCATGCCTAAAGTTATATCCAGATCCACCATTTTGAGAATAGTCAAGCCTACCCAGGTGTTATAACATACTAAGGTCACAATACTTGATTAGTACACCCAATCCACCACTAAGAAATTACCAACTAAGATAGAAAAAATTATAGAAATAGACAGAGAGTCATACATTATATTAAAACCTTATGAAAAATACATGAACGAATAGGAGAAAATGGAACTAGGATTAAATAAGGTAGTAGCAGGTCAATGGCATACTAAGACAATACCTGTGATTACTACATCTGAGGCATCTATCTTTTGTCTACCAAGAAATGTACAACAATAAGAATAATTAGCCTTTACCTGAGTAACCCTTCTACCACAACTTCTACATTGTGTGGCACACCTATACTTTCTTTATAAACACCATGAGATCTAGTTGGCAGTGTTATCTCCCTGATGGGATCTTTAGAACACTAATGCTAACATCTCACTTTATGTTTGGGAAAATCCCTCCTAACATGACCTGACTCACTACACTCATAAGATGCTCTAGGAACCACTATCTACTTAGAAGGGCCGAAATTACATGAATGATCATCATGACCTAAAAATCTAAGTAATACTATTAGAGTCCTATCCCAAATTATAGGAATCTCATATAGAATAACCCTCCTTAGATGTCTAAATGGCATCATGCACTGGCTTTCCAGAATGAGAACCCGCGGCTAAAGTATGACCTCCATTTCTTTAAAATACCAAAGTATGTCAAGTATTTACAATAATACTAAAATACGCTAAACTCACATTTTTGTGAGTTTTACCCTTTTTTCTAATGAAAGTTTTGCAATGGTATCAATTTTTAGAAAAAATATAAAACTCACAAAAAATGTGAGTTACTCTTTTTAATTTTACTACGACTATAATGTCCAAGTTATGTAAGATATGTAAAATTGAAAAGGATAAATCACATTTTGTTTGAGTTTTATTCTTTTTCTAAAAGTTAACGTTGTTGCCAAGCTTTCATTAAAAGAAAAGGGTAAAAGTAAAAAAAATGCGAGTTTAGCCTATTTTGGTATCATTTTAAATGGATGACATACTTTAATATTTTAAATAAATGAAGGACATATACTAAAGCTCCTACATGTCGATAAGGTACCACAATAAGAACTAGAAATATGAAATCTCTTGTTAATGATAAAATTAAACTTCTCACCTCTCATATGCTTGAAGTCCTTAGCTGAATCGACCATTCACTAAATAAAACTCCAGATGCAACCATATGAATATGATAGATCTTATCCTCGTTGAGAAGGATAATCAAATCAAAACAATACAAAATACCATGTGATCTATCTTACACTCGATCATTGACATATCATCCTGGGTTAGTTCTAAAATTGGTTCCTCATTTCTTTACGCAAGCTACAAGCACGAACCTCATAAACAATTCTCAAGTTAAAGGAGGTGATTCTATTAGTCTATATTTAACATAATATTATCACCATTGCTTGATGGACCTCTCATCTGAAAGGCAGTGTATTCAACTCCATGGCACTTCACTAAACCTATATTTTACAACCTCTTATGGCAACTAGCAAGAAACTCATATTTGTCTCCCTTCTCCAATATTACTACAACGGATCTATCTTCCTAAATGTTCAAACCTATTTTTGTCCCCATCAGACATAACATGCTTAGAAATCAAGGGCACTTCCATGCATGGCAAGGGCATACTTCGAACACTCATGGATATGCAACTAGATAGGTCACTAAACCCTATAAACCTAACATTAACAAATGATTAAGATTTTGTCCCTTTTCCTAGTATGAGAACTATCTAGAGTACCAGGAAACATAACAATCTAAGTAATACCATCTAATAAACTAAGCATATCAATGACAGTGTTCTAAAGAAATAGAGTCGACATAAATTTTAGTGGTTCCTGAGCTAAGTCGACCACCTTCTCGGGGACTTATCACCCTCTAAATTATACTCAATTATAGAGAATCTACTCTAATTGGGGATCGAGCAATAGTATGCGGTTTTCTTTTAACTTATGTTATGTAACAATCCTTATAGTTATTTTTATCCTTTCTGGTGTTTTGATTGAGTTTTCCTTCCCCAATATTACTCTATAGTAGTTATTATTTATGGTATTAGGTGGAATGGCCCCTAAAGCATTTGGAAGTTATTTACATAAGTTTAAGATTTTGAGTAGCTTTTATAATGGTGTAGTTGACTTTGGTCAATATTTATTGATCCAAGCATCAGATGAGAGTTTCATAAATTCCATTAGATCTGAAACGTCCATTTTTTTGGTAGAGGGGTTATTTTAGATTTGTAGACCTTATTTTGTATTTTGGGTGTTTAGATGAGAAATTATTATTTTTGGGATAAAGGAGTTTTTGGGAGGTAACTTGTTGATAATGACCTTTTTTGAAAAAGTCAATGATTTCATTGACTTTAAAACATTGAAATTATATTAGTAGCACTATCAGATCATTTTTATGGGGTCCTAAATAAATCCAGTGGGTTTAATCGAGACATTTTCTTGTCCAAAGTTCACTACAAGCGCATTTTCTGGTGCATCACCTAGTTCTTTACAGCCTATGGGTTGTGATTGTGAGGTTTTGACCATCTGACTCATTTCTATTGCATGGAGGTTTACCTAGGTGATTTTAAAAAGGGATTTTCCTCAAACTTGTTTGGTATATTCTAAACTTATTTTGTATCATTATCCAATATTAGATTTCAAAAACATCCTCATAACTTGGATTTTCCACTTGAGATTTTGGGTTTTATCCTTTAAAGTGAAAATTAAGTTTTTCTTCTATTTTAATTCCGATTTCAACTCATTTTTTGATCGTTTTCATATTTTAAACACTTAAAGTATGAGTAACTTGATTCTTTAATAAAATTTAGTTTTACCCTTTTGTTTTTAGGGTCAATGTTCAAAGTGATTTTGGATCTGAAACCAAAGTCTATTAATAGGTATATTATTAGACTCCTATTTATTTGTAGATTATATTTTCTTATAGATTGAGTTCACTATGAAGCCGCACAAAAGGGAAAGGATTCTTGTTGAGGGGGTTAGGCTTGAGTTTTTTTACGTTCCAGTTAGGTTATGGATTAAGTTTCTTCAAATCAACTGAGTTGTTAACCATTCATTTAAATTATGATATGGTTTGAGGGATTTTATCACCTTAGTTCATCTTTTGTAATCATTTTTACTATTGTGTTGCCCATATGAGGGAATGTGTGAACATTATTATTAATTTGAGAGGTTATTATTATTGAGATACATGTGTAGGGTCTAGTTCTAATCTTTTTTGGGAATTGATTGTTCTTTGTTAGTGTTGTGATGCCCAAGTGGGGGTTTTGATTTTTATAATTGATATCTTATAAGATTTATAGCCATTATATTGTCACTGGGGGCTTAAATAATAAATTGTTAGGATTTGGTTGATTTGAGCTCATTCATGCCACTATTGAGTAGATTATTTATGCATTGTTGATTTTGTTATGATTATGCATACTTATTAGCACTCATTCTTCATGCAACTAATATAATTATGTATCTTGGACTTCTTTATGAAAGAAAACATACCTTCTTATATGACTTCTGGCAAGGTTGGTTGATGAGATTATAATTATTATACAGATTGTGAACCCCCTCCCCCCGCATCCTCTCTTGGATGCTAAGGCTCGAAGGATGTATAAGAAGTGATCCTTTGAATGTTGCATACATATCATATCATTCTGTTGCACCACTGTTATTAACGATTAGATTGTTATTATATTGTTAGGAGTTGTGCTACATGAGCCGCCATTGCGAGCTTTTCTATATTTAGGTGGAAGCATTGCTTATAATTTCCTTTATAGGTTTAGTTATCCATTTTACTTGGTTGGACTATGATGCCTACTGTGTACAAGTGGACCTTGCTCACTCATACTTTTTATACCCTTTAAAAGCAGATCCCAGATCAAGTGTGACATATGAACCTTGATTTTGTGTTGAGATGAGAGTACTTCAAAGTCGTGGTGAGCTCCATGTCCATAGCATGTCCCATACTTTCTCTTTATTATTAGTATGACCTTATTTAAGTTGTGAGACATAAAGATTTTTGTATTATGTATTCCGATGACAGCTAAAGTTGCTTATTATTTAAGACACAAGTTTTTAGGCGATGAGACACAATGAGTCATTTAGGGGGAAATTGTTGTCACAATAGAAGGATTCCCAAGAGTTTAGCTTTGAACCACGATTCTTCATCACAACTCATTATGTTAGAAAATGATTAATTATGATATACCAATTCTCATAAAAGTGAAGGACTAGGTTACCGATCCTCAAGTAACAACTTCGGGCCACGACTTGTGGTCAGATCTCATGAGTCATTACCCAAGCCATGACAACAATTCCCATGATTTTCCTACACACTTTAAGTAAGGTATTGTTGTTCTTTTACTCCCTCCACACTTTTTTTCATGACTTAAAACACTAAGATGACCCTTTTCCCCTTCTGTTATGAAGATTAAACCTCACTTTTTCCTTTTTAACTCCCAAGATAATAGATATTAGGGTTTCATAGAGAATCCATCTTTCAAGCTCCAAGCTTTGATTTCACTTCAAACTCTTTGGAATTTTAGGCATGTTTCTCATCCTTAACATGAATTTTACATTTTGGCATTTATTTAATCATTATTTATGTGATTTAACTAATGGGTTTGAAATGGGACTGAGGGCTTTTGGTTGATTACTTCTTGAATTGTTTTCCCATATTTAAATTTGTATTTCATGCTTTTAATTAATGGTTTTTGAACTGAATTGGTGCATATTTTAATGGTTGGAATGAGGGACATGTTTTTTCTAAAATTGAAGGATTTTTTGCTTGACAATGGAACTATAACCTCAACCCACTTTACAATCTCAATTTTAAATCCATTACATTGCATTATAGGATAAATGATAAAAAATGGTTTGATTTACCTAAAAAGACAAACAATGGTTTACAATGTCCTTGGTGACAATGGTTTTAGATTCTAAATGAAACTCGGGAATCTAATAGGTAAATGGACCGGTCTGACATAATGGAATTATCTTGCAAGCATATTGGTATGAATCTAACATGTTGGGAAATTCCTTAATAAATTCTCTATGGTTAATGGTTGATTTATGTGTAAACTATTTTAATTTGGGTTTAAAGAAAATTGTGTAGATCACCATAAATTTATAGCCCCGAGGAGACAAACAATGGAAACCACATTTGCTGATGTGGTGGTCTATTTTACCCTGTACTTTGTGTACACTTAATATTTTGGATAGCCATAACCTTGTTGTATTTATCCTTTCCTTGGTACGTGTGACTATAATGCACTAGGGCCCTTCCGATAGGGGAATCGAACCTATATACCTCGTAGGTTCTTTCGGATGTACCGAGCTACATAATTCTAACTAATGGTTTAAACTCTTATGTTCATGACCCTTTTCCCTATCCTAGAATCCAAGATATTCATATAAATGTTTTGCATATGATTTTTACTAGTTTTTTTGTCAATGGCATTATTTTATCCCATTCCCTTGAGTTGCGTGCTAGTGCTCACCCAACTGACCATACCCAAACGCTGCCTCATTTCATGATGTAGGTCTGGAGGACTTTTTTTATCACTTCTGCGCCATGTTAGGTGGTGTGGTTTATTGGTTCATTTGTATTGAAGTGGTGAGCATCCATCTTTTAAAAAGCCCTGCCATTTTATTAGTTTTTTTTTATATGTTAGGAATTGTTAATTCCTTTCTATCATAGTCAGGGGCATGTCCCAACTTAGATAGTGTTTTTGGTTTTTGAGGATTTGTATGGACAAGTATTGGGATTTATTGTTGTTTGTATTGGATTCTTAGTATTTCCATTTGACTTATCTATTATTCTTACTAGTATTTGGTTGGCTTCTACTATATTCTTTTATTGTGCCCTTGAGGTTAGGCTAAAGAGATGGCCTCCAACTCATGGTGGGTTTGAGATACTTGTCGTAATTCACCCCTAATTTAGGTCATGAAAATCTTTGTATCATAACACAATTCAGGGTCAATAGTGTCCACAAAGTCGTGTCAAATAGAGTCCTTTTAATGGTTGTGTAGCATGCTACACTTATAAAAGGGAGGCTATAAGGCATATACTAATGTTTTCCTTTTTTTGTTATATTTCAGGCTATATATTCTAGTTGCTATGAAACCTCTCTAACTCCTAGCTTACTCACATTTTACATAATGCCTCCCAGAAGGTCTGTGGTTGTGAAAAATCTATTAGAACCTTTATCCCACCCAAAAGAGATATTATGTGAACTCGCTTTATTTATGCAGTGCAGACTTGAACTAGGGTCTCTACTCTTGACTATACCACTCCACGTGGAGTTCTACTAGTCCTCATCAGACTTACCTAGATGGTGATACTTATGCTCATTCACCTTAGGGGGGTATATCTAATAAAGAGTTCCATTAGTCTATTCATATGCTTTATCAGCTGATGGCTTCACAGTCTTGTCTATATGATCATTTTTGTTTTGTTGTTAGTTCATCTGAGTTCACTCACATTGGCCAATTTATGAGGCTAAATCCATCAACCTTTATAGGATCTAAGGTTGAAGAGGATCCTTAGGGGCTTATTTATGAAATTAAAAAGATTTTTTGGGTTATGCATGCTATAGATTCAGAGGGTGTGGAGTTTATTTCCTATTATTTGTAAAATGTGTCTTACCAATGGTATGAAAAGTGGGAAGCAATGAGAGATGATGATGTTAAATGGCTAGTGGGATGCGTTTTTAGGTTCTTTCCTTGATTACTTCTTTCCTCAGGAGTTGAGAGAAGCTTAGGCAAAAAGGATTGTAAACTTGAAGCGAGGTAAGATGTGTGTTAAGGAGTATACTTTAAAATTATAGTAGTTTTCTCTTTATTCTCCATAGTTAGTGTCTAACAATAGGTCCAAAATGATAAAGTTTGCTTTTGGCTTTTCCCGTGATTTGGAGTTAGAATTTAAGGCTTCTATGTTGAATAATGATATAAATATATCATGACTAGTGGTTTATATACAGTAGGTAGGGGATAAAAAGAAGAAGTAGATAGAGATAGAAGAGAGGCAAAACAAGAATTTTAGATATTCAGAGCAGAGTATAAATCAACAGAAAATTGAGAGATATGGTAGGAAATGGAATAAGAAGAAGTATTAGGGAAAAATTCATATTTAAAAGCTAGTGTTCCTTATCCTAAGACTTCAAGTAATCGTCTTTTTTAGGCTATCAGTGGTCCTAAGGAATAGGGTGCCTAGTCTCAGGCTAGTAATGCTCAGTCAACCCCAATTTACCCTCGTTTTTGTTTTTATTAATAGCTCTACCATAGTTATTGTAAGGAGTGGAGAAATTTATGTTTCAATGATGGTCAGCTTGGTCATATGCAGAAAAATTATCCAATAGGCAAAGTTTCCACTGGAGCTAATAAGGTCCTGGTTGAAATTTCTTTGGCTCCTGCACCTAAGGGTGCCACACCAGGTACCAAAAATGGCCTAAATCGCCTCTATGAACTTGCCACTCATCAGGAATTTGAGGTATCCCCATATGTTTTCACTGGTATGTTATTGCTCTTCTCCTGTGATTTTATTATTTTGTTGTTTCGGGTTCTACCCTATCTTATCTGACCCCTTATATGGCTGTACACTTTAGTTTCAGCGATGAAAATATTGCTGAGCCCTTTTTTATTTCTACACCCATGGGTGAGTCTATTATTGCTAGAAAGATCTATAGTGGTTGTGTGGTATTAATTCTCCATTAGGAGATATTAGTGGATATGATTGAATTTACATGCAAGATTTTGATGTAATATTGGGTATTGATTGGCTCTATTCGTACTTTGCTTCTCTAGGTTGTAGGACCTGAATGGTCAATTTCCATTTTCCTAATGAACCAATGATTGAATGGGAGGGGAGTTCTTTAGTCCTTAAAGGGAGGTTTATCTCATATCTTAGAACTCAGAGATTTATTTCTAAAGGGTGTCAATATTATCTAGTTCAGGTTAAAGATTATAACTTTGAGAGTCCCTCTTTGCAATATGTCCCTATTATTAATGAGTTTTTTGTAGTTTTTCTCGATGATCTTCCAGGAATTCCTCCCGACAGGGAGATAGACTTTGGGCTTGATCTTCTACTGGATACCTATCCTATTTTCATTCCTCCTTATAGTATGGACCCAGATGAACTGAAGGAACAATTAAAGGATCTTCTTGATAAGAGTTTCATTCTTCCTAGTGTTTCTTTATGGGGTAATCCTGTTCTTTATCTGCAAAAGAAGGATGGGTCTCATTGGATGTGCATAGACTATTGTTAGTTGAGTAATATGATGAGTGGTCAATTTACCACTCATTAATATCTAAATTCGTGAAATTACAATGGTTAAATTTTATAAATAAGGCTAACTTGCCATTTGAATGCACTGGCAACTATGGTTTCTAGATTTACTGGTAATTGGAAGAAAACAAGTGAAGTGAGATGTAAAAAGAACAAAAAGGGTAACTTTAAAATGCTAAAATTGATGAACTTCATCAAGGAGTTGAGTTAGGGCACAACTGTTGGTTCTCCCAGCATCAAAGACCTCTTACGAGAGTTGGTTGCCTTCTACCAATTGACTGCCTCTATTCCCTGATCTTGCTTTTTTGTAATCATTGCTAGGAATAAGGATTGAATTATACCTAGTTTTCTCCAGTTTGACTTCAATTACCATATGGAAATAGATATCGTCCAATATTATATTCCAGCATTGCCCCTCAATTAATCAACCAAATTGAAATTAAAGTTCATTTGGAATCCATATGCAAAAGTTGGAAAATCTAGAGTTGGGATCAACTTCAGTTACCATGATCACGATCTGAGGGCTACGATATGCAACTAGTCAAAGACCACTCAAGCTTTGGCGATCGCAATTGGCTCACTGCGATTGCGGAAGTCACGATCGCATTCTGCTATTGTTGATTGCAATGGTGTAGAATACTTTTAGGGACTGATTTGTAATTTCACACAGCTGGTTCCATCTCTCAAAGGGGGAAAACCCTTACACTTTTGAGGCATCTTTCCAAGTAGAATTTAAGTTTTTTGGGGAGAAAAACCTTACGGCTTTTGGAAATGCAACTGTTGCTAATTTTCTCAGATATTTTAGTTATGAATTGAGATTGGAGTTAGTTTATTATTCTTTTTTGTTATCAATAAGTCATTGGGTTCTCATTTGGGTATATTTCCTTCCTCTAATCTCATGAGTAGCTAAATATCTATCTTGGGGTTATGTTGGAATAGGGTGCAAATATGTATGGGCTTTGATTATTAGTGTAAATTCTTGACTAATGATGTTGGGTTACACGAATACTTAATTGTTCAATTAAAATTTGTGGGTGATGGCCTCAATTTCCCAAAATCCCACATCATCCTTGAAAGCGGGATATGGATATTATTTGAGATCTCATATCATCCTTGAAAGAGGGATATGGGTGACAAGTATTTATGAACACCAATTTAGATTTTACCTTATTCCTTTACATTATTTTAGAAATAGGGATGGATTGTGAATTTTCTATGTCTTGGGTATAATCCTAGAAATAGGGATTCCCAATTAAGGTTTTGGATTGACTTGTTTGCCATACCCATGAGGTATTTAAAATAATCCATGGGTGATATTTTAGTAATTTGTTGAAATACTAACATCAAAACCCCTAACCTGCCATTCCCATGTTTTCATTAATCAGAATTTGAATTTTACTATAACATACCCATACACTATTTCCCCCTAGGAAAACATAACCCAAAGTCTGTTCTCTTATTCAAATTTATTCTGAAATTGTTGCTCTCAAGTAGTGCTTTAATTTAGTTTTGTCCAAACAACATTTCAAATCTTACCCCCTTCCCTCCCCAATTTAATTTATGTTTAGATTTAAGTTTACATTACGGTTCAACAGTTAGACACTTTAAATATCCATAGGACTCAAAAATTAGTTACACTCCTCTTGGATTCGACCCTGACTCAAGTTCGGTTATTATATTCACAACTATCGCCTTTCCCCAAAATAATGGAGTAAATTGAGTGTGATAAAAAATGGCATCGTTGCCAGGGAGTGAAACTTAGTTTTTTCTTATGTCGTGTTGATAGTAATTTTGGGTCACCCGTAGTGTGTGTTATTTACTTAGTTTTTGTTTTTTGTTTCCTTTTTGAAGATTTCAATAGTGTCCATGAAACAATGACTAATCATGCAAGCAATGTCGGGAACTTTGATGGTCCCCTCGATGATGAGGACCACCTCCATGACGTAGGGAGTGCTAATGTCATCCGTGTCAAACGTAATGAAGGGAATGGGTTATTCTACATCACAAGTGTGATATTATACATGCTTAAAATGAAAGGTCTTTTTGGGGGTCAATCTTATGAAGACCCTAACTTACACTTGAAAAATTTTGTGCCCATTTGATATTGCTCATATCTCACGAGAATCCATAAGATTACGCCTCTTTTTATCCTCTCTAACTAACGAGGTAGTGTTGTGGTTGAGTTATCTTCCCATGGTTTCAATTACATTGCTGGTTGAGATTACCAATACTTTCTTAGATTGTCATTTCCCACCATCAAAGATGTTGCAATTGCAGGAGGAAATCAATAATTTTTGTCAACTCAATGGATAGCCTCTATATGATGTTTGGATAATGCAGCTGGTGAATCACTTATGAGGTTCTCATATAAAGTGGATTCAACTTTATTTGAGCAAATCACAATGCAAAATAGAGGGTGGTACACCCAGGATATCGAGGTAGCCATGGGTTCTCCCACCATCTCGATTATGAACAAGGAGCAAAGGAATAAAGAAGAAGAGAAGGAGGAAAACATAGAAAAAATGTTTACACAATTGAACCTACATACAAAGCATGTGATGGGTGCACAAACAAAAATGGTAAATGTTGTGGCATCCAAAGGATATGATGAAGATAAGGCAAAATCCCTTAATAAAGAAATTATATACTTGGCCAACTACTCGAGGGCGTCCCAACTATCCTATGAAAGGTAAGGTGGGAGCCAAGATTGGAATGATTATGATCGAGAAAGAGAATAGTGTGATAAAGATAGAGATCATAATTGGAGGGACAAAGAAAGGGAGTATGATAGATATATTCCCACCATGAACAAGTGAAGATCAAGGAGTAAAATCCTATGGATCTCAAAAAGTTCAAGGCCAAGGATGTGCTTGCTATAACTTGATGAGATTTGAAGGGACGGACAAGATGGTTTGATAATTAAAAGAAGACTTTTCTAAAATCAACCAACTATTATATTGCATTCCATATCAAAAAGCAATTGGAGAGCCAAATTGGCCAAATCTCAACCACACTTAATGCTAGGTTTAAGGGTGGCCTCCCAAGTGATACAATGGTGAATCCTAAAAATGATGCACATGTTTTAAGAATTGTCACCTGAAGCAATAAAGAACTTGGGGCACAAGAGAGAGGGTTAAAAGAAAAGTCTCATGATGATCAAGTCAACACAAAGAAGAAGCATATGGGTGAGTCAATTGATAAGGCTCCAAAGTCTTAAGAAGCGAATGATAAAGAACCAATGATAATTTAAGAGATGGTTAATAAGGAGGGAGCTCCTAAAGTAGTTAAGGGTGATGAACCGCAATGTTACCCCATGTCTCCAATGAAAATTCCTCCTCTACTCCATCAAAGACTCAAGAAAAAAGAGAAAAATGTTAAATTCAAGAATTTCCTCGCCAAGCTTAGCAATCTTTAATTCAATATCCCATTGTTAAAAGCCATTCAAGAAATTTTGGGACATGCTAAGTTAATGAAGACATTGATGTCCAAAAAACACCTTGGGGATGGTAAAACCATTAAAGTTACTTATTATTGTAGTGCTATCATGACTAGTGCTATGGTGGAAAATAAAGAAGACCCAGGAGCCTTCACAATCCCTTAGATAATTGGGACAGATAAATTTGAGAAAGCCTTGTGTGACATTGGTGAAATCATCAATCTAATTCCATATGCAATATATTGACGACTTTATTCAGGCACTCCTACTCCAATAGTAATGAGTCTCTTGATGGTGGATTGCTCTATTATAAAATTGATTGAAGTCTTGTATGGTGTCTTGGTAAAGGTCGATTGTTTCATTTTGCCAACAGACTTCATTGTCCTCGATTTTGAAATCAAACAAGAAATACCTATTATTATTGGGAGATAATTTTTATAACTGATAGAGTAATTGTTGATATAAATCAAGGAGAGATGAAATTCTGGGTACGGAATGATAAGGTTTCCTTTTAGGAAGTGGATGAAGGGTCCCTCAAGGATCGAACTTGAAAGTTGAAGAACGTCATGCCACGATGTTAAATTAGGCATTGGAAGGGAGGCAACCTATCATGCCAAGAAAGTTTCTAGAATCCTTTGATTTTTCATTTTTACAATAGGTTATGTTTGTGTGATTGATCCCATGCAAATTAGGTGGCTGAAGAGGTTGCATTTTTATGATGTTGGGTAATTGTAAGTATGATGAAATTGATTTGGGGGTTGAATTAGCTTAAAGAGTAGAGGAGCATATACTGCTCTCGATTATCACGATCGTGATGGCATAGAGTCTGTGATCGTAAACACAGAGGTTTTGTGCTCGCGAACCATTCCTCACGATCGCGACTAGACCCATTTTTTAAGGGAATCGTTCTTTCTTCCCCCCTTCCTCACCCAACATAATTCCATTTGTATTCCCTCTCAAAAATACTCAAAGTACAAATTTGCTTGTGTGTAGGAATCTAAAAGACCATAATCATCATCCCCTGCATTTCTTCATCTAGTATGCGTATAAACTCTTTTCCTCATACATATATGTAGGCCTTAGAACTAATGTTATAGGAATGGCCAAAAAATATGATTTGCGCGATAAATCCTTTTTCAATTATGTTTGTTTGGAATGGTTGGCTATTGTTATTGGTGTACATACAATTAGGAAAGTCTTGAGTACCCAATATCATTAAAAATTGTAATATATTGCTTGTGCGCACCACGTTTTTGGTGAAATGCCTAAATGAAATTTTTGATTTATTTTCACCATTGAAGGGCGGGTTTGAATTCTTAAATGTTGCTTCCTGGTGTGTCATGGAAACACGACACTTTCGATGCTTAAAATCGTGAATTTATGTGGGTAATTAGGTTGTTTTAGTAGATATGATGCATTTTGGGCTTTATTATAGGTAAAATGGGTCTCCAATAATGTTTGGATAAAAATAGAAGAGAAAGACATGGAAAGACCAATTTTGATCAAGATAGGAGTTACCCATGAGTTGTCAACACTTGATATGACTCGTAGAATGACTCATAAGAATAAGAAAACCCAAAGACAAATTGAGAAGCTAAGTATAGACAAGATACGAATGGAGCATGTGAGTTGTAAACTAGGGTATGAACTGTACCATAAAGTTGTAAGCATAACAGAATCTAAAGCTTCCATCTAAAGTTAAAGTCACTAAAGTATACAAATCTTAAGTTTGAGTATGACTCGTATAGGAAAGTCATAAGAAGACCAGTGTTCAACGCTTGGAAATATAGAAGTCCTGGGTGAATACGAGTAAACGAAATAAGTTGTATGATCATGTATGGCTCATGAGCAAAATTCATATAATGAATAAAAATTTGAATCCTTTGAAGATCAAGCACTAGAACGGATATGAGAGGCATAAGTATGACTCATATGATGTCGGTATGAGTTGAAGATAGAATCGTAACAAGTGTCGACATAACTCTACCTTTCCTATTTTTATTAGGATTTCTATCTTATTTTGAGATACTATAAATACCTTAGGTTTTATCTTTTATTAGGTTATGTACTTTAACATTGTTATTATTACTTTTCACATATTTTACAATTATTATTGAAATTTTTATGTTTTTATTCAATTCAAGAGTTTGGAGTTTATTCATCTCATTCTTGTGCAATTAATTACATGTCCTCTCCATTGATCATCGTGGATTCTTGCATGAACATGAGAGGCTAATATACTTAACTAGGGTTGTGGGAACCCTATCGGATTAGATATGCAGAGGAAATGTGATATTCATCTATCCTAGGGTGATGCATGTATCTTAATCTTCTTCACAATAATTAATCTATAGCTGCTGTAAAAGTTTGAGATAGAATATATTTGCAAATATCTTCACAAAGGATTTTTTGATTATGAAAGAAGATTAAGAAAGTAATTTAAGATTCACCTCTACCTTATAATTCCCTCTATATCATCTAAATACATGAACTCAAAAGGTGATAGAGAAATGAGGTCATAACAAAGAGCAACAAGGCGATGCCTTGAGACTGAATCGATAAAGGGTGAGATTTATCATCTCGTCCATAAGATGGTTGATAATACATATCTTGTAGAATTCACTTGCAAAGCATTAGAATAGTAGGGTTTATCACGAGTAATTTGCGGAATTAAGAAGCTTAAGAAAACACAAGCCTAGTGTTCATTTTCTATTGTTTACAACTCAAAAACACTCAAGTTTCATTACTACTTACTGATTACTTCCAAAATACTCCACTTACTTTTTTTCACTGCTCATGAATTAAATCAATTTAAACAACTATTAAACATCTTTCCTGTGGGCTCGACCCCAATCTAGTTGGGTTAATATATTTGGCATCAACCGCAACATACTTTTTTGGAGGTTAGTATTAGGTGACATCAAATTTTGGCACCATTGTCGGGGAAGACAATATAATTTTTTGATTGAATTTGGTAAAGATTTAGGGTTTTAGTTTTTATATTTGATTTGGTATACACCAGTGTATGTCAGAAACTAGGAGAAGAGGTAATCCCTTACTCCCTTTTTATCCAGAGCCAAAAAAAATTCTTTAAATACTATGAAGAATGGCAGTATAAGTTTTTGATGGTGTTCTGCTCGGGTTCAAGTCACTTATAACATACCTCCTCCTACACCACCCGATGATCTATGGAATGTTGTTGACAGAGAGATATCACAATTATTAGCTGTAGCAGCTAAAGAAACTAGATTTCAGAAGAGCAGGCCTGAGCTGAGAATTTAGTGCTAGCCAAGCCAAGACAAATGCCTGCGGATTATTGAAGAGTGCAAAGAGAAAGATCCTCAATGATTACTTTTTATCAGTATATTCAACCATATGATAAAGATGAAGACATTGGATATGTTGACACTATTGAAACATGAGCTATTATTCCTTCTGCATTACCCCCTAATGTCAAATTTGACATTACCAGTGCTATGATCCAATTGCTAAATCTGAAGGGTGAATTTTAAAGAGTATAAACTAACAATGCAAACATGTATTGAGCTAATTTTAGTAGGATTTGTTCATCATATGTTATTCCAAGGGTAGATTAGGAATCTCTGAGACTATGGTTGTTCTTATTTTTTTTTACTACACAAGGATTATTATGGTTTGGGGAACTTCTAGGAGGCTCAATCACTATATGGCAAGAGTTACATAAATAGTTTTTGGTTAGATTTTTCCCTCCTAAAAGGATGATACAGTTGAAAGATGATATTTATAACTTCAGACAGTTACCTTTGTAGTCCTTGTATGAAGCATGGTTTAGATTCAAAAAGAATCTAAGCATGGTACCTAATCCCAGAATCAGAGGATCAAATTTTTAGGAAATATTCTATAGATCATTTAATGTTAGTTCAAAAGCAATGGAATATACAATTCAGGAGGTATATTTATGCATCTTTGATGGGAGACTACACAGGATATGCTGGTGAAACACCCTGATTTTTGCACCTTAGAAAATTTCCTAGAATTATGATCTATGGATCCAATATAACTCATGGGTATGATCCATATGTTGGGGTACAGATGTTATGGTCTAATTCTATGCTAACAAGTGTTGGTTGGTGAGATGGGTTTTGGTTACTGGAATGGATACGTTTTAGGGGAATGAGTCATATCTGTGATTATGGATCATTTGGTTCCTTAACTAAATCTTAAACTTGGTTACTTATTTTAGATTTGAGTACGAATGGATCTCCATGATTCATAATCTATGGTATGAGTCATAACCAGGACTCGTATGGTGGACAATAGCTAAATCTTTCTTTGGTTTAAATCTGCAATGGATACCAATGAACGGTATGAATCATATGCCTTTGATATGACTTGGTTGGATTAGTCATATTCTAGATAGTTTTGGATCCAAATTTTGGGGCTAGCATATGACTCAAGGGTACCACTCGTATTGGAGGGTATGACTCGTGAGGGTCAGTCGCACCTATGGGATGGGATTTTGTACAATTTAAGTGGGGGTATTCTGGATATTTCCTCACTTATCCAAATAAGGTCCCACAACTTATGACCTATTTGTAAGGTTATTTACCCTATTAATTCATTCATTAATACTAAGAAAATCTTCTAAAATACTCTATAATTCTCTCAAAAACTTTTGGGCAAGGAAAGCTAGGGTTTACACTAGGGGATTGATTTAGGATTGTCTTGGTGATTTCTTTCAATCATTATCTTTGTTTGAGGCATGTTCTCTTCCCTCATTGTTAATTATAACTAGAAGCATGATTTTTATGAATGTTTTCATGAGTTTAGTGATTGTATAATTTTGGTTTTCAAATATGAGTTAGGGGTTTTGATGTTGAATCGCTGATTATGGTTTTTTATGGTTTTAATTATTCTTTATGTGCGTTAAAGGTGGTTTTGGATAATTTGAATGCATAGGAATGGTTTAATGGTAATTGGAATCGGTTATGGTTATATTATGCCCAAAATGTGTTTGACAAAATACCTATAATAATGTTGTCATTGCATTGAGTATTTTAATGGACTCTTGCTTGTTAAAAACTTGGTAAAAGTATTATGCATGGTTTGAATGGCATGGAAAGGTAAATGGATAAATATTTATAATTTTGGTGTACGCAGAATCCCCCAAGAGGTTTAATATGGTAAATGTAAGGGCACTTGAAATCCGCCTTTAACCTATATATGGTTGTTTATGGATAGTACTTGCAAGTATGGTCGGTATAACGATACCATAACTAAATGGCCTTGGTTAATAAATTGTAAATGTATTGATTGGCTGCTTGGTAATGCTTTCAATAAGACAATAATGGAGAGATATACAAAAAAGCCATGGTAGGTAGAGGTCCTGGGGAGACCAAAACTGGAAACTCATATTTGCTGATATGAGGTTTGTTTTGGTGACTGTGTATATGATGTCACACTATATTTTGGAGATGTACTAGTAATCCCAGTTTTTCTTCTCTAGACATATGGATTAACACACTGGGGCCCTTTTAGTAGGGGAGCTAAACTCATAGAGCCTATGGGTGGATTAGGACAGCAAAGCTACATAACCCAGGTAAAGGTTTTAAAGACATGCTAAACCCGGTCTCCTTTCCCTGCATGGTTATATATATATGTATGGTTGTGTAAATATGGATGGTTTTACTTGATTTTATAAATGGCATTATTTTGTTCTTATTCTAAGATCATGATATCATCCACTCATTTACCCGTCTACTGGCGGATGTATACCCATGTTTTGTAGGAAATGACCTTTCTACTCTTCCTACAAAG
This sequence comes from Capsicum baccatum var. pendulum, assembly GCA_030864225.1. NCBI lineage: Eukaryota > Viridiplantae > Streptophyta > Magnoliopsida > Solanales > Solanaceae > Capsicum > Capsicum baccatum. The sequence continues at coordinate 193,701,258 of CM061555.1, read as the reverse complement.
TGATTGACTCAGGGATCAATATTTGTACTGAAGTGGTAACCTTCCATCCTTTTGGAATGCTTTATTTTATGTTAAGGATATTTTCTAGACACTTCAATTTTATTTTGGATATTGGTTTTGGCTATAGTTGGATCCATGTCAGATAATTCTCAACTCACTCCCATATTTAAGGGGTAAGGTGGTCGTTGTTAATATCCTAACTTGGGTTGGGGCTGAATCCACAAGGTGTGGAATTTAAACTTTGAGTCCTATGGGTGTTCTAGTTACTTAAAAGGATACCTAAAGTTCATGAAAAAAGAAACATGTAATGTAATTGGGGGGTTTATTTTGAAGTTGTATTGTCTAAACTTTGAGTTACAACAAACTACAATGACACTTTTGATTTAAAATCAAGTTTGGAGATAATCTTGGGATTATGTCTACCTAAAGGCAAAGAGTGTGTAGGTTAGTGATGATTTAACGTGAAACTTAGTTGTTGCGTGAGATATAGGTTAGGTTGAAAGTCAATGAGGTTAGCTTTTCAACCAAACCTCAAATATTTTACACATTGGCTCTTTTGAGCACCTAACGAGTGCCCCCTAAATAGTGACCCAAAATCTCAATCGGGCATCCCAATGTCTATAAAGATGAACATGGCATGACTTACACTCCATTTACACTTATTTCTAAGATTGCAAAAGGTGGTAAACCATAGGCTCAATTGTCCACAATTTCGTTGTCCCCCTATATCCCTCCTTCAAGGATACTATGGGTTCCCATAAGTTCACATTTATCCCTCCTCCTAGGATAATAAAGGTTTTCAAGCGTCTAGGGTTTTCACCCATAAAACCCATTTGGAGATTTGGGGTTTTCACCTATAAATTCCATCTATTATACTCAAGCAATGGTGGAATCCATAATAAATAAATAAAAATCATGCAAACACATAAACACCCACACCCACACACAAATTACATTTTATTTCAACATAAACCCAAGACTAAAACAATTAGCTACTCAAGAAGAAGGCAGAGAAAGATATACCATCATATGGATTGTTTAGAGAATTCATTCATTACAAATACTAAAGATTCAAGTCGCCAAAGTTAGTTATAAATCTTTCCCAATTTAGTGTTTTTAATTCAAATTCAAAAGTGTCTACAATGTAATCAATACCCAAATAAGAAAGAGTTTTAGACTATAAAAGGATTTGGATTTGGCAAAGTAAATTGACAACACTACACTGGGCAACATTCCATCTTACCCGTGATTATAATGAGATTGTCCACTATCGCAGCCAACATGACCACAGTAACTGACTCTGATGATTACTCAAGGTCTTCAGTTGCACTTCTTTTTCTTCCATTTGATCCCTTTTAGCACCAAACCACATATTTCCATCTCACCAACTAGGTGGTTGAAAAATATGGATATTAGTGCATTCAGTCATAATTATAATTCTAATACCCCGTGTTAGTCTTATTTCACTTTATCCCATAGTACATGTACAAGAGGCTTAGAACCTGAAAATTTAGCTATGTGTAGAAGACTTAGTTTTATTTTTTGACTCTTAACTTTGATGATTTTATAGTGACCTTCCCAACCCCGAGTTGATAGTTTTTAAGTTAATTCATGTTCAGGGGTGTAAGTAGCATGTCTTAGGAAAGTTTTGGAATTTTTGGGCAAATATTGAGGCACATTTGGATTTCAATTCCATACCTCACCGAGATTGTGGTGCGTCATTATGGTTTTTGGTGGTGTATCCTTGGTGAATCACAGTGATGGTCTAATCGGTGTCCTAGTTACAAATTTAAATTTCAGAGAGGCAGTCTTGTCTGTTCCAAGAATCCAAATTCGTAAAATCATAGGATTAAACCATTGATAGGGCATTATTTTCTAACTTTCCTCAATTTTATTCTCAAATAAACCCTAACCCTTCCCTAAATTCATCAAGTTGAATCACTATTCCTTAAAAGAAAACTCAAGAATTCAAGCTTCACCACCCAAGGACTATCAAGAAAGTTTATTCTCTTGCAAGATTAAAGCTTTAAGGTATGTTAGATGTTCATCCATGGGTTCATTTCACCCATGGAGTCCAAGAGCCTATTTTTATGTCTTAAATCAGGAATTTACATGTTTACAATGAGTTATTTTCTTGAAGCTTTTGTGAATTTTGATTATACATGATGTTTGCAAGTGATTTTAGTTAGAATCTAACCCTTCTATGTTTGAATTATGAAATTCCATGTTAAATCCCCAATGTATTGTTTTAGTGTTGTGATTATGTTATTCCCACATGTTTCAATCATCCTCATGCCTAAGTTCATGAATTTTAAGTGTTTGATGAAATGCCTAAATCGTTGGATTTTGAATAATGACTACTTCTTATGCTTTGAAGCTTTAGGATGTTTCTACTGTTAATATTATCGAGTCTTGGGGTTTATGAATACAAGGAAACTTAGTTTTTTTACTTAGTCTTAGTATTTTTTTAATGGATTTGAATATATTAGAGTATTATTAGTTCTATCAATTATTATATAAGTAATCTTAGTTTAGTCCAATAATCCGAGTCATTCTAGTTGGGAGTAGGATTTAGCACTGAGCGAACCCAAGGATGGGGGCTCGCTTGCTAATTAAGGGTGTGACCTTTAGTAGTAGTCCCTACATTCCAGAACTACATAACCAGCGTAGGTTGAGAAGTTGACCTGCTAATTGAGGGTTGACATATATCTTACTAAAGCACCTGTCACTAGATGGTGATTCATTAGTCCTTCAAGACTTCACTTTAGTGGACGCACATAGCTAGTGTTAGTACCCGCGGTATAGTACTTACACCCTTCCAACTGGGGTCACGGGTTGTACCCCAGTTAGCTCATATTAGGGGATGTTGGATAGATGATAGCTCCTATAGTTCCAGTCCAGTCTCAGTTTTAAAGTCGGTTCTTATTTGTTTAACCATAGCATATAGTTTATTAGTTAAATCAGTACTCAGATTTCAGTATTTCAATTTACAGAGTATTCTAGTATCATGCTATATGCTTGGTCATGCATTTTAGATTTTAGAACCTTCATGCATACTATGCATCAGTTATCTCATACCAGTCATTCAGTCTGTTATTATTCCTGCACATGAGCCCATGCATATCAGCCTAAACTCATTTAGCATATAGTACATTCAAAGTACTGAACGGATACATATTTCTTGTGTTATGATGTCTCATATCATAGGTTCAGACGCTTAAGTTCCTGACTAAACTTAGACATTCTAGTACAACAGCAACAGTAGCAGTGGTGATTCCTTATATTCTAAGGATAGATTATGTCAATTTTAGTATTTTACTTTAGTGAGACAATTGGAGGTAGTTGGTGTCTGTCCCTTAAACTTTTATTCAGTCAGTTGAGAGGCTTTCAGATACTTTCCGACAGTATAGTCAGTTTTGTCATTATTTTGCCTGTTTTCAGAGGGTTGTTTTTAGACTCTTATTTGCATGCTTATGGTTTTACAGATATTTTTTTTCTATTTAAAACCTTATGGCATAGTTAATATTTTCTGCATATGTTCATTATCCGCATATTATTTAGTGCCCACAACAGGTATGATGTTGGGCGTATTTACACATCCAAGCACCAAAACCTACCCATGTTTTAGCTAAGTTTCGAGGATAAAATACATAATTTCTGCACTTTTAGGCCATTTTTAGTTATGTGAGATGACCTATGTGATTAGCATGCTTTTTAGGTACTAATGAGGAAGATTTCAGCACTTTGTGGACCTGTGGGCAGCAAAGGAAAACTTCACATAAGAGGAAAGGCAGCTTTTGGATTGAATGTGATGCATGAGAACTTTGTCCCGGGCAAACTCAGTATATTTAAATACTTAAGGATGTAATAGCAAATTATTAGACAAGGATGTTATTAAAAACCTTATTGCTGAATTTTTCAGTGTTATCATTCATTATTGAATATTCAGATTCTGTAATAGTTTGGTGAACAGAGAAAAACGGCTAGGCTTGAGCAAAGGAGAGAGAAAACACGTTCTTCTCATTAGTAGCGCTAGTCATCTCCATAGCCGAGATTTTTCTAAGTTGTGGTATAATAATTATGTCTATTTTGATTTCCGTTTTATTCATGAGTAGCTAAACTTATCTGTTAGGGTTATGGAAACCTTGTAATATACTTGCTATTGCTATGAGTTTGTGAATTTATGATGTGTCATGCCACTTATATCATTACTCTCTTCGTTTTAATGGAAATCTCATGGTTACAAACATAGGGAATGCGCCATTATAGCATTAACTTGTTCGATAGAAAAGTTACATAGTTGGAAAAGAGAGTGTAACAAGAAAATAGGGTTTCCAACCTCTATTTACACGTTAATGCCTTAGCAGGATTAACCTCTTGGAGAGTTTGTATAATTTGTTGTACACTTTAGGTTCGAGAGAGCTAAGGTGAATAAATCCTGATGGTTGAAAAACACTTGGATTTAGAATTAGAATACGACTCTCTATAAGTGCATGCATGCATAAACTCCTCTTTACTCATATTTAATAGAAAAGTAGAAACTACAAGGTGGACATAACCCTAAATTGTTAATCTCAGTGATCAAATCTTACTACATATATCATTCCATTGTTACTTTGATAATATTAGTTTGAGCTTAAACGAAAACCCCCCTTACCTTGGAATTTTTGACCAACAGTCTAATAATAATCGCAATACTTAGTGACTATAGTATTTCCTGTGGGATTCGAAACCCAACCCAGTTGGGTTATATATTTGACAGCGACCGCTTACACTTTCTCACGAGATTTGTAATTTGGGCGTATCAAATTTTGGCACCGTTGCCGGGGAATACGATTGTCAACTAAGTTTGTGATAGTTAATAGACCCTTTGGTCAAAGATTCTCAAATTTTACTTTTTGTCTGTTGTTTCTGTTTTTTTCAGGTTTGGTAGAGTGCATGCCAAATACACGAAGTTCTGGTTAGCCATTATTACCTCTAAATCCAGAACCACATCTTATTGGCAGAATGGATACACAACAAGACATTGAAAGAAGGGCTGCTCAACTGGAGCAGGCTAGATTAGCTGCATTGGCAGCTGCACAAGTAAATCAGCAGAATACGGATAACCCAGGTTGGGAAACAAATTTTGATGATGAGGACCTGGGTGATGATGAATTATTAAACTCAAGGCGTGTAGATGATGTGGCTGCACCTGTGAACAGGAATGTCAATAGAGATCGTCAAGCTAGAATGAGACCTGAACGCCGAGCTGTGCAGGTCCCTTTTGATGATGATGACGACGATTTGGATAGGGTTGGTGCCACAGAGGCTATTATTCCTCCGCCCTTGGCACTTGGAGCAAAGTTCAATATCACTAGCACCATGATCCAGCTATTACAACTCAAAGGGTTATTTGGTGGACTTGCAGGCGATGATCCGAATATGCATCTGATTAATTTTATCTCAACATACAAGTCATTTGATAATCCAGGGGTTGGACAAAATGTGATTCGGCTGCACTTATTTCCATTGTCTCTATCTGGAGAGGCAACTCTATGGTTGAATGGGCTAACTCCTGACTCTATTACTAATTGGAGGCAACTGAAAAACGCTTTCCTAGAAAGATTGTTTTCGCCATGCAAGAGAGCACAATTAAGAGATGAGATAAGCAATTTTCGACAGTTTCCAACTGAAGCTCTCCATGAAACATGGGAGAGGTTCAAGAAGAAGCTTATGCGGTGCCCAAATCATCAGATGACCAATATCCACTTCATGGAAATATTATATTTGGCTTTGAACTCGGTGACTAAGCCAGTGGTTGATAATGCTGCGGGTGGGTCATTCATGGACCTTACTTTTATTGAGGTAAGTGATATGCTAGATCATATGACAAAGCAGAGTAGAGCTTGGCATACCAGGGATTCTGAGGTAGCAAGCTCTACTATATCTATTAGCATGACAGCAGAACAGAGGCGAAGAGAAGAGGAACGTGACCAGGATATGGCTCACATGAAAATGCAGATGGATCTACTTACCAAGCATTTATTATTAAGGAAGACAGAAAAGGTCAAGGCCATTGTATCATAGGGAAGAAATGACTCCGATTCTGAGGAGGATGCAAATTACTTGAATAATCAGAGAGGTTTCCCAGGAAATACCAAAGGAAACCAAGGTCGGAACTATTATGATAAATCCGGATGCAAGGAACGAGACTAAGGGAGTTGGAAGAATAAGACTGACAGGAGTGGTTTGTATGTTCCTCCTGGAAATTGTGAAGCTGCTGCGTCTGGTTCTGGGAAGATGTCCATGGAGGACATGATGGTTAAGCTTTTGAAAGTAGTGGATGCAACCAACACGGGATTAACTAAGGTAAAAAATGATTTGTCCTCCTTCAATCAATTGGTTGACTCGCATTCCACTGTAATAAAACAGCTGGAATAACACATGAGTCAACTATCAGCAGCATTCAATCAAAGAAAAGCTGGCAATTTACCTAGTAACACTGTGCAAAATCCAAGAAATGATGGATCATGTTTGGCTATTACTACCAGGAGTGGTAAGGTGTTGGAAAACCCATCCAAAGGCAAGACGGTGGTTAATAATATAGAAGAGAATGTTATTAAAGCAGATTATGTAGAAGCTAAAAGTCAGAATGAGAACGTTCATGATGCTACACCTAGATGTCAGTAGTCTAAAAAGATTGATAATGGGAAGCAAAATAAAAAGGAAGTGGTGGAGAAAACTGTTCCAAATCCACCACCACCTTTTCCTCAGAGACTGAAGAAGAAGGCTGATGACACTAGGTTCAGTAAATTCATGACTATGTTGAAGCAGCTGACTATTAATGTGCCTTTGGTGGAGGCACTGGAGTAGATTCCAGGATACGCCAAATTCATGAAGGACCTTTTGACAAAGAAAAGGGCAGCAAGCTATGAGCTGGCAGATAATTTTCATCATTACAGTGCAATTGCCACGAGGTCTTTAGTACAAAAAAAGGCAGATCCGGGTGCTTTCACTATTCCTTGTACGGTTGGATCTTTTGATTTTCCTAAGGAGTTGTGCAATTTGGGGGCTAGCATTAATTTGATGCCACTAGCCATTTATAGACAGTTGGGGTTGGGCGATCCTACGCCAACCAACATGTGGCTCGTAATGGTAGAGAGGTCGGTAAAACGACCTGTTGGTATCTTATATGACGTACTAGTAAAGGTTTCTACCTTTATTTTTCCTACAGACTTTGTTATCTTGGATTGTGAGGTGGATTTTGAAGTTCCCATAATCTTGGGTCGTCCTTTCCTCGCAACAGGAAGCGTGCTTATTGATTTACGAGCAAATGAGCTTTTGTTTTGGATGAATGACGAAGTGGTACGTTTTGATGTATGCAAATCAATAAAGCATCCCAAAGATATAAATGTGTTCTCTGTAGCTGATTTTTATTATGAGGATGAGAAAGAATTACCTTTAGAGAAGCAGCTTACTGTTGAGCCATTGGTTGCTGTGCTTTTGAATTGTGTGTGTGAGGATGTTGAAGAATATAAAGAAACTATATATGCTCTAACAGGAATGGGGTCATATTCATATACCCCTAAGAAGCTGGACCTTGACCTTAAGAATCGACCTTCACCACCGACGAAACCATCCATTGAAGAGCCATCAGTGCTAGAATTGAAAGAGCTACCCAGTCATCTAAAATATGCATTCTTGGGAAGTGGAAATACACTTCCGGTTATTATTGCTGCTGATTTAGATGAACAACAAGTGGCAGCTCTCATCTCGGTTCTGAAGAGGTACAAGAGAGACATTAGTTGGACTATTGCTGATATAATTCGTATCCCTCCTGGGATATGTATGCACAAGATTCAGCTCGAGAAAGATTGCATGCCCACTGTTGAGCATCAACATCGTCTGAATCCACCTATGCAAGAGGTGGTCAAGAAAGAAATCATAAAGTGGTTAGATGCAGGGGTGGTGTATCCAATCTCAGACAGTAAATGGGTGAGTCCAGTAGAATGTGTGCCCAAGAAAGGGGGCATGACAGTAATCACAAACGAAAAGAATGAGATAATTCCACTCAGACCTGTCACAGGGTGGAGAGTGTGCATGGATTATCGGAAGCAGAATTCGGGTACGTTAAAGGATCACTTCCCAATGCCATTCATGGATCAAATGCTTGGTCGATTGGTAGGGAAGGGATGGTTCTGTTTCTTAGATGGTTATTCCGGATATAATCAGATTTTCATTGCTCCTGAAGATCAGGAGAAGACCACTTTTACATGCCCATTTGGTACTTTTGCATTCAAACGAATGCCATTCGGGCTATGTAATGCACCTGCCACTTTTCAGCGATGTATGATGTCCATTTTCTCTGATATGGTTGAAGAAACCTTGGAGGTGTTTATGGATGACTTTTCGGTTGTAGGTGAGTCATTTTAGTCATGCTTAGTAAATCTGAGTGTGCCTTTGTAGAGATGTGTTGAATTCAATATGCTGCTAAATTGGGAAAAATGTCATTTTATGGTTAAGGAATGCATTGTTCTTGGGCATAAAGTCTCTAAAAAGGGAATTGAGGTTGATCGAGCCAAGATTGAAGTTATCGATAGACTACCACCTCCAATTTCTGTAAAGGGGATTCGTGGTTTTCTCGGTCATGCAGGTTTTTATCAGAGGTTTATTAAAGAATTCTCCAAGATTGCTAGCCCATTATTCAAACTTTTGGAGAAGGAGGCAAAGTTTCACTTTGGTGAAGATTGTTTGAAGGCATTTGAATGCCTTAAAGGAAAGCTAATTGAAGCTCCTATTAATGTAGCACCTGATTGGTCTCTACCTTTTGAAGTTATGTGTGATGCAAGCGGGGTGGCCATGGGTGTTGTACTTGGTCAGAAAAGAGAAAGGCTATTTCATCCAATCTACTATGCAAGCAAGGCCTTGAATGGAGCACATAAGAACTATACCATCACTGAACAAGAGCTTTTAGCAGTTGTTTATGCTTTTGAAAAGTTCCGTGCTTACTTGTTGGGAACCAAAGTAGTGGTTCATAAAGATCATACGGCTCTAAGATATCTAATGGCAAAGAAGGATGCTAAGCCAAGGCTAATTTGGTGGGTATTACTTCTTCAAGAATTCGATTTCGAGGTGAAGGATAGAAAAGGTTGCGAAAACCAAGTAGCTGATCATCTATCTAGACTTGAGAGTGAGCACATAGTGCAAACCGACCTTGATATTGATGATACATTCCCCGACGAAGATATTCTAGCAACTATGGTGGAAGACTTACCGTGGTATGCAGACTTTGCTAACTACGTGGTAAGTAAAGTTATTCCCGAGCATCTCTCCTTTCATCAAAAGAAAAAATTCATGCATGATGTGAAACATTACTTCTGGGATGAGCCTTATCTTTTTTGACGATGTGCTGACGGTATTATTAGGTGATGCATCCCAGATGTGGAGGTGCCTAGCATATTGGAAGCAAGTCATGCTTCCCAAGTTGGGGGTCACCATGAAGGTGCTCGAACGGCTAGAAAAGTACTGCAAAGTGGTTATTATTGGCCTTCATTATTCAAGGAAGCGTACGATTTTGTAAGAAGATGTGATCAGTGTCAGAGACAAGGCTCTTTCTCAAAGCACCATGAGATGCCCATGTGTAAAATACTTGAAGTAGAGTTATTCGATGTCAGGGGTATTGATTTCATGGGTCCATTTGTGAGTTCATTTGGGATGAAATATATCCTAGTTGTTGTGGACTATGTATCCAAGTGGGTCGAAGCTGTCGCGCTAGCTGATAATGAAGGTAAGAGTGTTGTAGCGTTCTTAAAGAGAAATATCTTCTCTCGTGTTGGGGTACCTCGTACCATCATAAGCAATGGAGAATCACATTTTTGCAACAAGCTGTTCAGAGCCGTATTGGTAAAATATGGGGTGAAGCAACATAAGGTAGCTACACCGTACCACCCTCAAACTAGTGGGCAGGTAGAGGTTTCAAATCGGGAGATCAAGCTGATCCTTGCTAAGACTGTGAATGCTAGTAGGAAAGATTGGTCCAGAAAGCTGGACGATGCCTTATGGGCATATAAGACCGTGTTTAAGACACCAATTGGCATATCACCATACCAACTAGTTTATGGGAAAGCTTGTCACTTGACAATTGAGCTAGAACATAAAGCAATATGGGCATTGAAGCAGCTTAACCTAAACTGGGATGATGCTATTAATATGACATTGGGATAGCTGAATGAGATGGATGAATTCCATCTACATGCGTACAAAAGAGCAGATCTCTACAAGGAAAGGATGAAAAAGTACCATGATCTGAGGATTATCCAACGAAGCTTTCAGAAGGGTGATTTGGTACTTAATTTCAACTCCAGACTGAATCTATTTCCAGGTAAGTTGAAGTCTAAATGGTTTGGTCTATTCAGAATTAGCCAAGTTTACTCATCTGGAGTAGTAGAGTTAGAAAAGAATGATGGTGGTGTCTTTAAGGTGAATGGCCAGTGAGTGAAGATATATATCGTCCCAACCGACTCGATAAAATGTATAGCCACCATATATCTTGATGAAGTCTGAGTACTCGAGATAACTATGTCGTGCCTCGACAATAAATCAAGCGCTATATGGGAGGCAACCAATCATTAGTAGTTTGTTTCACTAGGAGTTTGTTTTTGATAATTAAAAATTCAAAAAGAAGAGTCGAACCACGACCAAAACTAAGGCACTTGGTGGGAGGCAACCCATCCTTCTAATTATTTTTGTTGTTTTTGATTAAGTGTAGGTGCAAGACGTACAAAAGAGGAGATTAGTCCCAAATTTTGATTTGAAAGTGAGCCATGCCAATGGTGGTAAGTCAAGGAATGGTGGAGCAAAGGCTATAGGCTAGACTCTGCCTATGCCAACATAGGGAATGGGCAAGGCGCCTCCTATGCCATTGCCTATGCTCACTGCCTCACATAGGCAATGAGTAAGGCGCCGCCTATGACAATGTAGGCAATGGGAAAGGCGCCGCTTATGCCAACATAGGAAAAGGGCAAGGCGCCGCCTATGCCATTGCCTATGCTCACTGCCTCACATAGGCAATGAGCAAGGTGCCGCCTATGCCAATATAGGCAATGCTATAGGCGCCGTCTATGCTAACATAGGCAATGCTAAAGGCGCCGCCTACATATGCATAGGCAATGCTATAGGCGCCGCCTACTTATGTTTTTTTTGCCTACTAACCCGATTGTAGATGGATCAAACCGACCCATGGCTTATCCTTTAAATAGATCCTCAACCTTAGAACACATTTAAATTGTTTGTTCAACCTAGGCGCCACCCAAGCTCTCCTACTCTCTCTAAGTTTTTCTCTTTTCTCATCTAATCTTGCAAGATCATCTTTCCAATCCATCACCAAGTAACTTGTTCTTTTATATTTCGTAGTTGTTGCAGTGGTACGCTTATAATGGTTTATTAGATTTTGTAGTAGTGCTTGGTGACAAGAGTGAGGTTAGTTTGTTATGAATTTTTGAAGAATACATCTCATTGTGTGAAAGGATTCTTCTGGGTATTCTTGACTTTACTCCGGCATGTATTGATTGATATTCACTGTCATAATTTTTTATGGAGTTGAAATTGTGAAGTTAATGCATAATCTTGAGAGTTGTAAGCTTGAATGTTTGAATGACTCGTTCATCAATGATTGACTACAAGTATAAGATGGTGTGTTTGTTTCTATGCTATAACATGATAAGATTTCTATGTGGTAGTCTTGTTCAAAGAGTACATTAATCCAATGAAATAAAGTTGGAAAGGATAGTCAAGGTTATATGACCAATGTGTGCTGCTTCTCTATATCAAACTGAGAAATTGTTATGTAAAGTGAAGGGTTAAAAGTGTGACTGCGCTAATATTGTTGTTGGCATATACCACCTAAATATATGTCAATGAAGTCTGAGTAATTGCCATCACTGACTAAATTAGTTTGTGCAAACAAATTAAGTGTGGGGTGGTCCAATCACTATTTTCTTTTTCGATTATAGTGAATCTTCCGAAATGAAATAACATAACTCTATTGTGATCTCAGGTAACATGGCTCCGAAAGGACGATAGGGAAAAAGGAAAGCGTCCACATCACAAAAAGGTCAGAAAAGGTCAAAAAAAGACCAGGCTGAGTCCTCCTCTCTTCAAGTGCCTTGACGCGCTTTTGGGATCAAGTGGGTTCTGGAGGAGGAAGGCAAGGAATGGTATAAGAATAATAAAGTGAAGAAATATGTTCATGTGGATTTGATGCAAAAGGAAAGTTTAGCAAAGAGAGACCCCCGCATATTGGCTAAAATCATGGCACTAAATCTTGACTTCATCTTCCGAGATATGGGGGAATCCAATCTTGATCTGACTTGAGAATTTTATGCTAACTGGTCCCCAAGGACTACTGGAAGTGAAGTAAAGATTCGTGGCCAAATCTTGCTATTGAACGCTGATTTCTTCAACTCTTTTCTGGGTACTCCAAGTGTGGATCAATCACCATTCAAGGAGATTTATCACAGAACTCCCTACAGGGCCATCAGACATACATTGTGTGGATCAAGGTCCATGACCCGGTGGAATCATCACAAGGGTAATGGCCATCACAATACTTACCCGTATGCTTATTTGAACAGAGAAGCTCGCATATGGTTAAGGATAGTCAACTCCTGTTTGATTCCTGGGACACAATACACTAAGATCACGCGTGACCAAGTCTGCTTAGTGTATGCTCTAATGAAGAATGTTCCCATCAACATTGGTGCGGTTATACGATCATCAATGCGCAAAGCAAGGCTGCAAAAAAGGTCCCATTTCAGTTTTGGCAATTTGTAGACTGCAATCTTAAGGAAAGAGCACATTGAGGAGGATCCAGCAGACCAGAAGCTGCCACACAACCCGAAGAAGGTAGATCTCATGAAAATCAAAGAGCCAGAGACTGGTCAAGGCATAAACCTTACCACTGCTGAGAGACATGCTTGAGATGAAAGTTTTTTCTGCCATCTGTATGGCATGACTAGGTTTACCATGATGCGTGGGGGTCGTATGCCGACTGATGCAGATCTGCGGCAGTTGGACTATGACTACCCGCTTAATGAACATGCTCGGGTCATGTTTAGAGTGGGGGTAAATTTTGAGGAGCCTCTAGATGATGATGTGCCGACAGACGATTATCACCGACTTCCAGACTCAGATATGGAGGACGGCTCTGATGATGATGACTCTGATGATGATTCTGATGCAAGGGGTATGACCCCAGATATAGAGGAGGAGTTTGACTAATCAGGTTTTGCTTATTTACTTACATTGAGGGCAGTGTGTTCCATCTAAGTGTGGGGTGCGGGTATATGTCTGCTGTATTGTGTACTGCTTGCCTATATTTATTCTTAGTTGTTTGATTTAGTCGTAGTTAGTTAGTTGTAATGAGTAATACTGAGCCAGATTCTACATAAAATTGTTCTAATAGACGACATGGCATTCTAACAAGAGTTTGTGCTGAATCATTACTATTGAAACATTTAGGCTCTAAGTTGTGACTCACTGTGTGATAATTATTTGTGGTTTAATTCATTCGTCTATTGGGTTAGGAATCTGTAATGCTCCCAATTAAGTTGACCATGTTCCTTGTGTGTGTGAGGTTATTGTATATTTTTTGTTGTGACTGATGCTAGAACTTGCCTGGTGTGTGTGTGAAGTGAAATAAAGATTGTGAGTTTAGGAGATGATTTAGGCATTTCTTTGGCAGCCCTGATTTTGTTTATCTTCTTTTTACCTACATTTGTACATTGTCCTAGTGAACACCCTTTGAGCCTTTAGCTATTTTCTTTGGCAGCCTCATATGTAGCCTAATCCATTTTTTTAAGACCATAATTTTGATCCAAAAGCTCATAAGCGCATTAAACTGTAGAATCAATTTGAGTAAAGAGTGTGGCAAAATAAGAGAAAAATGGTAAAAGTAATGCCACAGAGTGTATTGATACTTGAAAATTTGGTGAAAAAGAGTGGCTATCATAGGGATGCTTATAAAAAAAAGAAAAAAAAAATAAAAAAAAAGAAGAGAGTTGTATATTCCCATCATTGTGTTTCTGATTGAATAACAAATTGGGTGAAAGGGGGTTGGTAGATGAAAGAAAGGTAGAGTGGTTGTTAAAAGTTAGTGTAAATGGCATAAGGTAGTCTATTAAAGTGCTTGGGGAACGTAGTCACCATTTCTGGCCAAAATAGTCCTACCTGTCCCTTAGCCTACATTACAACCCATAAAGACCTATTTGATCCTAACTCTGGCATTCTGATATTAGTTGAGAATTACACTAAGGGAAAACATATGGTCATCAGTAGTAATCTAAGAATTCTTTGTGAGAGTGAGAGAAAGCAAGTTCTTATACCCATATTTCTGAAAAATGCAAAACTATGAGTGATTATGGGTAACATTTTGTGTGAGCGCACATGGTTGATGATTGTTGGGTAGTTTTATATGATTTTCTTTGGCTTAACTTGTGTATATGAATTAACCATCCTAATGAGTCTCTGTTGGAGGGTGAGTTATTTCTAATAATGATCAAGAAATCTACTCTTTGTTAATAATTGCCGTGTATGTCTTGCTGAAAATTTTGTGTTGATCTTGTGAAATTCTAGTTAGGTGTTCGCATGGACGTAATATTTTGTTCGAGGATAAACAAATTTTTATGTGTGGGGTGGTGATGTTGGGCGTATTTACACGTCCACGAACCAAAACCTACCCATGTTTTAGCTAAGTTTTGAGGATAAAATACATAATTCCTGCACTTTTAGGCCATTTTTAGTTAAGTGAGATGACCTATGTGATTAGCATGCTTTTCAGGTACTAATGAGGAAGATTTCAACACTTTGTGGACCTGTGGGCAGCAAAGAAAAACTTCACATAAGAGGAAAGGCAGCTTTTGGACTGAATGTGATGCATGGGAGCTTTGTCCCGGGCAAACTCAGTATTTTTAAATACTTAAGGATGCAGTAGCAAATTATTAGACAAGGATGTTATTAAAAACCTTATTGCTGAATTTTTCAGCATTATCATTCATTATTGAATATTCAGATTCTATAATAGTTTGGTGAACAGAGAAAAACGGCTAGGCTTGTTCAACGGAGAGAGAAAACACGTTCTTCTCATTAGTAGCGCTAGTCATCTCCATAGCCAAGATTTTTCTAAGTTGTGGTATGATAATTATGTCTATTTTTATTTCCGTTGTATTCATGAGTAGCTAAACTTATCTGTTAGGGTTATGGAAACCTTGTAATATACTGTCTATTGCTATGAGTTTGTGAATTTATGATGTGTCATGCCACTTATATCATTACTCTCTTCATTTTAATTGAATTCTCATGGTTGCAAACATAGGGAATGCGCCATTATAGCATTCACTTTTTTGATAGAAAAGTTACATGTTTGGAAAAGAGAGTGTGACAAGAAAATAGGTTTTCCAACCTCTATTTACACGTTAATGCCTTAGCAGGATTAACCTCTTGGAGAGTTTGTATAATTTGTTGTATACTTTAGGTTCGAGAGAGCTAAGGTGAATAAATCCTTCATGGTTGAAAAACACTTGGATTTAGAATTAGAATACGACTCGCTATAAGTGCATGCATGTATAAACTCCGCTTTACTCATAGTTAATAGAAAAGTAGAAACTACAAGGTGGACATAATCCTAACTTGTTATTCTCAGTGATCAAATCATACTACACATATCATTCCATTGTTACTTTGATAATATTAGTTTGCGCTTAAACCAAAATCCCCCTTACCTTGGAATTTTTGACCAACGGTCTAATAATAATCGCAATACTTACTGACTATAGTATTCCCTGTGGGATTCGACACCCAACCCAGTTGGTTTCTATATTTGACAGCAACCGCTTACACTTTCTCATGAGAGTTGTAATTTGGGTGTATCAAGGTACTAGCTCATGGGTTATTTTGTGGTCACTTGTGATAGTATGCACTATGTGGCGTCCAGGGTTTACTCCTGAGGTGTTACAAATTTGGTATCAGAGCCTAAGGTTTTAAAGTCTCCTAGGAATTCTAAAATCCATATTAAGTAGAGTTTATGCATGCGTGTGAAGTGCGTCACGCTTATGTACAAGAGGCTATAAGATGTTTAAGATAAAGTTTATCTTCTTTTAGTATTAATGTCATGCAAATGAGTATGATCTCAATTTAAACTCTCTTTCTAATTAAATCTTCTTTTTATTTATAGAACATGCCTCCCAGAAAGACTAATGGAATAAGAAATGAGAACTAATCCGCACCTCTACCTGTTTAGGAAAAACCCCTCAACAAGCATGTCTCTCATGCCAAATTTAGAGCTGCATTCACTACTTTAGCTCACTTATTGGTATCTCAAAGTAATTAGCAGGTTCTCTCGTAGTCATTATAGTGGATAATACACCACAACTAGGATTCAGGACTTCACCAGAATGAACCCTCTTCTGTATTTGGGCTCCAAGTTTGATGAGGATCCACAGGAGTTCCTTAACATGTTTGAAAAGGTAACAGACATTATGGGTGAGACCTCTAGTGAGAGTGTAGAGTTGGGAACTTACCGGTTTGGGATGTTTCTCATACCTGGTATAAGAAGTGGAAGGGATATAGAGGCATAGATGCAGGGCCTATTAAATTAAAGGAGTTTGCTACTATCTTCTTAGATAGTTTTTTTCCCTTGGAGTTAAGGGAAGCTAAGGTGTAGGATTTTATCAATTTGAAGTAGGGGAACATGAGTGTGAAAGAGTATTCTTTTAAGGTTACTTGGCTAGCAAGGTATGCTCCTAATATTGTGTCTAATGACAGGTCTAGGATAAGTAAGTTTGTTGCTGGGTAGCTGGAAGTGTAGGACCGCGATGTTGATTAAGGATAAGGACTTGTCTATGTTGATATTCCATACTCAAAAGATTGAGGAGAAGAAATTTAAGGATAAAGAGAGGAAGAGTAAGAGAGCTAGAATAGGTACCTTCAGTTTTGTTCAATAGAGGTCAGAGGATGGTAACTGTCCTTAATCCCATCAGAAATATTCAGCCCCATCTCCATCTTAAGATAGTGGACCAATGACAAAGTTCAAAAATGATAATTAGGGTAGGGTACTAGGGTCTAAGTCCCAAGGCTGTGTGAACAATGGTTGCACTAATCTTTTTTGCTAGAAATATAGTAGAAATCATCAAGGTGTGTTTGGAAATGGTAGTGATATATGCTTTGGATATGGAAAGCCAAACCATCGAGATAGGGAATGCCCAAATAGTTGACAGCAGGGTCAGCCCAGTTGTTCCCCAGTTTCATTCGATCGTCTGCCTCAGCAAGGTGGCACTTCCAGCACAACCAATCATTAGTGCCCAAATAGATTGTTTGCACTTCAGTCCTGACAGAATCAAAAAATTTTTCCTAATGTGGTTACTGGTACATTATAGGTCTTTCATTTATATATTTATGCTTTGTTAGATTCTAGAGATTTTCTTTGTTTTGTGACTCCCTATATCGCAATTAATTATGGAGTCAGTTTTGATAATTTAGTAGAACCCTTCTTGGTTTCCTACCCAGTAGGTGTCTCTTTTGTAGCCAGGTATGTATACAGGAATTGTCTGATCAAAATATCCCAGAAAGTCACCACAGTTGATCTTATATTGTCAGAGATGGCTGATTTTAATGTCATTATTGACATGGATTGGATCCACTCATGTTATACTTCAGTTTATTATAGAGACAGGGTTGTTCATTTTCAGTTTCCAAATGAGCCAGTCCTTGAATGGAGGGGTAGTACTTCAGCACTAAAGATTCAGCTTGCTTCATACCTTAGAGCAAAAATATAACATCCAAGCGGTGTGTCTACTATCTTATTCGAATTAAAGACTCTAGTTAAGAGATTCACAATCTCAAGTCAGTTTTAGTAGTGAGGGAATTTCCAAATTTATTTACTGAAGATCTTCTCGGAGTTCCTCCCAAAAGGGAAATCGACTTTGGAATAGACATTCTTCTAGATACCCAACCTATCGCTATTCCTCCCTACATAATGGCTCCTGCAGAACTTAGGGATTTAAAATAACAGTTGAAATATCTCTTAGATAAAGGATTAATCAGTCCCAGTGTTTCCCCAGTCCTTTTTGTGCGTAAGAAGATGATTCTCTTAGAATTTTCATTAATTATTGTCTATTGAATAAATTCACTATCAAGAATAAGTATCCACTCCCCAAAATTGATGACTTGTTTGATCAACTTCAGGGTGCTATTTATTTCTCTAGGATAGACCTCAGATCCGGATATCATGAGCTCATAGTCAGAGAATGTGACATCCTAAAAAGTGCTTTCAGAACTCGGTATGGTAACTTTGAATTCCTAGTCATGTCCTTTGGTCAAATAAATTCCCCAGTAATTTTCATGGACTTAAGGAATAGAGTGTTCAAGCAATACTTAGATATGTTCGTCATAGTCTTCATTGATGACATCCTTGTCTATTCCCATAATAAAGCTGATAATGCAGACCACCTCAGGATAGTGTTGCAGCCTCTTAAATCCCATCAGTTGTTTGCCAAATTTAGTAAGTATGAGTTCTAGCTAAGATTAGTATCATTAATTGGCAATATTATTTTTGGTGATGGCATTAGAGTTGACCCTCAAAAGGTCAAAGTAGTGAGAAACTGGACCAGATCTATCTCTCCATCAGATATCTAGAGTTTTTTGGGTTTGTCTGGATATTATAGATGGTTTAGGTTTTTCATCTAATTCACCCCCATGTCCAAATTGAATTAGAAGAAAGTCAAGTTTCTGTGGTTAGATTCCTATGTAAAGAGTTTTTAAGATTTGAAGATTGGACTAACCTCAACCCCAGTTTTGATGTTACTGGATAGTTTAGATGGGTTTATTATTTACTGTGATGCTTTCAGAGTTGGTTTGGATTGTGTTTTGATGCAAGGAGGTAAGGCCATAGCCTATGCGTCTAGAAAACTTAATCCCCATGAAAATAATTATCCTACCCATGATCTTTAGTTAGAAGCTGTTTGTTTGCCTTGAAAATTTGGAGGCATTATCTGCATAGGGTGTCTGTTGATATGTTCATGGTCCATAAAAATTTGCAGTATGTATTTTCTTAGAGAGAGTTAAATCTCTATCAGAGAAGGTGGTTAGAATTGTTGAAAGATTATGATATGAGTGTTTTGTCTCATCCGATAAAGCCCAATGTAGTGGCAGATGCCCTTAGTAGATTATCTATGGGTATTGTGGCTCATGTTGAGAGTGATAAGAAGTAGTTGGTTCAGGAGATTCATTATTTGGCTAGGTTAGGTGATTGTTTGGTCGACTCAGATGAGGGTAGCGTATAGGTCAAGAATAATTTGGAATCTTCTTTGGTTACTGAAGTGAAAGAAAAGCAAGATAGGGATCCTAGTCTAGTTAAGTTGAAGGAGTCAGTTAGAGACCAAAAACTAGAGGTTTTCTTGCAAGGGAAAGATGGTTTATTGTATTGTTAGGATAGACTATGTGTGCCGTGTGTTGACAGTGCAGAAGTGCATGCTGCGTATTACTCGATTCACCTAGGAGCCACTAAGATGTACCGTGATTTGTGTGAAATTTATTGGTGGAGTGGAATGAAGAGAGACATTAAAGAATTTTTCAGCCAAGTGTGCTAATTGTTAGTAGGTTAAGATTGAGCACCAAAGGCCTTGTGGCACTATGCAGCAGTTCAGAATTACTACTTTGAAGTGGGAGTAGGTGAACATGGATTTTGAGATAGGATTGCCCCGTTCACGTCGCCAGCATGATTCAATTTGTGTTACAATAGACAAAATGGTCAAATTAGCCAATTTTTGCTAGTATATACTTCTTATTAAGCCGAGGATTATGCCAAGATCTATATTAGAGAGTTGGTCAGGTTGCATAGAGTCCCATTGTCCATCCTATTAGATAGAGGTACTCATCTTACCTCTCACTTTTGGAATGCTTTTTAGAAGAATCTTGGTACCCAATTTCATCTAAGTATAGCCTTTCTCCCTTAAACAGATGGTTAGGAAAAAAGGACAATTCCGAACCTATAAGACATATTGAGAGCTTATGTTATCAACTTTTAGGGCAGTTGGGATAATTATTTGCCATTGATTGAGTATGCTTACAATAATAGTTATCATTCTAGTATTCAGATGGCTCTATTTAAGGCTCTTTATGGGAGAAGATGTGGATCTCCTATTGTTTCATTGAGGATGGAGAGACCATGTTGATAGGGCCTGATTCAGTATTTTATGTATTAGAGAAAGTTCAGATAATCAGATAAAGTCTTAAGATAGCCCAAAGCCAACATAAATCCTATGTAGATGTGAGAAGGAGAGACCTTAAGTTTGAGGTTAGCATCTTAGTTTTAGGAAAATCTCTCCTATGAAGGGAGTGAAGAGGTTTGGCAAGAGGGGGAAGCTCAGGCCCTGATGTATTGTCCCTTAGAGGATCTTGATCCGTTATGGGAAGGTAGTGTGTGAGATTTAGTTTCCTACAGATTTAGCATCAGTGCACCATATTAGCAATCCAGCTGTAGTAGTTTCTTTAGAAAGTACAACCGTTCAGGACAACCTTTCTTATAAAGAAATCCTAGTCGAAATCCTTGATCGGCAGACCCGTAGACAGAGGAACAAAGAAGTACCCTTGATTAATGTTCTTTGGCGGAAAAAGTAAATTAAGGGAGCCACTTGGGAAGAAGAAGTAGAAATACATACCAAGTAACCTCATCGTTTCTCCGAAAATTCAGAATCAACTTAAGTTAATAGTTTTCCTTACACTATCTCTTTTTCATTCCTAGTTCCATCTATATAATCATCTTTCTATCATTACATGCTTTCACAAATCAGTCTAGTCATATATCATGTTTCAGACTCAATTATGTAATCATGTTTTTCCCTATGCATGTTCAGTACGTGAATTTAGTTTTCTCAGTATTCTCAGCTTAATCAGTCTCATTCGAGGATTAATATTCCCAAGAGGAGATACTATAATTCCCCATGTTAGTCTTAGCTCAGTTCAACCTATAGTACATGTACAAGAGGCTTAGACCTTGAAAATTTAGCTTAGTGTTGAAGAAATAGTTTTATTTTTGGCCTCTTAACTTTGATGATTTTTAAAGTGACCTTCCCAACCCCAATATGATGGATTCTAAGTTGATTCATGTTCAGGGGTATAAGTAGCATGTCTCGGGGAAGTTTAGGATTTTTTGAGCAAGGATTGAGGCATGTTTGAATTTCAATTCCAGAACCTCACCGCGATTGTAGAGAATCAGTGTGGGTTTAGAGGTGCCATCCTTGGCGCTTTGCGATGATGTCCTAATCGACGTCCTAATTACATATTTAAATTTTAGAGGGTCAATCTTATCTTTTCCCAGCATCCCCATTTGTAAAACCACAGGATTAAACCGTTGAGAGGGTATTATTTGCTCAATTTCCCCAATTTTATTCTCAAATAAACCATAAACCTTCCCCAAATTCATCAAGTTAAATCACTATTGCTTCAAGAAAACTCAAGAATTCAAGCTTCACCACCCAAGGACTATCAAGAAAGTTAATTATCATTCAAGATTAAAGCTTTAAGACATGTTAGATATTCATCCATGGGCCTTTTTCACCCATGGAGTACAAGAACCTATTTTTATGTCTTAAATCATGAATTTACATGTTTACAATGAGTTATTTCATGAAGTTTTTATGAATTTTTATTATACATGATGTTTGTAAGTGATTTTAGTTGAAAAGTAGCACATACAGGTTTGAAGCATGAAATTCCATGTTAATCCCCAATGTACGGTTTTAGTGTTATGATTATGTTATTCCCACACGTTTCAATCATCTCCATGCCTAAGTTCATGAATTTCAAGTGTTTGATGGAATGCCTGAATGCTTGGAATTTAAACAATGACTACTTATTATGCTTTGAAAATTTAGTATGTTTGTACTATTAATGTTATCGAGTCCTGGGGGTTATAAATACCCAAAAACTTAGTTGTTTACTTAGTCTCAGTATCTTCAGAATGGTTTTGGATAAATTAGAGTATTATCAGTTTAGTTAGTTATTATACCAGTAAGTTGTTAAGTCCAGTAATCAGAGTCAGTCCAGTTTGGATTAAGATTTAGCACCGAGCGTACCTAGGGATGGGGCTCACCTACCAGTTGAGGGTGTAACCTTTCGAAGAAGTCTCTGTATTCCATAACTACATATCCGATATTGGTTGAGATATTAACCTACTAGTTGAGGAGTTACATATATCTCACTAGAGCACTTGCAAACAGATGGTGACTTATTAGTCCTTCGAGGCTTAACTATAGTGGATCCTCAAAGCCAGTGTTAGTAACTGTGGTATGGTACTGATATTGGGGCATGTCTATTAGATAATAGCTCCTACAGTTTTAGTCCAATCTTAGTTTAAAAGTTAGTTCATGTTTTTTTGACCATAACATACAATTTATTGATTAAATTAGTACTAAGATTTTACTATTTCAGTTTACAAACTATTCCAGTATCATGTTATTTCCTTGGTCATGCATTCTCTAATTTTACAACCTTTTTGCATACTATGCATCAGTTATTTCATGCCATTGATTCAGTCAGTTATTATTTTAGCACATGAGCCCATGCATATCAACCTAACCTTATTTAGCATACCAGTGCATTCAAAGTACTAACCGTATACTCATTTTTTGTGCTATAATGTCTCATATCATTGGTTCAGATGCTTAGATTCTCGATCGCGCTTTGATATTTCAGCACAACAGTTGTAGTAGCAGTGATGAGTCCTTATATTTCAAGGACCGATTATGTTTATTTAATTATTTAACTCTAGTTAGATAGTTGGAGTTAGTTGGTGCCTATCCTTTTAACTCTTATTAAGTTAGTTTAGAGGCTTTTAGATACTTTCAGACAGTTTAGTTAGTTTTGTCATTATTTTACTATTTTTAGATGGTTATTTTCATATACTTGTTTCTAGGCTTATGATTTAATAAATATATTTTTGTATTTAAAACCTTGGGGCATATTCAGTTGTTTCTACATATGTTCATTACCCGTATACTATTTAGTGCTAATATCAGGTGGGTTAGCTAGTGGTTACTTGTGACCATAAGCACCGTGTGGCATCCAGGGTGTACTCCTTGGGAGTTATAATGGATCTTTTGTTTGTATAAAACATGGTAGTACAGATATTGAGTGCAAATGAGTGGTAAAATCACCACTCAATAATGTCCCAACTGGATTTTATTAGTCAATAATGTCCCAAATAGATCATGGCTAAGATGGATTTTATTACTGTTTGTGGTTAGAGTACAAATGATGGGCTAGATCGGTATAGGTGTCATCCTTAGATGTGGTATTGGTATTGAGGCTGGCATCATCAGACATATTTTCTCATTGTTCCATCATATTTCATTCTAGTATTAATTATATTATGTTTTGGAATATCTTTGGTCATGGCCTAGTTTATTGCCCTTGTTTTGGTATCGGTTTGGTATGGTTGGATTATTGATATGGGATGGTTGGACTTAGTTGGGTCGTCACAGTTGTGATCTAATCCCAGAGTCTTTATATGAGCTATTTCACTATCTTGCTACATGCTTAAAATTTAGCAAACTAAGTGTAGGAAGCTAGAAGTTGGGTTGGGTAATAGGGGTGGTCTCTAGTCCCGATCAGACATGGGATGCCCATTATAACAAGGCCACCGGTTGGGTAGCATCAATTTGGTATCAGTGCCTAGGTACATGATCAATTTGGAGTCTACTAAGCCGTATCAAGTAGAGTCTTTTTTAGGGGTTTGTAGCATGCAACACTTATAAAAGAAAGGCTATAAGGAATTTAGCAATGTCTCACTTTCTTTGTATTCTATTCTCAAGCTTGGCGTCTCATTCCTGGAATCTTCTCTAATCCTTATTTGTTTGTCTTTCAGATCATGCCTTATAGATCTGGTACATAAGAAATTTCTTCTATCCCATCTAGGGATAATGCAGAAGGGGTGCATTCTACTTCTGGTGTTCATCTTTGATCTCATGATCCTATACCTGATAATTTTGGACTTCCATTAGTTTCTACTAGTTCTCCTCAAGGCGAGGTGACTAATATAGAATTCCATCAATTTACTCATATTATTTCTCAGATAGTCGTTGCTCAAGCTAAGCGGGGTGCAACTTTTTCTATGTCTATTGAGGCCACAAGGGTTTGCCAGTTTATAAAGATAGGTCCTCCTACTTTTTTTAGAGTGAAGGTAAAGGAGGATCCATAAGGCTTATTGGTTAAAATGAAAAAGATATTTTAGGGTGATGCAGGCTACTAATATGGAGTGGGTAAACTTTGTAGCTTATGAACTCAAATATATTGCATATCAGTGGTATAAAGAGTGGGATAGGGATAGGGGTGATGTGGAAGAATCAGTCTTGTGGGATACGTTTTCTAAGGCCTTTTTGGATCATTTCTTTCCCCAAGATCTAAAGGAAGAAAAGATGGAGGAATTTGTGAACCTCAAGTAGGGGAGGATGTT
Source organism: Capsicum baccatum var. pendulum (assembly GCA_030864225.1). Lineage (NCBI taxonomy): Eukaryota > Viridiplantae > Streptophyta > Magnoliopsida > Solanales > Solanaceae > Capsicum > Capsicum baccatum. The sequence goes on along the minus strand of CM061555.1, from coordinate 193,676,771 downwards.
TTTCAAGGAATATTCCTTAAAGATTAACCAGTTTTCAAGGTATGCTCCTGATTTAGTTGCTAATATGCAAGAAAGAATGATAATGTTTACTTCTGGGTTGAATTATGATCTAATTTTGGAGAGCAAGGTTGCCTTACTTATTAAAGATATGGACATCTCTAGGTTGATTGTTCATATGCAGCAGGTGAAGGATAAAAAGAGAAAGCAGGCAAAGTTTGGGGATAGACAGAGTAAGAGGAGTAGGTTTTCTGACTAGAGATATGCTCAGTCTCAGGGCGGTCGGGATGAAGGAAAATAGATGAAATAAAAGTATGGGATTTCTGGCTCCGACTCTTCTGCTAATGCTCCTTACAAGTCGAGCGACAGGCATTATCAAGGTGGTGACAATTTTCAACCACAGGGTGGCTAATCTCAGGCAAGTGGAGGTCAGTTAGTTTCTTCATGCCCTCTTTATTGGTTCTGTGGTCGTCCTCATTGGGGTTAATACAATGAAGGAAGGGACAAATGCTTCAAGTGTGTACAGGCAGAGCATTGACTCAGGTATTGCCCAATTAATAAGGTTGCTACGGTGGCGAATAAAATTCCTGCGGCTTCATCTTCTGCTCCTACACTTAGTGGTGTGGCATCTAATTTTATTACTGCTCCTAGTTATGGTGTTAGTCAGAATATATTGTGTGATTTGGTATCCCGATAGGAATTTGAGGCACCACCTGATGTCATTACTGGTACATTATAACTTTTCTCTCATGACATATATTATTTGCTTATTCTAGTGTCCACTTTCTCCAATGTGACTCCTTATGGGGTTGTATCTTTTAGTTTTGATCTGGAAGTTATTTCAAATTATTTTTCAATTTCTACTCCAGTAGGTGACTCAGTTATTCGTAAGAGAGTCTATAAAGAGTGTGTGGTGTCTGTTGGTGGAAGAAGACCTTGGTGGATTTGTTTGTGTTAGGTATGGTGGATTTTGGTGCCATTTTGGGTATGGATTGGTTGCATTCTTGTTATGTATCCTTGGATTATCGAACCCATAGGTTTATCCTTAAGTTCCCTAGTGAATCAATTATAGAATATAGAGGTGGTCCTTTAGCTCCTAGGGGGGATTTATTTCTTATCTTAGAGCTTAGAGGTTAAATCTCTAAAGATTGTCTTTATCCATTGTTCTAGGTTAAATAATCTAACTCAGAAGGTCCTTCTTTCTAGTCAGTTCCATTGGTTAATGAGTTTCCAAAGGTCTTTTTGGATGATCTTCCTAATGTTCCTCTAGATAGGGATATAAAGTTTTGTATTGACTTAGTTATGGATAATCGTCCAATTTCTATTCCTTCAAATAGAATATCTCCGGCTGAGTTAAGAGAACTTAAGAACCAACATAAGGATTTTCTCGATAAGGGGTTTATTCATCCTAGTGTATCCCTATGGGGTGCACCGGTGTTTTTTGTGTGCAAAAAGGAAGGTTTTCTTTAGATGTGCATTGACTATAGGCAGTTGAACAAGATGACGGTCAAGAATAAGTATTCTCTGTAAGGATAAATGATCTGTTTAATTAGTTTCAAGGTGCCATGTTCTTTTATTAGATAGATCTTCAATCTGGGTACCATCATCTAAAGATTAGGGAGGTGGATATCCCTATGATGGCTTTTCATAGGTGGTATAGACACTTTGAATTGTTGGTGATGTCATTTAGATTGACTAATGCTCCGGCGGCATTTTTGGATTTGATGACCAGGGTTTTTCATCAGTATTTGTATTTTTTCATTATTGTGTTTATTGATGACATTTAAGTTTATTCGAAGAGTGAATCATGCTAATTACCTCTGTGTGGTATTCTAGATCGTAAAAAAACATCAGTTGTTTGCTAAGTTCTCTAAGTGTGAGTTTTTGTTGAATATTGTAACTTTCTTGGTTCATATTATTTTTAGTGAGGGATCCTAGTGGATATGAAAAGGTTATTATGGTTAAGAGGTGACCTAGACCCATGACTTCATCCGACATTTGGAGCTTGTTGGGTTTAGACGGGTATTATAAGCAATTTGTGAAAATATTTTCATCGATAGCTGCTTCTTTTACTAAGTTAACTCAAAAAAAGGATAATTTTTCCTGGTCAGATGCTTGTGAAGAAATTTTTGAGAAGTTGAAGGATAAATTGACTTTAGCTCTAATTCTGACTTTGCCGAAAGGCAAAGATGTGTTTGTGGTATATTATGATGCATCTTGGGCAGGTCTTGGTTGTGTTTTGATGCAGTATGGGAAGATGATTGCCTATGATTCTAGCTAGAAGAGATGCCTTGAACTTCTCAAGGACTATAATATGAGTCTTCACTATCACCTAGGTAGGCTAATATAGTTGTTGATGCTCTTAGCAGGTTATCCATCGAGAGTTTGGCTTATGTGGAGGAAGTAAACTAGGAATTGGTAAAGGATATTGACCACTTAGTTAATTTTGGAGTCCGCTTCTTGGACTCCAATGATGGTGGTGTAATGTTGCAAGAAGTGGTTTGATCATCTTTTTGTACAGAGATTAAGGAAAAGCAAGTGCTAGATCCTATTTGGATGAAAATCAAGAGCGTCGTTGTGGGGCAAAAGGTAATGGTGTTTGAGATCAGTGGTGATGGTATTTATAGTACTATGGGAGGTTATCAATCCCTGGTGTCAATGGTTTGCGATAAAGGAATTCGGCTGAGGTGTATGAATCACACTATATTGTTTATCTTAGCTCGACTAAGATGTATCCTAATCTGAAGGAGATCTATTGGTGGAATGGCATGAAGAGAGATGTGACTTATTTTCTGTCCAAGTGCATCGTGTATTAATAGGTTATGGTTGAGCACATAAGGCCAGGAAGGTTATATCAAGAAATTGATTTGCCCGAGTAAAAATGAGAAAATATCAACATAGACTTCGTTACCAGTCTTCCCCAGTCTCGGGATCAATATGATTCAATTGGCTAGTACGAACTACCTTCTCAGTGGAGGATTATGTGAAGATGTATTTTCAGGAGATTATAAAGCAGCATGGGGTGCCTATTTTAGTTAATTTTGATCGTGGCATGCAGTTTATGTATCACTTCTGGCTATCTTCAGAAAGGGTTATGGACTAAGGTTAGTCTGAGTACTGCTTTCCACTCGCAGATGGATGGACAAGCAGAAAGAACTATGTAGACATCAGAGGATATGTTTCGGGCTTGTATGATTGATTAGTGTGGCAATTGGTTTGAGCATCTGACTTTGGCAAAGTTTTCTTACAACAATAGCAATAATTCTAGTGTTGGTATAGCCCCTTTTGAGTCATTTTATGGTAGAAGGTGTTGATCTCCTATTGGTTGGTTTGAGCTTGGAGAGGCGGACATGTTTGATCCCGACTAAATTAAGAAGGTGAAGGTGACTTGGGAGAGGCTTAAGGCTGCTAAAAGTCCTATACGGCTATTAGGCGTAGAGTCTTGGAATTTAAGGTTAGGGACAGGGTTTTCCTCAAGGTATCTTTGATGAAGGGAGTAGTGTGGTTTCGTATTAAGGGGAAGCTCGGTCTCTGGTAAGTTGGTCCTCATGAGGTTTTGAAGAGAAATAGTAATCTTGCATATGAGATAGAGTTGCCTTCTAGCTTGAGCTTTGTTCATTTGGTCTTTCATGTTTCCATGTTTAAGAAGTGAATTGGTGATCCTTCTTCGGTTGTCCCTTTGGAAGGACTGGGTATCATGGATTCTTTAACTTATGAAGAAATCCTAGTTAAGATCTTGGATAGGCAGGTTCATCAGTAGCGGAAAAAGGATGTGTCTTCGGTTAAGGGTCTTAGGAAAAACCAAAAGGTGAAAGAAGCTACATGGAAAGTTGAGGAGGAAATGAAGTCCAAATATACGCATTTGTTTTCTTCTCCTTGAATTTATGCGGAAGGTATGTGTTTTTCAGCACATCTTTATTTTGAGAGTTTGTTAAAAGAAAGAATAATTTATTTGTCTTCTTGTTTTCAAACTTTGTTAAAGATTGGAAATATATTTGGTAATGCAAATGACTCGTGCGTGTGGTTACCCCTAGCCAGTCGTTCATTTGTGGATGAATGTTCTTAGTGGAGAAGATTGAAACACCCTAGTTTCTGGACCTTATAAAAATTTCTAGAATTTTGATCTCTGGACTCAATATGACTCATGGGTACGAGCATTATATTGGGATACAATTAGTATGGTCCAGTCGTATGCTAACCACTGTTGGATAGTGGGATGGTTTTGGTTACTGGAATGGATATGAATTAGGGGTACGATTCGTATTAGTTGTTACGAATCTTTTGGTTTTTTAACTTAATCTTAGACTTGGTTACTTAGGTTGGATCTGAGTACGAATGGTTCACCATGAACCGTAAGCTAGGGTACGAGTCATACCTACGACTCATATTGTGGACAATGTCTAAATGTTCCTTGGGTTTAAATCTGCCAGGGATACGGATAAAAGGTACGGATCGTATACCTTGGATACAACTTGGTTGGATTAGTCATATGCTGGACAGTATTGGATCCAAATGTTAAGGCTAGGATACGTGTGGAGGGTACCACTCGTATTGGAGTGTTCAACACATGAAGGTAGGTTGTACCCCAGGGACGGGATTTTGTACAATTTAAGTGGTGGTATTCTGGACATTTCTTTACTTATCCTAATAACGTCACACAACTTCCAACCTACTTGAAAGGTTATTTACCCTATTATTCCATTAATTAACACTTAGAAACTCTTCTAAAACACTCTATAATTCTCTCAAAAGTTTTTGGGCAAGAGAAGCTAGGGTTTCAACTAGAGAGTTGATTTTGGTCTTGTCTTGGTAATCTCATTCCATCATCATCTTGGTTTAAGGCATGTTATCTTCCCTCATTATTAATTCTAACTATAAGCATGGTTTTTATGTATGTTTTCATGACTTCATTGATTGTATAATTTTGGTTTTCAAATATGAATTAAGGGTCTTGATGATAAATGGTTGATTATGGTTTTAATTATACTTTATGTGCTTTATTGGTGGTTTTGGATAATTGTATTTCATAGGAATGCTATAATGGTAATTAGAATTGGTTATGGTTATATTATGCCCCCAATGTGTTTGACAAAATGCCTATAATAATATTTTCATTGCGTTGAGTATTTTAATGGAACTATTTCTTGTTTAAAACTTGGTAAAGGAATTATGCATAGTTTAAATGGCTTGGAAAGGTTAATGGATAAATGGTTAAGCTTTTGGTGTACACGGAATCCCCCAAGTTTTTTAATATGGTAAACGGAAGGGCACTTAGAAGTCCCTTTACACCTATATAAGGTTGGTTATGGATAGTACTTGCAAGTATGGTCCGTATATCGATACCACCATTAAATGGCCTTGGTTAATAAATGGTAAATGTATTAACTAGTTTCTTGGTAATGGTATAAATAGTTTATTAATGGAGGGATATGTAGCAAAACCATGGAAGGTGGAGGTCCCAGGGGGACCAAAACTGGAAACTCATATTTGTCGATGTGAGGTTAGTCTTGGTGATCATGTGAATGATGTCACACTATATTTTTGGTGATGTACTAGTCATACCATATTTTCTTTTAACATAATGGGGCCCTTTCGGTAGAGGAGCTAAACTTATATAACCCGTGGGTGGTTTAGGAAGGCAAAGCTATAGAGCCTAGGTAAACGTTTTAAAGGCACGCTAAACTTGGTCCCCTTTCCTGGCATGGTTATATATACGTATGGTTTTGTTGATATGGATGGTTTTACTTGGATTTATAAATGGCATAATTTTATTCTTATCTTGTGATTATGCTAGCGTTCACCCGCTAACCTATCTACCGGTGGTTGTATATCCACGCTATGTAGGAACTAGCCATTCTACTCTTTCTACACAGTGATTGACTCAGGGATCAACATTTTGACTGAATGGTGATCTTCTATCCTTTTGGAAGTCTTTATTTCATTTTAGGGATATTTTCTAGACACTTTGATTTGATTTTGGATATTAGTTTTATACATGGTTGGGGGCATGTCCCAATCGGATTTTATGGCCACTGCTATGCCATTACCACTCTGAGTGGCAAAACCACTATGGACCCATCTATACCCACTGTTGATGAGAAAAAGATTGATGATAGAACTATTGATGTTGTGAGTAGTAGAAAGCAAGACACAGGATAAGGTGAGACCGAGGAGCCTATTCTGAAACCCATTTTGAGACCTCTCCATCCTTCTCCGCAAAGGCTGAAAAAGAAATAAAAGAGGGTAATTATCCAAAATGTTTGTCTATGCTATCAGTGAACATCCCACTTGTAGAGGCATTGGAACAAATGCTAGGATATGCAAAATTCATGAAGGACTTACCACCAAGAAGAGGTCAGTTAGTTATGAGCTAGTTGATAACATTTAGCATTGCAGCATTGTGGCAACTTGATTGTTAGTAAAAAAGAAGGACGATCTGGGTGCCTTCATTATACCTTTCACAATTGGATGTTTTGACTTCGCTCGTGCTCTATGTGATTCGAGGGCTAGTATCAACCTCATACCATTAGCTGTATTTAAGCAGTTGGAGTTGGGGGTGCCCACTCCAACTACCATGAGACTAGTGATGGAAAATAGGATGGTCAAAAAGACAGTTGGTGTTCTATACGATGTATTTATCAAGGTAGCTTTTCTGTTATTTTTCATTTTGATTTTGTGATACTAGAATGTGAAGTGGATTTTGAAGTCCCAATTATCTTGGGAAGACCTTTCTTGGCTACAAAAAGGACATTGATTGATTTGGAGCTGGGGCATGTAATCTTGAGATAGAATGATTAACAGGTGATACTCAACGTATGAAAATTCATAAGGAACCCTGATGAGTTGAGAGTGATATTTTTGATTGATGTGTATGATGATGAGGCTAGGTGTTAGGATAATAATTCTGATGTTGTTTTTTACTATTTTGAAGAAAGGCTAGATATTGAAGCTCTTGCAGCTGTGATCATGAACTTTAATAGTAATGGAATTGAGGAGTATGGTTGTGAACTGGCTGGGAATGGTTCCTATACTTATGCATTAATGAAGCTTGATCTGTATTTGAAGAATTGAACTACTCCACTTTCTCACCCATTCATTAAGGATCCATCTATCTTAGAGTTGAAGGCCCTCCCTTCTCATTTACGATATTCATTTTTAGGGGCCAATAACACTTTGCTAGTAATTATTGCAGATGATCTAATGCAGTCAGAAGTGGAAGCATTATTTTCCATATTACAGAGATTCAAGAGGGCCATTGGATGGTCCATTTCATATATAGTGGGTATCCTGCCTAGTTTTCATACTCGTAAAATTCAACTTGATCCGGATTGCATTCAAAGTATAGAGCATCAGCTCCGACTCAATCCTCCTATACAGGAGGTTGTGACTAAAGAGATAACTAAGTGGTTCGATACTGGTATAGCGTATTCTATTACTGGTAGTATGTGGGTCTGTCTGGTATAATGTGTTTCGAAAAATGGCGGTATTACTGTTGTGCCTAATAGGAAGAATGAGCTAGTGCCAATGAGACTAGTCATAAGATGGAGAGTATGCATGGATTATAGAAAATTGAATGCATGGACTCAGAAGGACCATTTTACTATGCCCTCCATGGACCAAATGTTCGATAGGTTAGCAGGCAGAGGATGGCATTGTCTTCTTGATGGGTATTTAGGTTATAACCAAATTACTATTTCACATAAAGATCAAGATAAGACAACATTTACATATCCTTATAGGGCCTTCGCATTCAGAAGAATGCCATTCGGGTTATGTAACGCTCTAGTCACATTTTAGAGATGTATGAAGTCAATTTTCTCTTACATAGTAGAAGACACCATCAAACTATTTATGGATGGTTTTTTAGTCGTTGGTGATTCTTTTGATGACTGCTTTGTTTACTTGATAAATTCTCTTAGAAGGTGTGAAGAATACAACTTCGTACTTAATTGCGAAAAGTGTTATTTTATGGTCAAAGAAGGTATAGTGCTTAGGCCAAAAATTTCAAAAAGGGGTATTGAGGTAGATAGAGCGAAGATTGAAGTGATTGACAAATTACCTCCACCAATTTCCATGAAGAGTGTTCGTAGTTTTATAGGTCATGTTGGCTTTGTAGGCGGTTCATCAAGGATTTATCCAAGATTTCCAACCCTCTTTGTAGGCGTCTTGAGAAAGAGGTGAAAATTGAGTTTAGTGAAGCATGCTAGAAGACTTTTGAATATCCAAAAGAAAAGTTGATGACTACTCCTATCATTGTATCTCCAAACTGGTCCTTCCTATTTGAAATTATGTGTGACGCAAGTGGTTTGACCTTAGGGGTTGTATGAGGTCAATGAAATGAAAAGATCCTTCTTCCTATCTAATATGCTAGTAAGGCACTAAATCCTGCTCAAAAGAACTATACCATGACGGGGAAAGAGTTATTGGCAATGGTTTTTTCCTTTGAGAAGTTTAGGTCTTATTTGATTGGGACTAAGGTGATAGTGCACACTAATCATGAAGCATTGTAGTACTTAAGGTGAAAAAATATGCGAAGCCTAGATTGATTAGGTAGTGCTATTACTACAAGAATTTGATTTCGAGGGCAAGGATAGAAAAGCAACTAAGAATGAAATTGTGGATCATTTGTCTAGACTAGAGGAGAAAACTATGCAGACTGTTGAAAATGGACTTAATATTGATGGCAGTTTTCAAGACAAGCAGATATTACCAGTTTCCCAAGATCTAATTCCATGGTTTGCATACTATGCAAATTATCTAGCAAGTGATCTAATCCCAGAAGATCTTTTTGCATTAGGTAAGTAAATTTTTTTAGGATGATCCTTATTTATTCAGAATTTATGCTGATGGGATTAGTCATAGATGCATACTTGAGGTGGAGATGATGAGTATACTTTAGCCTTGTAAATCTTGGCCGGTTGGGGGTCATCATGAAGGAATCCGCACTGCCCATAAAATTTTTCAATTTGGATATTATTGGCCAACACTCTACAAAGATTCACATGATTTTGCTTCTACTTGCGATCAATGTCAACGACAAGGTAAGATGTCTAGACGCCATGAACTTCCTATGACTCCTATCTTAGCATTGGAATTGTTTGATGTATGGGGTATAGAATTTATGGGTCCTTTCGTAAGTTCGTTTGGCATGAAGTATAAACTTATGGCTGTGGATTATGTTTCTTAATGGGTGGAAGCAATTGCACTTCCCAACAATGAAGAACGTGGTGTCACTGCAATTTGGAAAAAGCGCATCTTTTCTCAATTTTGCACACCGCATGCTATCATTAGTGATGTTGGGTCATATTTTTGTAATCGTTTATTCAAAAGTCTGCTTGATATGTATGGAGTGAAACACAAGGTGGCAACACCATATCATCCCCAAATTATTGGGCATTTAGAAGTGTCAATAGACAAATTAAGTCCATCTTGTCAAAGATGGTAAATTCCAATAGGATCGATTGGTCACAAAATTTATATGATTCATTATAGGATTACCGAATAGCATTCAAGACCTCAATTAGTGCTTCACCATATCAGTTAGTATATGGAAAGGTGTGTCACTTTCATTTTTAACTTGAACATAATGAACTTTGGGCCTTGAAGAAGCTAATTTTTTACTAGCAAAATAAAGCCAAGTCAAGGATGAAGAGTATGAATGAGTTGGATGAATTTTGACTCCGAGCGTACAAAAGTTGTGCAACTTACAAGGAAATGATGAAGCTACATCATGATCGCAAAAATGAGAAAAGAATCTTTGAAAAAGATTACCAGGTATTGCTCTACAACTCAAGGCTTCGATTGTTTCCAGGTAAGTTGAGGTCCAAATGGTATGGTCCTTTCACGGTTACTAATGTTTATCCCTATGATGCATTAGAACTGAAGATGGTGAAGCCCGGTTTAAAGTAAACATGCAAAGAGTAAAGAACTATATGGGAAATTATGAAAAAGTGAATGAGGTTTTGAAATTGACCGTGGTGAAAACTAAGTAACCAAGGCAATTACGTCATGTGGCGATGTTAAATCAAGTGTTGTAAGGGAGGAAACCCATGAGGCTTGTTAGGTGCAATCTATGCATCAAATTTAGACTTTCTGTACCGCAACATTAAATCAAGAACTTCATTGAAGGCAACCCATATTTTTTGTACTTATTTACTTATAGGATCATATGTTTGTTTAGTGTGCAGGGCTAAAGAGTGCACAAAATACCCAAAAAATTTTAAAAAGTTTTGTAGTACAGACTCTTTATGAGTCTATATATATGGTACGAATCATGAGTAGGAAGTTGTATGGACCTAGGCGACTAAGAAGAATCTGGTAAAAGTTTTATGAGTGGATATGACTCTCAGAACAAGTCATACCTTAAAGGTACGACTCATCACATTAAATCGTATCGACTCTAGAACCCAGGTAATGTTCCAGGTTTGTACGAGCTAACGAAAAAACATATAAGCCTGGGTATGACAGATATACACAACTCATACCCAAGCTTACTAGTTCAGGGTCGCTGGTCAACCCGACACAGAAATTAATTTTAAATAAAAAGAAGGGTACCCGATAGGCACCTGATACCCGAAATGCGCCTACCATTTTTGCTCGAAATTGTAAGCTACTAAGACACCAAATCACCTGGAAACAACTTAAATTAACTACTAATTTGCTCGGATTATTCATCTTTCTCAAATTTAAGCATGAATTTTGAAGAATTTTGGAGAAATTAAAAGCAACCCTAATTTTGTCTTTCAAGTAAGTGCTTGAACCTACTTTGCTCTAGTTTTAAAGATGAAAACATAAATGTGAATGTTTTCTAACTTGCTTTAATTTGATATTGCTTGGTTATTAGATTATGGAATCCTAGTTCTTGGGTTGGATTTGAAAATGTGAATAGGGAGAGAAATGGGGTTTGGGTGTTGCTACTGTGTATTGTTTTTGACTGAGTGTGAGTATTATTTTGCATAGAATAATAGGTAGTTTGGGTATTTCGAATTGGAGTCAAACTTTAAAGTTGGACTTTTATGTTGCAGTAGATATGAGACTCCTTACAACTTGTACCCACTGGTAATAGGGTCGTAATGGGACTTGTACCCACTGACAACATTGAATTCTAACAAATTAAAAGTTCTAGAATGGATATAACTTGCCTAAATAAGTCAGAGCCAATCCATACGACTCGTATGCTTAAATCGTACTAACCTGGAAGGAATAATATTTTATAATTTCTGATCTACTTACGACTGTTGGTAATGAGTCACACCTTATTGGTAGGACTGGTTTGGAGGATTCATAAGCAGACCAGTGAGAAATTTTTCATGCACTGTGTATGATATGACTCATTCATACGAGTCGTACCTAGTTTATACGACCTTTTAATACCCCAAATTTTTTTTATGTCGAGTTTTATCCTTAAAGAGAGTAAGGTATGACTTCCCAAGTGAGAAGTATTTTAAACCGTATAGAACTTTCCTAATAGAGAATTGAATAAGATTTCTGTCAATACTAAATTTGCCCAAATTCGACACTCGAGCAAAGAGTTAGAGCCATTTTAGTGAGATAGTGCACCACCTAGTATTTTGGCGCGTCGCATAGGTAGCCAAACTGGAAACCATCAAAATTCAGTTAGCCTCCGCCATTCCACTACATTCCAGTGTATTTCTAGTTTGTAACCAAGGTGGCAACACGATTTCCACCACGTCACGCCATCAAGAGATTTCCCAATTGTCCAATTTCTAGTAAGCTAGCGTGATTATGGTGCATCGTCCCAGCATAAAAAATTGGGATTTTCAGATTCCATTATTTAATTCCAAGGGCATCTTAGACTTTTCCCATGACCTCTATTATCCCTAAACATGAAATAAAATGCCAAATAAGCCATTATTCCATTATTTTCCTCACTTTTCTCTCAAGAACTTTATATTTTCTCTCAAAGGGGCAAGAACCCTAGCCAAGAAGTCAAGAACAAGACTAAGGATTTTCTTCAAGAACCTTCAAGAAAGAGTTTTCTAAGGTATGTTAGATGTTTATTCTTAGGTTCCTTCCACCCAAGAATCTCAAGAATCATTTTCAAAATTCTAAGATTGACATATTTATGAGATTTCATGATTTATGTGTATTAGAGTTCATGATTTTGTAGTGTTGGGTTTTAATTAATGATTTAGACTGCCAATTTCAAGAGTTGATTCTAGTATGTGATGAATTGTGTGATATTCACGATAAACCCTCTTCAAGTTGCATGATATTGATGTATTCATGATAATTAAGTATAGAATCTATGGTATAACCAAAGCATGATCCCCATATATTTGATAGAATGCTTATGTAAAGATAATTGTCCTTATTTAGTATTTTAAGCATGAAATCCCAAATTTTCTGATAACTAGTGCATGCCAAGCATTTGTTGAAATACCTTATTGAATGTATTATGATAAGTTGCATGCATTCTTATCCATTTCTAATCCTTATTGAACAACTATGAGATATTAGTATGCATTCCCTATACATTTACATGTTTATGACATTCAAGTGATTGATGAGATATCGTATTGATTGTGTTGAGAATGAATGTCCATTGTCAATATATTCAAGTGTGGTCTTATCTTATTTATTTATTCTATTGAATCCTGGGGGTATTTATACACCAAAAATTTAGCTGCTTGTCAAGAGCCGAGTCATTCTCATGATAATTTCAGTCGTGCTATGGTCAATAGAATTCAGCCAGTACAAACTTAAGAAAATTTAGTAATCTCAGGACTAGTTCAATCCAGTCTTAGTATCAATCTAACCTAGTTTCATTTTCAGTTCATACCACAGTAGTATTCAATATTAAGTTCAAATTTCAGTAAAGCTTAGTAAGTTACATAACTCAGTAGCATTCTGACAGAAAGTAGAATTCAGAAGTATTCAGTCATATAATAGAATTAAGTAAACTCAGTTAGATCAGTCAAGTAAGATAATCAATAATAGATTCAGCTTAATCTAGTACAATCTAAGAATCAATTTAGTGTCTTTCAGTTGGGAGTACGAACTAGCACCAAGAGAGTACAGGGATGATGGCTTCCCCGTTAGAGAGGCAGAGTCAGTAGTAATAGTCCCTGAACTCCATAACTGCATAGCCAGCACTGGACCAGGATTCACCAGTTAGATTAAGGCTTGACAATCATATTGCTTTAGGCTTGACTTCCTATTTTGGGTCACCCGTTAGAGAGGCTTGACCATAGCAGAGGTGTTTACCCATGCCACGGAATTAACACCCTTCCATTTAGGGTTATAGGTTGGACCCTACTAGATCAGATTTGGGGTATTTAGGTTAAATGAGAACTCCTATAGATGTAGTTTCCGTATCAGTCTTCAGAGTAGAAGTAAGAAATCACGACTATCAGATATACTCACCCATCTCAGCAAGGAACTTAGATAGTTTCATAGACTTATAGACCACCCGCTAGATAGGTCTGGTCTCAGATAAAGTTAATTAGTACTAATAGAGTCGGAGATCACCTGTTAGATAGGCCTGATCTCAAACTCAGTCTGGTATTTTTATTATTAAAAGATTCAGAGACCTTCCGCTTAAGAGGAATGATCTCAACTTCACTACTCAGTTATCAATATTGGAAGATTCAGTTATTCAGTATCTCAGCATTAGTAGTAATTTCAGATGTCAGTAAAGCAGTATCCAAGTAGAAGTATTCAAATTCATGATGATTTCAGTTATGTTTTATGCATTCATGCAAATGTCCTTATTCAGTACTCTGATGTTATTCGGTTAAGCTATGTTCATGCATAAGCCCTTAAATTTAGCCTTACCTTATCTAGCATACCAATACATTCAAATTACAGATACATAATTTCCTCTTGCGTTATGGTGTCTTATACCATAGGTTCAGAAGTGCCAGATCTAGAGCACCCTTAGTAGACCAGACTCAGCCAGCAGCAGTAGATGTAGTAGTGAGTCCTCTTTATTTGAGGATGAACCATATTTTATGAAGATATTTGAATTAGTTTATTTTTAGTAGACAGATTCAGTTAGGGACATGTCCTATCAACTCTACAGTTCGGACAGTTAGAGGCTTTTCATATAGATGTATCAGTATTCAGTGTTAAATTTTGAGTATTTTAGATGTGTTGAACCTTATAGAAAGTTTCTATCAGTTTTCCACAATTATTATATTATATTATGCAATTCTCAGGTAAAGATATCAGTAGAGCGTTAGCTTGTGATCCTTTAGGAGTATGAGCATCGTGTGGCATTCTAATTCTAGAAAATTGGGGCGTTACAGACCTGAATCCCCCACTCGTACATTGAATAGAACATACACAATGAACTTTTATTTCTCATTATTTATTTATTTTATTTATTTATTTACTAATGATGGATTCCTTTAAGGAACCATGCCACCTAAGAACACATCAGTTTTGAAGCAAGTGTCCAAGAAGGGCAACAAAAAGGTACTGGCTCCTTTCTTGAAATCAACTATTTTTGAGTTCTCTATGTCATCAAATTATCATGCCAAGCTACGAGAGTATAGGAACTCCCAGGTATCAATGAAATATTAGAGGCCATCAATACCACTAACCTAGGCCTAATCAGAGACACAACCAACTCTTTGGCCTAGCAGGCAAAGCAAGCAACAGATTTAACGGTTGGTATGTTTCGGAAGAGCAGTCAGGATAAGACTATTGAGGTAGCTAAGATGGTTGAGCAGAAGGATAATATGCAAAATAATGTAGTGGTTAATTCTACTTCTCCATTTTTGATCTAGTCTATGCCAACCAGGCCGCGAAGTATGCCTTCTGGACTCATTATGCTTTCATAGACCATATGGACCGATGTCATAAATAGACTGGCCACACTAGAGTCTAAGGTTGGTCACATTGAAGTGGGCGTGAAGCCCTTGCTTGACACATAATTTAGGAATTAAGAAAGATGGGTCCAAGGGAGACTTGATACATTTGAGTCGAGGATCACTTGACAGTTAAGTAGCGGGTAGACATTTGATGTTGTTAGGATCAAAGCTAAATTTATGAAATTAAGAGTATGGTCGTAGAGTTTTATGATAGACTGGTGATTTTGGATCCCATGATTGAGAGAGTTCTACCTACAGTCCATGCTCTTAATATTTATGAATTCCAGATTTGGCAGAGGTATCAGTTAGAAAAACTCAAGAGGAGAGAACAAATAAATAGAAAAGAAGGCATGAAGCAAAAGAAGCTATGAAAAAGGCCAAGGTTGATAGTATATTGGATGAGCTAGACCGTGAGACGTGGGTCCGTTTGATGGCCGCTCGAGTTAGCGCGTCAAGACCACCAATTATGGATGCTGAAGGGGATGGTGTTGTGCCCCCTACTATTATTGTTGATTCATTCTCAGTTGATGGGATGATAGGTGAGGAGATTAAGACCTGGTCTAAGGTCTCACCAACTGATATTGTTGAGCCTACGCATTGAGTGCCCAGGTGTGACCTTTCATACTTACTTTATATTTTAGTAGCACTGGGGATAATTCAATGATTTTTAGTTGGGGTGGGAGTATATCTAATTTCAAATTTCTAGGAGTAGATAAAAAATATAAGTAGTGAAAGCTTGTTATTACTTGCAAGTTCGGTGATGACAGTTAAAATAGGGAGAAAATTAGAACCTATTGTAGAAGATTGTTTTTATTAATTTTTGAGAGATTTTTGAAAAATATTTGTAATGAATTACAATTTTTGAACTAATTTAAAAATTTGGGAACATTTGTGAATTTGAAATGATTATGCTGGTATTTGTGTTTAATGAAACTATGTTAAAAAGTTGAGGCCCCTCCTAAATTTTTTATAACTGTGTAATACGTGCATGTATGAGATTGTTGTGACTCTGATAAAGGCATTAGGATTAGGGATAGAACAATTAAGGTAAACATTTGCATAAATTGATAAGTAGTATTTAGATGCGCAACCCTGTGTAAGTGTGCATGAGGTATTATTGAGTTCCAGTGTGTCAAAATCTAGAACTTGCCTGATAGCCTTTACCTAGGTCTAGGTGAGTCAAGTAAGAGATGATCATAGGCCCTTTTTGTTGTAAGTCCACCCGATCCTAAATTCCTAACCAAAATATGTTATGAATATGTTTGATCCAAATATTTGAGCCTGCATTGACCAATTTTTTTAGAAACACTGATTTTCACCTTCTCATTTCTACAATGAACCTGTTAAGGCATTGGTCCTCCTTGGCCACTGTGTACCTCAAATCAGGCAAATCACCTAAGTTGAGGATGGATATTGAAGGGGTGTGTTGGAAGAACGAAAATGAAGAAAGAAGTATAGAAAGAAAAATGAAAGAGGACAGATATGGTAAGAAAATTGAAAACAAAACAAAAAGAGAAGAAAATTAAAAACAAAAGATAAAGAAAAGAAGAATCAAGAGAGAATATTGTACTTTTCCTAAGTTGGAATGTGCTTTGAAAGTAAAAATAGAGAAATAAGGGCAGAAACAAAGTGAAAAATTGGGTAAGTGTCAAGAAGGCATAGTCACTAAATAAATTGCCAAAAGATACCGTACCATCCCTTAACCCATGTTACAAACCTAATAAAGTCCTTTAGTAATCCTACTTTGAGTGTCTAAGAACTTAGGAAGAGAGAATATGGGCAAACCTATGGTATTCTATATACACTGGTTATACTTCTTTATAAGCGAGAGCATTATTTGCTATATCCCTGAATTAATTGACTAATCTTAGCTGAGTGAATGTGATTTCTTTGACTGTTGGCTCACAAGGGCTCTATTGTTAGGTTGCTAATTTGTTTGGTTGACATGGCTTGTATTGATGCCCGATTGTCTATAACTAATATTATACCATCATCAAATTCCCTTGTGTTTTGTCGTGTGCTAAATTATCATACACAATTTGATTTTTGAAAAGTGAGATTAGGAGAGGGAAACAATGTTTTGATCTTTTTTATAATCATCATGTTAAGTTAGAGAGCTTAATTATTGTTTTTTGAGGACACACTAAAGTCTAAGTTGAGGGTGCTGATGTGACGTTGAAACACCACAGTTTTGATGCTTAAAACTATGAGTTTATGTGGGTACTTAGGTTTTTTTAGTAGATATTGTTTACTTATAGATTTATTTTTTGTAAAAAAAGGTCTACAGTAGTTTGGGGATAAAAATAGAAGAAAAAGACCTGGAAAGACGAATTCTGATCAAGATACGAGTTACCCCATGCATCGTAAACACTCAATATGACTCACAGGATGACTCATAAGCACAACAGAACCCAAATCCAAACTAAAAAGATAAGTATGGATGAGATACAAATGCAGCATCTAAATCGTAAGCTAGGGTACGAGCCAAACCATAAAGTTTTAGGCATAACAGAATTAAAAGCTTCCATCCAATATTGAAGTCTCAAGAGTATACAAGTTGAAAGTCTAATTACAATTCGTATAGGAAAACCATAAGTATACCAGTGTCCAAAGCTTGGAAAGATAGAAGTCCCTGGTGGATATGAATGAAGAAAATGAGTCATATGATCTTGTAAGAATCGTGAGAAGAAGTCGTATGATGAATAGGAATTAAAGACTTAGGAGATCAAACACAAGAATGGATACGAGAGGCACAAGTATGACTCGTATGTTGTCGGTATGAGTTAAAGACCAAGTCGTACCAAGTGCCAACATAACTTTACCTTTCCCATTTTCATTAGAATTTTTATGTTATTTTCAAATACTATAAATAACCTAGGGTTTATCTTTTTTTAGGTTATGTACTTTTACATTGTTCTTATTACTTTTCACATACTTTACAATTATTCTAGAGATTTTGGATATTTATTCAATTTAAGACTTTGGAGTTTATTCATCTTATTTTTGTGCAATTAATTACATGTTTTCTTCATTGATCATCATGGAGTCTAACATGAACATGAATAGCTAATCTCCTTGACTAGGTTTGTGGAAGCCTTGGTCGATTAGCTACGTAGAGAAAGTGTGATATTTATCTATTCTAGGGGTTTTGCATATATCTTAATATTTTTTACAATAATTAATCTCATAGCTGCTGCAGAAGTTTGAGATAGCCTGTATTTGCACACTTCTTTACAAAGCGGTTTGTGATTAGGAAAGGAAGATTAAGACAGTAATTTGAGATTCACCTCTACCTTATAATTGGTGCTATCTCATCTAATAAATTAAACTTAAAAGGTGATTGTGAACTGAGGTTGTAACAAGGAGAAACAAGGCAACATTCTAAGACTAAACTGAGAAAGTGTGAGATTTATCATCTCTTTCACTAGATAGTTGTTATTACATATCTTGTAAACTTTCCATCCAAAGCATCAGAATAGTTGTTTTGATCACGAGAAAATTATGGAGTTAATAAGATAGTTGAACACAAGACTATTATTCGTCTTTTGTTTTTTACAACTCAAAAGCACTCAAGTTCGGTTACTACTTACTAATTAATTCAAAAATCCCTCATTTACTTTTCTGCATTACTAATGAATTACATCAAGTTAAACAACTATTCAACATTTTCCCTATGGTTTCGACCCTAACCTAGTTGGGTTACTATATTTGGCATTGACCGCAACATACTTATTTTGGAGGTTAGTTTTGGGTGACATCATTTCCATGTTCATGTTAATTTATACTAGTATTGAACAAAAATTGGTAGAAAATTAGGCTTGTTTTGATTTTTGACAGATTTTTGAACATGCCTCTGGTATCGCGATCGCGGTACTCATAGTCGCAATCACAACTCTGCCCTCACAATCCCAATAACTGAGGACATGTTCTGAATGAACTCTCAGATATTGCAATCGCAATCCAGACAATTCATGGTACAGTAATCGAGACTAGTTTGATAGACTAGTCCAATTCTCATGCCTCTTATTTTAAAGCCTATCCATGCCCCATTAGTGCTTCCTTTATTTCAATCAAGTTGAATAACATGTTTTTATTCATATTAACAATGATGAATAATGCCCAATGTGTATGAATCCTAGGTACGAAATGGAAGGCCATGACACAAACTGCTTCATGGACCCAGAATGTGAGAATGACTATTATGAGGACCTTATGAGAATTAAATTATTGCTTGAAAGAGGGATCTCACTATAGAATGTGCCCCAGAAACTTCTAGCTTTCTATGGGAGGCTAGAGTCCATAGGATGAATATGTTTTGCCCCAGAACCATGCCGAGCAAATGATTCTTTTGTGAGAAAATTCTATGTAAAAATCAGCATAGTAGATCTCTCTAATCTAGTGATAAGAATCAGGGGAAAAGAATTTTATTTTGGAGATAAGTGGATTAATGAAGTTTATGGGCTACATAATATGGACTTGAGGGAATAAGAGGCGACGGATTATGCTCCTGGAGCTGGTTGGTAAAGCATCTATGCCCGAAGAGGGAGGTCTCTTAGTGCACCATTAAGACTGGGATACTGATGAGTGACTTCACTACTAAAGCTTGGATTTGGTTGACTATTATTTGCAATAGGGTATCTCCCATCACCAACCTAAAAAATGTCCTGGAAATGCACGCTCAGATGGTGGACTGGCTCTTGGATAACAATCCTTTGAATGTTGGCCATTTTATGCTCATTGAGATCAGACATAAAAGAAATAAAAGAGGGCCCATATTTTTTTCCCATCATTAATCGTGGAACTGTGTAGGTGAGCTGAGGTTGATGAGTACTCGTAGAAGAGTTGGATCTCCCCTAAAACTCCCATTTACCCTCTAAAGATCCAAGGAGAGGGAGCTCTTAGGAAAAATAAGAAGAGAAAGGTTGACTTGGGGAGGTCAGTGGTGGATAATATAGATTCATGCAGGTCATCCACAATAAGGCTATTTGAGAAGATCTCAGTTGAGATGATGATTATTAGGGATCTTGTTTCCATGCTACCTCAGGGGCGGGTAGAGCCTTCCACTACTCGTCACTTCTATGTTGCTTAGTCTGACTATAAGAGATACCTTAAGGACCAAAAAAAGCATGGAGACACTATTTCTAGGCTTTAAAGGTCCTACTCCTCATTTTCATAATCCCATCAATCACCATAGGAGTCACATGCTAAGATGCTAAAGAGAGGGAAAGGAAGGGGAAAATTCTTTACGAAGATGTAGAAGGGGTGAAGGGCCTTTAGGTGGTCCTAAAACCTAAGGAAAGACTTATTTCTCCTAGGTCTGAGAGTGATGATAAGGTCCCAACTGCATTGTTAGACTCAGATGATGCTGAGACTGCGACCGACGACAGTCATTGATGCAATTACAGGGAGCACCCTTTACCTTTTCTATACTTCATGATTATGCAGTGAGATCACTGCAAGCTTTGTGTTGGGGGTGCCTATCTCTATAGTAGACGTAGTTATTTGGTAGGTTTGTATTATTTGGATATTTGTTGTATGCTTTCATTTTGTTTTTTGATGATTTTATTATTATTTTGGGTTGTAATATTTTTGCACCTTAATGGTGCCTACATTTTAAGGATTAATTGACTATTTTCATTCTTAGATTTTTATTTTATTCTTATTTTGTTCATAATAATATTGGATGATCCTTTACCTATGATAGATTGAGTGATGATATTCTTAAAGCAGAATCATTATTTTTAGTTTTGGATCCATAGATGTAGGAGAAGTCTAAGTACCCGTAGTATTGGAGTTTTTGGATCGCCCTTATACCTATGGTGAAAACCGAGTAGCCATATTCTTTGCCCTCAAGAGACCCAAAATGTAGGACGGCGACTTGGTTTGGTTCCATCAATATCAAATTTTGCATGGCGTAAATACGAAGCAAACACCCTCCCTCCATTCAAAAACTCTATAAAAATCAAGGACATAGACATGAGAAGTTTTGTAGCAATGTTTTACCTTTTTATTTACTCCAAAGTGCTTATGATTTATAGTAACTGTTAAATACCTCCTTTTTCTCTAGTAGGAAATGCAATTGGGCCTCCTTGAAAAGTTTGCAAGTCAAGTGTGGGAAGTGTAGTTGTTTAACTCTTATGCTTATTTGTATCATCTAGAACTTTCCCCATTAGCCTCTCAAGGCTAATTGTTATTATGCTTGGTTTGTGAAATAATCTTATGCCTTGTTTTTGAACATAAGAACCGACTGTAGCCTAAAGAGCCTACCTGTACATAGAATATATCCATAGTCACCCATTTTGAGCCTTTGAAACTTTCTTTGGAAACCACATTACAAGACCTTAACCATTTAAATTTTACACCTCTTTTAAACCCTAACCTCCTTGAACATAAAAATAAAACTTGAGGCTAAAGCCCGGGTAAGTCTTGGAGGTGATCTTGGACCATGGTATTGTAATTGGATGCCTAAAAGTTAAGCAAAGAGAGTAAGTGAAGAAGTGAAAATGAAAGGAATCATAAAAAAAGGGAAAGTATAGATTTCACAAAAGAAACAAATGAGAAGAAAATTCTTTCAAAATAAATGGGTGAATCAAGGTAGTGAAAGTAGGCATATGTGTAAAAAGAAAATAAATAAAGTGGCTCATAGTCCAAAGTTTGATTGTATAGTGCGATGTAGATGTTCAAGGAGGGTATAGTCACTTTGTTACAAAATGATAACATACCCTTTCCTGAGCCTACATTACATGCATGAAAAATCCCTTCGAGATCTCCAACTAAGTTTATTCAAAGTAGTGGCAATTGAAAATAAGGGCAAGCATATGGTATGATACTTGTTCACATTGAGAGAATCTTTGTGAGGCTGATTGTTTGCATTTTAATCCCTTGTTGCATGATAGATATTTTGATGTGTGGGATTTTCTTTTGTGAGGAGGCAGGTAGCGTAATTGAGGTGGATGAAATTGTCATCTTCCGAAAAATGAGGCAAAGAAGTGTAGTTGAGTCGCTATCGATGGAGAGTCACTTCTAGAGAGTTAGTGATTGTTGCTTAATTGTTCTTTAAAGTATTTTTTAATCCTTCAAAGTGTGATTTAGTTTGAGAGGAATTTTGATAATATTTTTACCTATGCTTGATAACTACTTGTTGGTGCTAACCAAGTTCAAAATCATTGTGATCATTTGTTCATATGAATGGTCTTATAATTGCATAGTCTGATAGAATAAAAAGTAGTGTTGATTAAGGACAAGTAAAGCTTTAAGTTGGGGTATTGATGAGTGTTAAATTTACAACTCAATTACGTCCAAATTCGTGTACACTACTATGGTTAAATTGTTTAAATGAGGTGAAATTGCCATTTGATTGCACTAACTCCCATAATTTGCGGGTTTACAGGTAATTGGAAAAAATGGGTGAAGTGATCTAAAAGAGAACAAAAAAGGCAAAGTTAGTGAAAAAACTAGAAAATACGGAGCAGGGATAAACCTTAGTTAGCGCTGAGGGTCATGATCGTGATAAGTTAAAGTAGAATTATGGCTTGGCGATCACGATTGGCTCACTACGATTGCAGGAGTTGCAATTGCGATCAGCTACTGGCCAACGCGGTTGTATGGAATACTCTCAGGTACTGGTTTATAATTTCACATTGCTAGTTCAAAACTCTCAGAAGGGAAAAACCCTTACACTTTTGATGCATCTTTCCAAGTAAAATTCATGTTTTGTGAAGAGAAAAAATCCTACTACTATAGGAAAGGCAACTATAGCTAATTTTTCAAGAGATTTTAGTTGTGAATTGAGATTGAAGTTTGTTAATTAATATTTCTTGTTATCAATGGAATCATTGGGTGATCACATAGGTATATCTCTATAACGCCCTAAGTTTGCACCCCTAGACGCTACACGGTGCTTACAACCCTGAAGGACCACAAACTAACCCATGACTGATATCTGCTTTGATCACTAAAAAATCACATGGTAATAATAATAATATTGAAAAAAATACAGAAATTAGGGTAAAGTTTCCATAAGTTTCACAACTAAAACAAATATTGAATACTGATAAATGAATACTGAAAAAATAAAATATCTATCTAAAATACTCTAGTTTGAAACCCTCTAACTGTCTGAATAAGGAGTTGATGGGATAGGCCTCTGACTAACTCCATCTACTAAATGTACTAAGCTACTGAAATACTGAAAGATAACATCATCCTCAAACTATGAGGACTCACCAATAAATCTGTTGTTGATAATCTAGGCTGCTAAGTGCGGTCAGGAGCCTGTGCGTCTGAACCTATGCTATAAAATATCATAGCGCAAGAGAAAAGTATGCGTCACTACTTTGACTGTACTGGTATTCTAAGTGAGGTAGGATGATATGGATGGGGTCATATACATAAACAATAACTGGCTGAGTAACATGATCGTAACTGAATAAGAGTACATGCATGAATACATAAACTATAATAGAGGTTATGATAACACTGAATACTGAGTTCTAAATACTAATTAACTGATATCTGAGTTTACTGATATTGTATTACTGATAGCTGAATGATTGTTTTTGATAGTCTTAATTCTAAAGAACTGATGTGAGTTCTACTCTAAACTGGGTGGCTGTATCTGATACTCCTAAATTTGTAGAACTGAACTGAGTTTTGTACGGAGATTGAAACTGAAACTAAAACTGTAGGAGATAATCATCTAACTTATATACCCTTCTTCGAATAGATTGGGGTCTAACCTATAACCCCAGTTGAAAGGGTTTTGGTACTATGCCATGGTACTAATACTGGCTATAAGGATCCACTATACTGATGTATTGTATTGTCTAGAAGGACTAAGTATGTTAATCCTGAACTGATGGGTGACCCCAGGGAGAAATTCAAGCCTAATCTGATGGGTGAATTCTCATATCCTATGTTGGATATATATTTTTGGAGTACAGGGACTGATACTAATGACTCTACCTATCTGACGGGGAAGACGTCATCCCTGCACTCGCTCTGTGTTGAATCCTACTCCCAACTGAATAGATACTGAACTAATTTTGTAGATTTCACTAGGCTTGACTAAACTATTACTGATCATGTTATCTAACTGAACTGAGTTTACTGTGTTCCATTGACTAACGGAATGCTATTGAGTTTTGTTAACTGACTTGGTTTACTTAAGGTCTTAACTGACTATTGAACTGAGACTATGACTGGGTACTGAGTGCTACTATTTGTGACATTATCAAGACCATTCGATAACTACTGTATCTCTAGATAAATAACTGGATTTTCATATATTGAATACCACCAGGACTCGATAGCATGAAAAATAAAGCATACCATAACTTGAAAAGCATAACCATGTGCACTTATTTCTAACTTATTCATAGAGACATTTCAACAAACACTTGTAATATATGAACTTGCACATAAGATAGCATGACATGATTTTACCCTTTTGGTTCACATGAGCAATTCATCAAGCATTTAAAGAAATATAATGTATACATGTGATACTAAGTAGCATATAGGCATCATGATTTCAAATCCCAATTTACAATTTTAAGGGTTCAACATAAATTCACATGATACCACACACATGATAAATAATTTCACATGATACTTGTAATAACCCATGGATTAGAAATCCAAAAAACATCAAAATCACGAATACATTCAAAATCCAACATGGAATTCATAAAATCACTTATCTTATAGTTTAAAGAGTTTCTTGAACTCCAAGGGTATAAGGAAACCCTTGGATAAACACTTCACATACCTTGAGGCTTGAATTAGTGAAGATTGATGGTGCTTCCTTGAAGTTTGAATCTTGAATTGGAAGACCTAGGGTTTTGTTATTGTGTAATTTGAGAATAGAGAATGGATTTTGCCTCTAAAGTTTATTAATCTCGTATTTTGAAGCCATATATAAGGTGGAAAAAGACCAATTTACCCTACTGGATACGAGCTACTAAGGACCAAAAACGTACCTAGTGATGCACAACTCGATGCGCCGTCTTGATAGGATCGACGCTATGGTTGGCATACCGTAGAGAGTTCGTGTCGGCTCATTGGAATTTTACACTAATAGATGGGAAAAAACATTTATCAACGTGATAGGTAATGTGTGGCGTCAAGATCGCATTGATTCACTAGCTTGAACTTCCAAACATGTCTCAAATAATGTTCAAAAAATCTGAAACTTGCTCGATATTGCCTTCTGACTTTCCAGATCATGAATCAACATAAAGATCGATATTTTAAGGTCATAAGGGTAATGAAATAAGACCACCAACTTACCGAGGATAAAATAATTCTAATTATAAACACTAAGCTTAAATTTCTAAGTTTGGGACCCCTTTTCTAGCATGCCGACAATGACATCAAAATCTGTTATCTCTAATTCTACTAAGTCCGCTAAAGTTACTTTCTAATATACCATGACCGGACAATTTTTGTAAACCCGCTGGGCTATGATAGATTTACCCACTTGGGTAGATACTGAAAAAGGTTCTTCAAGGATTTTGAGACAACTCCGAAGTCAACAGCTATATATGGAGTCACAACGGACAAAGACGCTCCTGGATCTAGTAAAGCGTAAACATGTAAATGATAAAATTGTAACATACCAGTAACCACATCAGGAAAACTTTCCTTATCTTGTTGAGACTGAAGTGGGTATAATCTATTTGGATGTTGATACTGGTAGCACTAGAAGCAGCACCCTGCAGAATTGGGTGACTTATCGGAATGAACGACTGATGGGATTGGTCCTGGTGGGATAACTCCCTACCTTTCTAAGAAACTACTTGATACTCCCAAATCCGATAGCCTGGCTTGCCATACCCAAAGCACACCTAACATTCCAGCTCTGCACTTACCCTTATGGTGTCTGCTATATTTTTAACATAGAGGATTCGTACGGGAATTGTTAACACTGCTTTCAGACTTAGGGCCTCGTGCCTTACCCCTATTATCATTTCTACATTTAGGTACTATGGCACTGGCTGAAGAGGGTGCATGGGATGAAGAGTTCAGATGAAACTAAGGATGATTTCCACCTTTTAACCTAGGTTGATCAAAGTTGAAGCTACTTATTCTAGCTCTCTTGTTCTTCCTATCTTTCTCTTTATTCTTAGCCTTTTCTATTGATAACACCCAAACTACAGCTCTCATAAGAGTGTAAGCGGTCGTTGTCAAATATAGAACCCAACTGGGTTGGGTGTCGAATCCCACAGGGAATACTTGGTCACTAAGTGTTGCAACTATTAGCAGACTATTGGTGGAAAATTCTACGGAAAGGGGGGATTGGATTATGGCATGAATTAATGCTATTAAAGTAACAATGTTATGCTTTGCTTAGTAAGATTTAATCACAGAGAATAATAAGTTAGGTTTATGTACACCTTATGAGTTCTACGTATCTATTAGCGATGAGGAATGCAGAATTTAGACATGCATGCACTTATAGAGATTCGTATTCTAATGGTAAATCCTAGTGTTTCTCAACCATCAAGGATTATTTCACTTTAAATCTCTCGAGCTTAAAGTGTATAACTAATGGTACAAACTCTCCAAGAGGTTAATCCGGTTAAGGCATTAACGTGCAAACAGGGGTTGGTATCCCTATTTCCTTGTCACACTCTCTTTTCCAAACATGTAACTTTTCTCTCGAACAAGTTAATGCTATACTGGCGTGCTCCTTATGTTTGAAACCATAAGAATTTAATTAAAATGAAGAGAGTTTGGCGTCAAACCAAAGTTAGAATAATCTCACGATGGGAATGAGTTTGGCGTCAAACCAAGGTTGGCGTTTTGCCCTCTAGACATTTTCCCCAAGGTTAGCGTTATTTCTCTATAAAACTTACAGAATCTGTAAACTGAATAATACTTGAATGAATGCTGAAATATTCTGCAAATAAGGTTTTTATAACATCCTTGTCCTAGTCCTACTATGTTACTGCGGCACCCCTAGGTATTTAAAAATACTGCTTTTGCCCGGGACAAATTCTCTATGTGTCACATTCAGTCCACAAGCTTCCAAAAGCTGCCTTCCCTCTTATGTGAAGTTTTCCTTTGCTGCCCAAAGGTCCACAAAGTGCTGAAATCTTCATCATCAATAACTGAAAACATGCTAATCACATAGGTTAGCTTACTTACAGGAACATGGACTAAAAGTGAAGGAATTATATATTTTATTCTCCAAACTTAGCCTAAAATATGGGTAAATCATGGTGTTTAGGCGTGTAAATACACCCAACATCAACACCCCACACTTAAAGCTTTGTTCATCCTCTAACAAAATATTACGTCCATGCAAAAATCTAACTAGGATATCATAGTAGCAACACAAAATGTTCAACAAGACATGCACGACAATCATTATCAAAGAGTAGTTTTCTTGATCACTACTAGAAACAATTCAACCTTCAACATAGACAAATGATGATGGTTAATTCGTATCCATAAGTTAAGGCACAAAGAATCATACAAAACTACCCAACCATCATCAACTATGTGTGTCTCACATAATATATCACCGATAATCACTCACAAGTTTTGCATTTTACAAAACATGGGTATAAAACTTTCCTTGCTCTCTCTCTCACAAAGAATTCATATGTTGCAACTGATGACCATAGGCTTTCCCTTAGTGTAATGCTCTACTAATATCAGAATGCTAAGCTTAGGATCAAATAGGTCTTTACAGGTTGTAATGTATGCTAAGGGACAGGTAGGACTATTTTGGCCAGAAATAGTGACTATGTTCCCTAAGCGCTTTAATACACTACGTTATGTCATTAACACTATCCTTTAAACAACCCATCTACTTTCCTTTCATCTACCACCCCTTTTCACCTATTTTGTTATTCAATTATAAACACAACTATCTTTTTATTTTTCTATTTCTGTTTATATTTATTTATTTATATTTTTTTCTTTTTTCTTTTTTTTTATAAAACACCTCTATGATAGCCACTCTTATTCACAACAATTTCAAGAACCAATACATTCTGAGGCATCACTCTCACCCAATTTTCTCTTATTTTGTCACATTACTCTACAATTTAAAGAGCTTAGGAATTTGGATCAAATTATGGTCTTGAAAAAAAAATGGATTAGGCTACATATGAGGCTGTCAATAAAAATAGCTAAAGGCTCAAAGGGGGTTAACTAGGATAATGTACAAAGGTAGGTAAAAAGAAGGTAAACAAATTAGGGCTGCCAAAGAAATGCCTAAATCATCTCCTAAACTCACACTCTTTATTTCGCTTTACACACACACCAGGAAAGTTCTAGCATCAGTCAAACCACAGAATATACTATATCCTCACACACACAAGGCACATGGTCAAATTTATTCAGAGCAGTATAGACTCTTGACCCACCAGATGAATGAATCAAACCACCCAGATATCACACAGTGAGTCACACTTAGAGCCTAAATGTCTCAATAGTAATGATTTTAGGACAAACTCTTGTCATAATACCATGCCGCATGCCGCCTACCAGAATAATTTCATGCACTTCATGTAGAATCTAAACTAACTAATTACGACTAATTCAAACAAACAAACATAAATAAATGTAGGAAAAGAAGTACAGCATAGAAATAGCAGCACCCCATACTTAGACGTGACACACTGCCCTCAGTGGAAAATAAATAAAGAGAACCTGATTAGTCAGAATCCTCCTCTATGTCTGGGGTCATACCCCCAGCATCGGAATCATCATCAGAGTCATCGTCATCAGAGTTATCCTCCATGTCTGAGTCTGGCATTTGGCGATCATCATCAGTCGACAAGTCATCATTGAAAGGTTCCTCAAAATGTACCCCTACTCCGCACATAGCCTGCGCATGCTCATTCATCGGGTAGTCATAATCCAACTACTGGAGCTCTGCATCAGTTGGAACATGACCCCCACTCATCATGGTAAACCTCATCATGCCATATAAATGGGGAAAGAAGCTTTTGTCGCGAGCATATCTTTCTGCAGTGGTCAGGTTGATGCCATGCCCAGTTTCAGGCTCTTTAACCTTCGTTAGATCAACCTTCTTCGGGTTGTGCGGAAGCTTATGATCTGTAGGTTCCTCTTCAATGTGCTCCTTCCTCAATATCGTAGTCAACAAATTGCCAAAGCTGAAATGAGACCTCTTGTGCAGCTTAGACTTACGCATTGATGATCGTATAACCGCACCAATGATGATGGGAATATTAGTCATCAGAGCGTACACCAAGTCCACCAAATAATCCCTTGAGCTGCAATAGTTGAATCATGGTGCTAGTGATATTGAACTTGGCTCCAGGTGCCAAGGGTGGAGGAATAATAGCCCCTGTGGCACCATACCCATCCAAATCGTCATCATCATCATCAAAAGGAATTTGCACAGCTCGGCGTTCAGGTCTCAATCTGGCTTGACGATCTCTTCTGTTCACAGGTGCCGCCACCTCATCAGCATGCCTCGGGTTTAGTAACTCATCATCCCCCAGGTCCTCATCCTCAGGATTTATTGCTCGCCCTGGGTTGTCAATATTCTGTTGATGCACTTGAGCAGCGGCCAATGCAGCTAATCTAGCATGCTCCTGTTGAGCAGCCCTTCTTTAAATGTCTGGTTGCGCTTCCATCCTGCCAATAAGTTATGGTTCAGGGTTTATGGGTAATAATGGCTGACCCGACCTTCAAGTATTTGGCATGCACTGAACAAAACCTGAATAAAACAAAAACAAAAGATGAAAAGTAAAATTTGAGAATCTTTGACCAAAGGGTCTAGTAACTATCACAAACTTAGTTGACAACTGTATTCCCCTGCAACGACACCAAAATTTGATAACGCCCAAACTACAGCTCTCATAAGAGTGTAAGCGGTTGCTGTCAAATATAGAACCCAACTGGGTTGGGTGTCGAATCCCATAGGGAATACTTGGTCACTAAGTGTTGCAACTATTAGCAGACTGTTGGTCAAAAATTCTACGGAAAGGGGGGATTGGATTATGGTGTGAATTAATGCTATCAAAGTAACAATGTTATGCTTTGTTTAGTAAGATTTAATCACAGAGAATAATAAGTTAGGGTTATGTCCACCTTATGAGTTCTACGTATCTATTAGCTATGAGGAATGCGGAATTTAGACATGCATGCACTTATAGAGATTCGTATTCTAATGGTAAATCCTAGTGTTTCTCAACCATGAAGGATTATTTCACTTTAACTCTCTCGAGCTTAAAGTGTATAACTAATGGTACAAACTCTCTAAGAGGTTAATCCGGTTAAGGCATTAACGTGTAAACAGGGG
Source organism: Capsicum baccatum var. pendulum (assembly GCA_030864225.1). Classification (NCBI taxonomy): domain Eukaryota; kingdom Viridiplantae; phylum Streptophyta; class Magnoliopsida; order Solanales; family Solanaceae; genus Capsicum; species Capsicum baccatum. The sequence continues at coordinate 193,646,651 of CM061555.1, read as the reverse complement.
TTGGTAGCCCTATTTCCTTGTCACACTCTCTTTTCCAAACATGTAACTTTTCTGTCGAACAAGTTAATGCTATACTGGCATGTTCCTTATTTTTGCAACCATAAGAATTTAATTAAAACGCAGAGAGTAATGATATAAGTAGCATACACATCAAGAACTCACAAACTCATAGCAATAGATAGTATATCACAAGGCTTCCATAACCCTAACAGAGAAGTTTAGCTACTCATGATTACAACGGATATCACAGAAGACATCATCATCATACCAAAGTTAGAATAATCTCACAATGTGAATTAGTTTGGAGTCAAACCAAGGTTGACGTTTTACCCTCTAAATGTTTTCCCCAAGGTTAGCGTTATTTCTCTGTAAAACTTATAGAATCTATAAACTGAATAATATTTGAATGAATGCTGAAAAATTCAGCAAATAAGGTTTTTATAACATCCTTGTCCTAGTCCTACTAAGTTACTGCGGCACCCCTAGGTATTTAAAAATACTGCTTTTGCCCAGGACAAATTCTCCATGCGTCACATTCAGTCCACAAGCTTCCAAAAGCTGCCTTCCCTCTTATGTGAAGTTTTCCTTTGCTGCCCAAAGGTCCACAAAGTGCTGAAATCTTCATCATTAATACCTGAAAACATGCTAATCACATAGGTTAGCTCACTTACAGGAAAATGGACTAAAAGTGCAGGAATTATATATTTTATCCTCCAAACTTAGCCTAAAATATGGGTAAATCATGGTGTTTAGGCGGGTAAAGACGCCCAACATCATCTATTCACTGACCATGGACCATGAGCCTGGATATGTCCATCTCCTTAATCAGCATTGTGGTCCTACACTCCTTGACCATACTGTTAGACACACCAAAAAAAACTTACTCATCTTAGATCTGCTATCTGCTACCACGTGAGAGGCCTAGCTGGCAAACTGAGTAAACTTAAGAGAATACTTTTTCACTGACATATTGCCCTTCTTTATATTAATAAACTCCAAAACTTTATCTTCGCTGAAATTTAGTGGGAAGAAGTTATCAAGGAAAGCAGTGGCAAACTCCTCCCATTCTATAGGACCTGCATCTGTGGCCCTCTCTGGCTTTTACTACTTTAAACATGAGTAAGAAAAATCCTATAACTGATATCCAGCTAACTAAGCATGCTTAGTTTTAGTCACCCTCAAAATATCTGTAACCTTCTGCATCTGATCAAGGAATTCCTGTGGGTCCTCATCTGACTTAAACCCAGTAAATTTAGGAGGGTTCATTCAGGTAAAGTCCCGAATTCTAGCTACAGTAGTATTGGCCACTAAGATGTCCAGAATGATATCTAGGAGTTCATTCTTGTCTTCTACTGAATTGGATAAAGTGGTAAATACAACCCTAAATTCTGCATGGGAGACATGCTTGTCTAGAGGATCTACCAAACTATGATGAGCGGCTGGCTGATTTCCCATTCTTCTTTCATTCTTTTTCGGAGGCATATTATGTAAATGAGAGGAATAAAAATATTAGACTAAGATTTTAATTTGAGCTTATGCTCACTTGCACGAGATGAATACTGAAAGAAGTGAAACTTTTCCTAAAATATCTTGTAGCCTCCTATCCATAAGTGTGGCGCGCTACATATACATACAGAAGACTCTACTTCATGTGGCTTTCAGACTCCCTAAGACTTTGTTAAAACTCAGGCTTTGATACCAAGTATGTATCGCCTCAAGTCTATACCCCAGATGCTACACGGTTTTTACGAGCCAAAAGGACTACAAGCTAACCCATGACTGATATCAACTGTGATCACTAAATAATCATATGGAAATAATAATAATACTAAAACAAATACAAAAATTAGGCTGAAGTTACAATAAGGTTCACACCTAAAATAAACACTGAATACTGATAAATAAATACTGAAAACTGAATATATGCCTAAAATACTCTAGTTTGAAAGCCTTAAACTGTCTTAATAAAGAGTTGATGGGACAGGCCCCCACCTAACTCCGTCTACTGAATGTACGGAGCTACTAAAATACCAAAAGATAATATCTTCCTCAAACTATAAGGACTCACTACTAAATCTATTGCTAGTAATCCAAGCTGCTAAGTACGGTTAGGAGCCCATGCGTCTGAACCTATGATATAATACATCATTGCGCAAATAAAAATTATACGTCAGTACTTTGAATATATTGGTATTGTAAGTGAGATAGGATGATATGCATGGGTTCATATGCATGAATAATAACTGGCTGAGTAACATGATCATAACTGAATAAGAGTACATGTATGAATACATAAACTATAATTAAGGTCACGATAAAATAGAATATTAAGTTAACTTATATCTGAGTTTACTGATACTGTATTACTAATAGCTGAATGAGTATTCTATAATCCTAATTCTACAGAACTGGATCTAAGTTCTTCCCTGAACTAGGTAACTATATCTGACAGTGCTAAATCTGTAGAACTGAACTGTGTTCTACGCTGAGACTGAAAATGAAACTAAAACTATGACAGGTAATCATCTAACCAACATGCCCTTCTCTAAATTTATTATGGTCTAACTTGTAACCCTAGTTGGAAGGGTGTCAGTACCGTGCCATAGGTACTAACACTGGCTGTATGGATCCACTATACTAATGTACTGTATTGTCCCAAAGGACTAAGGGTGTCAAGCTTGAACTGATGAGTAACTCTTGCGATAAAGTCAAGCCTAATCTGAAGGGTGACTTCTTATATCCTATGCTAGCTATGTAGTTCTAGAGTATAGGGACTGCTACTAACGACTATGCCTATATGACGAAACAGTTATCATCCTTGCACTCGCTTGGTGATGAATCTTAATCTTAACTGAATAGACACTGAACTAATTTTCTAAACTACACTAGGCTTGACTGAACTGTTGCTGATCGTACTGTCTAACTAAACTGAGTTCACTAGGTTTCCTTAACTGATGGAATGCTATTGAGTTCTATCAACTGACTGGGTTTATTTAAGGTTTCAACTGAATACTAAATGGAGACTATGACTGGGTACTGATAGCTACTGTTCATGACACTGTCGATATCATTCTATAACTACTGTAGATCTAGGTAAACAACTAGATTTTTGGATATTGAATACCCTTAGGACTCGATAGCATAAAAAGTAAAGCATACCATAACTTGAAAAGATTAACCATGTGTAGTTGTTTCTAACTCATTCATAGAGACATTTCATCAAACACTTATAAGATATGAACTTGCACATAAGATAGCATGACATGATTTTTCTCTTTTAGTTCACATAAGCAATTCATCAATCACTTGGGGAAACATAATCTATACATGTGATACTAAGTAACATGTAGGCATCATAATTTCAAATCCCAATTTACTATTTCAAGGGTTCAACATAAATTCACATGATAAATAATTTCACATGATACTTGTAAAAACACATGGATTAGAAATCCAAAAAACATCAAAATCATGAATACATTCAAAATCCAACATAGAATTCATAAAATCATTTAACTTATAGTTTAAAGTGTTTTTTGAACTCCAAGGGTATAAGGAACCCTTGAATGAACACTTCACATACCTTGAGGCTTGAATTAGTGAAGATTAATGGTGCTTCCTTGAAGTTTGAATCTTGAATTGATTGACCTAGTGTTTTGTTATTAAGTAATTTGAGAATAGAGAATGGATTTTGCCTCTAAAGTGGCTTAATCTCATCTTTTGGGGGCTTATATTAGGTGATAAAAGACCCACTTACCCCTCTGGGCACTGGCTTTTAATGATTGAAAATGTGCCCAGTGATGCGTAGCCCATTACGCCGCATTGATGACATCGATGATATGGCCAGCGCACCACATCAAGACCATATCAACTCACTAGAATTTGACATTAGAAGCTGGGAAAAATATTTATCAATGCGATAGGAGATGCAGTGCGTTGGGATCTCATTGATCAACTGGTTTATACTTCTAAACGTGCCTCAAATGATGTTCTAAAAATCCAAAACTCTCTTGAGAATGCCTACTGATATTTCGAATCATGAATCACTATAAAGATCAATATTTTAAGGTCATAAGGGTCATAAAATAGGATCGCCAACTTATGAAGGCTAAAATAATTCTAAGTATAAACACTTAGCTGAAATTTCTAAGCCTGGGACCCCTTTTCTAGCATTAACGGACTGAATTAAGCTTAAAATTTTGTGGGGTCTTACAATCAGTTTCCACTAATCATGAGTAGCTAAATATCTATATTGGGGTTATATTTGCATATAGTGTAAATGTCTGTGGATCTTTATTGTTTGTGTAAATTCTTGGATAATGATGTTGGGTTTCACTAATACTTGATTTTTAAATTGGAATTTATGGGTGAAAGCCCCAATTTCCTAAAATCCCAAATCATCATTGAAAGAGGGATGTGGATATTCTGTGAGATCCTATATTATCCTTGAAAGAGGGATATGGATGACAAGTATTTGTGAAAAATAATTTAGATGTTAGAATATTCATTTACATTATCTTAGAAATAGGGATGGATTGAGAATTTTCTATTTCTTGGGTATCATCCTAAAGATATGAATGCCCAATTGACATTTGGGGTTGACTTGTTTGCCACACGCATGAGTTATTCGAAAGAATCCATAGGTGATATTTTGGTACTTTTTTCAAAGACTAACATCAAAACCCCAAACCTATCCTACCCATGTATTCATAAATTAGAATTTGAATTTTACTATCATGTATCCATACTATTTTCCCCTAGGAAACAATAACCCCAAGACTATTCTCATTGGAGTTTATTCTACAATTGTTGCTCTTAAATATTGTTTCAAGTTATCTTTGTCTCAACAACTTTTCAAATCATACCCCCCTCCACAAATTTAATTTATGTTTAGCTTTAAGTTTAAATTGTGGGTAAACACTTAGACACTTTCAACATCCTTAGGACTAGAAAATAAGTTACACTCTTTGTGGATTTTACCCCAACTAAAGTTGGGTTATTATACTGACAACGATCGCCTTATCCTAAAATAATGGAGTAAGTTGAGCATGATCATAAGGTTACAGTGAAAAATAAGTATCCTCTTCCTAGGATTGATGAACTTTTCAATTATCTTTGGGGTGCTAGATATTTCTCTAAGATTGATCTCCATTTGGTCTATCACCATTTGAAAATTAAGAAGGTTGATATTCATTGACTACTTTTTAAACATGATATGGTCACTATGAATTTTGGGTTATGTCATTTGGGTTGACTAATGCTCTGGCTACTTTCACAGATCTTTTGAATTGAGTGTATTGGCAGTTTCTAGATTTGTTTATTTTAGTATTCTTCAATGACATCTTGGTGTACTCTAAAAGTGAGAATGATTATGTCAATCACCTCCAAATTGTGTTGCAAACTCTTAAGGACAAAAAATTATATGTGAAATTTTCTAAGTTCAAATTTTGGCTAAGTGTTGTGATCTTTCTCGAGCATGTTATTTCTAGTGAAAGGATCAAGTTGGATCCATAGAAAGTTGAAGCAGTAAAGAAGTAGCCTATACCCCTGACTCCAACTAACATTTGGAGCATTTTGGGCTTGGTTGGGTGCTATAGGAGATTTTTGGAGAGTATCTCAAATATTATTGCTTCACTGATGAAGATAACTCATATAAGGGTTAAGTTTCTGTGGTCTGATGCTTGTTAGGATAGTTTTGAGAAACTAAAGGATAAGTTTACTTTTGCACCTTTTTTTTCCTACTCGTGGGCATAGATGGGTTTTTCATGTATTACGATGCGCCTCGTGTAGGACTGGATTGTGTTTTGATATAGCATCGTAAAGTTGTAGCCTATGCTTCCAGACAACTTAAGGTTCATAAGTGAAATTACCTGACTTATGGATATTTATTAAGACCATAAGAGCTTGCAGTGTGTATTTATACAGAAGGAATTTACTGTTAAGAAAAGGAGGTGGCTTGAATTGCATAAGGATTATGACATAAATTTGCACTACCATCCAAGTAAAGCTAATGGTGTTGTTGATGCTCTTAGCAGGTTGTATATAGGGAGATTATCTCATGTTTAGGAGGAGAAAAGAGGGTTGGTGAAGATATGTTTAGCTAACTTAGGAGTTTATCTTTTGGATTCTAAGGATGAAGAAGTGATTATTTAGGAAGTGGTTAATTCATATTTTAGTGCTGAGGAGAAAGAGAAGCAGGCTTTGGATCCCATATTTATGAAGATTAAGGATGATGTGGTTTAATAAAAGGTAATCTCTTTTGATATTGGGGGAGGTGGCATCCTGAGGTATCAAGGAAGGTTATGTGTTCCTGATGTAGATGGGCTACGGAAAGGATTTTGGCTGAGGCTCATGAGTCCAAATATACTGTTCATTCGGGTTTAACTAAAATGTATCATGACTTAAAGAAAATCTACTGGTTGAATAACATGAATAGATCTATGTCAAACTTTGTGGCTAAATGTATGGTTTTTTAGCAAGTCAAGGTTCAACATTTGAGGGATGGTGATATGTCTCAAGAGATAGAGTTTCCTATGTGGAAATGGGGGATGATTAATATGGATTTTGTTACGAGTCTTCCACGGACTCTCAATCAGTATGATTCTATTTGGGTCATTATGGATAGAATAATTAAGTATACTAACTTCTTAACTGTGAGGACTAACTACTCCAGAGAGAATTATACTAATTTGTTCATTGTATAGATAGTAAAGTTTCATGGATCATCGGTGTCCATCCGTTTTGACTGGGGTATTCAGTTTTCTTTTCACTTCTAGCATTCATTTCAGATTGGTTTGGCTACTCAGGTGAACCTTACCACTACTTTCCATCCTCAAATGGATGGACAAGCAGAATGTACTATTATGACTTCGGAGGATATATCAAGGGCCTTTGTGATTAATTTTAAAGGTATTTGGGTTGACTATTTGCCTCTTATTGAGTTTTCTTAAAATAATAGTTACCACTCTTGTATTCAAATGGCTCCTTTTGAGGCTCTTTATGGTAGGAGGTATCAGTCTATTATTGGATAGTTTTAGGTGAGTGTGATTATGTTTTTTGGACCTGTGTTGTTTCATCAAGCCATGCAGAAGGTAAAAGTGATTAGAAAAAGGTTTAATACTACTTAAAGTCGCCAAAAGTCTTATGCGGATGTAAGGCAAAGGAAGTTGGAGTTTGAAGTAAGCGATTGGGTGTTCTTAAAGGTCTTTTCTATGAAGGAAGTCATAAGGTTTGGGAAGAAGGGGAAGCTCAATACCCATTACATTGGTCCGTATCAGATTATGAGGATAATTAGGTATATCACTTATGAATTAGACTTACCAGTGAGTTTGGCTTCGATTCATCTCTTATTCCGTGTGTCTTTTCTGAAAAAGAGTGTGAGTGATCCTTCTTTGGTAGTTCCTGTTGAGGATGTTGGTTTCATGAATTCGTTGTCTTATAGTGTTCCTTGTATTCTTTTTGTATTCTTTCTTTTGTTGTGCTAAGTGTTTCCTAACTCATATTTAGGGACAAATAATCAAAAGATGGGGAAGGGGGGTTACGCAATACCCCAAGTCCTTGGGCTCTAGACCCTCCAAGAGTTAAGTAATAGAATTAGCCAAGTAACTCAAGTGATATCAAAATTGTCAGTGATAACGGCCCTGGTGCCGACTGATTATCAAACATAACGATTCAACAAGAGGACTCATTACCACGATAGTAAGAAAACCTAGGTTTTTTTCCTTTGACAACGAGTCCAGGGTAAAACCCGTTATGAGACACAACGATTTGTTAGAAGGCTTTCATTGTCAAAACAAAAGGATACCCCATGAGTTTAGCCCCTGACCACGATTCTTCATGATGACTCATTCCGTCATACAATGAGTCGTTATGAGAGACTTGTTGTCATAATAGTGAAGGACTAGGTTATCGATCCTCAGGTAATGGTCCTAAAGAGCCTACCCTTAAAGGAATCTCAATCGATTTAGCAGTCTACCAACAGTCGTGTGTGTCGGTAAAGCAGCCACAATGGCGCTAAGGTAGTGTACATTTTAGCAGCCAATAACTACTAAAGAAGACCCCGACTATTAGGCTAGGGCTGCCAAAGCAACCCATGGGCACTAAAGTGCTGATCTCTATATCATACCAATAGGCACTAAAGCGGACCTATTAGGTTCCATGCACCAGACTTTTACTAGGACCAAAAAAATAAACTTTGATCGGGTGCTCGAGATTTGTTTGAAAGCCCATGCATTCAGATAAACTATGCTACCGTACAAAATTTGATATTCTAGACTTAATGGAATCATATAAACTTTCATCTAAGGTCATTTCTACTAAATGTAGGCCCACACCTATAGTTTCATTTTTCACATAATCCACCCAATAGCCCAAAATGAGTCAGGAAGCCTCGTGACTTGAACCAAGGGTCCTCCTAGCCTAAAATAGATGCTCTATATTTGATGGAACTATTAGAATTCTCATCCAAATTCATCTATTATGAGTTTTACTCTGAGACCAAATCCTAAACTATGAAACCTATAAAATTGGGAAATAAGCCTAAAATCCAAATGAACTATTTGATAACCACATCGACAAATTTGGAAAAACATGAATAACCTATAGTGTCTATGGGAAGGAACGTAGTATTAAAATTGCATACAAATTAAAGAAAAAGCCTAGAGGGTTATTATAGCAATGCTTTTCAATATGATATGTGCGAGTTATGGTTTTTGGAGTTTAAAAAGGCTTTATAGCTGACTTCGGCGAACATTTGTTGTTTTGTGCATTGGATGAAAAAACAGACTATTCCAGCAGATCTAAATGTCAATTTTTTATTGGTAATAGGGTTAGTGTAATTTTATAGCTTTTGTATCTCACATCGACCCTTGATTCAAAAAGTTGTAAATTAGGTCTCGGGAGTCAATTCTATGAAAATAATTTTGTTTAAAAATATGATATAATTATTGAGTATAAAACATTAAATCTACTCTAATATTATATCTCATTTGCATTCTTGGTATTCTGAATGAATCACGAGGGCCCCACCGAAAACTTAGAAAAACTCCAAGTTTGTTGGTGTATCACCAACTAAGGAAGTTGCTTAAGAGACCCTATGGTCGCTTAAGAGACCAAGATACAGCTTAAGTGGCCATGATGATGTTCCCCCTGTCGCTTAAATTAACCTACGGTCACTTAAGCAATGGTCACTTAAGAGGCCAACTGGCCTAGTTGAGATAACTTTCTATCTTTAGTGACTACATTGTTGCTTAAGCAACTGCATTGTTTCTTAAGCAATCACAGCTGGGCCTCATATAAAAATCCATTTTTCTTGATTATCTACTATTTTTGGTACTTGGAGCTTTGAATTTTAGAGTTATTGCGAGATTTTATCTATTTCCAAACTTGGATAAGCACAAAATCCCTATTTTAATTACTTTACTCCAATTTTTTTTATTTTTCATGGGTTTAAAATTCTAATTTCATTGATAACCAAACATACTTACAATTCTATCAAAACAACTTGGACTAACTGTGTAATGCCCCAGATCTAGTACCCAAAATGCTACACAGTGCTCATGATCCAAAGGACCACAAACTAACCCATGACTGATATCTGTACCTGTAAACTGTAAACTATACTATATGATTGCAGAAACATGAACTGAAAGGCCATAAGGTTCAAGACTGTAACATAACGTATAAAGATATAACATCTAAATAGGGTATGAAATACCCAAAACAAAACTAAAATAACATGATAGTATGAACATGATAGTCTGGAAAGCCTCTAACTCACTGAGCTATCTAGACGAGGAGTTGATGGGACATGTTCCCAACTAACTCGAACTAATAAATTACTTAATCATGTAATAAATAATGATTATGTTCTCGAGAGATGAAGACTCATTTCTAACTCTGACTACTGAGACTGGAATGCTACTGATGCACTAGAGCTCGTGTCTCTGAACCTATAGTATAAGACACCATAATGCAAATGCGTCAGTACTTTAAATATACTAGTATTCATGTGAGGTAGGCTAAACACATGGGGTTCATATGCATGAAACATACTAGCTAACTAACTAATATGGATATGAGAATACATGCACTAAAGCAAAGTAACTATATCTAAGATCGTGATAACGTGAGTTTACTGATAACTAACATGACTGATAACTGAGTTTTGATGACTGATATAACTGATAACATGAGTGACTGTATCTGACAGTCCTAAATCTGATGGATCTAGACGAGTTTCATACTGTTCTGAGTTGGCTATATCTGACAGTAATGAATTCTATAACTGAAACTATAGGAAATAGTTATCTAACCAACATGCCCCTAATACGCCATTATGGCTGAGTTGAAGTCTAATTTTTAACCCCAATTAGAAGGGGGTCAATACCGCACGACTAGTAAGGACAATATGTATCCGTCATATAATAGGTAACTCTAGTAAGAACAGCAGGAACCCTCATATAACAGGTTAAGCCACCTCATCTACCCTCATATAGAAGGCTATGATATTTGAACCTACATTGGCTACATAGTTCTAGAACGCAAGGATTGCTTCTAAGAATCATACCCTAATATAACATGTGAGTTCCCATCCTTGGGTTCACTCGGTGCTAACTCCTACTTTCATCTAAATGGACACTGAACATGAATTACTGAACTGACTTAACTGAATTCTGTTGATTGATGAAATACTACTGAGATTACTGAATTACTGAGATTTCCTGAGTCACATGACTGACTGAGTTCTATAGATCATAGCTTGACTGAGGATATGGTGAAACATGTCACTGACTGTAGGCACACAACTATATTTTTCGGGTACAAGTAGCCCTAGGACTCGATGGAATGAAACTGACAAGGCATGACATTCTTGAATGCATGACCAATCATCAACAATCCATAATTCAATAATTGAAGATATTTCACGGGCATTTGATTATCATAGCTTGGCACGTCAATAAGATAGAATGTATACATAGCATAATTTCATAAGACTTAACTCATGAGAAATCCATCAAACAAATTTCAATACACATGGAAGTCGTTTTTGATCACAATCTAGCTATAGTGCATAATTCCATCTTCCAAGGAATTTTATCAAACACCTTGCATGCACCCATAGGGCATACGCTTAATCATCAAATTGACATATTATCAATAACTCAATTTATGGATTTCACTCACTTGCTAATGTAGTTTCATGAAAAACACATAAATATTCCAACTTGGGAATCATATAACAAGATAAACATGGTTACAATCAACCCACAAAATAAATTTACCTGATTCATAATTTAAAATAGGTTTCTTGAGCTTTATGGATGAAAGGAATCCATAAATCAACACAACACATACCTTAGTTCTTGGTTTAGCAAAGATTGACGGAGAGACTTTCTTGAAATTGAATCCTAAATTGAAACCCTAGCTTATTCTTGAGAGAAAATTAAGAGAAACTAGTATATTTTAGATTCCAAATAGCTGAATCTTATGTTAAAGGTCTTAAATAGAGGTGGGAAACTGACAATTTTAACCCTGTATGTATCTTTCAAATCGGTGAAAATTTCCCAAACTGGACCCCTGGTGCAACCCGGCGCTATCGCACCGTGTCACTGGAATTTGACAACTGGGAAATTAACGGATGACATGATGTGGTGCCATTGCATTGCCACTTTATTTATAACCTAGAAGTTTGGCGTGATGCCCCACTATTGCGAACCCCTACAGGAATTTGACAATTGTCATTTTCTCTTGTGGTGCGGTGCGCCACTGACTAATATGGTGTTGTTTTATGATGGGAACTTGAAATTTACCCAGTTATTAGATTTAGGCGAATGTTATATCGACTGAAAGCTTATTAGTTTCCCTCATGACCAAAAGTGAAAATCTTAAACATTCCTTATGCAATAAACATCATTCAATTTAGAAGATAATACTAGATATTCTTAGGAATATTAGTTAGAAAACATCGGGGTATTACAAATTGCTACCTTATATCTCTATCACTACTGCTATCTATAAAGGTAATCAATACAATCCAGAGTTTGTTCTTTATTACTACATCTCCTAGTTTTGTGATATACATTAAGCTTCTGGAGTGTATTATGCCATTTGGTGTTATTCCTTTATCTGATATGAATCTGCTGGACAACCTCCTTTAGTATTGTATCAGCATTTATTGGTGTATGCTGGAATCTGCCTCTATTTCTTTCCCTCCATATCAATGAAAATACCATAGAAAACCCATTCAAAATTTTTGCTAGTCCAGTTTTAGTTCTAGTCATTGTGTTTATCCATTCCAGCTCACAATCCTAATCTTGTATTACTCTTCTATGTCCTATCCAGGAACATAACCTTTGCCATAGAATATTAGTCTTTACATAATTAAAAAACAAGTGATCAAATATATTTAGTGCCTGGCTGTAAAATATGCAATCTGTTGGAATTTGTATACCAAACTTTAGCAAGTGAGGAATAATTGCTAGCCTGTGCTGGACAACTAACTATAGTATAATCTTTAATTGAGGGTGGATCTCTATATGTAAAGCAAGGTTCTTTCAAGCAACCCTTGGATACTGAGGCATCAACAATTTGTACATTTTGTGAATGGAGAAGAAGTTTCCTTGCATTACTTTCACAAAGGCTATGTGTAGTCCACCAGGCCTCAAAGTACTCTTTATGATCCATCTTTTATCCAACAATATCTTCATTATTACCTAAGAATCATTCTTAGGCATTAGAAGATCTTCTAAGGTTTTGTTGTTTATGTAGTAACTATGTATCCATTTGACCCACATGCATTCTTTATTGTTGAAGATATTCCATGATTTCTTCAGTATTGTTACTTTATTCCATATGCATAAATTATCAATGTTCAACCCACCAATAGCTAGAGGATTACAAATTTATTCCCGTGATACTAGTTCTTTCTTCGAAACTGTTACATTGCCAGACCATAAAAAGGTCCTTCATATATACTTTATGGCTTCGATTAATCTTTTTGGCATTATAAAGTTCCATGCCTAGTATGTTTGCACCCCAAAAATAACTAATTTGATATGTTAAACCCTTCCTGCATAAGACAACAGTTTTGCACACAAATAATGTATCTTTGCTATACCTTTTTTCTATAAAAGGTTTATACTGGGATATATTTTGTTTTCTGGATCTTAACGGAACACCCAAATATCTAAAAGGAAGAGACTCATCAATAAACCCCAACTCTTCCAAGATCTCTCTTTTTGTGTGACCAGCAATCCCAACAACATGGAGAGAACTTTTGTCTAAGTTGGCTTGTAAACTTGAGGCACCTAAGAACCTTAAGAATACAACATTCATTATTTGTACTAATAATAGAACACCTTTAGAATATTACTTTAATATCATCACCTAAACTTGCTAACAACAAGATTTTAAAGTTAAAATTTAGGAATTTTGGCTTGAAGGCCCAAAATGGTTTTCTTCATGTTTAAACATTGTTTTTAACCTGTGTTTACTTAGATTTTCTTCAATGTCTTCTTTCAATCATGGATTACATATCTATGAACTAAAATTCCAGTTTTACCCTATTTTCAAAAACTTATTTTGCGGAGAGGGGTTCCATTTCGATGTCGACTCAAAAATAGGAAATATGGGTATCATTGGCTTCATTTTGACACATATATTATATATTTGTATTTTTTAGTTTGTTCCAGTGTTGTTCAAAAGGGGAGGGATCTATGTTGAAGACTTTTTGATCAAGTTTTCTTTGTTCGGGGTAGGTTATGTCTTAACTTTGTTCAGAACGAGATGGGTAGTAAATATTGATATAAAAGCATATTATGGGTATTAATTCTAAAAATGGCTTTATTAATCTTATGTGATCTTGTGGGGTCCTATGTTGGTTTTATCGGTGGCATGAGACATTATTTGTTATGTGTGATCGCGTAGGGTCTTATTTTCTGGCCTAGTATATATTTACTTAGTTGTTTTCTTCTTACTGGAAATTGCCTACATTGGATTTATGTGGTATCTATGACATATTATTGCTTATCTTACTCTACTGGTATATGGACTTTATTGGATCATGGATGCTTGGCTTATTGAGTGAATGTTTGCTCAAGTTGTTATGTATTAGTTGGATTTGAAATTCTATTCTTTTTTTGTTGTGAGAATTACATCCTCATATCATATTTAAATTTATGAGACGTTTGTAGCACTAGTAAAATTCTTGTTTTTCTGACATAAATAAGACACCTTTAAAAACCCTCTATCCAAGATCATGTATCCAAGAGGAGTTACAGATATTGTATTGGTATTGGTATTGATTATTGGATTGTATAGGGTTATGTAATCCCCCATGGATCCTACCTTAAGAGCAATACTTCATAGGCATATACGGAGGTTATGAGACAACCTCAGACATATCACACCATATTCATCATCATTATCATTTTTGTTGCAATTCATGCATTATACATCTCCAGTGATTGTACTTTCATGCTTGATTTGATGTCTATTTAATCTATGCTTCTTTTCTGTATATGTACTTGGTGTTTGTTTTATATTTTTGAACTGTTAGTAGAGACGGTATGGTCTATCATTTGAGATATTTTCTAATTATAGGTGACATACCCATAATTCGTATTTTATACGTTATTTTCTACTTTGCTCAGTCAACCTATGATACATACAGAGTACATGTAGGCTGTACTCATCCTGTAATGGCCCCTTAAGTCATTTTCTTTATTTCTACTCTTTTACCCTATTTAGAGCTTTTCTCTAGCTACCCAAGGTCATTAAGGACTTGCTGGAACTGATAGTCTAATTACTAGGTAGTTCATTTGGTTTTTAGAGCCAATTCCCTATTTTAAAGCCTTAGTTCATTAAAATAGGGTACCAAGCAAAACTTTTATTCAAACATCTTGGTCTGTCAATTTTGACTGTTTCGGTAGCTTCAGAAGATTGATTTTGACTTTGGTTAAGGTATTGAGGCTTCTGGACTTATTTCAGGCTATTAGATATAAGATAAGAAAATGACAAATAGGTGTGGGACCCATTTTTTATTAAGAAACCTTGGATGGGAATTTCACTGTGCCATTAAGTCTGAAATGTCAAATTTTGTAAGGCAGCATAGTTGGTTTGCAAATACGAGATACTAGATAAATTTTGAGATGTTGGCAGAGACTAAAACTAATTCCAAGTCACAAGTTGGTGCATAATATCTGGTGTGACCACTAAAGTGACCTTTTGGGTGCTTTATAAGCACTAGCTCAGCCAATATGAACTGCTTTAGTGGTCACCTATACACTTTAGTGGTCACCTAGACACTTTAGTGGCTAGAGCTAAAATGGCCCAAGGCTCATTTTAGCGGCTTAACTTTTCAATAAGGGACCAGTGTAGCGGTCAGATGGGTGCTTTAGCACCGAATGTTAAGCATCCAAGTGTTTACTTTAGCAGCACCCATGATCTTGGAAGGGTGTAAATACTCCACATAGCCCAATTTTCACTATTTTTCTCCCATTCTCAAGAGACTAAAACCCTTAAAATTGGGAGCTCTTGAGAGAAACAATAGTAGGTGATTTTGGAGCTTGGATAAAGCTCATTTGTGTGATTTTCCATTTAATTAGAGGTAAGATTCTATTATTTTCATGGTTGATCTATTCATACTCTTTGAAAAATCCCTAAAACCTTGGTGACTTGATTCTATCACTATTAGGGCTCGAGATTCACCCATTTTAAGGGTGAATGTTCCTTGAGCATAGAAGGATTTTGTGTTGGTCTCCACTGTATGATTCTATTAATGAGCCCCACACAGGATTTTATGTAATTTTGGCGCCGATGCATAATTGTGCAATATGGGTATTATTGTTCTCATTTTAATGGGTAGATTGATATTTTAATAGTTGTGGCGCCTTGCAGAAGCTTCTAAAAATGGAAAATTGATGAATTAGTAGATTCCTTGGGTTTTTATTTGCCCAGGTAGACTAGGTTTACCCTCTTCATTGATTGAGTTGTCTCGTAGTATACTTATGATATTATGCTAGATATTGGGTTGTATTTAGGTGTTGGATAAATGAGTGAACATATTTTGCTTAGTTAGACAATTTATGCCATCTTGAGGCCGTAAACATAGAACAAATAAGCCAGTTATTCATGTCATAGTTGGTTTGGGCTTTTTGATATATGCATAGAATGGAAATACCTTAGTTACTCAAGTTAGGTGAAATTGCCTTTGTAGCTATTCTTTTGGATAGGATTGCCTTAGTTGTCCATGTATGAGAAAGATTACTATCTTGGGGCTATTTATGGATTACTTGACATCTAGAAATTAACTTAGACACCTTATCCTAGTCTGAGATAGTAGTTTTGTAAAGTGGATTTTGGGGATTAAAGTGGGCCCTTCGAACCCACCTTATGGTAAAACTTGTGATAGCCTTTTAGACTTATTTAAATATACTCTTACTAATGGTTAGGTTGACACATGATGAGATTGTACACATATTTATTGAGTATATAGTGGATATTGATATATTAATGTTAATTCCATGTATCACTTATCATATTACTTATATACATGATTAAGGACATGAATTATAAGTATGGGAAATGACATGGCTTCCAAATATAATTTAATATATGGCTTATTGTCATACTTAATGATATAGATATCGACATGATTAACTATATGGCTTATATATGTATAATATAACTTATAGATATGATTCATGAATTAACTGATGATTTTGACTATTGGCATGATCTATGAGTATGGTTATTTCCATTCATTATAGAGACAGTATTGATATAGTTTACTAAGTTTGGGTTATAATTATGGCTTGTTGATGTGTGTTATAAGTATGGTTATAAATATGAGCATTGGTTTAAGTCAGATAATTAATTGTGATATTGATGATATGAGCACCGATTCAAGTTTGATAATATGGTTAGGATATTGGTGATAAGAGCATTGGTTCAAGTCTGATAAATGGGAGTTCATTATTATATGATATGTTATTTTTAGGAATCGTAGGACAAGTGGTAGATTAATATTATTTGATTAATTGCCTTCCATGATTGTACCCTTTATTCTTTTAGGGGTCTGTAATGGGTTATTTACTTTTCCATACGTATTGGCTTATGGGTCCTAATATTGTAAATTTCATGGAATGTTATTTATGTTATTATCTTGTATTCAGTCATTTACTTATGTATAGTGGTGTTTGATTGTATTTCTTGGTTTTCCCTTTTACCATGTTTTAGCTTACTTTATCTCGCATTTTATCATATTTATATCATAATTTAGCTTGGTCGGTCAATGATGATTACTGAGTACTCATGGTTTTGTTACTAATACTGCACTTCTATTCATTTCATGATATACTAATTTTGGAGTTCGGGTGAGCTTTTGGAGTTAGAGTTTCCCTTTTCCCAACTATGTCTCTATATTTAGTTTTTCATTTTTGAGAAGGATTGTATTTTACTATTCAATACTTATTGTTCATTTATAGTATCTCTTATACGGAAATACTGAATCATGTGACGATTGTTCATTTACTATATATCTATCTATTAGATCTTTATGCCTGTATTATTGATGTTTCAGTTTTTAATTGTTATGTTTTGTCAGTTAGGTCATTTTACACCAAGATATCCCATTACATCTAGCATCGGTCTATGGCTTAACTTACATACTGGTTAGATAGAGTAGGTTCCATCATGAAACATAAATCGGGTCGTGACAAATTGGTATTAGAGCCTAGGTTTCACCAATATTTTTTGTACAAGATCAAATGACAATAATGTCTGTGGATTGGAATAATGGTGTTTGTTTATTATCTTTGGAAGGCTATATGACATTCTTAGGAGTTCTTCACTTCTTTCATGCATTTTATGCCAAGAGTCTAAGTTGGTTTCTAAAACATTCCTTTTGTCTCTTTCTTTCACAAATATCTAGAAAATATATTATTGCTACACGAGATAAGGGTCTTGAGATTGAGCCTAAAGATTCTACAACTTCTCATGGGTGACCTAGAGGTTATGGAAATCCTTGAGATGTTTCTGTAGCTAAGGGCCAGGATAGCTGACCTTAATCAAACACTATCCCTGCTTTAAAGCCAAAGATTTATCCGTCATAGCTAGTGGCCTAGGCTCTACCGATATTTATTTCCTCTTTAGTGCTTTGGGATGCTTTAGTTCAACTTTTGGGATTGGTTGGTGGTACACTATCTGATGTACACAGTCTACAAATCAGAGTAGTACTGAGGTAGGAGTGCATTTTGTAGCTATGACTCCCAAAGTTGAGGTACCTTTTTCTCCTATAGTTTCTCAGCAGGTAGTTCCCCAGCCTGTTATTTTTTCCAAGGAGCAGAAGATGCTGGGTAGATTCTTGAGATTGGCTCTTTCTAGGTTTTCTGATGCATCGAGCAAGGATGCTTATGGAATTCTTATTTCTTTTGAGGATAGGCTATATAATTTGGGCCTTGTTGAATCTCGTGGTGTGGAATACACTATTTTCCAGTTAGACTTGGCAGCTTGACATTAGTAGAGAAGTCATCTTAATTTTAGACCAGCTAGATCTTTCTCTTAGAAATTTACCCAATTATCTAAAATCTTCTTGGAGAAGTATATTCCCCAGAATCTTAGGGATCATTTGAGAGATCAGTTTTCTAGGTTTGAGAAAGGCTCCATGACTGTTGTGGAATATGAGGCTCTATTTCATAAGTTGGATAGGCATGTTACTTCTATTCTAACTATTAAGAATGAGAGGGTTCCTTACTTTGTTGGAGAATTGAGAATTCCTCTTTGTATGTCGACAAAGAGTATGGCTGCTATGGGTTGGTATTTTCCTGAGGTTTCTGATCACGCACTGCTTATGGAGTCTATTTATTATGGGTATATCTTTTTTTGAGGTTTATGAGCATGCCTATCTTATGGAAAAAATACATTACGAGGCCCATGGGGGCAGCAATAAAAGACTGCGATACTAGGGTAGGTTCAGTGGGAGCCTTATTAGTTCATATTTTAGAGGTAGTGGTTCTTAGTATAGGTACCCTCGGCGTTAGTCATATAGTATCAGGGTCAGTCGATTAGACCCGTTTAGGTATCTCTTCAAATTATCGATAGAGGATAGTTTAGTTTCAGTAATCTTCCTAGCCAAAGCAGTGATCAGTCCCTAAGCAGTTTTTTTTCTAGTTATTCTAGTCGTGGTCAATTAGTCTTTAAGATTTTCATCTTCTAGTTATTATAGTCATGGAGGTTATTTTGGGTCAACGAAATCTTCTGGTTTTGGTACAGTTCAAGGTTTATGTTATTTTTGTAGATTTTTTGGTCATATCGCACGAGAGTGCGCCAGTCGTGGAGCACTTAATTTTGTAGATCAAAGTGTTAAACCTTTTAGGGAATTTCATCCTATGGCTAGAAGTGGTATCCATGGTCAGAGGGTTAGTCTCCGGGGTGCTCGTGAATGTTCTAATGTAGGTGGGGTAGGAGATCGATCAAGATCCCAGCCAGGTGGAGGGCGTGGTCAATTAGTTATAGTTCCTATTAGATCCAAGATTGAGACTTCATATACTATTATTAAATGAAAAATTTTGGTGTGCTGTTATTCGGTTTTGCTTTATTTTATGTAGGATCCACTTATTCTTATGTTTATTCATACTATACTCCACGATTAAATTTATCTTAGGATTTATTATATTCTCCTTTATGTGTATCTACTCCTACTGGTGATTCCTTAGTAGCGGATTATGTTTGATGATTATGTCTTGTGACTGCTAGAGATGTTGATATTCATGTTGATTTTATTATATTAGACATGGTTTCTTTTGATAAAATTCTTGGTATGGATTGGTTATCCCACTATCAAGCGATCCTGGATTATTTTGCCAAGACCGTTACCTTAGTTATGCCCGACATACCCCTGATAATGTGGTAGGAAGCTGCTAGCCACGAGCCATGGGTATTATTTCTTATTTATGTGGAAGGATACTTATTTGAGTTATTGCGAGTCTTATCTTGCTCATATTCGTGATGTTAGTATTGAAAGTCTATCGCTTGACTCTGTTCCTGTATTTCAAGATTTTTCTAATGTTTTCCCTACCAATGTACCTGACTTACTCTCGAGAATTGTATTGAGTTTGTTATTGATCTTGAGTTGTGAACCCAATCAATTTCTATGGAAACTTTACTTATGGCTACTGTCGAGCTCAAAGAGCTGAATTCTCTCAACTTCAGGACCTTCTTAGGGAAGATTTCATTAGATCGAGTATATCTCCTTGGGGAGAACCTGTGTTATTTATGAGAAGAAAGATGGCTCCATATGTATGTGTATTGATTATAGGCATCTTAACAAAGTGATGGTGAAGAACCATTATCCTATGACATGCATTGATTATTTTTTTTACTTGATTCAGGGAGTAGTGGTGTTCTTTAAGATTAATTTGAGGTTCATCTATCATCAGTCGAGGATTCAGGCTAAGGATATCCCCAAGATAGCCTTTAGGACCCAGTACAGTTATTATGAGTTACCAGTGATGTCTTTTGGGTTGACTTATGCCCTAGCCGTATTTATGGATTTGATGAATCGCGTGTTCAAACATTATTTAGACTCCTTTGTGATTGTGTTCATCTATGACATATTTGTCCATTTTAGGAGTAGAGAGGAGCATACACAACATTTGAGAATTGTGCTCCATACTTTAAGGTATCCTCATCTTTTTGCCAAATACTTTTAGTATGAGTTTTAGCTTGAGATAGTGACATTCCTTGGACATATGGTTTCTAAGGATGGTATTATTGTAGAACAATCAAAGATCGAGGCCATTGCCGAATAGGCAAGGCCTACATCTCTAATTGAGGTTGGTAGCTTTATTGGTTTTGCTAGCTACTATAGGCAGTTCATTGAAAATATTACTACTATTGCAGCACCTATAGCCTGATTAAATCGAAAGGATGGTCCTTTTCATTGGTTCGAGGAGTATAAGTCAAGCTTTCAAAAGCTCAAGGAGTTTATTAGTTTAGCTCTTATTTAGCTCCTCTTGATAAGGGTGAGGATTTTACTGTGTATTACAATTCTTTTAGTGTTTCTTTGGGTTGTGTATTGATTCAGTGGGGTTTTGTTATTTCTTATGTGTTGAGGAAGCTAATGGTGCATTAGCACAACTACCTATCTAATGATTTAGGGTTGGCAGTGCTAGTTTTTGTTCTTAAGATTTGGAGGCATTATTTTTATGGTGTCTATTCTGAGATTCCACATACTATTATAGTCTTCTATATCTTATGAACCATAGAGAGCTAAATCCTAGGTTGTGTAGATGGATAGAGATCCTTAAGGATTATGACATCTCAATCTTCTATCATCCGTGCAAGACGAATGTGGTAGAATATGCCTTGAGTCGAAAGGCGGTGAGTATGGGTATCTTGGCTTGTATTTCTATTTCTCAAAGGTCATTGGAATGGGACACTCAGCCCTTAGAAATCTTCATGGTGTGACATGTTATTTCAGACCCTTGGATGATCTTTACTAGTGTTGTGGTGAGTTTCTTGCTAATTTAGCATATTCGTGATTTCCATTTTGAGGATAAGAGACTTTGCATTATTCATGATCAGGCATTGACTGGTGAGTCCAAGAGATTTACTCTAGATTCTTCTTGTATCTTGAGATTTAATAGTTGTATTTGTGTTCCAACGGTTGATGATTTGAATCAGTCAATTTTATGTGACGCTCACACCTTCAAATATTCTATTAACCTGGGTATAACTAAGATGTATAGATATTTGAGACAACATTATTGGCGGAGTGGCATAAAGAAAGATGTGGCAGACTCTATAGCTCATTGCCCATGCTGTCAGCAGGTAAAGGTAGAGCATCAGTAACCTTGTGGTTTGATTCAAAGGTTGCCCATTCCCAAGTAGAAATGGAAGTAGATTACTATGGACTTTATTAGTTGGTTTCCCTGTACCTCCCATAATTCTATTAGTATTTGTGTTATTATGGATTGATTGACCAAGTTGGTACATTTTATTCCTATTCAGATGTCCTTCAGTGCCGAGAGGTTGGCTTGTATCTATGTTAGTGTGATAGTCCATCTGCATGGTGTGCCTAGATTTATCATTTCAAAACGAGGTTCAATGTTCTCTTCTAGTTTTTGGAAAGCATTTTAGGAGGTGTTAGGTACTTAGGTGGATCTTAGTCTAGCCTTCCATCCTCAAACCAATAGGCATTTAAAGTGGACTATTAGGGTTCTCGAGGATATGCTCCAAGCCTGTGTTATGGATTTTTTAGGCTAGTAGGAGGACTTATCCTTAGCATAGTTTGCATATAATAATATTCATAATTCAAGTATTGAGATGGAACCTTTTGAGGTTTTATATGGTAGGATATGTCATCCTCCAATTAGATTGTTTTAGACTTTCAAGATTAGGCCCCTTAGTACTGACTTGCTTCAAGATTCGTAGGATAGAGTTAGGGTGATTCAGGAGAGGTTAAGAGTAGGTAGAAGTCTTATGTAGATTATAAACTTTATGTCTTGAGATTTCGCATTCTTAAGAGACTAAAACCCTAAAAAATTGGAGTTTTTGAGAGAAACAATAGAGGGTGATTTTCGAGCTTGGAGGAAGTTCATTTCCGATTTTCCATTGAATTGGAGATAAGATTCCATTATTTGCATGGTTGATTTCTTGGTAATTTTTCTAATATCCTAAAACCTTGGTATCTTTATTGTAGCACCATCAGGGCTTGGAATTCACCCATATTTTTACAGTAAATATTCCTTGAGCATAGAGGGACATTTTGTTGGTCTCAGATGATATTTTACATAATTTTGGACCTAATTCACAATAGTGCAATATGTGTTTCATTGTTCTTGATTTGATGAAATTGAGATTTTGATAGCGTGGTACCTTGTGGAAGCTTCTTGAAAGGAAAACTGAGTAATTCAGTGAATTTTTTGAGTGTTTCTTCAAAGACCAAGTGGACTAGTGATAACACTCAACTCACTCCCATGTTTGAGGGGTCAGGCGGTCGTTGTCAATAACCCAACTCCAGTTGGAATCGAATCCATAAGGAGCAAATTTCAAATATCAAGTCCTATGGGTTCCTTAATTACTAAAAGGTTACCCGAAATGCTAACAAACATGACATACAAAATAAAATAGGGGATTTGATTAGGTATTTGTTTGTAATGATTTTTTGTTAGCAATGCCTGAATATAACACTTTTGACTTAACATAAAGATTTTAGGAGATCATGGAATTATGTCTGCCTAAATGTAAAAGCATTTGGGTTAGTTTTGGCTTAATATGAAACTTAGTTGTTAACTAATGGATATGCTAGGTCGAAGATCATTGTGGTTAATCTTTCAATAAAACCACAACAATTTCACCCATTGGCTTTTTCGAGCAACTAAGAAGTGTGAAATTCGTAATAACCCAAAACCTCAATCAAGCATCCCTATTTCTAGGATGAGGCTCTTGACATGCTTTACAATACAATTACACTTATTTCTAAGGTTGCAAAAAGTGGTAAACCATAGGATTAATTATCCACCATTGCATTATCCCCCTATAACACTTTTCAAGGATTTTATGGGTTACCTCAAGTTCACCTTCATCCCTCTTTCAATGATGATGAAGGGTTTCTAGAGTTTGAGGTTTTCAGCTATCAAACCTATTTGGAGATTTGGGGTTTTCACCCAGAAATTCAAACTCATAAATTCAAGTGATGGTAGAATTCATATTCAACAACTAACAATCATGCAAACACAACAATACCCACACACAATTACACTTTAGTTCAATATAATCCGAAGACTTACTTGCTTAGCTACTCGTGAATAAAGTCAAGAAAGATATACCATAAGTATTATCCAAAGCATTCAATATTCACAAAATACTAAGAAATCAAACATTCACAATTAGTTACACACTTGCCCAATTACGGTTTCTAGCTTCCAAATCAAAATTGTCTAGGAGTTAAGCAATACCCAAAGAAGAAAGGGTATTTTCCTATATGAGGTTTGGGATTCGTCTATGCAATTTTACAAAACTTTCTTGGGTCATATTCCCGCTGAACCGAGATCTCTTAGGTTCAATAGCAACTACAGTTATGTGACTGCTGTTGTGCTCTGCAATCACATTATGTGGACTATCTTGACTGAGCACGATCGCGGCCTGAGGAACATGGTCATAGTAACCAAAGATGAATTACTCTAGGTCTGCAGCTGCACTGCTTTTGCTTCCATTTGATTCCTTTTTTGCTCTAATCCACATATTTTCACCTTTTCAACCATATACCTACAAAATGTGTACATTAGTGCATTTAAATCATAATGATGTCTCATTTCATTATACAAAACTTAGTAGTGTACACAAATGTTTGCTTCAAATTAGTCGTAAAATCACCACTTATCAATAAACCCAAGTTAAAACATTGTTTTTCCTCAAACAACACCATCGTTTACTATGAAACAACTTCACATGTCTTCCCACACTCTAGAACCAATGATCATGATGACTCCAACTTGATTATTACCAGAAAATGTTCTTCACACATAGGAAAAATGGTTTCAACTACACCACTCAACATAAAATGGAATATTTGAAAGATGTATTAGACTTTGAGGAGCAACCATGTAACAACTACTAACACTCTAGAAATGACTCACTTACTGACTACAACTATGTTACACTTCCTTCTTATCTCTTTGTGGAAGATGACAAAATCACCCACTTCAAATTTTTCACATGCCTCCTCACAAGAAATAAAAGTTCATACACCTAGTTACCAATCATTCAATAAGGAATTTTTAGTGAAAACACTCTCTCTCTCAAGAAATTCTCCATGTTAAGAAGTACCATGCCATAGGCTTGCTCTTATTTTCAATCGTAGAAATAATGACCACACTTGGTTGGGAATCACAAAGGACTTTTTAAGTTTGTAATGTAGGTTTAGTATAGGATAGGATATCAACTTAGGAAAATAAGGCTAAACCCTCCTTGAAGATCTACATCATACTCTCCTCATTTTTTTTTGCTATTGGGCTAATTTTTTTTCTTTAATATTCTGCCTACTTTTCCTTTCCTTGGTTTTCCTACTTTTCACTATCTCTTCTATTTTTTTGGGGCATAAAACATGTCTTTCTTTCCTTTGTTGGATCTTTTCTTTATTCTAATCATTTTTGTTTATTAGCATAAGTTTGTAGGCACTTTCTTATGATTCCATGGACCAACTATAGCCCTTTTCAATCCCCACCACCCCCCAACTTAGGCTTTTAGCCTTAAATTGTATTTTTAAGTTCAAGGAGGGTAGGGTTCAAAATTGGAAAAATAGAAGGGTCAAGGCTTATAATGTGTTAGCCAAAGAAAAGTCCAAAGGCTTAAAGAGGGTAACTAGGGGTAACTCCTTTGTATTGATAGTTTTTTTAGGTTAAAGTGCGCTTCCAATGTCGCAAGATGACCTATGATTACTTTAACAACCAAGCAAAATCAAAATTTATCTTTTAAAGACTAATAAGGCAAGTTCTAGACGGTACAAGTACATATGAGATATAGACAAATAAGCGCACACACATGGCATTCAAATTTCATCAAAGGGGTTCAATTGTTCCTCTCTCTTGAGAAAAATATGGAGTATTTTCTATTCCTCCAAAGTCAATTTTTAGAGTCATGTAAGAAGGAAAGGCTTTATCACAAAGTTGCTTACATCCATGCCCCTAGAATTTCACAAAATTTTTGGACGAAGGGGTGGTTTGTTTTGCATCTGCACCATGCATAATTTGCTAATCATAGTAACAACCCAAGTTATTGTCTCACATTGTGGCTCTAATACGGGAAAACCACCCACATGGATACTCGGACTTCATCAATAGGTATAAATGTGATCTTAAATCATCAATTCCACATGTACTCAAACTTTTCTTGCATTGACCATGATGCCACGGGTACTTAGACTTAGCCTACATCCATGGTTAAAAACCCAATTACGATGTTATCCCCTTAAGAATATCATCACTTAGTTTATCATAGCGAAAAGTTCATCGATTAAAACTAAATGAAAGTAAAAAAACTAAGAACAAAGTAACTAATCTATGTAAATGTGGGCACCATTAGAGTGCCCGATTATTACAACCCAAATAAAAATAAGAATCATCCAAAAGAGTAGAAAAGTATGCAAAAATATTAATAATACTGTCCCTAATAAAAATAATAAGGAGATACCACAAATGAAAGGTAGCAGTGTCCCCACTTCATTAATAATCAAGGATAAAAAAGTAAGGGTGCTCCCTAAAACCGCATCAAAGGCTACTATCACTCTAGGACTCTGAATTATCACCATTATCTTCAAGATTGAATCACTAAGCTGGGGCCTCATCATCATTTTCACCCAAGAGGAAGAAAGTCTATATCAGGGTTTTAGTACTTTCCATAAGCTATTCATCCCTTTCCACATTTTGAAAAAGAACTTATCCCTCTTTTTCTCCCTTCTAACTACTTTTTCATATGCGATCCAAAGGTCTCGGTCTTACTCTCCTAGAGAGGAGTAGGCTTTATAAAGCCTATCAATGGTAGCTTCTTGCTTATTTTGGTCCTCTCTGTACTTCTTATAATCGTCACATGACATATATAAATGACAAGTGGTGGAAGACTCTCCCAGTCCTTGGGGAGAAGTAGACACGAGCTCACTGATAAATACTATATAAACTCCAATCTCCTTAAGAGGACTGGTAGATGTTGTCCTATGAGAGTAAAGCTCAATAGATGCTAACTTTTCAAAGTCGATCTTTCTCTTCTTTCCTTTGCCAGGTGCGCCCTCTCCTTGAATCCTCAATGGGTAGATGGGAGAACCAGGATGCACCTATGTATCACAAGCAAATTCTTCAACCCCTGCTCTCCTGCAAAACTTAGTAATCAAAGAGGGGAAGAAGAGATGTATACCACCTTGATTCTTAAAGTGATCCATTTCATAGACCACCAACTGACCAATATCCAAAGGAAGACTATCTAGAATGTAAGAAAACATTCAAGAATACAGATCTGGGACTATTGTAATGTGGGTACAATGAGAGACTCAGATACAAATAATGTGAAACCATATCCGAGCCTCAAAGTGCAGTCGTTCATGGAGATTTTGCTTTTAGTCTTTGCCTAAGAGACTTCCTTTCTGGGGCATATCCGTAGCAACAACTAACTACCCGGTTTACACCCCTTTTCTTTGAATTCATCCATGTCTGCATGTTGGATCCCATAAACATTATTGATTTACTTAACCCCAACTTTCGCCGGTTTGCACCAAATTGTAATAGTCATATTGAATGAGTCCGAAAAGGAAACCTCACTGACCGATTGTTCATTTTAAATACAGGGGTTCAGGGAAAAGAACTGTCACACTGTGGATTCAAGTTTGTCGTAAAATGCTAGTAGTTTCTTTGGCACATTCTCCAAGAAAATACCTCTTTTTGGTAGAATCTTTGTCCTTGGAACATAACTATAGTAGTGAGTGTGGCACTTGGGTACCATGAATTGAATGTGATCATACTTTTCCGTGATGTTGTCCTAAAATCACTAGGCACACATTTTATCAACTAATGACATTTTACCATTCAAACTGCACCACATTATTCACAAAAGCTCATTGGAATATGTTCTTGGTGGTGTTAGGCTAAAAAATTAAAGTGTAGGATTTTTGGCATGGCAGAAAACTATCCCCGGTTACCACAATTGCAGGCCATGAATGCATTCTCATTGTGGCAATCATGGCCACCTGACCGCAGCCATGATATTTGTGACTGGTTTCAAGCCAACTCCTCATGTTCAAATTTGTTACATTTTTTAGGCCACTAGCATGCTTTACAATATGAATTCACATGAAAACCAATTGAACAATGCTAATAAGTGTTTTAATGCCATTTAAAATGAAAATATCATTCAAAATATCATTATTGAATGCCACTAGAATGCAATGTGTCAAACACTTGGTGTGCACACCTTAATTGTCTACATTTTTTACACACTTTTGAGCACTCAAGAATTCCCTATATGTGTGCGCACCTTACTGAAGCAGCCAACACCACACCAATACCAAGTATGACAGCATGGAGAGCATAACAATCAAAACTTTAGGCCCTCTCTTAATAATACATTCTAGGGCCTATTTTAAAAAATAAGAGTATGGATTCATGATACCTACTAGATTTGTGATGAAAGAGGGATGAAAGGATGATGTTAGAGAATAAAACTTGAAAGAGAGTGTCTGGGGGAAATTAGGGATTAAGTGGCTGAAGTAACCGTGACCGCGACCACGGCCAGGTGGCTACGATCGTAGACATGCGAGTGACCATGATTGTGGACATGTGGGTGACTACGATCGCACCTAGGGATAGGATTGCGGTAATTGAGAGTATTTCTGATCCCTTGTTTTCCCCTATTCATTGCTTTGCTTAATTTTTATAAATTTTCCTCTGTTCAGTTTTTAATTTAAAATTGTACACTTTCCTGTTTCCAAGCTCATCCAATGTACTCCATAGTGACAAAAATACATTAGTTATTCATATTCAAATGCTAACATCTATATTAGAAAAGCATGATAAAAATGATACAAGCCACTTTCGTGGTATATGTGGGTTGCCTCACACCTAGAGCCTTAGTTAACATCGTGGCATGACATTTTCCTTCAACAATCTTCAAGGTGGGTCCTCAAGCCCCTCCTTATTCATCCCCTCACTTTCCACATCCACCACATAAATAATTAAGAGCTCCACAGTTTGCTTCTTCGTCTTGTAAATTTTGAAAGAGACCTCATTCTCTTGTACCCTAAACTTTATTTTCCCCATCTCCAAATTGAAAAAGGCTCATCTGGTGGAAAAGAAAGGGCGACCAAGGTTGATAGGTACCTCTTGGTCAATTTGACATCCAATTTCACAAAATTCACCAGAAGTATAAACTTGTCAACATTAATAAGGACATCAAATAAAATTCCCACCGACCTTTTGATAGAATGGTCCACTACTAAGAGTGCATAGAGGTGGTGTAGGGGCATCTAATAGAATATTCCTATAGATGACAAAAGGAATTTAGTTTATGCTCGCACCAAGGTCACATAGATCTTTTGAAAACTCATGTTTCCTTATTGTGCAATAAATAGTGAGCGCTCTGGGGTTTTCTTTCCTTTCCACAACCTTACGATCCATGATAGCACTACACCCATTACTGACCTCAATGATGTCAACTTCGACAAGCTTCTTTTTGGACATCAACTTTTTATTAACTTAGCATATCTCGGGATCTCTTAGATCAACTCGAGCAATGGTATGCTTATCGATAGATTGCTAAGTCTTTCCATGTACTACCTTAATTTGTCATCTGTATCTTTGTAGGCAATCGCTGAGAGAATAGTGGAAGAACTTGTATTATGTGTCTTGTTCCACCATGTGGCTTTTTAACCTCAACCACTTCTTCATCACTCTCATCGATCTCTTTCTCATCATTTTCTTCTCAACTTTATGGTAACACCTCCTTTTTTTTATATTCAAGAAATTTCCCACTTAAGTATCATTTAGAGGGCTCATTAAGTGTATTTCCAATCCTTGTGACAATTTCTAGAACTTGAGCATCATTTTTTAGATTAGCAATCATGTAACTAGGGAGTCCACCTCTATTCTTAGAATTTAATTGCATGGAGTGTTTCCTAATTTGGGTTTCCAATTGCTTGATAGAGGTGGAGTGGTACACCACAGTTTGAGATACTTCAGAGAAGTCACCTTTCAACTCATGAATTATTTTGTCTGTATCTTCCACTTTATTCCATATTCTTTCTAACACATCCTTGGTCTTGAATTTTTTTGGGTCGATGACGCTTGATTCCTTGGCCTTGTCTTGTTCATGAGGAGGAACATAACGATAAAAATCACACTTCCTATCCCTCTAATCTCTTTTCTTCTCATGGTGTATCCAACCATGATTCCCACCTTGCCTTTGATAGGCGGAGATGGGAAACCCCCGAGTAGTTATCCAAATACTAGATTTCCTGATCCAACTTCTTTTTCCCTTCATCATCTTCATAAGATTTTGATATTGTGGTATTTACCACTTTTGCTGGTGAACCGATAATATGCTTTGTCAAGAGTTCAAGTTGGGTCATCATTTTCGCCATGGACTCATCCTTCTCTTCATTCCACTTTCTTTATTCATTATTAATCATGGAATTAGTGAAAGAGATATTAGGAACTTAGGTATCCCGGGTATACCAACCTTGATTTTTCTTTGATACTTCACCTATCAATAGAAAGGCCACATAGTGGTGCATCTTTACTATGGAGCCACCCGCTACATTATCAACCACTATTTTGTTTAAAGGATTAAGGGCACAACAGAATATCTCAAGAAGCATCTTCTCCTGGAATTCATGATTTAGGCATTGGGCCAATTTTCCATTAAACCATTCCCAAGCATCAAACAATGGCTCTCCATTCATTTTCTAAATATTCAAAATTTCATCCCACTTTTGAATCATTTTAAATGGTGGGACTATCTATAAAGAAATACTTTAGTAATCTCATACCATGATGTAATTGTGCCAGGTGAAAGTGAGCGGAGCCATAAAGCTACCTCGCCCATTAGTGAGAATGGGAAGAGGCGAAGATAGTTGCATTCTTGATTAATGTGTTCTATATTAAAAGGTGCACACACTTCTAAGAAATTCTTCAAATGGACATTTGGTTCCTCAAAAGAATGACCCCCATACAATCCTTTCATTTGATGCATATGAAGCATGATACTAGTCATATGGAAGACTTTGTTCCCGTTGGTTGGTAGCATAAGGATTGCATTTGTTTTTCCCACTTCATTTAGTTGGCCCTTATCATCTAGGGGACCATCAAAGGGGTCCATGTTGCTTGCATTTTCACTAATTTTTCCATTGACACCTCGATCACCTAAATAGATAATTTCAAAAACAACAAAAAAAGTAAATTATACCAAATCGAGTATTCCCAAGTAAGAATCACACCACACAAGTGAAATCTATATTCCACTCCCCGACAATGGCGCTATTTTGATAACGCTCAACTCAGTCCCATATTTGAGAGGTGAGGCGGTCATTCTCAATAACCTAACTCGAGTTAGGGTCAAATAAACAAGGAGCGAATTACAAATTTCAAGTCCTATGGGTGCTCTAGTTACTAAAAGGTTACCCGGAATGCTAACAAACACAACATGTAAATAAAATTGGGGATTTGATTTCGAATTTGCTTGTAATGATATTTTTTTGGAAATGCCCGAATATAACACTTTCAATGTACATTAAAGATTTGAGGAGATCTTGGGATTATGTTAACCTAAAAGTAATAGCATGTGGATTGATATTGGTTTACCATGAAACTTAGTTTTTAACTAATGGATAGGCTAGGTCAAAGACCATTGTGGTTAATCTTTCAATAAAACCATAATATTTTCACCCATTGGCTCTTTTGAGAACCTAAAAAGTGTGCAATTCATAGTCACCCAAAATATCAATCAAGTATCCCTATTTCTAGGATGATGCTCTTGACATGATTTACCCTTCAATTACACTAATTTCTAAGATTGCAAAAGGTAGTAAACCATAAGCTTAATTGTCCACTATTTCCTTGTCCCCCTATAACCCTTTTTCAGATATTTTATGGGTTACCTCAAGTTCACCTGCATCCCTCTTTCAATGATGATAAAGTGTTTCTAGAGTTTGGGGTTTTAACCCATTTAGAGATTTAGGGTTTTCACCCATAAATTCCAACTCATAAATTGAAGCAATGGTGGAATCCATATTCAACAACTAACAATCATGCAATTACAGCAACACCAACACAAATTACACTTTAGTTCAATATAATTCGAAGACTAATTTTTTTGGCTACTTATGAAGAAAGTAAAAAAAAGATATACCATTAGGATTATCCAAAGCATTCATTCTTCACAAAATACTAAGAAAACAAGCCACCATA
Source organism: Capsicum baccatum var. pendulum (assembly GCA_030864225.1). Taxonomy (NCBI): domain Eukaryota; kingdom Viridiplantae; phylum Streptophyta; class Magnoliopsida; order Solanales; family Solanaceae; genus Capsicum; species Capsicum baccatum. The sequence continues at coordinate 193,614,702 of CM061555.1, read as the reverse complement.
ATTAGTTACCCACTTGCCAAATTAGGGTTTCTTGCTTCTACTTCTAAATTATCTATGAGGTAAGCAATACCCAAAGAAGAAAGGGTTTTTGCCTAAAAAAGGAATGGGATTCATTTATGCAATTTTACAAAACTGTACTGGGTTAGTAATCCCAGGACTGTGTCCATAGGTGGGGGTCGTACTGTTCGGATGCCATATTTCTTATCTCTTATTTCATATTGCACCTATTTATCTTATTTCGTCTTGCTTTGATTTCTATTTTATTTATAGTATTCCTTATTTCTTTTATGTTATACCATCCACCATACTTAATGGTGCATTATGCTCTTGCTTACTACTCTCTATCTTGAGCTAGGGGTCTATCGAAATAGCCTCTCTACTTCTTTGGAGGTAGCAGTATGGACTGCGTACATTCTACCCTCCCCAGACCCCACTTTATGGGAATACACTAGGTTTGTTGTTGTTGTTGTTGTACTGGTTCATATTCCCATTGAACTACGATTGTATAGGTTCGACCTTGACCATGGCTATACGACCATGGTTGTGCTTTACGATTATATTACACTGGCCATATTGATTGACTGCAATGGTGGCCTGAGGACTGCAGTTGTGGTAACTGAGGTTGACCTACTCCAGGTCTCCAACTACACTTCTTTTGCTTTTGTTTGATCTATTTTTAGCTCCAATCTACATCTTTTTACCATTTCAAACATATACCGACAAAATATGGATAATAGTGCATTTAAATAAAGATGATGTCTTATTTTGATATACAAAATATAGTAGTGTGCATAAATGTTTGGTGCAAATAAGTGATAAAATCAATACTAATCAACTTGGTTTACCCTCTTCATAGATTGAGTTATCTCGTAGTATACTTATGATATTTTTCAAGATATGGGGTGGGATTTAGGTGTTGGATGTATACGTGAGAATATTTGGTTTAGTTGGACCATTTAGGCTATCATGGGACCATAAACTTTCAATAATTAGCTTAGTTATTCATGTATTAGGTGGTTTGGGCTTCATGACTTATGTTTAGAATGGAAATGTGTTAGTTACTCAAGCTGGGTAAAATTTCCTTAGTTTCTATTATTTTGGGTAGGACTGCCTTAGTTGTGCATGTATGACAAGAATTACTATCTTAGGGCTATTTATTGCTTACTTGATATCTAGAAATGAACTACGACACCTTAGCCTAGTCTGGGAAGAAGTTGCCTAAAATGGATTTTAGGGATTATAGTGGGCCCTCTTGACCCACCTTAGGCCAAGACTTGTGATAGCCTTTTAAACTTATTTAGGTGCAATATACTCTTATTAATGGTTGGTTTGATATTTGAGGATATTATAAATATATTTACTAAGTATGTAATAGATATTGAAGGATTAATGATAATATTGGGTATCGCTAATGATATTCCTTATATACATAATTAAGGAAACAAATTATAAATATGGCTAACGATATGGCTTTCTTATATGATCAACCATATGCCTTATTTTTATTCTTAATAATATAGATATCGACGTGATTAATTATATGGATTATATGTGTATAATATGGCTTATTGATTAAATTAATGAATTAACTAACAATTTTGACTATTGGCATAGCCTATGGGTATGGTTATTGGTATGTAACAATTTAGGCAGTATTGATATAGTCTATTTGGGTTTATTTATTGCTATGGTTTGTTGATAAGGTTTGTGAATATGGCTATAAATATGAGTATCGGTTCAAGTTTGGCAACTGATTGTGATATTGATAATATGAGTACCAGTTCATGTCTGACAATATGGCTAGGATATTGGTGATATAAGAATTGGTTCAAGTCTGGTAATTGGGTGTTTCTTATGATGTGATATGGTATGGATGGATTTTTTTCATGACAGGTCAGTTGGTTGATTATGGTTATTTAGTTAGTTATCGTCCTTGATTGTAAACTGCAGGCATATGGGGGCCTGCATTGGGTTATTTATTTTTCCTCACATATTGAATTATGGGGACCAATATTTTAGATTTTAATGATGTGTTATTTATGTTATTATCTCATATGCATTCATTTACTTATGTATTACGATGTTGGAGCATATTTCTAGGTTTTCCCTTTTATCATGACTTAGCTTACCTTTCTCACATTTTCTCGTATTTATATCATGATCTAGCTCTGTCAGATGATGATGCCTACTTAGTACTCATGGTTTTGTTACTCATAACACACATTTATATCTTTTTTGGTACACATCTTAATACTAGTTTTCACTGCTGATTCGATATTCGTCCTTGGCAGATTTTAGAGATCAAGTATTGTCTTAGAGCTAAAGTTTCCCTTTTTTAACTCTGTCTCTATGTCTAGTGTTTATTTTAGAGATAGACTTATATTTTCATATGGATTTTCAATTGTATTTTTTTTGGACTTTGAGATCTACTTACTTGTTCTTACAATGTGACACTAGATTTTGGGGTGATCTATGGTATTATTATTATGTATGTTTTCACTTTTATTGTATATGTGTGGTTTGAATGCATTCTAAAAGTATTACCTTGGGATTTTGGTTTTTAACTTATGTCATTATTTAGGTGATGGACTTACTTTTTAAGGATTTCCGTGACAAGTGCCATGATGACCCTTAGTTTTTGGGTTATGAAGGGATATATGCATTTAAATTATACACTCAGTCATTTAGTTTTCATGGTTTAAAATAATTTCAGATAAACAACTTATCCTTTAGATTTAGAATATTTATGTTGTTGAGTATTTTAGTATATCACTTTACTTTCAGTTGGGATAGGTACTTTATCACCGAGAGCTCAAAGGTTAAGATAACCCATGTCCTGAACTACATGCCATTGTAGATGAAAACGATAATCACTGGTTGGGGGTGTCTTCTTTGCCCTTAAATGGTTCATGAGTAAATTAACGCTAATCATGCTTTGTGCCATTAGTAAGGTTCTATTTGGATACTATGTTGCTCAAATGGTCTATTTTCTCAGATAGTCCATGTCGGTTACAGAACCCTTCCACATTTAAGTCTCAAACCTTGCTTGAACTTGTGTTCAACTTATTCATCATCTTATAGAGAATCAGTTACAAATCTTAGTCCTATGTTCAAGTAATCATGTCTCTTTTAGCTTGTTTATTTCATATTACGTAATGCATATTTTCATATGCTCAGTACATTTAATATATTGGCCATATACTTTCTTTTGTGTTATATTAACTTATAATATAGTTACTGACATTCATCATCTCAATCATAGTTAGCATGATTCAGTATTTCCTTTTAGTTTTAGTTTAGTTTCTTACTTCTACAGTTATCTAGGAGTTTGTCCCAGCAGCTCAACTTTGTAAAGGCTTTCAGATAATTTATTAGACTTTCAACAGAATGGTTATATAGAAATTAGGGATTTGATAGTTTTATTAATTTTTTTTTTAACATGGTTGTATCTTTTAGCTTAGCTTCCACTTAGAATTTATTATTTTTCTTTATTTTTCTTAGGTTCATGCTATGCCATGGGTTAACCTAGGGTCACTTATGACTCAAGTATGTGTAAAATCATACACCATGTTTTTTTAATATAAGAATGGATTCAGACATACATTAAGGTCTTAAGTAAATGCTATTTCAAGGCCAAGTTGAATCATTCCTTACCGTTGATTTCATGTGAAGAATCCTACCATAGTCAAATACAAATAAGATAACTCCAAGATTATAAAGTATTTTGACCTCCCGACCTACCAAATTATTGTAGTTTAAGTCTTATTTCTAATGTCCAATAGAAATATAGAACTTTTGATGCTTAAAAAAATAAAGAGATGCAATTTTCTGAGGCCTTTTTGTTAGATATGATCTATTTTGGATATGTTTTGTAGGAAATAATATTTTAGATGCTAAATTCTTGAAAGGGGTGAAAAAAGTGTTTTGGATACTTGTTAGAGCATTATGGAGGATCATGATTTTTTTTGTCTTGATCGTGATCAAAGCATGTTAGAGAATTTAGGAAGAGATGAAAAACTAACTCCTGGCACTTACTAACGTAACCCACAGACCGCAGCTAGACAAAGCAGGTGCCAGATGTCCAAAACCTCTAGAGCTGACTTGCCTGATTTTTCTCATACAATACCTGTTATTCGTATCTGCACCTAGAGCCAGATCACAGGTACAACCTGCGCCTATGACCAAACCGCAGGTGCAGACCACATGTGGCCATCAACCATATTTTCTTCTAGTTTATTAAGGCTTTGTTTTTAGGGTTTCCTTATATACTATAAATATCCCTTATGTACTTTTTAGTAGGAGTTACACACTTTTGATATGCTCAAACATATTTTAATTCCAAGATTCGATTTTGATCTTGGGATTCCCTTGTGTTAATTTTAGTTGATTAATCATGTTATGGTTTAGGGTTTATACTCATCTTAGCATTCTAATTTCATCCAAGATTTCAATTATGAATGTCATTTATCTCTTCACAAGCATGAGCGGCTAAAAACTCATAGCTAGGGTTGTGCAAATCCTTGATCATTGACAAAGTAAGGAAAGTGTAATTGTTGAATAGAACTGATACCCATGGAATTCATTGTATTATCTTTGGTATAATAGTTGTATTAGTGGTTGCAAATGTTGGGATCCTACCTAGATATTGATACTTACTCTAAAAGAGGAGTTGTGCCTAGGAAAAGATAATGACAACAATAATTTGAGGTTTAACAGTCGATCCATGCTACTAGGAAATATCCAAGCGAGATGGTTAGCTTTCATCTAATAACTAGAGAATCAAAAGGTTATAATTAATTGGGATCAACATAAAGATTAGTAATGCGACATCCTGGGACTCAAAAGGTAAAGGGTGAAATCCTTCTCCCCCTTCAAAAGACTATAGAAGGTACATAACTTATCGGTTCTGCATACAAGGTATTGGGATAGTTCAACATGGCATGATAAACCTATTCAGTTAAGAAGCCAGGAGGGACAATCCTAGTGTTCACCTATGACTGATTACAACTAAAGTCAATATTGTGACTTGCTAATGATTACTACCAACAAATGATCCTATTTACTTTTCCAGTACTTCCCATAGAACACAACTGCTGATAACTGCAACTCTATATGCTCCCTTAGGATTTGACCCCAACCTTAGTTTGGTTACTATATTTTGATAGTGACCATATCATTATCTAATAAGTGGTGTTTCCTGGATGCCATTAAGAAATCAACGTTGTTGTAGGGAGTACGGTGTTGATCTGTGGATAGAAGTCATTATAATTTTTGGGTTTTTCTTTTTGTTCTTAGTTAAGAATACATTGGTGTATGCCTAGCATATGGAGTAAAGGAAATACCTTACTCCCACTAATTTCAGAGAAGATCCTCCACATGCATAGTAGGATGTTAGAGCCAAGAAGTGATAATTTCCGTGGAGATGAAATTTAGAAGGTTGTTGATAGATAGACTAGTGGGATGTTAGCTCAGACAGAGTTAGCTGAGTAGAGACAGGCAGCTGACCACAAAGCAGAACTTGGTGGAAATTAAAATAGAGTCTGCGGAGGTCGGCCTTAAGCAATCCAATCATATCAGTAGATTCAGTGGTATGAAAATGATGAGAATTTGGGATACAATGAGTAGGATGATATAGGATCTATTATCTCTCTCTTTTTTACCTCCTGATATCAAGTTTAATATCTCTAGTGCTATGATCCAACTCTTGTATTTGAAAGGTGTGTTTGTCAGGTTGCCTACCGACAACGCAAATATGCATTTGGAAAATTTTATTGGGATATACACTTCCTATACCATATCGGGGGTAGATCAACAGGCACTAGGGCTGAGGTTATTCCCCTTCTCACTTACAAAAGAAGCATCTTTATGGCTTGGGAACTTCCAAGATGGTCTATTACTACATGAAATAAGATACATAGATAATTTTAAAATAGTTTCTTTCCTCAATCCAGGGTATTAAAGCTCAAGGATGAGATTTATAATTTTAGGTAGCTGCCGTTAGAGTCTATCTATGAGGCATAGTTCTAGTTTAAGAAAATACTTAGCATGGTACCCAACCACCGGATATTAGGGATAAACTTGTCAGATATATTCTATAGAGCCTTGACTATAAGTTCCAGAGCAATAACAGACATAATTTTTGGAGGAGCCTTTATGAGATTATGATGGGAGATTTACAATGAATGAGATTCATTGTATAGTCACAATCAATCGAAGAACCACCGGCCTTAGAATCAAAGGCCCTCCCTCTTCAATTGTAATATGCATTATTGGGAGCCAAAAATACCTTACTAGTTATTACTGTGGAAGATTTGGCAGTAGCATAGGTTAAAGCTTTAACGTTAGTGCTACAGAGGTTTAAGAGGGCTACAACGTTGACCATTACAGATATTGTAGGGATTCCACTAGGTAAATACACATATAAGATACAACTTGAGCCAAAACAAATTCCAATTATTGACCATCAGATACGACTAAACCCTTCTATGTAAAAAGTAATAAAAAAGGAGATAATTAAGTTGTTAGAAGCTGGCGTATTTTTTCTAATTATAGACAACAAGTGGGTTAGCCCAATTCAATGTATATAAAATAAAGGGGGAATCACAGTGGTTCTAAATGAAAAGATTAAGTTAGTGCCAATGGGGACAGTAACCAGTTGGAGAGTGTGCATGGACTACAGTATACTGAATAAGTGGACACAGAAGGATCACTTCCCAAAGCTATTTATGGATTAGATACTGGATAGACTATAAGAAGGGGTTGGCACTATTTTATTGATGGGGTATTCTGGTCACAATCATGATGATTGCTCTCGAAGATCAATAAAAGACTACCTTTAGTTACCCCTATGGGAGATTTGCATTCAAGAGAATGTCATTTGGATTTTGGAATTCACCTACTACTTTTCTGAGATATATGATGTACAATTCTCTGAGATGGTGAAAGACATGATCAAGATATTTATGGATGACTTTTCAGTAGTTAGGTACTCTTTCGATGATTATTTGGCCCATTTGGCCAATGCACTACATAGATGTAAATAGTTCAATTTGGTGCTAAACTAGAAAAAATGTCACTTAATATTGAAAGAAGGTATTATTCTAGGGAATACTATCTGTAAACATGGTATTGAGATGGAGAAAGAAAATATTGAGGTAATTGAGAAATTGCCATCACCAATATCATTTAGAGGCATATGGAGATTTTCGGATCATGCAAGTTTCAATAAAAGATTCATCAGGGACTTCACTAAAATTGTGACCCTCTTATGCAAACTTTTAGATAATTTGTGCTTAATGATAAGTGTCTCAAGGCTTTCAAATTCTAGAAGGAACGGTTGATTTTAGCACACATTATTGTGTCATCTGACTGGTTTGCACCTTTTGAGGTTATATGTGATGCGAGAAGAGTAGCCTTGGGTGTTGTTCTAGGCCATGGAAGAGATAAGATCTTTTATCCCATCTACTATTCTAGAAAAGATTTAAACCCCACACATAAAATTTATACAGTTACAGAATAGGAACTACTTGTGGTGGTTTTTCCTTTTGAGAAGTTTTGGTCCTATTTGATTGGGACCAAGTTGATATTTCACATTGACCATGAAACATTGAGGTAATTAATGTGGAGGAAAGATTCAAAAGTATGACAAATTTGTTGGGTCCTCCTGTTGCATGAGTTTGATTTTAAGGTCAAGGATTAGTAAGGGAAAGAGAATCAAGTTGTAGACAATTTATACAAATATAAAGTGGAGACCATAAAGAAACTAGGGGATAATCTTGAGATATGTTATGTTTTTCCAGATGAGCGGGTGTTAGCAGCATCTCATGATTTAATTGCCTAGTTTGTTAATTTGGACAACTACTTGGCAAGCGAACTATAGTACCCTGTACTTCTTCCTAGATTAAATTTATCCCAAAAATGTTAAAGGCTTGCTAATTTTTAAAACTTCTTGGGAAATTTAATAAGCTTTGCATCAATACCAAATTTTCCCAAATTCGACACCCGGGCGAAGAGTTAGAGCCTTTTTAGTGAGATAGTGTATCACCTGAGCCATCAACACATTGGGGAGCATGCCAAAATGACAATCGTCAAAATCTAGTGACACTCCACTATTATGGCGCATCACGACAAGGCTCAAGTTTAGGATTGTCCTTTTTCCAGTGAATCTCTGTGATGTCTTTGCATCACGCCAAACTTCTAGGTCGAAAACAAAGTGGCAACATGATAGTTCAGCATCGCACCACCATGCAGATTCCTAATTGTCCAGTTCCAGTGGTATGGCGCGATAGTGGCGCATCGTGCCAAAGATGAAAATCCAGAATTTTCTATTTTTTGTGATATTAAATCCTAGAGGTCATTTGGTCTTTTCCCATGACTTTAATTTCACCAAATCACGGGATTTAACCCTAAGAGTGAATTATTTTCTCACTTTTGCATTAGTCTTTCAAATTAAAATCAACTCTACTTAAGAACAAGAACCCTAGCTCTCAAATTCAAGGGCCAAATCACAAGAACTCTCCATCAGTCCTTCTAAATTCAATAACTCAGGTATGCATAGTGTTTATTCATGGATTCCTTTCATCCATTAAGCCAATGAATCAAGTTTTAAATCATGTATTATGAATATTATGTTGTGGGTCAATTATGTTTATGTGATTGTTGTTGTATGGTTCCCAAGTTGGAATTTCAATATTTTTTTATGGAATTACGTTAGTATATGAGTTTAAATCCATAAATTGAGTGGATTATAAGGTGTTAATTGATGATTATATCTATTCCCTATGTGGTGCATGTAAGGTGTTTGATAAAATGCCTAGAATACTAGAAATTATGTAATATAGCTCAATTATGAATTAAGTGATGGATTCATGTTTTACCCTTATGTTCAAATTACTCTCATTTTATTGATATGCAATGTAGATGTTTGTTGAAATGCTCATGATGCTAGAATATGGAATTAGGATATTTATTATATACATTCCTTTCATGTACAAGATTATGATAACTATATACTTTATAAAATCCCCAACTTATTGTATTATGAATTGTTGATATTGATCATGTGTTCAAGAAGTGTCAAGTCTTATCAGTTTTATGCTACGAGTCCTGAGGTACTTGTACCCGGCAATTTAGTTGTGTGCCTAGATCCAGTGTCAGTTTTTATGATACTCTTAGTCAAGCCATGATCAGTAGAATTCAGTCAGTGATGTGACTCAGAAAAACTTAGTAAACTCATTAAACTCAGTATCAGTCTAGTCCTATTTAGTAATCTTAGTAATCTCAGTAATATCAGCGATCTTAGTCATTCATCATGTCTCAGTAGTATTCAGTTCGGATCTTTGTAAACTTAGTTAGCTAGCATAACTCCGTAGCATTCTGTCAAGTAACAAAATTTAGTAGTATTCTTTCAGTCAATGGAAATCTAATGAATTCAGTTCAATCTAGCTAATCAGAAAAATTAGTAATAGATCAGTCCAGCCTAGTATTTACTAGGAAATTAGTTTTGTGTTTATTCAGTTGGGAGTACGATTGAGCACTAAGTGAACTCAGGGATGAGGACACACACTGTTATCTAGTAGAGGGTGTGATCTCTAGTAACATTACTTGTATTCCAGAACTACGTAGCCAGCGTAGATTGAGATATACCCCTACAAGTCTAGGAACTATAAATCTCATTTGTGTTTTCCTTACAGGACGGTTTGACAGAATATCTCCCTGTCAGAAAGGTTTTACTCGTAGCTTGTCTTTACCCATGGCATGATACTGACACCCTTCTAGTTGGGGTTATTGGTTGGACCTTACCAGTTCAGATTTGGGGCATGTCGGTTAGATAAATTCTCCCAAAGTTTTAGTTAGATAATTACGACTGTCAGATACAGTCACTCAATCTCATTAATAGAACTCAGATAGTTCTTCAGATGTTAGTACTGTCAGACACAGTCACTCAGTATAGTACGAAACTCAGCTAGTTCCATCAGATTTCAAGAGTTTCAGACACAGTCACCCAGTTAATAGTATATTAATTATACAAAATTTATGTTACCAATATTCAAAAAGATACAATCAGTGATACCAGTTCTTTATAATGAGAACTTTCAGAAACAATCAATCTTTTATAAGTAATACGACATCAGTTCCTCAACAATCAATAGACTTTGTCATTTAGTATCCCAGTATTAGTACTCAGATATCAGAAAATCTACGTTCTCAGAATTTATGAGTTAGTGTTATCACGATCTCAGTCACAGTCACGTATTATTGCATGTATTCTCACATTCATATTATTTAGATATTTAGTATTGTTTATGCATATGAACCATTGCATTCAGCCACCTCACTTGCATACCAATACATTCAACGTACTGATGCATTTTCGCTATGGTATTTTATACCATAGGTTTAGAAGCACAAGCTCTCGAGCATCCTTAGTAGATCAAACGTTCAGTAGCCAGACTAGCACTGAATCCTCATTATTTGTGGATAGCATAATATTTTCTTACTTTATTATTTCAGTAGTTCGAAGTTAGTTAGGGACATGTCCCATTAACTCCACAAATTTCAGACAGTTTAGAGGCTTTTAGACTACAACATATTTCAGACAGTTTATTTCAGTTTTGGATATTATTATACCCTATTACAGACATTATTTTATATTTAGTATTAGTTCAGTTTTGAACCTTATGGCCTTACATCTTATATTCTGCATAATTATAATATATTACTCAGTGCTCAGTTACAGATATCAGTCATGGGTTAGCTTGTGGTCCTTTGGGGTTATGAGCACCGTGTAACATTTTGAGTACAAAATTTGAGATGTTACAGGAACTCATTCCAGAAGATTTATCCTTTTAATAGCAATAGAGATTTATACATGAGGTAAGGAAATTCTTTTAGGATGAGCAATATCTATTTAGAGTTTGTGTCAATGGTGTAATATAAAGATGCATACTAGTGGTGGAGATGATGAGCATTCTAGAGGCTTGTAATTCATCATCAGTTTGGGGTCATCATAGTGGTACCCAGACAGCCTATAAGATTCTATAGTGCGGGTTTTATTGGCCCATAATCTACAAGGATGCTTATGATTCTGCACAGGCCTGTAACAAAATGGCAGCGTTAAGGCAATATTTCTCGACACCATGAACACTATATGACACCTATTCTGCAGTTAGAAGTATTTTTTGTTTGGGGGATTGATTTCATGGGTCCTTGTTTTAGCTCCTATAGCATGAGATAAATTTTGGTAGAGATTGACTATGTATCAAAATACGTGTATGCAGTTGCACTTCCAAACAATAAAGGTTGAAGTGTTACTATTTTTCTAAAAAGAAACATCTTTTCCGAATTTGGTACACAACGTGCAATTATTATTGATGGTGGTTCTCACTTATGCAACTGATTTTTCAAGGCCCTACTTGATAGATATAGCGTGAGTCATAAGGTGGCAACACCTTACCATCCTCGAACAAGCAGGCAAAAAGAAGTCCCAAACAGAGAAATAAAGTCCATCTTGGCAAAGACTATGAATGACAATAGGACTAATTGGTCTAAAAAGTTAGATGATTCATTATGGGTCTGCCAAACAACTTATAATACCCCCGTAGGTGCCTCTCCATATCAGCTGGTTTATGGAAAAGCATGTCACCTATCAATTGAGCTTGAACATAAGGCACTGTTGGTATTAAAAAGGATAAATGTTGAGTGCCTTAATGCAATAAACTTGAGGTTGAGCAAGCTGAATGAGTTGGACAAATTTTGATTCTATGCTTATGAGATCTCTACATACAAAGAAAGAGTAAAGTTGTACCATGACAAGAAGATCGATAAGAGAATATTCAAACCTAGTGATTTGATCTTGTTACTCAATTCAAGATTATGCTTGTTTCCTGAAAAGCTGAATTAAGATGGATTGGACCATTCAAAGTTGCTAAACTATTTCTGTATGGTTATATTAACTTAAAGAATGATGGTGATGTCTCATTTAAAGTTAACAGACAGCAAGTGGAATACTGCATTGGAACCTAGAAGAAGTTAGAGTTTATGCTAAGATAGAGCTTGGAGAAGTTTGAGTAGCCTAGGAAGTTATGTCAGGCCACGACAGTAAATAAGACACTTCTTGAGAAGCAACCCAAGGTATATTATTATTTGTATTTGTATTACATGATTGACGTTGGATCTTTGCACCCATGGTGCCGCAGGTATGTCCTAACTATCTAGTTTTGATTTGATGCATTGGGGACAATACATGATTTTTAGTTTGGGGTGGGGCTGTCTGTGGTTCGTGATGTCCTCTGGGTTTTTGTTACCATGCCTCTTTTTCTAGTAGTCATGTTGTTAGTAGAGCCGACATGTTTAGGTGTATTTTGTTTTGTTTCATGATGTTTTATGTAATTAGATATTTTTAAGTATTTAAGGAAGTAAAATATGTTTTGATTTATTTTTGATCCCCTCCAAAATTTTAGATTTTTAAAACTGTGTTGATGTATATAAGTGTGAACATTGAGGATTTGTTATGTCATTATGATTAGGGACATGATAACCATTTGTTGTCACTTTCATGAACTGGATAGGTAGTAGTTGGTAATATTGACTCTGTGCTATGTGTGTGTGAGATACTACTTAGTTTTCTTTGTGTGTTAAATTCAGAACTTGTCTGGTTATACTTTCCTAGGTTGAAAGATAGTTTGTTAGCAAAGGATCATAGTCCATTTTTTATTATAGTCCAATTTTATCCTAAATAATCTTCCATACGCAAATTATATCCCTTAGTCCCTACTTTGAGCCTTGCAAACCCATTTTTTTTATTTTCACCATTCACCTTCCCATTTGTATTATAATTTACCTATTTTGTCTAGTTCCTCCTTGGACATTATGCACCTCAAAATAGTGAAAATTCCTAAGTTGAGGGTGGCTACCATAGGTGTACGTAGTGTAAAATGGGTATGAAGAAAGGTAAAGTAAGAAAAAATTAGTAGGGATAGGTATGATAGAAAAATAAAAGAATAAAAGAAAAAGTTGAAAAAGAAGGAATAAAAGACCATGCCCAAACTGAATGTTCATAAAATAATAAAAGGGAGTAATAAGGGTGGAATAAGAAGGAAATTTGCTAATAAGTGTAACCCCCAAAGTTAGTCTTGTGCCAAGTAGGCTTAGTGATGTTGGGTGTATTTATGCATTTATCATTACTATTCTAACCTATTTAGCCTTGTTTGAGAATGATTCATGGGCTTAACGTATGGACAATGATATAAATGTGCATCAGAGTGTCCATGTATGTGTTTATAATGCTTAATGGTGTTTTCACATGAGTTTTGATTCAAATAGATCATTTAGAGTTCAACCGAGAAAACTAGTGTGACTAGCTTGACCTAGGTATTTGTCTTGTCTATCATATTGGGTTCTAACGTGTTTAATGAGTTCCCAAGGATTTTATTGTGTAGTTATATGTGAAAAAACTTAGTTATAATGTTCAAGGGTCAATTGGATCAAGACAAGATTCAAAACAATAAGATTAAGATCAATGTGCAGAAAGCCTATGCTTAGCTCGCGTTTCTAGTTCACCTTTGCGGATGTTTTGTTGTTTTGAGCTCTAAATTGTTTTATTTAATTGTAACATTCCACATTTTTTTGAGCAAGTTTTCAAACCATCATTCCTACGCATATAGACCCGAACCCATGATTCCTTTTTAATATATGTGTGATGATAAATTTATAGTGTGGGAATACCTTCGAACATTAATTGATGTCACAAATGTCTCTTAACTCAAAGATGAGTTGAGAACGCTTCTATCAATTAAGTTTTAGTGAGCACTTCAGCTTAGATTAACTTTCAACGACCATTTCTCCCTGTACATAATGACTTACATGACAAACCATATGCCAAAAGAAAGATCTCCGAGTCCTTTTTCCGACACAAATGGTTTCACCTTAATCCGATGCCAAAGTAGAAAGTTGTGTTCATTTTACTTTGAAGTATCTATCTGTCAACTAAGTGATGACTATGCTAATAAGACATCACTTAGGTGAAGACTAAAGCTAACGGGTCGTTAACTAAGTGATGATCTATCAGCTCAAGTCATTAGCCTAGGACAAAAAGGGGGGAATTCAAGCCTAAAAGTGATGACTTAGGTGATGTGCCATCACCTAACTGACGGGACATCAACCTTGGTCGTCACTAATGATTTCTACAATTTTTGTTTGGTTTCTTTAGCAGTATTTTGGTATTTTCCTCACCTTAAAGCCCACCCCCATGACTTAAATCACACATTTAACCCTATTAACTGATAAAATATCAGTTTCTCATTTCTCATAATCCTCTCCACTTTCAAGAACAAAGAGAAATTAGGGTTTTCTTCAACACAAGAATTCAAGCCTTTCAATCCAAGATTTCCGAAGAAAAGTTTCAAGATTAGGGTTCTATTCTTCAACTAAAGAACATAAGGTATGTGGGATTTTCCTAAACTACATGGGCATGGTCAAATTGTTTTATTATGTTTTAAAGTTTAGAAATCATATATTCATGAAGGTTTTTGAGAATAATTTAAAGAATATGCATTATGAACCCTTTTCAATGATATAATATTTTGGTCTTTAGGCCTTCCCTTGAAACTTGATTTTCTTGTGTATATGTATATATGTGTTTATAGTTTTTAAATATGAATTAAGAGCATGAAAAATGTATTTCCCTCTTTGATTGTATTACTTCTTGATTTACAAGTTATGGGTTACTCAATTGCATGTCTTAAAGCATGAACCAAGGGTTTTATGATCATTTATGAATTTTATGTTGGTTGTGAATTAAAAAGAGGGATAGTTCTTGTTTGTAAAAGTTAAAGATGATTATTAACAGAATTGCATGGTTTGCTACAAGGTAATTGACCAGCACATGTTTGTGAAATTATAGAGAGAATCTTTACATAAGTTTTTTATGAATTTCGATATACGAATTCTCTTGTACTATTTAAATGATTTGGTGGTCCAAATTATGTTGTGAATGAAAGTATTGCATCATGTTATTGTATGGCTTAGATATATGACTTACAATTCTTGGTATGATGATACCAAAATAGATAATGCCATAACCAACTCAGAATAGAACATAAGTCAGACTTCATAAAGATTTTTCAGAATTTATTTTAGAAAGATCCATGTCTAGAAAAGGCTAAAAATGCAGTTAAGAGATGTTAGGTAGTTACTCGAAGAAGGAACGAGTTCAGATAACTTATTAACCAAAATTGTGTTTTTCTGATACAAGTTATTATGTCCCTAAGAGGGATTATACGATGGCATAGTGCCCTATGGCATATCAGAATCAAAACCTCCAACCTTTGCAGAAAACTTGGGTTAGGGGATTAGCCGTCGAGTCAAGAGAAGACTCCATATAGCCCGTGGGGTCGTATACTTGTAGAGTGTTATACCTAGCTCAGAAGTAAGACAAAGATGTTTAGTCGAGGTTTTAAGAAAATGTTTTAAAAAGACTATTGATTATGCCCATAAATTTTCAATGTGTTATGAATGCCATATCTTTTTTATGAATTACTCTCTCCTACTTTATATTCCAGTATTTTATTTTGGAATACTCAGTGTACCAGTACAATAGTAATCCCCTATATTTTAGGATCTTAGGCACAGTCTCAAGGTCTCACTAAGCATGTAGGTTGAATTCTGTCAGAGATTGCAGTTGGTAAGCCTCCCTTATTTCAGATGTCTTGTTCTAGGACATTGCTAGTTTATTTGAATCATGGTCCAACTGGTGGCCTTGTCCCAGTTTTTATATTGATGTTAATTTTTATATATTTAAGTGATTGACCATGTTTCCATCTTTATTATATTTTTCGTATTTCTTTATAGTATATAAATGAAGTGCATGATTGCCAGATAGAGATGGGTTCTTGGGCCCCCATGGTTTGGGATGCATGTCATGGCCAAGGCCTCTACTCGGGTAATGAAAAACTTTGTATCAGAGCACGGTTTATGGTCCTACGGTATCTGCAAAATTAAATCTATTAGAGTCTTGCTGATGGGTGTGTTGTGCACCACACTTATAATCTGGAGGCTACCGGGCATTTAGGAGTTGTTTCTTATTCTTTCATATTCTATTTCGTTCTATAGCGTCATCTATAAGAAAGTTATCCAAATTCCTTTCTTGTTCTAATTTCATGGGCATGCCTCGTTGTCGAGGTGATACAAGTCTAAGAATATAGCTTCCCCAGTGAAGTGGTTATCTCTGATTGAGTTATCTACGAAGTTAAGAGATATGAGGACTTGATAGGAGTCCTTTAGTTCTTTAAGGTGTATTATATACCGTTATCCTAATGCAATCATGATTTTTAGCTTGAGGTACGAAGTGTATTCAGTCCTCTTTTAAAATTTTTGTTACAGATATACATAAGGGTAATGGCGTGTAGCAGAATATTGGAACTGTATTTCTTACACATAAGTAGTAGTATATGTTAAAGTGTCATGACCTATAGATAGTGAGATGGTCCAAGAAGTTAGTGATATGAAGTCATAAGGTTAGAAATCAGAGTCAGGGTGACGTGTAAATAAATAGTTTTAATTGTATAACCATTGATTGAGAGGTGGTTTGCCATTTTATTATGATAGACTAATGTGGTAGCAATATTTGTAGATTGTATTATAGTCTGTGAAGGAAATGACAAAATATGATTATTATTTATTCAAAATAGGGAAGGATCTTAGAATGGATAGTTATGGTGGTTGTAGAAATCATTCATAGGCTATGAATAGAAAGGGGTAGATTATTCAATAAGTTATGGGTAAAAATTCATTATTGTACATGGTATTTTAGAGGTAGTAGTGATGTATGAGCGGGTAAGTAAATATGATATGAGAGAATGGAATATGTTGATAAGATCGTAATAGGTTATAATATAAGATTAAGTTCGACTATCCCTTTCATGTGACTTTACCCCCTTGATTATTTTTTTTCTCCAATTGTTGTAAACTAGTAATATGTGTGAGAAGGTATGTAGTAGATTTAGCGGTGTTATAGTAATTTCGTGGAGAGAATGAACTTATGGGTTATAGTTAAGTGAAGTAAGAGACTTAGGTTGATATTTCTATTTAATGGACTAGTATAATATGTGGCATGCTTTATCGGTGTTACATGTTTGTTGTTAGCAATAGGCTTAAACTTTAGATGTGGATTGTGGTGATGAGAATAGTAGCTTAGGATTAATGATGCATGTTTTGTGGGAAAGAATTAGTAAGGATTGATATGATTTGTAAAGGATCCTAGGCTGATAATGTATGAAAAGTTTAAATGGTAATCGTGAGGTAGATGTGTACATGAGGACTAGTATTAAAACGATGAATTGTGGTTGAATCATTAATTGGATAAGAACATGAGTATATAAGAATAAGTTAAACCCCAAAGTAGCATATTGTTAGATAAGGTGTGATGTGTACGAGTGCCATGTGTACCTAGATTTTGATCTTGAATTTGTAGTATGGAGAAGTCTGTGTAATTATTGAATGGTATTCTTTATAGTTAAAATGAGGAAATGTAAGTAGGCAGTATGTGCCTTTGGTATAGTCTAATGTTAGAATGTTAAGTAGTGGAGAGTGGATTTTTATGTGATAAAGAGGGTGGAGGTGTATGCTCATGAGACAGTGAGTTGTAGGTTGATGATGATAGAGGATAGCGAAAATTAAGAGTAGCGTTCTTGGAAAGTAATGCCTTTAGAGTATAGTTAAAAAGGGAAAGTTTAGCTTTTATGTGTATGGTGATACCCATTGTGCTGAGTGTTGTGCTTGTAGATTTAATGAGACGATATCTCCTTAAGTTTAGGATTGTGACTTTGACCTAAGGGGGAGATGATAGATTAATGTAGTTCCCAAATTTTTTTTTGTCGTGTCAAGTTTCAAGTAAGAATCATGATAAATCTTTTCCTATTCAAGAAAGAGTTAACACATAAATATGACCTTAAACTTGACACCAAATTATAGCTTTGACCTTAAACTTTGACAATGCATAAATATGACCTTTAACTATTCAAAACTGCACAAATATGACCTCCGATCCTACGTGAAAAAACGCGTGTTCATCACGCAAAATTGGGCACGTCCAGCTTAAAATCTAAGGGCATAATACATAAATATAACCCTAAACTTTGACAGTGCACAAATATAACCTTTAACTATTCAAAACAGCACAAATATGGCCTTTAAATGACTCTTCACTATTATTTTTTCATTATTTTCGATTCAAAGAAGAAAATGGCATCTAATTTCTTTTGTCATTGCGGAAAAATGCAATATTCAAGATTTATTAATTAGGCGGGTCAACCTCATACAAGAAAATCACGCGGGTATGTATATATATTATAAAGCAGAGGACGAATTTAAGTTATATAATATATCTAAATATTATTTATTTAAATATTAAATTAAAGCTAAAACTATACTAATATTAAAAAAATTATAGTTTTAATAAAACATTATTAAATTAAAGTTATTACGGATAGTAGTAGTAGTGTATTAAATTAACATTATCAAATTAACATAATTAAAATGTTCTTAAATGAACGTTAATAAAACGTTATTAAATTAACGAGGGGCGAACCTACGTGGTTGCCATGGGGTTCACCCAAACCCCGTCGGTAAAAAAATTGCATTGTATATATATAAGATAGAAAATGTATATTTATGTACGTATATTAATGTTGAACCACTTGAAACAAGGCACTTAGATAGCCCAGTGGTATTATTTTCTCTTCTTGGGTGCTTCTTCAGCCTACTGCGCGGGTTCGATCTTTGCTAGTGGCTATTTTTTTTAATTGAAAAAAGCTACGTGTTGTTGCTATAGAAATAAATAAAAAAAAATAATATTTTTTTTTAATTAGAAAAAAGTTAGGTGTTGTTGCTATAGAAATAAATAAAAAAATTATTATAATAATAATAATAATAATAGTAATAACAATAATAATAATAATAAAAAAAAATGATGCCGTTTTAACACAAAAAAAAATAAAACTTTGACAGTGCACAAATATGATCTTTAATTATTCAAAACTGCACAAATATGACCTGTCTCCAAGTCATCCTATTTAACGACATGGCACCATGTGATTGGATTACCTTTTCACGTAGGCGTGAATGAGACTCACGCATGGGGTTGCAAAATCGGAGGTCATTTTTGCTCAGGTTTTGAATAATTGAAGGTCTTAATTGTGCACTATCAAAGTTTAAGGCCAAAGTTATAATTTGGTGTCAAGTTTAGGGTCATATTTATGTATTAACTCTTCAAGGAAACTCCTCCTACTTTAATTTAAGAGGTCATTCTATTAATGTCCTACGCCATGTATTCAAGTGATTCCTATGCCTACAGTTTGAGTTCTCTACGGACGTATGCCCATGTCACGACCTCCAAACTAGAAGAAATAATGTTCCTCAGTGCTGCTATATTCCAAGTATCAAAACTCTATGTTATATTGTTCATGATCCATAAAAAGTACATGTCTCACATAATGCTTTGTTCTAAGAAACTCTGCTTCCTATGTGTTACCGATCCATTTTATGTCAGGTCTAGCCCAAGGTGATTAGAGTGCATGATAACTCATGACTATCTCAACTTTGAAAATTAGCAGCAATAACTTCAAGTGTCAATCCATGTCTTAATCAATGACTGTAACGCCCCAAAATTTCCATCCCGAGATGTCACACGGTACTTAGGGCTACACGTAGCCCCAAGCTAACCCTCGGAGCCAAACACTACCTCAAGGAACTCAATTCAAATATAGTCATGCATAATAAAGAGATATATCACATCGGGTTCAAGAGATATACTAACTAATACTAAACTTTAGAACCAAAGTATATATTGAATGTTGGTACATACCATCCCTCTAGTCTGACAAAGCCTTAATACATCAAAATCAAGGAGCCTTTGGGATAAACCCCCAACTGACTCAACAGTACTGAAAGCCATAACAATAAAATGATATCATAAAAATATAGACACGGTCCTCGAACTATAAGGACTCACCACTGAGGAAACGTAGTGAGGCACCTAAATATTGCTAACGCGGTTGCGGCTGACTACCTGAACCTAAATTATAAGAAAATATAGCCTGTAGAAAAATCTATGGGTCGGCACTTTGGAATGTACTGAGTATGTAGGGGTGCATGTGATAACGCCCAAACTATAGCTCTCGTAAGAGTGTAAGCGGTCGCTGTCAAATATAGAACCCAACTGGGTTGGGTGTCGAATCCCATAGGGAATACTTGGTCAGTAAGTGTTGTAATCGTTAGCAGACTATTGGTCTAAAATTCTATGGAAAGGGGGGATTTACTTGTGGCATGAATTAAGAGTATCAAAGTAACGACTGAATGCTTTGTTTAGTAAAATTTAATCACAGAGAATAATAAGTTAGGGTTATGTCCACCTTATGAGCTCTACGTATCTATTAACTATGAGTTATGCGGAATTTAGACATGCATGCACTTATAGAGATTCGTATTCTAATGGTAAATCCTAGTGTCTCTCGACCATCCAGGATTATTTCACTTTAACTCTCTCGAGCTAAAAGTGTATAACTAACGGTACAAACTCTCCAAGAGGTTAATCCGGTTAAGGCATTAACGTGTAAACAGGGGTTGGTAGCCCTGTTTCCTTGTTACACTCTCTTTTCCAAACATGTAACTTTTCTCTCGAACAAGTTAGTTCTATAATGGCGTATTCTATATGTTTGCAACCACAAGAATTTAATTAAAACGAAGAGAGTAATGATATAAGTAGCATACGCATCAAGAATTCACAAACTCATAGTAATATATAGTATATCACAAGGCTTCCATAACCCTAACAGAGAAGTTTAGCTACACATGATTACAACGGAATTCGCAATAGATATAATCATCATACCACAACTCGAATAATCTTCGCGAGGGGATGATTTTAACATCAAAGAGGGATGACGTTTTTCCTCTTGGTCCGTTGCTCTCAAGAGAGCCGTGTTCCTCTGTCAGAAATTGTAACGTGAATAATCCCAAGTGTCGAATGAAAGAAAAATAATGACAATAAGAATTGAATGCTGAAAAATTCAGCAAATAGGGTTTTTATAACATCCTTGTCCTAGTCCTACTCGGTTACTGCATCCTTGTTCTAGTCCTACTAGGTTACTGTTGCACCCCTAAGTATTAAGAAATACTGATTCTGCCCGGGATAATTTCTCCATGCATCACATTCAGTCCACAAGCTTCCAACAGATGCCTTCCTTCTTACGTGAAGTTTTCCTTTGCTGCCCAAGGGTCCACAATGTGCTGAAATCTTCATCATTAATACCTGAAAACATGCTAATCACGTTGGTTAGCTCACTTACAGGAAGATGGACTAAAAGTGCAGGAATTATATATTTTATCCTCAAAACATAGCTATAACATGTGTAAATTATGGTGTTTAGGCGTGTAAATACGCCCAACATCAACACCCCACACTTAAAGCTTTGTTCATCCTCGAACAAAATATTACGTCCATCCAAACATCTACTTAGGATTTCACAGTAACAGCACAAAATGTTCAACAAGACATGCACGACAATCATTAACAAAGAGTAGTTTTATTGATCACTACTAGAAACAATTCAACCTCCAACATAGACTTGTGATGATGGTTAATTCGTATCCACAAATTAAGGCACAAAGAATCATACAAAACTACCCAAAACTCATCAAACATGTGTGTCTCACACAAGATATCACCCATAATCACTCATAAGTTTTGAATTTTTTGAAACATGGGTATAACATTATCCTTGCTCTCTCTCTCACAAAGAATTCATATTTTGCAATTGATGACCATAGGCTTGCCCTTAGTGTAATGCTCTACTAATATCAGAATGCTAAGCTTAGGATCAAATAGGTCTTTATAGGTTTGTAATATAGGCTAAGGGACAGGTAGGACTATTTTTTCCAAAAATAGTGACTATATTCCCTAGGCGTTTTAATACATCACATTATGCCATTAATACTCTTTTTTAAACAACTCTGCTACCTTTCTTTCATATACCACCCCTTTACACCTTATTTTGTTATTCAAACATAAACACAATTATCTTTTTAGTTTTCTATCTCTTTTTCTTTTCTTTCTCTTTTTTTTATTATAACACACCTCTATGATAGCACTTCTATGATAGCCACTCTTTTTCACAACAATTTCAAGTACCAATATGCTCTGAGGCATCACTCTCACCCAATTTCCTCTTATTTTGTCACATGACTCTACCATTTAAAGCGCTTAGGAATTTGGATCAAATTATGGTCTTGAAAAAAAATGGATTAGGCTACATATGAGGCTGTCAAGGAAAATAGCTAAAGGCACAAAGGGGGTTAACTAGGATAATGTACACAGGTAGGTAAAAAGAAGGTAAACAATTACAGGTTGTTGATAATGCTCAAACTACAGCTCTCGTAAGAGTGTAAGAGGTCGTTGTCAAATATAGAACCCAACTGGGTTGGGTGTCGAATCCCACAGAGAATACTTGGTCACTAAGTAAGCAAAGATTATTAGACTTTTGGGGAAAGTTTCATAAAAAAGGGGGATTGTAGCGTGAGTAACAAAATAATAACGTAAGAACAGAAAATAGAAGAGTAAAACAGATTCTTTGGTTGGTTTTGATCAATGAGAATTGAGAGCTGGGGTTATATCCACCTTCTGAGTTGTACGTATCTATTGACTATGAGTTATGCAGAATTCAGACATGCATGTGCTTATAAAGAATTGTATTCTATGGTAAATCCAGGCGTCTTTCGACCATCAAGGATTATTTTACTTCAACTCTTTCGAGATTAAAGAGTATCTAATGGTACGAATTCTCCAAGAGGTTAATCCAGTTACGACACTAACTTTTTAACGGGGGTTGGTGCCCTTTTACCTTGACATTACCTCTTTTCCAGACATATAACTTTTCTTTCGAACAAGTTAATGCTCTACTTGCGTATTCTATATGTTTGCAACCACAAGAATTTAAATTAAGCTGAAGAGAACAATGAGATAAGCAGCATACGTGTCACGAATTCACAAAGTCATAGAAATAGATAGTAGATCTTAAGGCTTCCATAACCCCAACAGAGAAGTTTAGCTATTCATGAGTACGGCGGAAATCACAATAGTCATTATAATTATACCAAAATAAAGAGAGAACGTGTAGTATGGTTTGGTAGTGCTTGTGGCGTGAATTCCTTGCAAATAGCGTTTCTCTTGTCGTAAAAATTTAGAATTCGAATAGATGAAGAGAATTGTTTTGAAAGTAATTGATGGAAGAAGTATAAAGATGAATGAGTTGATAATTAGAAAGGTGCAGAAAAATAGGGTATTTATAATACCCATATCCTATTCATACTAGGATATTGCGTACTTATCCTAATCCTTACAAATTACTGCATTATTATCCTAATCCTAATAGGTTACTGATGATACCCAAAGTCTTGAGAAATGTTGTTTTCGCCCGGGACAGGTTTTCCATGCGTCACTTTTAGTCCTTAGGCGTCCAAACTTTGCTTTCCTCCTTTCGTGAAGCTTCCTTTGGCGTCAAGTTATTCATAAAATGCTGAAATCTTCATCATTTATACCTGAAAACTTGTTAATTATGTTTGTTAGCTCGCTTACAGGAAAAAGGACTAAAAGGGCATGAGTTATATATTTTGTCCTCAAAACTTAGCTAAAATATGGGTAAATTATAGCACTTTAGGCGTGTAAATACGCCTATCATCAACACCCCACACTTAAAGCTTTGTTCGTCCTCGAACAAAATATCATGTCCTTCTAAGCATCCACTTAGGGTTTCACAGCAACAACACAAAATATTCAATAAGACAGGCACGACAATTATTAACAAAGAGTAGTTTTTTGATCACTTCTAGAAACAATTCAACCTCTATTATAGACTCGTGATGATGGTTAATTCGTATTCAAAAGTTAAGGCACAAAGATTCATATACGACTACCCCAAACTCATCAACCATGTGTGTCTCACAATATGTCACCCATAATCACTCACAAGTATTGTATATATCTCGAACATGGGTATAAGATTATCCTTGCTCTCACTCTCACAAAGAATTCATATGTTGCGACTGATGACCATAGGCTTGCCCTTAGTGTACTGCTCCACTAAATATCAGAATGTTAAGCTTCGGATCAAATAGGTCTTTTACAGGTTGTAATGTAGGCTAAGGGATGGGTAGTACTATTTTGGCTAGAAATAGTGACTATGTTCCTAAGCGCTTTAATACATCACATTATGTCATTAACACTTTCTTTCAAACAACCTTTCTACTTTCTTTTAATCTACCACCCTTTTTCACTTACTTTGCTATTCAAACATAACTATCTTTTCATTTAATCATAAACTCACTTATCTTTTTGTTTTTCTATTTATTTATTTTTTTCTCTTTTTTTTTCTTTATAACACACCTCTTATGATAACCACTCTTTTTTCATAACAAATTCAAGTACCATTACACTCTAAGGCATTACTCTCACCAAATTTCCTCTTGTTTTGTCACATGACTTTACCATTTAAAGCGCTTAGGAATTTGGATCAAATTATGGTCTTGACAAAAATGGATTGGGCTTACATATGAGGTTGTCAAAGAAAATAGGCTTAAGGCTCAAAGGGGGTTATCTAGGATGATGTCCACGGGTAGGTAAAAAGAAGGTAAACAATCATAGGTTGCCAAAGAAATGCCTAAATCATCTCCTAAACTCACACTCTTTATTTCGCTTTACATACATACCAGGCAAGTTCTAGCATCAGCCACAAACATAGAATATATTATCATCTCACACACACAAAGCACATGGTCGACTTTATTGGAAGCAGTATAGACTCTTGACCATACAGATGAAGGAATTGAACCACACAATTATCACATAATGAGTCACTATTAGAGCCTAAACGTCTTAATAGTAATGATTTTATCACAGACTCTTGTCGTAATACCATGCTGCCTATCAGAACAATTTCATGCAAAGTTAAAAAAATTTTAAAAAAAATTTAACTACTAAAAAAAAACAAAAAAAACTAAATGAATCAAAATGCAGATAAAGAAGTAAAGCATACAAATACCAGCACCCCACACTTAGACGGGACATACTTCCCTCAGTGGAAAATAGATAAGAAGAACCTGGTTAGTCGGACTCCTACTCTATGTCTGGGGTCATACCCCCTGTGTCGGAATGATCATCAGATTCGTCATCCTCAGAAGTTCCTCATAAGTACCCCACTTGATTCCAAGAGTGCGTCGAGGTATTTGCATCACGGAGGATTCTGCTTGCTCTTTTCTTCCTCTTTTCTTACCTTTCTGTGTGGTGGGCGCTTTTTCTTTTCCTTGTCGTCATTTTTGTGCCATTCTACCTGAGATCTTAATAAAGTAATGTTAGCTTCATCTCGGAAGATTCAATCGACAAAAAGACAATAGTGGCACCACCCCACACTTAATTTGTTGGCACAAACTAATTAAGTGAATGGTGTCGATTACTCAGACTTCATCAACATAGATTTAGGTGATATGTTCCAACAATATGTTCAGCACAGTCATACTTTCATGTCTTCTTAACGTTAAACAATCTTGACAATGCTTTCGTGTTTGGACTAATGCATCTTTGACTACATAGATATCTTATCAATTTATGGCATAGAAATAACATCTCATGTTTGTAATCACCAATGATTTTCATCTCAATGAACAAGTCATTTCAATATGTAAGCTTTTAATTTACAAGATTATGCAATTATCTTGACCATGTCGATTTCGCAAAAGTATGACAGTGTATCAAAATCAAACACAAGTTGGAAACAAGTCAAGAGCATCCATGCATATTCTTTCACTCACTTAGTTGTATCAACCACATTAAAATCACCAACACTACTTCACGATTTAACAACTTATTATAGGCAAAGTATTGTAATACTTACGTAATATAAAAGAAGAGCAAGGAAGTACTTACTTGGTTGATGGCCTCGGAAGATGTTCTTGCAAAGTTAAAAGAGCAAAAATAAAAGTTTTGAGAGTTTTGGGAGGCAAAGGCGGCGCCTATGCTATGGAATTGTAGATTCAGAGAGCAAAGGCAATGGCATAGGTGGCGCCTTTAGCTTTGCCTAGTTGAGCAGAAGGCCATAGCATAGGCCTTGCCTAATGCTTTACCTAGTTGAGCAGAAGGCTTTTGCATAGGCGGCGCCTATGCTATGGCATTATTGAGCATAGGCGGCGCCTCTGTTCCAGCGTACCCAGGCATCTGTTCCAGCGCCTCTATCAAAGGGACATTAATAGTCAGTTGTTTCAACATAGTCATAAATTTATTGAACCTGGTATCATCAACTTTCTTCTTCAATCTCTGAGGAAAAGGTGGTGGTGGAAGGGGAATAGTTTTCTCCACCACTTCCTTTGTATCTGGCTTTCGATGATCTTTAGTCTGTAGACGTCTAGGGGTGACGTCATTTACACCCTCCTCAGCATCTTCGGCATCTTTATATTCTGCATCAGTAACATTATCTGCTATATCATCAACCACCTGCTTACCCTTGGATGGATTATCCAACACCTTACCACTCCTGGTAGTAATAGCCATACATGATCCGTCGTTCCTTGGATTTTGCACAGTTTCACTAGGTAAAGTTCCAGCCTTTCTTTGATTGAATGCCGCTGAAAGTTGACTCAATTGTTGCTCCAGCTGTTTTATTGAAGTGGAATGTGAGTCAACTAATTAATTTATTGATGACAAATTATTCTTTACCTGTTTTACTACCGTATTGGTTGCCTCCACTCCTTTCAACAGCTTAGCCATCATATTTTCCATGGACATCTTCCCAGAGCCAGACGCCACAGCTTCACGTTTTCCAGGAGGAATATACAAACCACTCCTGTCAGTCTTATTCTTCCAACTACCTTGATAACGGTCCTTGTTTCCAGATTTATCATAATAGTTCTGACCTTGGTTTCCTTGGGCATTGCCTCGGAAAACCCCCTGATTATTCAAGTAGTTAGCTTCTTCTTCAGAATCGGATTCATCTTTTCCCTGTGACACAACAGCTTTGACTTTATCGGTCTTCCCTGATAATAAATGCTTGGTAAGAAGATCTATCTGTGTTTTCATATGCGCCATATCTTGATCCCGTTCCTCTTCTCTTTGCCTTTGTTCTGCAGTCATGCCAATAGATATGGTAGAGCTTGCTACCTCAGAATCCCTGGTATGCCAAGCTCTACTCTGCTTTGACATACGATCTAGCATATCACTTGCCTGAATAAAAGTAAGGTCCATGAATGACCCTCCTGCAGCATTATCAACCACTGCTTAGTCACTGAATTCAAACACCTGTATAATATCTCCATCAAGTGGACATTGGTCATATGATGATTTGGGCACCACATAAGTTTCTTTTTGAACCTCTCCCATGTTTCGTGGAGAGATTTAGTTGGAAGCTGTCGAAAATTGCTGATCTCATCTCTCAACTGTGCTCTCTTGGATGACGGAAAGAATCTTTCTAGGAAAGCATCTTTCAATTGCCTCCAATTAGTGATAGAATCAGGAGTTAGCCCATTCAACCATAGAGTTGCCTCCCCAGATAAAGACAATGGAAATAGGCGCAGCCGAATTGCATTCTGTCCAACGCCTGGATTGTCGAATGACTTGCATGTAGATATAAAATTGATCAGATGCATATTCGGATCATCGCCTGCAAGTCCACCAAATAACCCCTTGAGCTGTAATAGTTGAATCATGGTGCTAGTGATATTGAACTTGGCTCCAGGTGCCAAGGGTGGAGGAATAATAGCCCCTGTGGCACCAGCCCTATCCAAATCGTCATCATCATCTTCAAAAGGCATCTGCACAACACGGCGTTCAGGTCTCAATCTAGCTTGACGATCTCTTCTGTTCACAGGTGCCGCCACATCATCATCACGCCTTGGGTTTAGTAGCTCATCATCACCCAGGTCTTCATCATCAGGATTTGTTGCACGGCCTGGGTTATCAATATTCTATTGATGCACTTGAGCAGCGACCAATGCAGCTAATCTAGCCTGCTCTTGCTGAGCAGCCTTTCTTTCAATGTCTCGTTGAGCCTCCATCCTGCCAATAAGTTACGGTTCAAGGTTTATGGGTAATAATGGCTGACCCGAACTTCGAGTATTTGGCATGCACTGAGCAGAACCTGAATAAAATAAAAAAACAAACAAAAAGTAAAATAAGAGAACCTTTGACCAAAGGGTCTAGTAACTATCACAAACTTAGTAGACAACCGTATTCCACGGCAATGTCGCCAAAATTTGATAACGCCCAAACTACAGCTCTCGTAAGAGTGTAAGCGGTCGCTGTCAAATATAGAACCCAACTGGGTTGGGTGTCGAATTCCACAGGGAATACTTGGTCACTAAGTGTTATAATCGTTAGCAGACTATTGGTCTAAAATTCTACGGAAATGGGGGATTTAGTTGTGGCGTGAATTAAGAGTATCAAAGTAACGACTGAATGCTTTGTTTAGTAAAGTTTAATCACAGAGAATAATAAGTTAGGGTTATGTCCACCTTATGAGCTCTACGTATCTATTAACTATGAGTTATGCAGAATTTAGACATGCATGCACTTTTAGAGATTCGTATTCTAATGGTAAATCCTAGTGTCTCTCGACCATCTAGGATTATTTCACTTTAACTCTCCAAGAGGTTAATCCAGTTAAGGAATTAACGTGTAAATAGGGGTTGGTAGCCCTGTTTCCTTGTCACAATCTCTTTTCCAAACATGTAACTTTTCTCTCGAACAAGTTAATGCTATAATGGAGTATTCTACATGTTTGCAACCATAAGAATTTAATTAAAACGAAGAGAGTAATGATATAAGTAGCATACGCATCAAGAATTCACAAACTCATAGTAATAGATAGTATATCACAAGGCTTCCATAACCCTAACAGAGAAGTTTAGCTACTCATGATTACAACGAAATTCGCAATAGATATAATCATCAAAATTATATCGAACTGGGGTCCATCCACACATACCCATCAAAATGAAAGACATGAAGCATACCAGTGACAACATCTAGGGAGTCCTCCTACTCCTGGCAAGATGGTATAGCATAGAAGCAATTCTAGCATGAACTGCCAGCAGTACTAGAAGAGGTGCCCTAAGAAGGAACTAGGCAGACTATGAGAGTGCTGGCACTGGTAGCCTGACACTGGGGATGAGCATCTCGACTCCCCTGTCTAGCATATGGATAATCTCTAAGTTAGTGGCCCAACTTTCCACCACCAAAGCAACCCCTCTGATCAACAAAACACTCACCAAAATAATCTCTACCACATTTGGCACATAAATCAGGATGAGTTCTGTTACTTACACTTTCTTGAGACCTTGATGGTATAGGCATGTTCCCCTGCTCCTACCTATTTCTAGGTATGGGAGTACTAACTGAGAAAGGTGCGGGTATAAACGAATGTCTCTAGAATTGAGGGTGGTTCCCTCCATGGAATCTGGACTGACCGAATCCCTACTGCTCTGATCTAGCTCTTTTATTTGATCTTACTCTCTCCCTCTCTTTCACCTTATCAGCTTCAATCTATTGGGCATGTATCATTAACCGAGAAAGATCCATCTCTCTATTAATCATAGTAGAGCTACACTCTTTCCCAACATAACTCGACATGCCGATCATGAACTTGCTTATGATGGTCCTACAGTCAACCATCATACTAGAAGATATTGGATAACTGACTGAATCTAGGACAATACTACTTAACAGTCATGGAGCCTTGTCTCAAATTCATGAATTCATTTATTTTTGCTTTCTTCATCTCAAGAGAAAAGAATATATCCAAGAACGCATCCTGGAATAACTGCCAAGTCATGGGAGCGGTATCCTCCCTCCTACTTTTCCTCCACATCTCCACCTAATTATATATAATATCTTTCATTCAATAGGCAGCCAATTCAACACTCTCCTTCTCAGTCACGTGCATAATCTGGGTGATCTTTCTTACTTTATCCATGTATATCTGTGGGTCATCACCTACCTTCGACCTATAGAACTTAAGCAGATTCATTCATATAAAGTCACTAACTCAAGCTATTGATGAATTATTCTCTTGCGGAGGTGGAATAGTATCCTAGTGTTATCTTAAGCTTTCACGGTAACTGCCTGGGCTAGCACCTGAAAAGTAGCCCAAAATTCTACATGAGACACATGCTCATTTAATAGATCCACGGGTTGAGGTTCCTCATTGATTCTTTAAGCTTAATGAGGAGTCATTTTCTATTATAAGAGAGCACGAGTTAATTGTAGATAAAGAGACAGTTGTAGGCACGATAAGCTTTAGACAGAAAGAAATGACTTTTCCTAAAATTTCCCATAGCATCCTGCTCATAGATGTCGCGTGCTATACTGCAATGATCAAGAATCTATGTAATAGGTCATGTCAAACTCCCTAGGACCTAGGTCTTCTTAAATCTTAGGCTCTGATACCAAGCTTTGTAACGCCCTAAAATTTTAATCCCGAGACATCACACGGTGCTTAGGGCTACACGTAGCCCCAAGCTAACCCTTGGAGCCAGACATTACCTCAAGGAACTCAATTCAACAATAGTCATGCATAATAAAGAGATATATCACATCGGGTTCAAGAGAGATACTAGAGAATACTAAACTATACAACCAATGTATATATTGAATGTCTGTACATACTATCCCTCTAGTCTGACAAAGCCTCTATATATGAAAATCAAGGAGCCTTTGAGACAAACCCCCAACTGAATCAATAGTACTGAAAGCCATAACAACAAAGCGATATCACAAAAATATAGACACGGGACTCGAACAATGAGGACTCACCACTGAGGAAATGTAATGAGGCACCCAAATATCTCTACCGCAGCTGCGGTTGAGTACCTGAACATACATTATGAAAAAATGTAGCGCATAGGAAAATATATGGGTTAGAACTTTGGAATGTACTGAGTATGTGGGGGTGTATGCAACAATGTAAATATCATCATTAGTTTCATGAAAATATACATATGTACAATGATGGGTCACTTGGCTTGAGTTAGATTGAAACATACTTTTTGTGATCTCATAGTAAATAAATCATAAGATAAAAAACTCATAAATCATCATAAACAACTCAACTCTTCATCTCAAGACTCGAAGTGACTCGGTAATTCAAGAAACTCAACTATTATGGAAATGGGAGGTTCTTATAACTGACATAAACCATGTGAGCTACATGGAGTCTAAAGTTTTTCCTCCTAAGGAGAGAACCCCACATTGGTGGGAGCATCATACTCTTGCCAGGTAGTACAACCTCAATTTAGTGATCATAATCTCATACTTAGCCTCTAGCCCACAAATATCAATACCAATCCTACGGAGGCACGTAGTTTCGGGAAAAATACCACATTTTCTGCTCGGTGCTAAATACTACTCCCATACACAAGCTCAAAACGCGTTAGGAAATCTACCACAAACATCACAAAGTGCTATCATGAAGATCAGATCAAATCTCTTTCTCATTTATCAAATCATATACAATTTGTGGATTCCTAACTCGACTCAAATAAAATCAATCTTTCTCAATATCAAAAGGTATACATTCATTAAATCATGGAAACATCAATAACTTTGAGGAAATATCAAGACTCATTGTAACAACTCAATCTCATGAATCAATATACTGAATAATCCAATTTTTCATAAGGAAGCTTAAAGATTGACACAATCTTGAAAGAACTTGAAATATCAACTCATGGTAGAAATATGAAATTCATAATATTAAATATCAAGTCATAACTTGGGAATAGTAAAATAATCATGTATAACAAAACTTGAACAATTTATATTCTCATAGTCTCATGATGAAGTAATTTGGGTATAAACCCACTTGAAAAATCATATAAATCCATTATAGAAATCAAAGCTTTGGAAACAACAAAAGGATTGCTTTTGTCCAAAACCCCACATACCTTAATCTTTGAAATTGGATGAATTCTAGTTCTTGAGACTCTCTCCGCACTTGTAATAAATGATTCTCAAAGCTCACACTATGAGGAACTTGGTTCTTGAAGAAATCTTGAAGATTTATGAATGATTTTTGAAAGATTAATGTTCTTGAATGAAACCCTAGATATATTTTCATAAGATAATTGGAAGAGAAAATGAAGAAATTTGTGTTTTGATGGGGATTCTCATATATATAGGGGCCTTCAAAAGATGAAAAAGGACAAAAATACCCTTGAAAAAAGGTTCTTTAATTGCTTAAAAAAATAGCTGACGACATTTATGACAAGTCGTCAGACTTGTGATAAGTCATCACGAAATGTCCTCACAAAAGGGTGGAATTTATGACTTTCTGCTTAATGTTGCTAACATTTTGTGACAAGCCGTCAGACTTGTGACAAGTCATCACAAAATGTTGAAATTTGTGACTTTATACTTAAGGTGATGAAATTTTGTGACAATCCATCATACTTGTGACAAGTCATCACAAAATGTCATCACATAGTTTCCAGGCTGACACATTGGAGTAAAATAGACATAACTTTTCGCTCCGATACCGGATTTGGGTGAAATTGGTACTGTTGGAAAGATAATTTAATTATGTATCTGTTGTTGTATAATAAGATCAAAATTTATTAGTTTAACGAGAGATATACTCATTTGAAGTTGACTATGCCAAAATCCTTCTCAAGAATTCAATCGGTAAGGGATGTTTTGATTCTCCTAATCGCTAGGACATCTTTGATGCCTTAATATACATGTCCATTGATTAGAAAACAACCAAAGAACTATATTTTATTTCTCATGAGATTGAGTCATGGTGTCACTATTGGTTAGAGTTCTTGGGGTATTACAATGACTCTATGAATTCCGAACTTATGTTATATGACTCCTGATGTAAGGTCTTATGTTTTTCACTTTGATCAGTCCAAAGAACTCATGCTATGTTTTATTTATGCCAGAGAATCTCTCTACTTATTATCCAGATACTTAATATATGATGCATTTTGTGATTGTATTGTATCTTCAACTCATGTCCCAACTTGAGTAGTGCAATAAGTATATGCTATAATTGAGTAGTGTCACTCTCTTTTATGATTCTTATGCTAGGGTTCCTCAATTACCCTTTGTATGTTAGTAGGGTGGTGATTGTGAAAGCGTAGTAATATTTTAGGTAGGGGTAGTAGATGTTCTTGTAGGTGAAAATTTTGATGTGATTTCTTGAACTAAGGTCATAGGTGAAAGGGAAAAGAAGGAGATGAACTTTTGTTGTGTGGAATAATTAGAGAGGACATGTATGGTGAAAATCATTATAAGTAATTGAATTTGCTGGTCTTAGTGGGTAGATCCATAAAGTGAGTGTAGTAACGATAGGCTTGAATATTATTATTGATGAAAACACAAACCAATGTATTATGTGGTTTGTACTATTTGATTTAAAACTCGAGTGTGTTTTATGATAGTGATAAGGTGAAGTAACGTTCTAAAAGGGATGTAGAGTATAGGTTCCCATAGCTTAAGATAGAATCTTTTTACTATGGGTTAGGATTCAACCTGGAAGTTCGATTTAGTTAGACTCAATCTCTTGTTTCTATGTATATAGTGGGAGAATTATAAGATTTATAAGTTTAAATGTTATAGCCATAGATGAAAGTATAGTTGAGGAGAATTGCAAAATTTAAAGGCTTTTAGACATATCAATTGAGGTGGAGAATGTATCTATTCTATTCTTATGTCCCGCAAGAATCTCATTTAATATCTTGTACCAATCTTAATCAGGTTGAGGATTCATAGGAAAATTCATGGTTTACAATTTTATGATCATTGGCCATAAAACACATGCCAAGATCATGTCGACATCAAGTTTCGTTATCTCATGAGTTGTGGTTACACAATTTACTTGGTCATGTCATGAAGCACTTCTTGAATGTCTACATATGTTTCATGGAGGAAATTAAAATTTCCTAATATGATATTACTTCTATTATTCCATACTTTTATAGCTTCAACAATTCCTACCCATCATTCGAGGACGAATGATTCCAAGGGGGAGATAATGTAACATACCACATTTTTTAGGCTAGTTTTAAAACCGTCGTTCCTATGCATATAGACTTGAACCCAATGATTCCTTATTAATATATTTGTGATGATAAAATATATAGTGTGGGAATACCTTTGAACATTAATTGAGGTAAAAAATATCTCCTAACTCAAAGACGAGTTGAGAATGCTTCTATCGAATAAGTTTGAGTGAATGCTTCAGCTTGGGTCAAATTTCAATGACCATTACTCACTGTACATAATGATTTACATGGACTACCATATATACTAAAAGAAATATATTTGATTCCTCTTTCCAACAAAACTAGTTTCACCTTAATGCGATGTCAGAGTAGAAAGTTATGCTTATTTTAGTTTGAAGTATCTGTCTGTCAACTAAGTGATGGCTACGCTGATAAGCCATCACTTAGCTGACGACTACAGATTATGATCCATCAGTTCTAGTCATTAGCATAGGGTAATATGGGGGGAATTCAAGCATAAAAGTTACAACCTAGGTGATGAGTCATCACTTAACTTACAGGCCATCAACCTTGGTCATCAACTAAAGACTTCTGCAATTTTCTTTGGTTTTATTAGGGTTATTTTGGTATTTTACTCTCCTGAAACCCCACCCCATGACTTAAATCACGCATTTAACCCTATTAACTGATAAAATATTAGTTTCTCATCACTCATAATCCTCTCCACTTTGAAGATCAAGGAGAAATTAGGGTTTCATTCATGGCAAGAATTTAAGCCTTTCAATCTAAGATTTCCCAAGAAAATTTCAAGATTCGGGTTCTATTCTTCAACT
Source organism: Capsicum baccatum var. pendulum (assembly GCA_030864225.1). NCBI lineage: Eukaryota > Viridiplantae > Streptophyta > Magnoliopsida > Solanales > Solanaceae > Capsicum > Capsicum baccatum. The sequence goes on along the minus strand of CM061555.1, from coordinate 193,579,831 downwards.
AAAGAACAAAAGGTACCTGCGGTTTTCCTAAACTACATGGGCATGGTGAAATTATTTTATTAATTTTTTAAAGTTTAGAAATCATATATTTATGAAGGGTTTTGAGAATAATTTAAAGAATATGCATTATGAACCCTTCTCAATGATATAATATTTGTCCTTGAAGACTTCCCTTGAATCTTGATTTCCTCATGTATATGTATGTATATGTTTCGTATTTTTAAATACGAATTGAGAGCATGAATAACGTATTCCCTCTCTCATTATGTTACTTCTTGATTTATAAGTTATGGGTTGCTTAATTGCATGTCTTAAAGCATGAACCACGGGTTTTATGATCTTTTATGAACTTAATAATGGTTGTGAATAGAAGAGAAGGTTAGTTCATATTTGTAATGTTAAAGATAATTATTAAAATAATTGCATGGATTGCTACAAGGTAATTTACCACCACATGTTTGTGAAGTGAAAGAGAAGATTTTTGCATAGTTTTTTTTTTTAAAGAATTTTGATATACAAATTCTTCTATACTATTTGAATGATTTATGTTTAGAATAAAAGGATTGTATCATGTTATTGTATGTATTAGATATATGTCTTGTAAGTCTTGGTATGATGATACCAAAAATAGATAATGCCATAACCAACTCAGAACAGAACATAAGTTAGATTTCATTAAAATTTTTAGAATTTATTTCAGAAAGATGCATGTTTAGAAAAGTCTAAAAGTGGTCTTAATAGATGTTAGTTGGTTACCCAAATAAGAAACAAGTTCAGATAAATCATTGACCTAAACCCTGTTTTGTCGATACTGGTTATTATGTCCCCAAGAGGTATTATACAGTGGCCTAGTGCCTTGTGACATATCAGAATTGGATACTCCTACCCTTGCAGCAAACTTGGGTTGTGGGCTTAGCCGCCGAGTCAAGGGCGGTCTCTATATAGCCCGTGGGATCATTGATTTGCAGGGAGTACCACCTAGTTGAGATTTAAGACAAAGATGTTGTGTTGTGATATTACATAAATGTTTTAAAAAGACTATTGATCATGCCCATAAAATTTCAATGTGTTATGAATGACATATCTTTTTTTATGAAATGCTCTTTTCTACTTTATATATCAATATTTTATTTTTGAATACTCTGTGTACCAGTATAATTATATTGACCCCCTATATTTAAGGATCTGAGGCACAGTCCTGGTGTCCCGCATACATATAGGTCGAATTCTGTCCTAGATTGTAGTTGGTGAGCCTCTCTTATTTCGGAAGGCCTATTCTATAACATTATTAGTTAATTTGATTCAAGGTCCAACTTAGGGCCTTGTCCTAATTTTTAAACACATGTTAATTTTCATATGGTTAGAGATTTCACAGACAGTTGTCGTATGTTTATCAATGTTATGAACTCAATTTCATACTATTCAGTTGAATTAAGTGATAAACCATGTTTCTATTTTTATTATCTTTTATGCATTTATTTATAGTATATGAAAAGTGTGTAAGATTGCCAGAAAGAGAAGGGCGCTCGTGCCTTCAGAGCCTCAGCTTGGGTCATGACATTAATGCTATAGGATGCTTGTTGAATGGACTATGATGATATATAAAGGGTTTACAAGCTTCAAATAAATTTGAAATAACTCAAAAAGGCTTGGAATTGATCACAGAATCAACATACACAACTTGACACAACCTTCGACACCTGAAATATCTTGGGCGAGTGGAAGCGCATGGAGAGTCCAATGGAGTGTATGGCACACCACTGGATTCAAAAGGTGACCCAAATGGTGACCCACTGCATCACGGTGGTAATAGCGATAAAGAAGGCACCGCATCGCATTGAAAAGTAAATCTACAGTTGTCAAATTCTAGAATCTTGGCACGATTATGCCTCTTCACGGTCCTATGGTAATGGAAATTTCACCATGATGTGGTGACCATAAAAATAAGGATTTTTGTGCCTTTGTAAAGAAGGATAGCATGGAAACCTAATCCAAGTGGTTTATGACTTTTCTACTATAAATATAGTGTCTTAAATTTCGTTTTAAACATCTTGGACAATCTTGTAACACCCTAGATCAGCTTGCACAACATTGGAGGCTAACACAACTTCTTTTTAGGTTTTATAATTCTTTAATTAGTTTTTTTATAGTTTGTATCATAAATCCAAGAAATTAGATGATGAGTAATTCCATTTAAGGCTAAACTCCCTTTCTGAGGTTAAGGACAGATCATGAATATTTTCATTTTGAATTAAGTTTGTTTGAGTTTCTTAGCATTATGGTGCTTCTTTATCCTTGTTTTAATTATTTTAAGGATTACTACCCTTAGAATATATTTATTATCAACCTTGTGTTCTCGGGAGAGGGACTAGGAAGATAGAACATAGGGATAAGCAAAGTAAAGTTCGTAGTCTTTTATAAAATAAGGATTTCGAATTACTGTTCAGGACAGAGATGTACTTAGAATCCTTACTTAATTTACATGTAGGATAATAGCTTTAAATCACTTAGTTGGATTATTACATACCCGCTCAATGATGTAGTTGTAATTTCCACAGTAGGTAAATTGTTAGAGCTCGGGAGACCATGATATGCGATTAACCCTATGAATCAACAACCATAATAGGCAATCTAATGAATGAATTTCAATGGCGTAGTATTATTCTTTGTAATCCTTAACCATGGTCTCTATCCTTTGATTGTCCAAAGTCATTTAATTTTTCTTATTAGTTTAATTTAGTTTTACTTTACAACTCTAAAACTTTAGTTGTTACTCTTCTCAATTTGTTAAACTAGAATTGGATAGTTGTGTAACACAAGTCCCTATGGGATCGATATTCGGCTTTATTAAAGCCCACTATATTACTTGGTATACCACGTACACTTGCGTGTTCTTGAGAGCTATCATGTTTTTGGCGTCGTTGCCGGTGACGTAAATTGGCAACTATCTTAGTTTTAGTTTATCTATATTGAGTTGTAAATAGTTTTTGTGATTTTTAGTTTATTTGTTCTTTTTTGTTTCTCACAATCTTCCTGAGATGTCAGAATGTGATAGATGGTTTTCGAGGGATGATGATTCTTGTCATTTTTGTGGAGGAGCCCACTACGAGGAGTTTTGTCCAGATTTTGATCCAAATGTTTAGAGGAGACCTGCTTGTTTGCGACCTATGCAGCAGACCATAAGTTAGTGTGTTGTTTGTGGAAATATGTATCACTCTGCAGAGATGTGTGTTTTTTGTAACACGCCATATTCAAGTATATGTATTGGCGTATTCAAGTACGTGTATTGGTCTTATTTATATGGAATTAATTTTTTTTTATTTTATTTATACCGGAATTTGCCCGTCGATTGTTCCATACGAAGGTTATTGAATAAGATTTCCAACGATATAAATATTTCCAAAAACAGATAGGTTTCGGATATAATCGACCACGTTCGAAACTATAAAACGGTGGCCGGGATATTGTGAATAGTAAATGTGCAGGAAAACTTCCTGCACACAAACTACTGAGGCCAGCCATTTTTTTGGGTCAACTTTGAATGATCATAACTCACTTAATATAATGAAATGGGAGATCTGCGCACTATCAAAAGAAACATCTTTGAGTCTTCTTTCCAATGAAATTGGTTTCATCCAAATCCAACATCTGAGTAAGGAGTTATACTCGTTTTACTTTAGGCTCTCAAAACAGATTTTTAGGGTCAACTTTAAATGATCATAACTCCTTGTACAGGACGAACTGGGTGGTCTAGTTTATATAAAATGAAATTCCTTTGAATTATCTTTCCAACGATACCAATTTCACCCAAATCTGATATCGGAGAAAAGAGTTATGGTCGATCTACTTTAGCTTATCAAAACAGTCCACCAAAGGACAGATTTGATATTATTTAAATTTTAAAGGCACTTTGATCATTCCCTATGATATTATGGACGGTAATATGTGTACATATACATGTATATGAGTTCATAAACTCATTTTCATCATCAATCATTGAGGAAGAACAAACCCTAGCCAAATTTGACCTTTAAATTACCTTTGATTCAACCGTAGAAATTTCAAAGTAATCCAATAACTGCGTTTGTCATCTTGAGAGCTTCGAAAGGCACCTATTATTTGTGCAAACAGGATTGCATAATCAAGAGGTGAATTCTAAGGTATGAATATTGTTTGCCTTTGTTCTCTTCCATATGTATATGTGTGATAGAGGATTATGTGTATTGGTTTTTATTGAAAGGTGATGGAAATAGGGTTATGGACTATGTTGCATGGTTTGGTTGTATTGAATTGTGGAAGGTGGATATGTTAATTGGGTTATGGAAGGTGGATATGTTAATTGAGTTATGGAAGGTGGATATGGTGATATACTATTGAATTGATGATTGTTTATGTATATGGCTCAATTTGATTTAATGGATTGGTTGGAAGGATAAATGAAACCAAACTTGATATTGGAGGATGTTGTATGAATATGCATGGCATGTGAATGTAATTGGAGTATAAGAAGCTTAAAGTGACACCCTTTATGGTGTAATTAAGGCTTACTACTTAACCACTAGTTTGGTGAATTCAAGTAATTGAATTGTAACGTTTGGTCGCTAATACTAGATTGTTATATATGTTCATTGTATATAAGTAATCCGAAAAGACGAGAAGTCCATTTGGGACTAGTATTGAAGGTTGACAGTCAGGTATGTAAAGCATACTCTATACCATATCTTTGGCATGAAAGTGAACAATTGTTCAATTAAGAAAGTTTCCCAAGTTATTCAGTAACATATAATGATTTTGTAAGATGTCCTACGTTACCAATGAACTTGTTTCCACTCTACAAGATCTCAAGACATTCCAATACTTTCTTGTTTTCCAAATTTTACATATTTATTGCACTAATGAATGTCAGAAGGGATCCGGTTACTCGAACAAGATCCATGTGCTATTAATGACTCCAAAACGCTTCATTGATATACCAATGAGTTCTTACTTCATTGTTATTGCATTGATAGTCTATCGATATGTATTTTATTGATGTATCATTGTTTCAAAGTATAAAAGATGTGGTGGCAACCGAAATAACAATCTCAAAGATTAATTGAACTAAGTGTTTATGGGTCGATCCCTATTTATGTGTTTATGGGTGGTATCCCAGGGGTATAAGCCTAGCATAGGTCGATCCCAGTTGATATGTACTGGAGGTAGCCTAATGGTCATAGTACAATACAGTAATGATTACAAAGATTATAAGAACAAAGGTAAAGTGATTGAATAAATACAATGTACAGGTTGTCACAAGTTCTAGTAAGTGTGGTCCACTCCTATTACAATTTATTCACTTGTTTCTAATTTCTATTGAGCTCCTATATCATATGTGATTATCTATAGCTTTACATATTTCGTACTGACATCCCCCACGGGGACCTGCATTTTATGCTGCAGGTACAGGTACCTCAGCTCATACAATGCATAAGTAGGAGCCAGGATACCCAGCTACTTTTGGTGAGCTCCAGTTTGCTTCGGGGCTTTCCGTGTCATATCCAGTTACTTTTGGTATTATATAGAAGTTAGTTATATGGCGGGGTGTTTCCCGACCTTAGTTAAACTCTGTGTATTGTCTAGAGGCTTTGTAGACCTAATGTACAGTTAAGGTGGTGTTTTGTTAATAGACGTGATGGCTCCAACGGCCAAATATTGTATATACATATATATGTGTGCTCGAGCTTATACAGGTGATTATTTCCTTTTATATGCGACATGATATTGTTCAAATTTCGCGTTGTCATAGAGGTATGCATGGAAAGTATAAGGTTATGAGATGGTTCTCCCAGACCTCCTCGGTTACAGGTGCCAGTCCGCCCCAATAGGATTTGAGGTGTGACAAAAGTGGTATTAGAGAAGTTCATCCTAGTGAGTCTACAAAGCTGTGTCTATGTAGAGTCTTGTGTATCTGTGTGTTGTGCACCGCATCTATAAACAGGAGGCTATGGACATTTAGGAATTGTTTCTTTTCTTCATGTCTTAGATCGTGCGATAGAGCCTATATTGTATATGAAGTCATAGTTGACCACTGAATCCATTTGTTTCTCTTATTATAGTAATGATGCCGGTTACCAAAAGCAATAACACTGGTAAGCAAGTAGATGTGGCTTCCGGAGAGGGGACTAGTAAGTTACCCACTATACCAGTTAATCAAAGTGAGGCTCCAGCTGAGCATGCATCAGAAACTTCCTCCAGTCCAGATGAAATAAGAGGGAGGAGAACTATATCCCCAGAGCCACCTATTAATGTTGTTGATCAAGATCTTAGAAATGCAGTGCAACTTTTGACTCGTATAGTTGCTGGGCAAGCTCAAGGGCAAGCCATTCCTACCACGGGTCCTAGTGGTACAGATAGGGTGGCTAGCCTTCGAACACAGGATTTTGTTAAGATGGATCCTCCCACTTTTACTGGAGCAGATCTTAACGAGGACCCACAGGACTTTATTGATCAAATTCAAAGGGCCTTAGATGTTATGCATGTAACGGGTAGAGAGATAGTGAATTTAGAGGCGTATAGATTTAAAGGGGAGGCTATATATTGGTATGAAGACTGGAAAAGATCTAGGGGTATTGATGCACCCTCAGCTACTTGGAAAGAGTTCAAAGAGGAATTTCTTGATCATTATCTTCCATTTGAAATTCGTCAGGCCCGTGCAGATCAGTTTTTAAATCTTCGTCAGGGGAATATGAGCGTGAGGGAGTACAGTCTCTGATTTAATTCTTTGTCGAGATATGCTTCTAATGTTGTAGCTAATATGGATGACAGAGTTCATCAATATGTGGATAGGCTAGATCCATATATGGTTAGAGATTGTACTATTGCCGCTTTAAACAAAGATATGGACACAACGAGGATCCAAGCTTTTGCACAGAAAATGGAAAATCAGAGGAAGAGGAGAAGAACACAGGAATTAGAAAGAGGATGTTCCAAGAGGGCCAGATCTATAAGGCAGTTCATGGCATCCCAAGGAGGGTTCAGACCACAGTTTTCTGCTAGACCACCTAGGCCATTATCTTCTTATTCTGCAGCTAGTTCCTCACCACAGTTCCAACGGTCCAGAAGAAATCAATTTGGTCACATAAGTGAGAGTCAAAGTTCGCAGACAGTGGGGTACCAAGGGCAAGGGAATATGAGCCAATCGAGACCTCCTCGAGAGCCATGCAATAAATGTGGAAGGTATCATTTGGGCGCATGTCGGCTGGGGATGAATGTTTGCGTTTGGCGCGGTATGTTAGGGCATATGATGAGAGAATTCCCACGAAGGGGCATAGGAGGTATGGCATGACCTACGAGGTTATTTGTTGCATCATCATCATCGATGCCTTATTCAGGAATGGGTGCACAACCAATGGCTCATGTTAGAGGTGATAGAGGAGCGACAAGTTCCAACGGGGCTCAAAATTGTACGTATGCTTTAGACGAACGACAAAATTTAGAGGCTTCCCCAGATGTGGTTACGGGTACGTCGTCTATCTTTTTATTCAATTTATATGCCTTAATTGATCCTGGTTCTACATTATCTTATGTTACTCCATTGGTTGCTAGAAAGTTCAAAAGAATACCCGAACTATTAGCTAATCCATTTTGAAGTGTCCACACCGGTTGGGGAATCTATTATAGCTAGAAGGGTTTACCAAAACTGCATAGTAACTGTTTGTGGTCATGATACGATGGTTGATCTTGTAGAGTTAGAAATGGTAGATTTTGATGTTATAATGGGTATGGACTGGTTGGCATCTTGTTATGCCACAATTGATTGCTGCACGAAAAAGGTATATTTCCATTTTCCAAATGAATCGGTCCTTGAATGGAAAGGTGAAATTAGCGCGCCAAGAGTCAGATTTATTTCTTATTTTAAGGCAAGAAGAATGATTTCCAAGGATACATATATCCTTTAGTTAGAGTATGGGATACAGAAGCGGAGCCACCAACTCTTCACGCTGTTTCGGTGATAAATGAATTTCCTGATGTATTTTCTGAAGATTTTCCAGGTTTGCCTTCTAAACGAGAAGTAGAGTTTGGTATTGATGTAATACCAGGCACCCAACCAATATCCATTCCACCGTATAGAATGGCCCCAGCAGAATTACGAGAATTGAAAGATTTGCTAGAGAAGGTATTCATAAGGCCTAGTATGTCCCCCTGAGGAGCACCAGTGTTATTTGTGTGCAAAATGGATGGCTCGCTGAGGATATGTATTGATTATCGGCAATTGAATAAGGTGACTAATGATTTATTTGATCAGTTACAGGGAGCCAAGTGCTTTTCTAAGATTGATTTGAGGTCAGGTTACCACCAAGTGAGGGTCAGAGAGAAGGATATACCCAAGACAACTTTCCGAACATGGTATGGTCATTACGAGTTTCTAGTTATGTCATTTGGGCTAACAAATGCACCCGCAGCTTTTATAGATTTTATGAATAGGGTGTTTAAGCCATTCCTGGCTGTATTTGTGATAGTTTTTATTGATGATATTCTTGTTTATTCTAGATCAGAAGAGGACCATGCCAATCACTTACGACAGGCATTGTAGAATCTTCGTGATTGTAAGCTTTATGCAAAGTTCTCTAAATGTGAGTTTTGGTTAAAGTTGGTGGCATTTTTGGGTCATACTATATCTAGTGAAGGGATAAAGGTTTATGCTCAAAAGATAGAAGCTATGAAGAACTGGCCAAGGCCCACAACGCCTACGGAGATTCGTAGTTTTCTCAGGTTGGCCAGTTATTATAGAAGGTTTGTTAAAGGCTTTTCTTCCATTTCAGCACCCTTAACCAAGCTAACCCTTAAAGCATCCAAATTCCAATGGAATGATGCCTGTGAGAAGAGTTTTCAAGATTTAAAGAACAAGTTGATTTCTACACCCGTGTTGGTACTTCCAGAAGGCACCGAAGGGTATACAATGTATTGTGATGCTTCCAGAATTGGTTTAGGATGTGTATTGATGCAGCATGGTAAGGTAATAGCATATGCTTCTAGACAATTGCGGCCACATGAGAAAAATTATCCTACACACGATCTTGAGCTGGTAGCTGTTATTTTTGCTTTAAAGATATGGCGCCACTACTTATATGGGGTTCATGTTGATATATATACTGACCATAAGAGCTTGCAATATATTTTTAATCAGAAGGATCTAAATTTAAGGTAGCGGAGATGGCTTGAACTCTTGATGGACTACGATGTTCATATCTTGTACCATCCAGGGAAAGCAAATGTGGTAGTTGATGCGTTAAGTCGTAAGGCTATGATATCACCTATAGAAAGGCAAGGGATGGTTAAAGATCTTCCCCAGTTAGCTAGTTTGGGAGTTTGTCTTCTTGAAACTCTGAATAAAGAGCTTATCGTACACAATGCTGCGGAATCTTCATTAGTAGCTAAAGTGAACGAGAAGCAATATGCAGATCCTATTTTATTACAGCTTAAGGAGAACGTTCAGAGTGGTGCGACCAAGGCATTTGAGCTTACGCGATAAGGAGTACTTCAGTGCAAAAATTGATTGTGCGTGCCGGATGTAGACGGGCTAAGAAAGAAGATTATGATAGAGGCACATTTTTCAAGGTATTCCATTCATCCAGGATCAACCAAAATGTATCAAGATTTAAAATATATGTATTGGTGGAATGACATGAAGAAGAGCATTGTAGAATTTGTAGCTGAATGTACAAATTGTCAAAGAGTTAAAGTCGAGCACCAAAAACCTGGAGGTTATACGCAATGCATTGATCGTCCAAGCTGGAAGTGGGACATGATCAACATGGATTTCGTTATTGGTTTACCTCGTACATCCCGGAAGTTTGATTCTATATGGGTGATTGTTGATAGGCTTACCAAATCCGCACATTTCCTACCAGTTAGGACCACTTACACAGTTGAAGAGTATGCGAAGCTGTACATTAAAGAGATAGTCCGATTACATGGAGTCCCAATCTCTATTATATCAGATCGGGGAACCCAATTTACCGCAAACTTTTGGAAGTCTTTTCAGAGGTGTTTGGGAACACAAATGAAGTTGAGTATAGCTTTTCACCCTCAAACAGATGGACAAGCAGAACGTACCATCCAAACACTTGAAGATATTCTACGAGCTTGGGTAATAGAGTTTAAGGGCAACTGGGATGATCATTTACCTCTTATTGAGTTTGCCTACAATAATAGCTATCATTCAAGTATCAAAATGGCACCGTATGAAGCTTTATATGGAAGGAAGTGTAGATCACCAATAGGATGGTTCGAAGTCGGTAAAACTCTTTTGTTCGGACCGTATCTTGTTTATCAAGCCATAGAGAAGGTTAAAGTAATTCAGCAACGACTGAAAATAACCCAAAGTCGACACAAGTCATATGCGGATAGTAGAAGGAGAGGGCTAGAGTTTTCTATAGGTGATTGGGTATTTTTGAAGGTATCACCAATAAAAGGGGTAATGACATTTAGCAAGAAAGGAAAGTTGAGTCCACGTTATATAGGCCCGTATAAGATCACTCGAAGGTTTGGACAAGTTGCATATGATTTAGAGCTACCCCAACAGCTCTCATTAGTACATCCGATATTTCATGTGTCAATGCTTCGAAAGTGAATCGGACATCCATCACATATCACTTCTACTGAGGATGTGCAAATTACGGAAGATCGTACCTATGAGGAAGTGCCTATTGCTATTCTAGATCGTCAAGTTAAGAAGATAAGAAATAAAGAGATAGCATCGGTGAAAGTACATTGGAGAAATCGTCAAAAGGAAGAGATTACATGGGAAGATGAGTAAGCAATGAAATCTAAGTACCCTCATTTGTTCAAAGATGAAGAGAAAGTTCAAGAAACGGAGTTAGAACATTAACAAGTAATTTTTTTTTATATATGCATAGTATTTATGTGATAATGTGAATGTTAATGATGGACTTGAACTTGTTTTGGTTGAATAACTACGCTAACATTCGAGGACTAATGTCCTAATGGGGGAAGGATGTAACACCCCGTATTCAAGTACATGTATTGGCGTATTCAAGTACGTGTATTGGTCTTATTTATATGGAATTAATTTTTTTTTATTTTATTTATACCGGAATTTGCCCGTCGATTGTTCCATACGAAGGTTATTGAATAAGCTTTCCAAAGATATAAAGATTTCCAAAATCGGATAGGTTTCGGATATAATCGAACACGTTCGAAACTATAAAACGGTGGCCGGGATATTGTGAATAGTAAATGTGCAGGAAAATTTCCTGCACACAAACTACGGAGGCCAGCCATTTTTTTGGGTAAACTTTGAACGATCATAACTCCCTTAATATAATTTACTGGGAGAACTGCGACCTATAAAAAGAAATATCTTTGAGTCTTCTTTCCAATGCAATTGGTTTCATCCAAATCCAACATCTGAGTAAGGATTTATACTAGTTTTACGTTAGCCTCTCAAAACAGATTTTTAGGGTCAACTTGAAACGATCATAACTCCTTGTACAGGACGAACTGGGTGGTATACTTTATATGATATGAAAGGCCTTTGAATTATCTTTCGAACGATACCAATTTCAACCAAATCTGATATCGGATCAAAGATTTATGGTCGATCTACTTTAGCTTATCAAAACAGTCCCCTGAAGGACAAATTTGACATTATTTAAATGTTAAAGGCACTTTGGTCATTCCCTATGATATTATGGACGGGAATATGTGTACATATACATGTATATGAGTTCATAAACTCATTTTCATCATCAATCATTGAGGAAGAACAAACCCTAGCCAAATTTGACCTTTATATTACTTTTGATTCAACCGTAGAAATTCCAAAGTAATTCGATAACTGCGTTTGTCATCTCGAGAGCTTCGAAAGGCACCTATTATTTGTGCAAACAGGATTGCATAATCAAGAGGTGAATTCTAAGGTATGAATATTGTTTGCCTTTGTTCTCTTCCATATGTATATGTGTGATAGTGGATTATATGTATTGGTTGTTATTGAAAGGTGATGGAAATAGGGTTATGGACTATTTTGCATGGTTTGGTTGTATTGAATTGTGGAAGGTGGATATGTTAATTGGGTTATGGAAGGTGAATATGTTAATTGAGTTATGGAAGATGGATATGGTGATATAATATTGAATTGATGATTGTTTATGTCTATGGCTCAATTTGGTTTAATGGATTGGTTGGAAGGATAAATGAATCCAAACTTGATATTGGAGGATGTTGTATGAATATGCATGGCATGCGAATGTAATTGTAGTATAAGAAGGTTAAAGTGACACCCTTTATGGTGTAATTAAGGATTACTACTTAACCACTAGTTTGGTGAATTCAAGTAATTGAATTGTGACGTTTGGTCGCTAATACTAGATTGCTATATATGTTCATTGTAGATAAGTAATCCGAAAAGACGAGAAGTCCATTTGGGACTAGTATTGAAGGTTGACAGTCAGGTATGTAAAGCATACTCTATACCATATCTTTGGCATGAAAGTGAACAATTGTTCTATTAAGAAAGTTTCCAAAGTTATTCAGTAACATGTGATCCATAATGATTTTGTATGATGTCCTACGTTACCAATGAACTTGTTTCCACTCTACAAGATGTCAAGACATTCCAATACGTACTTGTTTTCCAAATTTTACATATTTATTGCACTAATGAATATCAGAAGGGATCCGGTTACTCGAACAAGATCCATGTGCTATTTATGACTCCAAAACGCTTCATTGATATACCAATGAGTTCTTACTTCATTGTTATTGCATTGATGGTCTATCCATATGTCTCTTATTGATGTATCATTGTTTCAAAGTATCAAAAATGTGGTGGCAACCGAAATAACAATCTCAAAGATTAATTGAACTAACTAATGGAAGTTCTCTCTTATCGGGTGGTATCCCAGGGGCATAAGCCTATCATGGGTCGATCCATATTTATCTGTTTATGTGTGGTATCCCAGGGGCATTGATAACGCTCAATCTATAGCTCTTGTAGGAGTGTAAAGCGGTCGTAGTCAAATATAGAACCCAACTGGGTTGGCTATCGATCCTTCAGGGAATAGCTTGGTCAACAAGTAAGCAACGATTACTAGACTTTTAGTGCAAGTCTCGTAAAAAGGGGGTATTGTAATGTGTAACCAAAATATTAAAGTAAAAATTAAAAATAGCAAAGTAAAAATAAAGAATGTTTAGTAGGTTGTAAAACAATGAGAATTGAGAAGTTGGGGTTATGTCCACCATCTGAGTTTACGTCTCTATTAGCTATGAGTTATGCTGAATTCAGACATGCATGTGCTTATAGAGAATTGTATTCGATGGTAAATCCAGGCGTCTTTCAACCTATTCGAGGATTATTTCACTTTAACTCTTTTGAGCTTAAAGCATATCTAACGGTACAAATTCTCCAAAAGGTTAATCCAGTTACGGCACTAACTTTTTAATAGGGGATGGGACCCTACTACCCTGACATTATCTCTTTTCCAGACATATAAATTTTCTTTAGAACAAGTTAATGCTATACTGGCGTATTCTTGCGTTTGTAACCACAAAGAATTTAGATTAATATGAAGAGAATAATGATATAAGCAGCATACATTTCACAAACTCACAAACTCCTAGCAATAGATAGTATCTCATACGACTTCCATAACCCCAACAGAGAGGTTTAGTTACCCATGAGTGCGAAGGAAATCACTATAGACATTGTTATTATACCACAATAAAGATTTCGTGTAGTAGTAGTGTGGTAGGCGTTAGGCGTGAATTCCTAGCAAAGTAACGTTTCTCTTTTTGCGGAAATTAAGAATTGAATAGATGAATAGAAGAAGAATAAAAAGTAGAATTAAAAGTAGTAGTGAATGAATTGTAAGGTAAGATGAGAGTTGTTGTTAAGTAGAATTCATTAAAAATATCTAGCAAAATAGGGTATTTATAATACCCATATCCTATTCCTACTAAGCTAATGAAATACATAACCAAATCCTACTAAGCAAATGAAATACTTAACCCAATTGTACTATGTTAATGTATCATTATCCTAATCCTAATAAATTACTGCTAGTCCCCAAAGTCTTCAGAATTATTGTTTTAGCCCGGGACAGATTTTCCATGCGCCACTTTTGGTCCTTGGCGTCCAAGACTCCCTTTTCTCCTTTTGTGATGCTTTCTTTGGCGTCAAGTTATCCATAAGCTGCTGAATTCTGCATCATTTATACGTGAAACTTTGCTAATCATGTTCGTTAGCTCACTTACAGGAAAAAGGACTAAAAGTGCATGAAATATATAATTTGTTCTCAAAACATTGTTAAAATATGGGTAAAATATAGCACTATAGGCGTGTAAATTCGCCTATCATCAAAACCCCACACTTGAAGCTTTGTTCGTCCTCGAACAAACTATCATGTCCATCTAAACATCAACTTAGGGTTCCACAGTATCAACACAAAATATTCATCAAGACAAGCACAACAATTATCAACAAAGAGTAGTTTTCTGATCATTAGTAGAAACAATTCAACCTCCAACATAGACTCGTGATGGTAGTTAATTCATTTCCAAAAGTTAAGGTACAAAGGGTTATACACAACTACCCAAAACTCATCAACCATGTGTGTTTCACAATATATTACCCATAATCACTCACAAGTATAGCATATTTTTCAAACATGGGTATAAAAATATCCTTGCTCTCACTCTCACAAAGAATTCATATGCAGCAACTGATGACCATAGGCTTTCCCTTAGTGTAATGCTCCACTAAATGTCAGAATGCTAAGCTTAGGATCAACTAGGTCTTTTACGGGTTGTAATGTAGGCTAAGGGACAGGTTGGACTATTTTGGCCAGAAATAGTGACTATGTTCCTAAGCGCTTTAATACATCACATTGTATCATTAACACTTTTCTTTCAAACAACCTTTCTACATTCTTTTATTCTACCACCCTTTTTCTCCTCTTTTGTTTTTCAATTTTAAGCAACTTTTCAGCTTTCCTTTCCTTTTTCTTTTCATAACATACCTCTTATGATAGCAATTCTTTTTCATAAAAATTCAAGCACCATTACATTCTAAAGCATCATACTTACCCAACTTCCTCTTATTTTGTCTCATGACTTTACACTTTAAAGCACTTAGGAATTTGGATCAAATTATGGTCTTGAAAAAAATGGATTAGGCTTACATATGAGGCTGTCAAAGAACATAGGCTAAAGGCTCAAAAGGGTTTAACTAGGATGATGTCCATGGGTAGGTTAGAATGAGGGTAAACAATTACAGGTTGCCAAAGAAATGCCTAAATCATCTCCTAAACTTGCACTCTTTATTTTCACTTTACATACATACAAGGCAAGTTCTAGCATCAGCCACAAACATAGAATATACAATATCCTCACACACACAAGGCACATGGTCGACTTTATTGGGAGTAGTATAGACTCTTGACCCAACAACTGAAGGAATTATACCACACAATATCACGTAGTGAGTCACAATTAGAGCCTAAACGTCTCAATAGTCATGATTTTAGCATAAACTCTTGTTATAATCTAATGCTGCCTATTAGAATAATTTCATGCGAAGCTAAGTAAAAAAATTTAACTATAAAAAAAATGAAAAATGAAAAAAAACTCAAACAAACAAACATAAATAAATGCAAATGCGGATAAAGGAATATAGCATGCAAATACCCCCACACTTAGACGGGACACTGCCCTCAGTGGAAAATAAATACGAAGAACCTGGTCAGTCGGACTCCTCCTCTATGTCGGGGGTCATACCCCCTTCGTCGGAATCATCATAGGAGTCATCGTCATCAGGATTCTCCTCCGCGTCGGAGTCTGGCATTCGTCGCTCATCATCGATCGGCACATCGTCATCAAGAGGTTCCTCAAAGTATGTACCTACTCCACACATCTCCCTTGCATGCACATTCATTGGATAGTCATGATCCAGCTGTTGGAGCTCTGCGGCAGTTGGAACACGTCCACCACTCATCATTGTGAACTGAGTCATGCCATAAAGATGGCGTAAGAAACTCTCATCCCGAGCATGTCTCTCTACCGTAGTAAGGTTGACGCCATGTGTGGTTTCAGCATCTTTGACCTTTGTGAGGTCAACCTTCTTTGGATTTTGTGGGAGTCTATGATCAACCGGTTCCTCTTCGATGTCTTCCTTCCTCAAGATTGCAGTCAACAAGTTGCCAAAACTGAAATGGGACCGCTTGTGTAGCCTGGCTTTCCGCATGGTGGATCGAATATTTGCCCCTAAGTTGATAGGGACATTCGTCATCAGCGCGTATACGAAGTACACTCTATCTCTTGTTATCTTAGTGTACTGGGTCCCTGGTATGAGGCAAGAGTTGACAATACGCAACCATATCCTTGCTTCCCTATTCAAAGGAGCATATGGGAAGGTGTTGTGTCTTCCAGTGTCTTTTTGTCTGCTCCACCTTGACATGTATCTACTTCCACAAAGTGTGTGTCGAATTGCTCTATATGGAGGTCTACTGTATACCTCTTTGAATGGTGATGGATGGACTGAAGGCAAGCCAAGAAAAGAGTTGAAGAAATCCGCATTGAGTTGTAAAACTTGGCCCCGAATCTTGACCTCGCTGCCTGTGGTTTTCGACGACCAGTTGGCATAAAATTCTCTTATCAAATCGAGATTACATTCTCCCATGTCTCGGAAGATGAAATCAAGATGTAATGCCATGATCTTGGCCAACATGCGCGGCTCCTTCTTCGCTAGGCTTTCCTTGTTTATCAAGTCCACATGAACATATTTTCTTTCCTTGTTGTTCCTATACCATTCCTTCGCTTCCTCTTCAAGAACCCATTTTATTCCAAACATGCGGCATGGTAATTGCATTGAGGATGATTCTCCTTGCTCTTTGCGGCCTATTTTCTTGCCTTTTTGGGAAGTGGTAGCCTTATCTTTGCCTTGTCTTGCTTTGGGTGCCATTGTACCTGAGACTTAGAACAATGTTCATGTTAGCATCATCTCAATGGATACAATCTATACACAAGCAATAGGGGTACCACCCCACACTTAGATTGTTGATACAAATTAGTGAAGTAAAAGTAGTCGATTAGTTAGACTTCATCGACATACGTTTTAGGTGCTATATTCCAACAATCAAATCAGAGATGTCACCCTTCTTGTAATCTTTGCAATAATTTCATGATGGATATAGCAAGACTACTACATAGGGATTACATGAAGGTATAAAATCTAATAATAATCACAACCTCCTATGTTGGCAGGCCACTATAAGTCCCATTCCGATAAACAAGTCATTCCAACATGTAAGTATTCAAGTGACAAGATTATGCAATGTTAATGACTATGGCAATTCCGTTTAGTATAACAATGCATCAAAATCAAATTCAAGTTGGAAACAAGTTAAGATTATCCCAACGTATATGTTCACTAACTTGGTTGTGTATCAACAATTCAAACACATTCTTATCACCAATATTTCTTCAAGATTTAGCAATTCATAATAGGCATGATAATGTAGTACTTACGAAAAATAAATGAAGAACAAAGAAGTACTTACTTGATTAATGCCTTTGGTTGATGTTCTTGTGAAGAATTAGAGCAAAAGGAAAATTTTTGAGATTATTTAGAGAGTATGTGCGGCGCCTACTTAGGCTTTTCAATGTGTTTGTGTGTCAAGACTAAGTCTCCTATTTAAAGAAAAAGGTTGGGTCGGGTTTTGACCCATTTAAAATCGGTTTTGGAGACAAAAAGTGACCATAGGCGGTGCCTTTAGCTTTGCCTATGCTTGGCATAGGCGGCGCCTTTTGCTTTGCCTTTGGTGAGCATAGGCGGCGCCTAGTGCAAAGCCTTTAGTGACCATAGGCGGCGCCTTTCACTTTTCATTTGAGATTCAGAGACAAAAGGCTTTAGCATAGGCGGCGCCTATTCTATGGCATACTTGAGCATGGGCGGCGCCTATGCTATGGCACGCTAGATTCCGAGACCTTAGGCCATAGTATAGGCCTTGCCTTGTTCGTGGCCTAGTTTTACCTAGGCCTAGCCTTGTTCGATGCCTATATTTTCATGAGCAATGCTCAATCCATAGCCTTTTGCATCTTCATTCCTAACTTACCACCTTTACCATCCAATCCGTCCAAATCGAAATTTGAAACCGATCTTCTCGTTGTATACCTCTTGCACCTACATTTGCTTAAAACCAATAAAAACGATTAGTACGATGGGTTGCTTCCCACCAAGCGCCTTAGTTTTGGTCGTGGAACGACTCTTTTTTTTGGATTTTTATTAATCAAAATTAAAACACATACTAGAACGAAAAAAATGAAAAACGTTAAACGATGGGTTGCCTCCCATCTAGCGCCTTATTTATTGTCGCGGCACGACATAGTTACCTCGAGTACTTAGACTTCGTCGAGATAAGTGATGGCCATATAATGTATCGAATAAAGAGGATCGATATAGGGTTTAACTCGTTGGCCATTCACTTTGAAGATAACACCATTGGTGTCTTCCAACTCAACTACTCCAGATGAGTAGACTTGGATAACTTTGTATGGACCAGACCACTTGGACTTTAACTTACCTGGGAATATCTTCAATCTGGAGTTGAAGAGAAGCACTATATCATCCTTTTGAAAGTTTGGTCAAACAATCCGCTGATCATGATACTTCTTCATCCGCTCCTTGTATATGTCCGATCTCTCATAAGCATGTAGACGGAATTCATCCATCTCGTTCAGTTGCTCCAATCTCAGATTCACTGCATCATCCCAATTCAGATTCAATCGTTTTAATGCCCACAATGCCTTATGCTCAAGCTCAATAGGTAAGTGACAAGCCTTCCTATAAACTAGTTGATAAGGGGACATGCCAATTGGTGTTTTGAATGCAGTCCTATAGGCCCATAGTACATCGTCCAGCTTCCGAGACCAATCTGTCCTATTAGCATTTACCATTTTAGCAAGGATTTTCTTGATCTCTCGGTTAGAAACCTCTACCTGGCCGCTAGTTTGTGGGTGATAAGGCGTGGCTACTTTATGTTGCTTGACACCATATTTTGCCAACACGGATTTGAATAGCTTGTTGCAAAAGTGAGATCCTCCATCGCTTATAATAGTACGTGGTACTCCAAAGTGAGAGAAGATATTTCTCAGTAAGAATGCTACAACATGCTTTCCCTCATTGTCGGCCAACGCTACAGCTTCAACCCATTTTGAGACATAATCTACAGCAACTAGGATGTACTTCATTCCAAATGAATTTACGAACGGACCCATGAAATCAATACCCCATACGTCAAAGAGCTCTACTTCAAGGATTTTTGACATGGGCATCTCATGGTGTTTCGAAATAGCACCTTGTCTTTGGCATTGGTCGCATCTTTTAACAAAGTCGTAGGCATCTTTGAATATCGAAGGCCAATAATATCCACTTTGCAATACCTTTCTTGCTGTCCGATTACCTGCGTGATGTCCACCAACTTGGGAAGTGTGGCATGCTTCCAATATATTAGGCACCTCTACATGGGATATACATCGTCGAATAACACCATCCGCACATCGTCGAAACAAATATGGCTCATCCCAAAAGTAGTGTTGTACATCATGCATAAACTTCCTCTTTTGATGGTAAGATAAGTTTGCAGGTATCACATTACTCACCATAAAATTTGCAAAGCCGGCATACCATGGTAATCCTTCCATTGTTGCATCAATCTCGATTTCAGGCTACGCCACATGCTCATTCTCGAGTCTAGACAGATGGTCAGCCACTTGGTTCTCACAACCTCTTCTATCTTTAACCTCAAAATCAAATTCTTGCAGCAGCAAAACCCATCGAATTAGTCTTGGTTTTGCATCCTTCTTTGTTATTAGATACCTTAGAGCTACATGGTCTGTATGAACTATCACTTTGGTACCCAACAAATAAGCTCGGAACTTCTCAAACGCATACACAACCGCTAGGAGCTTTTGTTCTGTGACAGTGTAGTTCTTTTGGGCCTCGATCAGGACCTTACTTGCATAGTATATAGGATGAAATAGCTTCTCATTTCTTTGTCCAAGTGCAGAACCAACGGCTACCCCACTAGCATCACACATGACTTCGAACGGGAGAGACCAATTTGGTGCTACCATGATAGGGGCTTCAATTAGTTTTTCTTTGAGACATTCGAATGCCTTCACACAATCTTCATTGAAGTCAAACTTTGCATCTTTCTCCAAGAGTTTGCACAATGGACTAGCAATTTTGGAGAAGTCTTTGATAAACCGTCGATAGAAACCTGTGTGACCGAGGAAACTACGAACACCTTTCACAGAGATTGGGGGTGGCAGCTTCTCAATAACTTCAATTTTCGCTCGATCCACCTCAATTCCTCTTTCGGAGATTTTATGCCCAAGAAGGATACCTTCTTTTACCATAAAGTGGCACTTCTCCCAATTCAGCACTAGGTTGAATTCTACACATCTTTCCAATGCCATGCTTAGGTTTGCCAAGCACGCTTCAAAAGACTCACCAACAACTGAAAAATCGTCCATAAATACCTCCAAAGTGTCTTCAACCATATCAGAAAAAATGGACATCATACATCGCTGAAAGGTGGCTGGTGCGTTACATAGCCCAAATGGCATACGTTTGAAGGCAAACGTACCATATGGGCATGTGAACGTTGTCTTCTCTTGATCTTTGGGAGCAATACAAATATGATTATAGCCGGAATAACCATCTAAGAAACAAAACCATCCTTTCCCCGCTAATCGATCTAGCATTTGGTCCATAAATGGCATTGGAAAGTGATCTTTGAGTGTCCATGAATTTAGCTTTTGGTAGTCCATGCATACCCTCCATCCAGTGACGGGTCTAAGTGGAATAAGCTCATTCTTTTCATTCACAACCACCGTCATGCCTCCTTTCTTGGGAACACATTGTACCGGGCTTACCCATGTACTATCAGAGATTGGATACACAACTCCTGCGTCTAACCACTTAATTATTTCTATCTTCACCACTTCTTGCATAGGTGGGTTTAGACGCATTTGATGCTCAATGGTGGGTGTGCAATTCTCTTCAAGCTGAATCGTGTGTGTACAAATCCCGGTAGAATACCAATAATATCTGCAATGGTCCATCCAATGGATCTTATATACTTCCGTATAATAGCAATGAGAGCTGTAACTTGTTGCTCACTCAAATCTG
Source organism: Capsicum baccatum var. pendulum (assembly GCA_030864225.1). NCBI lineage: Eukaryota > Viridiplantae > Streptophyta > Magnoliopsida > Solanales > Solanaceae > Capsicum > Capsicum baccatum. The sequence goes on along the minus strand of CM061555.1, from coordinate 193,558,638 downwards.
CCGTCACAGTGACTGGAAGTGTATTTCCGCTTCCTAAGAATGCGTACTTTAAATGACTTGGCAGCTCCTTCAATTCTAACGTGGGTGGCTCTTCAATAGATGGCTTAGCTAATGGTGTGGGTCGATTTTTGAGATCAAGGTCCAGCTTCTTGGGAGCATGGCGATATGTCCCTAATCCTGATAGAGTACAAATAGCTTTTTCACAATTTTCAGCATCCTTACTCTCACCATTCATAAGAAAAGTCGCCAATGGGTCATCAATCAGCTGCTCCTCTTCAAGTAATTCTTTCTCATCATCAAAGTAAACATCATCCACCGAGAATACATTCAGCTCTTTGGTTTGCTTCATTGATTTGCAAACATCAAAGCGAACTACTTCGTCATTTATTCAGAATGAAAGCTCATTAGCTCTCAAATCAATAAGCACACTTCCCGTAGCAAGGAAAGGGCGCCCCAAGATTATGGGAACTTCTGAATATGCCTCACAATCCAAAATAAAAAAGTCTGCCAGAAAGATGAATGAAGAAACCTTTACCAATACATCACATAGAATACCAACAGGTCATTTTACCGACCTATCCGCCATTACGAGCCTCATATTGGTTGGAGTAGGATCACCCAACCCCAACTTTCTATAGATAGATAGTGGCATCAAATTGATGCTGGCTCCTAAATCACATAATGCCTTGGAAAAATTTAAAGATCCAACGGTGCAAGGAATAGTGAAAGCACCGGGGTCAGCCTTCTTTTGAACTATTGATCGGGTCGCGATTATGCTGCAGTGATGAACATCATCTTTCACCTCATAACCTGCTGCCCGCTTCTTTTTCAAAAGATCCTTCATAAATTTCGCATACCCAGGCATTTGTTCAAGTGCCTCCACCAATGGAACATTAATGGTCAGCTGCTTTAACATAGTCATGAATTTGCTGAACTTCGTGTCATCCGCCACCTTCTTCAATCTTTGAGGGAAAGGTGGTGGTGGGTATGAAATTGTTCTCTCCATGGCTTTCTTCTCCTCTTGCTTTCGTTTTCTAGCTTTTTTAGGTTGCAAATCATTGGGGTTGACGTCATGGACATCGTGGCCTTGTTCTGCGGATGCTTCTCCTTTCGCTTTATCATTAATATCCGCTGCTTCATCAACCACTTGCTTACTTTGTGCTGAAGTTTCCAGCACCTTACTACTTTGGGTAGTAATGGCCATGCATGACCCATCATTCCTTGGGTTTTGCACAGTATCGCTAGGTAAAGTGCCAGCCTTTCTTTGATTGAGTGTTGCTGAAAGTTGGCTCAATTGCTGCTCTATTTGCTTGATTGAAGTGGAATGAGCATCAACTATTTTTTTCATAGAGGACAAATCATTAACTACCTATGTTACTCCAGCGCTTGTTGCTTCCACTCCTTTCAATATTTTAGCCAGCATGTCTTCCATACTTCCAGAATTAGATGTGGTGGCGTCACGTCTTCCAGGGGGAACGTACAAACCACTCTTTTCATTCTTGTTCTTCCGACTTCCTTGGTCCTTGTTTCCAGATTTATCATAGTAGTTCCGACCTTGGTTTCCTTGGGTATTCCCTCGGAAACCCCCCTGATTGTTCAAGTAGTTGGCCTCTTCTTCCGAATCAGATTCGTCTCTTCCTTTTGACGCAATAGCTTTGACTTTTTCGGTCTTCCCTGACAATAAATGCTTTGTAAGAAGATCCATTTGTGTTTTCATGTGTGCCATATCTTGATCACGTTCTTCATCTCTTCTTCTTTGGTCTGCAGTCATGCCAATAGATAAAGTGGGGCTTGCTACCACAGAATCCCTGGTATGCCAAGCTCTACTTTGCTTCGTCATACGATCTAGCATATTTCTTGCTTGACCAAAGGTGAGGTCCATAAAAGATCCTCCAGCTGCATTATCCACCACTGTTTAGTTATTGAATTCAAGGCTCTGTATAATATCTCTATTAGGTGAACATTAGCCATGTGATGGTTTGGGCATCTCGCTAGCTTTGTCTTGAACCTCTCCCATGTTTCATAAAGGGCTTCAGTTGGAAGCTGACGAAAGTTGCTGATTTCATCTCTCAATTGTGCTCTTTTGGATGGTGGAAAGAATCTTTCTAGGAAAGCTTCTCTCAATTGCCTCCAATTTGTAATAGAATCAGGAGTCAGCCCATTCAACCATAGAGTTGCCTCCCCAGATAGAGACAATGGAAATAGACGTAATCGAATTGCATTCTGACCAACACCAGGATTGTTAAACGACTTGCATGTAGAAATAAAGTTGATGAGATGCATATTTGGATCATCGCCCGCTAGTCCACCAAATAATCCCTTGAGTTGCAATAACTGAATCATGGTGCTTGTGATGTTAAACTTGGCTCCGGGCGCTAATGGTGGAGGAATAATGGCTCCTGTGGCTCTGGCTCCATCAAGATCATCATCATCGTTGTCAAAAGCTGGTTGCATGGGTTGGCGATCATACCTAAACCGAGCTTGACGACCTCTTCTGTTGGCAGGTATTGCAATTTCAGCATCATGCCTTGGGTTTAGTAACTCGTCATCACCTAAATCCTCATCGTCAAGATTTGTTACTCGCCCAGGGTTATCAATGTTTTGTTGGTGTACTTGGGCGGCGGGAAGAGCAGCTAATCTCGCCTGCTCCTGTTGAGCAACCATTCTTTCGATTTCCGTTTGTTCCTCCATTCTGCCAATTCGTTGTGGTTTAGGATTGATAGGTAATAACGGTTGACCAGAACTTCGAGTATGGGGCATGCACTGAAGAAAAACCTGCAGTAAACAAAAACAAAAACTAAAAGTAAAACTACAAGAATCTTTGACCAAAGGGTCTAGTAATTATCACAAACTTAATTGACACTCGTATTCCCCGGCAACGACGCCAATTTTTGATAACGCTCAATCTACAGCTCTCGTAGGAGTGTAAAGCGGTCGTAGTCAAATATAGAACCCAACGGGTTGGGTATCGATCCCTCAGAGAATAGCTTGGTCAACAAGTAAGCAACGATTACTAGACTTTTAGTGCAAGTCTCGTAAAAAGGGGGGATTGTAATGTGTAACCAAAATATTAAAGTAAAAACTGAAAATAGCAAAGTAAAAAGAAAGAATGTTTAGTAGGTTGTAAAACAATGAGAATTGAGAAGTTGGGGTTATGTCCACCTTCTGAGTTTACGTCTCTATTAGCTATGAGTTATGCGAAATTCAGACATGCATGTGCTTATAGAGAATTGTATTCGATGGTAAATCCAGGCGTCTTTCGACCTATTCGAGGATTATTTCACTTTAACTCTTTCGATCTTAAAGCGTATCTAATGGCACAAATTCTCCAAAAGGTTAATCCAGTTACGGCACTAACTTTTTAATAGGGGATGGGACCCTACTACCTTGACATTATTCTTTTCCAGACATATAACTTTTCTTTCGAACAAGTTAATGCTATACTGGCGTATTCTTGCGTTTGCAACCACAAAGAATTTAGATTAAGATGAAGAGAATAATGATATAAGCAGCATACGTGTCACAAACTCACAAACTCATAGCAATAGATAGTATCTCATACGGCTTCCATAACCCCAACAGAGAGGTTTAGTTACCCATGAGGGCGAAGGAAATCACTATAGACATTGTTATTATACCACAATAAAGATTTCGTGTAGTAGTAGTGTGGTAGGCGTTAGGCGTGAATTCCTAGCAAAGTAAAGTTTCTCTTGTTGCGGAAATTAAGAATTGAATAGATGAATAGAAGAAGAATAAAAAGTAGAATTAAAAGTAGTAGTGAATGAATTGTAAGGTAAGATGAGAGTTGTTGTTAAGTAGAATTCATTAAAAATCTCTAGCAAAATAGGGTATTTATAATACCCATATCCTATTCCTACTAAGCTAATGAAATACTTAACCAAATCCTACTAAGCTAATGAAATACTTAACCCAATTATACTACGTTAATGTATCATTATCCTAATCCTAATAAATTACTGCTAGTCCCCAAAGTCTTCAGAATTGCTGTTTTAGCCCGGAACAGATTTTCCATGCGCCACTTTTGGTCCTTGGCATCCAAGACTCCCTTTTCTCCTTTCTTGAAGCTTTCTTTGGCGTCAAGTTATCTATAAAATGCTGAATTCTGCATCATTTATACCTGAAACTTTGCTAATTATGTTCGTTAGCTCACTTACAGGAAAAAGGACTAAAAGTTCATGAAATATATAATTTGTTCTCAAAACATTGCTAAAATATGGGTAAAATATAGCACTATAGGCGTGTAAATTCGCCTATCATCAGGCATAAGCCTAGCATGGGTCGATCCCAGTTGATATGTACTGGAGGAAGCCTAATGGTCACAGTACAGTATAGTAATGATTAAAAAGATGATAAGAACGAAGGTAAAGTGATTAAATAAATACAATGTACAGGTTGTCACAAGTTCTAGTAAGTGTGGTCCACTCCTATTACGATTTATTCACCTGTTTCTAATTTCTATTGAGCTCCTATATCATATGTGATTATCTACAGCTTTACATACTCAGTACATATTTCGTACTAAGGTCCCCCACGGGGACCTGCATTTCATGTTGCAGGCACAGGTACCTCAGCTCATACAACGCATAAGTAGGAGCCAGGATACCCAGCTGTTTTTGGTGAGCTCCAGTTTTCTTCGGGTCTATCCGTGTCATATCCAGTTACTTTTGGTATTGTATAGAAGTTAGTTATATGATGGGGTGTGTCCCGACCTTATTTAAACTCTGTGTATTGTCTAGAGGCTTTGTAGACCTAATGTATAGTTAAGGTGGTGTTTTGTTAATATACGTGATGGCTCCAACGGCCAAGTATTGTATATACATATATATGTGTGCTCGAGCTTATACAGGTGGTTATTTCCTTTTATATGCGACATGATGTTGTCCAAATTTTGGATTGTCATAGAGGTATGCATAGGAAGTATAAGGTTATGAGATAGTTCTCCCCGACCTCCTCAGTTACGGGTGCCAGTCCGCCCCAATAGGATTTAAGGCGTGCTATTTTTAATCTTTATTAAGTCATGTTTGAGGTTAATGCTCAAAATAAAACAAAGGAGATAGATACAAAGTTGACTCTCCAACGAAATACTGACAAAGTTGTTGATAATTCGAGGAAGTCTGAGTACTCGAAAACTAAAGTTGCTAAAATGGTTAAGGAGATACCACGACCACCATCTCCACGGAGGAAGAGAAAAAAATAAGAACTTCAACATGTTATTGTCATCTTTCTCTTGTGACTGAAATTGAGAAGGCGAATAAGAGTGACTGTGTTATTGATTGTGTAAATTTTGATATGGGATCAGTTTGGCCTCATTTAAAGAAATTTTCGACATTATGATTAGATGATGTCTTGTCTGTGGAATCATCTTAAATAGTAGGAGAGTGTGAAAATGAGAAACCAGAATCCCATATTCTTAATTTTGCACAAAAAAAGCAACATAAAAACACACCTCACTTTAAGGCCAAGTTGGTAATCATGCATCATCTATTACTCGATTCCTTAATCTCTGTACCAACACCTTATTAGGGAGGCAAATGTGGATGCAAAATTGGGGGTAAAATTCATATCCTCAAGGTGGAGGAAAAAGTTGATTGGGTCGTGCCATGATACTAAACCAGGTACTTCTTGGAAGGCAACCCAAGCAAGGTACATTTCTCTTTTTATTTTTTATTTTTATTTCACATAGTTTTTATTTCTGTTGAGTTACAGGTTGATGGAAAGTCTGAGTACCGAAAAACCTAAGCTAAGGAACATGACGAAGATTTAGTGTGGGGTCCTACGGACCTCCTTTATGTGTAAAAATACTACTAGCTAGGACTAGATGCATTAGGGAGTATTTCTATCTCTTACTTTTAAGTTCACTTTGGGGAAAAAGTAGATTTTTAAGTGTGGGGTGGGGAAATTCTCAATTTTTGGCTCAATTTAAAATATTTTTTATGTAAGATATTCTTGTTAGTGGTATATTTTATCATATGGTGCAAGTGTTTTATTTGTATAAGCTTGTTGATTATGAGAATTGTTATGTTTGGGACTCTTAGGCACAAGTTTTTTACTCTTGTTCTTGTTGGCTTAGAATTTGAATTCATGTTATTGTGTGGTTAGGAGTCTATGATGATCCTATGTGAGTCAAACATGTGCCATGTGTGAGGTGAGGCATTCTGTATATTATTTGTTTCATATGATGCCTAGAACTTTCCCAGTGTGTACAAAGAGAAATAAAGAATGTGAGTTTAGGAGATGATTTAGTCATTTCTTTGATAGCCTTATTTTATACCTTTTTTTTGACCTACCCTTGTTTATAATTCTAGTTAAACCCCATTGAGCCTTTAGCCTATTTTCTTTGGTAACCTCATATATAGCCTAATCCCCTTCGTTGATGGACCTTAATTTGATCCAAAAAACTCATAGGTGCTTTAGTGTAAAATTGATTTAGAAAGGGGATTGGAAATTAAGAGGAGAAAGGTGAAATTGATGCCCCAAGGTAATAGTTATTTGGTGTTGATAATTTATTTGTGGTGGATGGGTGTTATAGACATTGTGCAAGAAATATTACCATGGTTGTGAAAAAAAAAAAGAAAAAAATTGAGTCATATGGTAATAAGCAATACTTCCACCATGTGTTTGTGAAAATGCTTAAAAAAGATGGCAAAAAACAAAAGATAGGGATGGATGAAAAACAGTGTAATTTGGTTTTTGTAGATTGATTTTGAATGTATAATGTAGTGTATTAAAGAGCTTAGACAGGTTAGTCACTATTCCCAAATAGTTCCTACCCATCCTTTAGCCTGCATTATAACCTGAAAAGATCTAATTGATCCTATTCTTTACATTCTGATATTAGTGGACTATGACTGTAACACCCCGTATTCAAGTACATGTATTGCCGTATTCAAGTACGTGTATTGGTCTTATTTATATGGAATTAATTTTTTATTTTATTTATACCGGAATTTGCCCGTCGATGGTTGCATACGAAGGTTATTGAATAAGCTTTCCAACTATATAAAGATTTTCAAAAACGGATAAGTTTCGGATATAATCGAGCACGTTCGAAACTATAAAACGGTGGTCGGGATGTTGTGAACAGTAAATGTGCAGGAAACAAACTACTGAGGCCTGCCAGTTTTTTTGGATCAACTTTGAATGATCATAACTCTCTCAATATAATGAACTGGGTGATCTGCGACCTATCAAAAGAAATATCTTTGAGTTCTCTTTCCAATGCAATTGGTTTCATCCAAATCCAACATCTGAGTAAGGAGTTATACTCGTTTTACTTCAGCCTCTCAAAACAGATTTTTAGGGTCAACTTCAAACGATCATAACTCCTTGTACAGGAAGAACTGGGTGGCCTACTTTATATGAAATGAAATAACTTTGAATTATCTATCCAACTATACCAATTTCACCCAAATCCGATATAGGAGCAAAGAGTTATGGCCGATTTACTTTAGCCTGTCAAAACAGTCCACCATGGACAGATTCGGATTTACTTAAATTTTTAAGGGCAATATGGTCATTTTCCATCACCTCATGGACGAAAATTGGTCATTATATACATATAATTAGTCTCATATCCATCAATTATCATCAAATTATTGAAAATAAGAAACCCTAGACTAATTTTAACTCCAATTATCTTGTGATTCAACCGTAGAATATCCAAATTGATTCCGTAGTTGTGTTCACCGTCTCGAGGGCTTCGAGAAGCACCCCTTATTTGTGACAACAGGACTTCGAAATCAAAAGGGCCATTTTATGGTAAGGATGTAAATTATGTTGGTGTTATTTATATGGATATGTATATATATATATGCATGTGAGCATAAGAAGTATGTTATGTGATTGTTGTTGAAAGATGATTGGGAAATGATGTTGGATTATGTTGAATTGTGAAGGGATTTGGTGTGATGATGTGGTATTGAAATGATGATTATATATATATATATATATACACATAACCCTATTGTTCAAGTTGGTTTTTGGAATGTTTTGCAAATATTGGTTGTATGGAATTATGGAAGAAAATTGTGGTGTTGGGTTGCTAATACTAGATTCCAAACATTTCATTATAGATAAGTGATTTGTAAAGGCGGAAAGTTGTGTTGAATTGGTATCCGAATCTACAATGAGGTATGTAAAGCATACTCTAATGATGTTCTTTGGCATGAAAACACCAATGTTCCGTCAAGTAAGATTCTGAGGTTGTCCAAAAACATGTATTGTTCTACATTACCAACGAAGTTGTTTCCATTCTATAAAGTGTCAAAATGTTTCATTGATATACCAAAAGGATCCTATTTCATTATTGTGATATTGATGATTCTGAAACACATTGTTGATGTACCAATGAGTCTTTATGACATTGTTATTGTATAGAAGGTCTATTACTTGATTCCTATTGATGTATCATTGTTCCAAAGGTACTATATTGGCATGAACACTAATGTAATAATCTCAAAAGCCTTTGAACTAAGTTATTGGAAAGATCTTTTATATGTGTTACTTGATATACGTGTGGATGGTATCCCAGGGGCATAAGCCTAGCATGGGTTGATCCCTATTTATGTGTTTATGGGTGGTATCCCAGGGGCATAAGCCTAGCATGGGTCGATCCCAGTTGATATGTACTGGGGGAAGCCTAATGGTCACAGTACGATACAATATTGATTATTGTTAGGTGGTTGGAGGTTCGGGAGGAGGAGGTAATGGCGAATGATAATTGTAAAGAATGAAATGAACGAATGTATATCGTTCCACAAATGTGTTTGAATTCAAGAACCCAATTCAGATTAATGATAAAGTACATGATCCTAAAAGTGTTTATGAAGTGTGGTTCACTTCTATTATGATTTATTAACTTGCGTCTGATTTTCTTGATCCCCTATATCACATATGATTATTTACAGCTTTACATACTCAGCACATATTTCGTACTGACGTCCCTCACAGGGGACCTGTATTTCATGCTGCAGGCACAGGTGCTTCAGCTCATTCACAGCATAGATAGGAGCCAGGTCATACAACTATTGTTGGTGAGCTCCAGTTTGCTTCTGATCTTTCCGAGTCGGTTCCTTATATTTTGTTATTGTACAGGAGTCATATGTGGGCGTGGGTTTGTCCCGACCCTAGTTATGTCATGTATATCCTAGAGGCTTTGTAGACATAAGGAAGGGTAAATTCATGGGAGTTTATATAGTGATGTTATATTTGTATATGTGGTGGCCCCGACGGCCAAGTATTATATATATATTTGTGCGTGTTGTACTGATACAGGTAATTATACCTTTCTATATAAAACGAAGTGCTGTTCAAATTTTTGGTGACATGTAAGTGAAAGTACAGGTATTTGAACGGGTTCTCCCGGGCCTTCTCGGCTTCGGGTGCCAGTCTGGCCCAATAGGATTTTGGGGCATGACAATGACATAAAGGGAAAGCCTATGGTTCATCTATTGTAACTTGTGAATTTATTGTGAGAGTGAGCATTACTAGATTTGTATACCCAATATGATAATTTGCATTATTGTGATTGATTATTGGTAACTTTCTTGTTGTGAGGGGCACATGTTTGATGAATGTGGATGAATTGTATGACTTTTTTAATTGGGTAAGGTGCATGATTTTTCCACTTGTGGTATCCATTCTTGAGGTTAGGATGTTTTGAAGTAGGATTCTTGGGCTTTCAATTGCATATAACATGCGTAGTGGAGGAACTTGCATTACGTATAGTCATTGTAGCACTAGATTGAATATAATTCTTGTAGTATAAGTGTGGAGTCTATTCAGCTGATAATGTTTATAGTAAAGAGTTGTTCGAGGACGAACAAGTCTTTAAGTATGGGGTGGTGATATTGGGTGTATTTATGCATTCTAGCATTACTATTATAGCCTATTTACCCTTGTTTGAAGGTGATTAGTGTGATTAATGTGTGGATAATGATTTAAATGTTCATAAAAGTGTCCATGTATGTGCTTACAATGTTAAATGATGTTTTCACACGAGTTTTGATTCAAATTGATCATTTAGTGTTCAACTAAGAAAACAAGTGTGTCTAGCTTGAGCTAGGTGTTTGTCTAGTCTATCGTGTTGGGTTATAATGTGTTTAATGAGTTATAATGTTGTTATTGTCTATATATATGTGTAAGAACATAGTTATAATATTCAAGGGTCAATTAGATCAAGACAAGAGTTGAAACAATAAGCTTAAGATCAAAGTGAAGGAAGCCTATGCTTAGCTCATGTTTCTAGTTCACCATCTTGGATGTTTGTGTTTTTTTTAGCTCTAAATTGTTGCATTTAATTTCATAGGATGCTTTCTTAAGGGACTAATATGATATATCAAGGATATACAAGCTTCAAATCAAGTGGAAACAACTCAAAAAGGCTTGAAATAGATCACAGAAGCACAATACACAACTTGATGTAAATTTGGACACCAGAAATGTCTTGGACGAGTGGAGGAGCATGGAGAGTCCAATGGGCTAATTCATCACAACACTGTATTCATAAGGGGCCTAAAATGGTGACCCATCACTTCACAGTGGTAATAGCAGTGAAGAAGGCATCGCGTCGCCGTGAAAAGTAAATCTACAATTATTAAATTTCAGAATCTTTGCGTGATTACGTCGCTTCGTTGTCCTATGGCAATGGACACTTCACTGCGATCGGTGACCATAGAAATTGGGATTTTTGTGACTTTCTAAACAAGGATTGTGTGGAAACCTAATCGAAGTATGTTTATGACTTGTCTACTATAAATATAATGTCTTAAATTTCATTTTAAACATCTTGGACAATCTTGGAACACCCTAGATCGGCTTGGACAATATTGGAGGCTACCACAACATCTTTTTAGGTTTTATCATTCGTTAATTTAGTTTATTTATGGTTTGTATCATTAATCTAAGAAATATGATGATGAGTATTTTCATTAAAGGCTAAACTCCCTTTCCGGCCAAGATCATAAATACTTTTATTTTGAATTAAGTTTGTTTGAGTTGCTTATCATTATGGCTGCTTGTTTATCCTTTTTTAACTATTTTAAGTATTACCTACCCTTAAAATATATTAATTATCATCCTTGTGATCTCGGGAGAGGGAATATAAATATAGAACTTGGGGCTAAGCAAAGTAAGGTTCGTAGTCTTTTATAAAATAAGGATTTGAATTAGCGTCTAGGGCAGGGATGTACTTAGAAGACTTACTTGATTTACATGTAGGATGGTAGCTTTAAATAACTTAGTTGGATTATTAAATCCCCTCTCAATGATGTAGTTGCAATGTCCACATTAGGTAAACGGTCAGAGGTTAGGAGACCATGATCATGCAATTAACCCTATGAATCAACAACCACAATAAGCAATATAATGAATGAAGTTCAATGGAGTATTATGATTATTCATAATCCTTAACCCTGGGTATCTATCCTTTGATTGTCCAAAGTCATTTACTTTTCCGCATTAGTTTAGTTTATGTTTAGTTTACAACTCTAAAATTTTATTCTTTACTCTTCTCAATTTGTTAAACTACAATTGGATAGTTGTGTAAAACAAGTCCCTATGAGATCAATATTATTCTTTCTTAAGGGACACTATATTATTTGGCAAACCACGTACACTTGCGTGTGTGCTAAAGCACTATCACTAAGTCACTTTAAATGTCAGTATGTACCAAACAGGACCTAAATCCTACATTAAAAGATGAGAAAAGTCCTATAGATCCTAACTTGACAATCTAAATACTTAGGTAAAGAAAATAAGGGTAAAACAATGGTATTTGACATGCATTGACTGGAACTTCTTTGTTGAGCATGAGTGTCTCTTGACCGTCCCGGCACTATCATGTGTTATTTCATATAAGTGAGTGGTACATCCTTGTTGTAAAGGAACTTGATCTATGTTGCTAGCTATTTCCATATTTTGGGTAGTGTAATTTACATATATAAGTCGCAATTTACTGCTAATGTAGTTTCCATACCTCTATCCCATTGTGTCACTCTATTGTGCTTCATTTTCATACACAGTTGGTATATCATTCGAAGTTGAGAATTGAAGAAGAGATGAAAACTGACTCCCAGCACTTACTAAGTTAACCCACATACTGCCAGTAGGACCTATAGGTACAACCTACGCCTGTGACCAAACCGCAGGTGCAGACATATGTGGCCACTGACCCTATTTTCTCCTAGCTCATTCGGGCTTTGCTTTTAGGTTTTCCTTATGTACTTTAAATACCACTAATGTACTCTTTAGTAGGAGTTACACACTTTTGATACTCATAAATATATTTTAATTCCATGATCCAATTTTTATCTTGGGATTCCCTTTATTAACTTTAGTTGATTAATCAAGTCATGGTTTTTGGTTTTTTTCATCTTATCATTGTGATTTCATCTAGGATTTCAATTATGAATGTCATTGATTTCTTCAAAAGCACAGTATCTTGCTATGAATAAAACATTAATACATTTTTCCCTATAATTTTTACCATCTTGATACTAATGACTTTTAATCCCTTGTCATATTGATAAATTATTGATTTTAAGCTTGGGTTATGTAATTTGTTATTATGTTCAATTTATTGAATTTTTATTAGTAGTTGTATTTTCTTATGATAGAAATTTATGAACACTCAATGACCTAGGATATCATGCATTTTAGTTGTATACCTAGTCATTTTGTTCTTATGAATCAAAATACTTTCAGATAAAGCACTTATCCTTCAATTTTAGAACATTATTATTGTTGATGATTTTACTATATATATCAATTTACTTTCAGTTGAGAGTAGTATGTAGCAGTGAGAGGACAATGGTTCAGATAATCCAAGTCCTACACTATGTACCTCCATAGGTAAAAGGGCTCTTCTCTAGTTGATTGTGCCTTTCTTTCCCTTAATGGACTCATGAGTCAATTCATGCTAATCACAGTTTGTGCCCTTGGTAAGGTAAAGAATACCCTCCCAACTTTTGTTATAAGTTTATTTCCATTTTTCTCATATGGTGTTTGTCGACTATAGATGCCTCCCACAATTTAGTATCATACTTTGCTTGACCTTGTTTTCAGTTTATTCAGCATCTTATAGTGTTATATGTTCATTACTTAGTTATAACATCAATTATAGATTTTTGTCCCATGTTTAGTTTATTGTGTCAGTTTTAGCATGTTTATCTCACACAAGGTAATTCATATCTCCCATGCTTAATGCATTCAACGTATTGGTCTACTTTTTTTGCATTATATTGTCTTATAGCATAGATTTTGATATTCAACATCCCAATTGTGGTTAGCTTGATTCAATAGGTACTCCAACATTAGTGATTAGTGATTCGTTATAATTTAATGACCATTTATCAACATTTCCTTTCAATTTTACTTTAGTATCAGACAGTTAAAGTTAACTAAGGGCTAGTACCAGCAACTCATCTTAGTAGAGACTTTCAAATAATCAGTTAGACTTTCAACAGAATCGTTGTGTAGAAATCATAGATTTGATAATTATATATGAAATTTATTTTATTAAGGTTATATCTTTCAACACAGTTTTTCCTCAGTATTTACCTGTTTACTTTATTATTTTTAGTGTCATGCCATACCATAGGTTAGCGGGGTCACTTGTAACTCTAAGCACTATGTTATGAATAGGGGTACTCTCGGATCATGACATATTTTGACCATTTTCCCTTATCTACTGTTGCTTTATGTCATTCATGAGTTGTGGGAAAGGTTGATATGGTCTGTAAGATATTAGAGACTAATTTATGTATGTTTGTGATTTTTAGTAGCATTTAAAGTGATATAGTTGATTTTGACCAACATTCTATTATTCAACTTTTGAAAGAGAATTTTGTTAGTTCCATTAGCTTTGATACATCTATTCTTGGTTATTATCATGATTGGCTTGGGATTTAAAGGCTTTCAATTTGATTTAGAGATTTTATAGGAGAAGTGATATTAAGTTACCTAGAGTCGATTTTGATAGTAACCTATTGATAACAACTTCCATTGGGAAATCTGATGATTTCATTCGGTCCGTAAGGTATTTTATGATTGATTCATATTATTAATTCATGTTTATAGGGTTTCAGATGAGTTCTGGGGGTTAAAAGTAATTATTAAAAAGTGTTGTAAGCTAGTGCCTTATCTAGGTACAAGCGAGGCACCAACACATGTGCCTAGCCAAATTCTCATCGCTATAAGTGCATGTGCATAGAGTAATTTTCTCCTAGATAGATTAAAACCCTCATTTCAATCCAAAACATTATTTTCTTCATTTTGGGAGCTAGGAAGCACCATCGGAGACGATTCTCATGTGTAATTTTATAATCAGTTGGTATATCATTCTATCTTTATCTCGTTTATTTCAAAATCTATCCATCTACCTTTTAATGATTTTGATTCATAAAGTTGAGATTTGAAATCCAAAGTTAGGAAAATTAAAATTCTTGATTTGACAATCGATTTGGGATGGGTTTTCGTTCTTATTGAGAGTTAAAGTCTTTACATTATGGGAAATTACTTTCGATAAACAATTTCCAAATTGTCTTATTTTAAGCTGCAATTGATAATTGATATATTTGGGTTTACCAGTAAACAAAAATATTAATATTTTGATAAATATCAAACCTAATTTCTACTCGATTTTTATAGTATTATAGATTTAGAACACTTAAATAATGGTTAAAGTATTTTATGTTAAAATTCTAGGTTTACCCTTTTGAGATGATTTTATATCCAAATTATCTATATAGCCATTACTGATCTTGTATTTACATGTAGATATCATATTTGATTAAATTAAGCATGTTTGATTTAATAACGCCGTCGTCTCTGTCTCTCTCCCCTTGCCTCGCCTCGTCGTCCGACCGACAACGGCAGTAATAACGTCGTCATCACCGTCAGCCACCAGATTCCATCATCAGTGACCAGCTCCAGTCGCGGTGCGTCGGCCAGATCCGGTGGTCAGTCGGTCAACCCGTCATCGTCTTTCCCCCTCTCTCTCTCCAGTCAACGACGGCAATCAACCCGTCGCCAACCTTCACGCCGTTCATCGGCCGAGAATCGGCCAGATCTCCGCTGCAACGCGTCGGTCAGCCGACCAGCTCGTCGTTTCACCGCCATCGTTCGCCGGCCAGGACCCGACCCAAGATCCGACCAGATCTCCATCACCAGATCCGACCAGCTCGATCTGTTTGGTTTTTAGGGTTCTTGTTCTCTTTGGTTGTCGGAGGGCCAGTAGCAGATTCCGACAGTACCAGCTCGGACTCCGATGGTACTCGGGCGAAGCTCCAGCGATAATATTTCGGTGATCAGTTTCTGCATCATTTTGCGAGGATCAAACATACCTCGCAGGAAAGGAGAACTTGGTCTACAAGCGTAACCCGGTGACTTCTAACCTTTGTTATTTCATTCTTCGTATTATGCTAGTATTATCTCCTATATCTTGACTTGCATTTAATTTGTTGATATTGTCTATTGTCATTTCTTGCACTGCTTTTTATAGGGTTATCGGCTTGGGGCTCTGTTTTTGGGGTTTCGGATGTTGAGTCTATTGGTGTTTGCTCTCTATTTGAGTTTAGTTTTGTTTCTTGATTATTTCTTTGAATTTGTGTGAGCCTTGTATTTCTTGATGCTGCTTTGTTACTACCATTGTTTATATTTTCATATATTTCCTTGTAGTAGTGGTTATGGGCGTTGATGGTTAGATAGGGTCATGTCCAAGGAGGTTGGGCGGGGGGCGGGGGAAGAAGAAATGGCGGGAGTGGGAGGGAGGCCAAGGTTTGGCCTTAGGGGTGGTAAAGGAAGACGTGTGGATAGTGATGGTAGGCTGAGGGTTGGGTCTTAGAATATAGGCTAGGTATATGGATGGTTACAAGCTGTGGTACTCTGGGAGCGAGAGGCGTAGGAATGGAGTTGGAATCTTAGTAGATGAAGAGCTTAGAGATTAGGTAGTAGAGGTAAAGAGGATCAACGATAGGTTGATGACTATTTAGTTGGTCATTCGGGGGTTTACCCTGAACGTGTATAGTGCTTATGCGCCGCAAGTGGGCTTGGAGTAGGAGGAGAAGATGCGGTTTTGGGCGGCTTTGGATGAGGTGGTGAGAGGCGTGCCTAGCTCAGAGAAGATTGTTGTAGCAGGAGATTTCAACGGGCACATCGGGGCGTTACCGACAGGCTTTGGTGATGTGCATGGTGGTTTTGGTTTTGGGGAAAGAAATGAAGAGTGGGCTAATCTATTGGATTTTGCGAGGTCCTTTGGGCTGGTGGTGGTGAACTCGGGATTCCCGAAGAAGGACGATCACCTGATCACCTTTCGAAGCGCGATAGCCATGACCCAGAT
This sequence comes from Capsicum baccatum var. pendulum, assembly GCA_030864225.1. Taxonomy (NCBI): domain Eukaryota; kingdom Viridiplantae; phylum Streptophyta; class Magnoliopsida; order Solanales; family Solanaceae; genus Capsicum; species Capsicum baccatum. The sequence goes on along the minus strand of CM061555.1, from coordinate 193,542,281 downwards.
TGACTTTTTGTTGCTTAGGAAAGCGGATAGGGTGTTGTGTAAGGACTGTAAGGTCATCCCAAGTGAGAATCTTTCGACACAGCATAGGTTCTTGGTTATGGATTCGGGTATAAAGAAGAATAGAAAGAGGAGGGGTGAGGAGTGTAGACCTAGAATTAAGTAGGGCGACTTCATGCCAGTAAATGCATGGGAGATAGGGAAGAAGTTGGCAGGAATAGGGGTGTGGGAGTGTAGGGGGGATGTGGATAGTATGTGGGATAGGATGGCTAGGTGCATCAGGGAGAATGCAGGTGAGGTGTTGGGTGTTTCTAGGGGCTGGGCCGAGCATCATCGGGGGGAATGGTGGTGGAATGAAGAGGTTAAAAAGAAAGTCAGGACCAAGAAAGGGGCGTATGCTAAGTTGGTTGAGAGTAAGGACGAAGAAGAGAAGCGGGTAAATAGGAAAGAGTACAAGTTATCTAGGAAGGAGGCAAAGTTAGCAGTTACGGCGGCTAATACGACCTCTTTTGAGAGCTTGTATGCAGGGTTACAGGGGAAAGGAGGAGAAAAAAAGTTGTTTAGACTCGCTAAGGCTAGGGAGAAGAAGGGTCTTGACCTCGACCAGGTGAAGTGCATTAAGGGGGAGGACGTTACAGTGTTGGTGAAGGACGGCCACATTAAGAATACATGGCAGTCGTATTTTCATAGGCTCTTGAATGACGAAGGGGATAGACCAATTGTGTTAGGGGAGTTGGAGCACTCAGAGGAGTGTTGGGATTTTAGTTATTGTAGATGTTTTAAGGTAGAAGAGGTTAGAGAGGTTGTTCACAGGATGCGAAGGGGTAGGGTGACGGGGCCGGATGAGATACTGGTGGATTTTTGGAAGTTCGCTGGAGAGGCTGGTGTAAGGTGGTTGAATGGATTGTTTAACGAAATCTTCAAGACAAAAAAAATGCCCGAGGCTTGGAGGTGGAGTACTATGATCCCTCTTTATAAGAACAAGGGTGACATTCAGAGTTGCAATAACTATAGGGGGATTAAGTTATTGAGCCACCCTATGAAGATTTGGGAGAGAGTGGTCGAGGTGAGGCTGAGACGGATAGTGTCTATTTCGGAAAACCAGTTTGGATTTATGCCTGGCCGCTCGACGATGGAGGCAATTCACCTGGTACGGAGGCTGGTGGAAAAGTATAGGGAAAGGAAGAAGGACCTGCACATGGTGTTTATCGACCTGGAGAAGGCATATGACAAAGTCCCCAGGTAGGTGCTTTGGAGATGCTTGGAGGTGAGTAGAGTCCCGCTGGCATATATCAGAGCAATTAAGGACATGTATGATGCAGCAAAAACTCAGGTGAGGACGGCGGGAGGAGACTCAGAGCATTTCACTGTCTTGACAGGGTTGCATCAGGGATCTACTCTTAGTCCCTTTTTGTTTACTTTGGTGATGGATGTGTTGACGCGGCGTATTCAAGGGGAGGTACCTTGGTGTATGCTTTTTGCAGATGATGTATTTTTGATTGATGAGATGCGAGGTGGTGTGAATGACAAATTAGAGGTGTGGAGACAAACTCTTGAGTCTAAAGGGTTCAGGTTGAGCAGAAGCAAGACAGAGTATTTGGAATGCAAGTTTAATGACGTGAGGCTGGAGAATGAGGTGGTAGTGAAATTGGGATCACAGGAGGTATGTAAGAGGGATAGTTTCAAGTATCTCGAGTCCGTGATTTAGGGTAATGGTGAGATTGACGAGGATATCTCACACCGTATTGGGGCGGGATGGATGAAGTGGAAGCTCGCGTCGGGGGTGTTATGTGATAAGAAGGTCCCACCCAAGATTAAAGGCAAATTCTACAGGGTGGTAGTCCGTCCGGCCATGTTGTATGGAGCGGAGTGTTGGCTAGTTAAGGACTCCCACATTCAAAAAATAAAGGTGGCAGAAATGCGGATGTTGCGTTGGATATGTGGGCTGACTAGAGGGGATAGAGTTCGGAATGAGACTATCAGGGAGAAGGTTGGTGTGACGCCAGTGGAGTATAAAATGCGGAAAGTCCGATTGAGATGGTTCGGACACGTGATGAGGAGGGGCATGGATGCCCCGTTTCGTAGGTTTGAGAGGCTAGCTTTGGATGGTTTTAGGCGAGGTAGGGGTAGGCCAAAGAAGTACTGGGGTGAGGTGATTAGGCGTGACATGGAGCAGTTACAGCTCACTGAGGACATGACCCTAGATAGGAAGATCTGGAGGACGCGAATTAGGGCAGAAGGATAGGGCCAGTTTGGGTCGCTAGTGTAGGGAATTACTTGGTGGGGGTATTACTCTTGTTATGATACCTTGTTCCATGTTTTATTATGAATCTTTTTGCTTTTCTCTGTTTTTATTACTTATGGGTGTCGTATTTATGTTATGACATCTTGTTCTATGCTTTACTATGTATTTGTGTAGTATCTCGTGTCTCGAGCCGGGGGTCTATCGGAAACAACCTTTCTACTTCTTTAGAGGTAGAGGTATGGACTGCGTACATCTTACCCCCCCCCTAAGACCCCATTATGTTGGAATACACTGGGTTTGTTGTTTTTGTTGTAAGCATGTTTGATGATGATTTAGGGTAATAGAGCTTTCGTTTGATTCTTCAAGTTGTGGTTTGGCCATGCGGTTCTTAAGGCAAGTTGAGATCTACCTTGACTCTTTTCTATAGTATTTATATGTTATCTGCTAAATACTTGTGTTTTGTTAATGACAAAGAATTTGGGGGTCCTATCTAGATAAGATGGTGAGTATATCTACAAGTACCAAAGTCTATATATGGGTTAAATTAATAAAATAAATACTCCAACTCTTCACTCTATTTATTGATGTGTTATGATAACTTGTGTATAAATAACTTATTGATAATGGATAAAGTGATTGAACATCTACTTAATAGTTTGAATCATGTTTAGGATAATATTATAGAATGATAAGGATAATCACTTGGGGTATAAAAAGATTGTAGTTATAAATGAGGATTTAAAACGAAAAACCTTGGCTTAAGTACTATATAATCTGAATTACCATGAACTTTTGAACATTTTTGTTGATGAGTATATTCCCTTTTGAGTATTTGGGGTTAAATTATACCATATTTTGAAATGGTGGAAATTTATTATGTAAATAATGTTATGCTTTGGGTGAATACCATATATTTACATTATTTGAGTTGATTATCATTATTTTGATATACCGGTGAGGACTTATGTAAACCTTTAAATTGACTTTATTCGTTAGAATTGTTATAATGTTCGCATGGGGACATGTGTGGCCATTTTATTGACATGATTGATTGTCACTATTGTGATGCCCGTGCGGAGGCTTGTTTAGGACTTCATGTTAACTTGATTGATTATTATATTGTGATAATTGTAGGAAGCTAATGTGAACCTTATTATAGATTGGAGAGATTATTATCATTAAAATGCTCGTGTGGGGATGTAGTCAGTATTATTTGAGTATTAATAATTCCTTATTAATATTGTGACACCCATGAGAAGGTATATATAGTGATTTAAAAAGGTTTAGGCAAATTGGGTTCATTATACCATTGTTTAGATGATTATTATGTATTATTAATTCTGTCATGGTCATGCATACTCATTTACCACTCATTTTCATAAACCTAATACTACTAGGGAACTTGAATTCTGTACGAAACAAAACTAACAATTTTATAAAATGCATTAGCCTAAGAAAGTGCCTAAAAGGTTGATTAATGATATTGTGATTAATATACGAGTTGTGATCCCCTAATAGGTCCTCTCCTGGAGCTTAGTGCCAGAAGGTGTATACAGGTTATACTTTCTCTATTGCATTTTATCTCATATCACCATATTTACTTGCACTGAACTTTCCCTTGGGTAATACTTCAAGATATTATTATGTGTTATGCATTGATTATTGCTTTATTTGTTGAGATAGGTGTCTCATATTTATTGGTTGGAAAATATGTACTTTCTCTATCTTATTCTTGATTATTTGTTTGACATGATTAGTGGATACAATGTGATTTTGAAATTCCCTACTAACGTGACTTATAACTATTGCTATTGATCTTAAATCTATAAATATATGCCTTAATAAAATTGGTTTGTCTAACTTGTTGATTATTGCTCTCTGCTAGAGTAGGTTGGGACTTTTCTAAGTGAAGATCTTTTTTAGCCCAATCTTAGGTGGTTGGTGTGGTGGTTCTCCCTATTATTTTATATTCTGGTTTGTTTTCGACTATGCTTGCAGAGTATACGTGTTTTGTACTCGTCCCTTTCTTTTCTTTAATTTTTTTATTCTACGTGCAGGTATTGAACAAGTAGTGGAGCATTGATTATGAGGCTTTTCCAAAGAATAGATAGAGGCTAATCGATATTAGAGCTTACCTATATCTTTTCTTATTTTATCTCTTTCTTATTCTCATTTGAGATACTTTAGTCTATTTCATTATATTCAGTATTAGAGGCTTGTACTAGTGACAACTAGACCTAAGATATTGTACTTACTTTATGTCATTTGGGAGAAGAATAAAAAATGTGGAAAAGTCTTAACTAAATGGTGGGTCATAGTCCAACATCATGAATATGAAGTTTTTAAAAACATCGATATTTCCATGGAGGGAGTCTTTCAAGAGATAATTAAGTCTCAAAATGAAGAAAAACTTGACAAGAAAGAAATTGTGATCCAAGAATGGCTAATGAATCAAAATAAACAACCTGAAGTACATGAGATTCAAATTGATCCTGTGTTACTAATGGTGGATGAATCCCTCAAATTTCATGTTAAGTGATGCCAAGTAAGGATTCAAGTCGAAATGGCTAACTGAAAATTAAAAACCAAATTGAATGCAAGAATTGAGGCATGTGGTTTTCAAAGTTAAATAGCCATACCTGATTGTGTTAAGACTGTTTCCAATAAAAATGAGGGTGATCTTGTTTTGAATAATTCATTAGGATTTGACAACCAACCAAACCAAAGATAGTGAAGGATGCCTAGATCAAACACGTTATACTAAAGTTGTGAAAAAAATTCAAGCAAATTCTTTAAGAAAAAACTAGTTCATTTTGGGGTGAGAATGTTAAGAAAAATGCAAATCTTGAAATGGGAAGGCGACCTCATTCCAACCACTTTTGACATTATGCTTGGTTGATGTGATAAAAGTCAAACCACCCCAAGAAATGAACAACTTTGGAGATGAGGAACGAAATCCCTATATTTTGGAGTTTGTCATTCCAAGGGGGAGAAATGACGTCCCTCACTTGAAGGAAAATAAGTGTAAAATATTGTGTCTTACTAGTGGTCAATGGATGTTATCACTTATACCCAATGAGCTTAACCAAAAGTTTGATATGAAGTTAGGTAAAAGGTTCAAGTTTTTGAAGTGGTGAGATAGAGTTAGTTTCGTTTCTTACTTACCTTTGCTTCGAGTACCTGAAGGAGATGTTGATCAAAAGTTGGGGCAAAGATTTAAACCCTCTAAGTAGATATGTAAATTTTAAAGTTATTTACATTGTGCCGCAACATTAAATCAAGCACTAAATTGGAGAAAACTTATTATTTCTAATGATTTTATATTTTTTTAATATTCAGAATAGTTTAGGATTTTATTTTTGACTAATCCATAAAATTTTGGAGTTTTGGAAGTGATTTGAATAGGTTTTGATACAATATGGGTACTGGAATAGAGTACGTCACAATAGTTGACCTGGATATTGCATAAATGATAGGATCTACCCAGGGTAACGAGTGATCAACTTTATATACTGCTAAAGTGGTGAGAGGACCACTAAAGTGGTGGGAGCTAAAGTGGACAGTCTCCTTATGGGTCTAGGGTGCTAAAGTGGCTTGTTGACTGCTAAAATGGTTCATCAAAAGTTTAACTACTACTAAAGCAAAATTATGTCTGCTAAAGCAGAGCCCAATGGTTAAAATGCCCCAGCTAATGTAAAAAGTTGTAAATGGTTTCTTTCATCTTTACTCTTATATATCAAATTTTGTTTTCATTTAATCACTCTAAAAAAGGCTTTAAGAGGTTCTCTACATCTGCATTCTTTCAACACAACATCAGGTATGCCTCCTAATCTTTCTTACTTGGTAAACGGTAAAATCTTCTCCTTAGTTTATTGATTTGGGTTGAATTTAGTTTCGAATTTTGATAACTTATTCTTTAATTTTAGTTAATTTCTCTATATGGTAGGAAACAATTAGCAACTACATTGGTGTGTAGACCATGGAGAAGTCTAGAGTACCCATGTGTTATTCAGAATGGTTGAAAGTTTGCATGCCCACCAAGTGATTAATGATTAACTTAAAAGAAATTTTGGGAGTTGTTCTTTGGTTTCCCATGAATTGACAGGGGATATATATTGTATTTCATGTTTTTGTGTTATAAACCATGTTATTATCATATTTGTGCAAAAAAAAAGAATAGAAATTCTAATTTGGGGTTGTTGGGAATTAAAGGTCACTAATGTGGCCTCCATGCGCTATAGCGTGTCTTGCTAAAGCAGCAACCTGCCGCTTAAACGAGGTATGCTAAACCATCCCAAGATCACTAAAGTTAGGCCTACTAAAATAGCACGCTGCTGCTTAAGTAGGGTTCGCTAAAGCGACCCAGGACTATTTTAGTGATAATTGAGGCTTAACTATAGGGTCTGAAGAAAAACTAAAATTTTGTGTTTGAACCCTAGTATGATTTTTAACACATTTATTTGGCTTCTCTCTCTCACTTTGTATTATTTTACCCATTAATCTTGTGAGTTCATGCGTGTATATTTTTTTAGGTCTTTAAACAAAAATCCAAGAATGGAACATCGTCTTGTTGATGAAGTAGAAGTTGCAAGAGACTATGACCAATATTTTTTCCTCTCTCTCAAGTGTTAGGACACATACTATGCTCAATTGTCTAGAAAGAAGTTATTCCCCAAGAGGAAGATTTCACTTGACCGGGTCCCTGAGATCCTCCCCAAGTTTTATTGGAGGTTGGAGACTACCAGGTTTATTCTTTTTGCTCTGGAACCATGCAATGCAAATGAGCAATGGATGAGGTTTTAAGAAAACATCAAAGCTGTAAATTTTAACAATACGATGATTTAAATTTGAGGCTAGACTATCTACTTTGGGGATAAAGTGGTCAAGGAATATATGGGTTGCCAAACTTAGTTCATACTAAATTCACAAAAACAAAACATTATTCGGGAAAGAGTATGTCTTAGGAGGTAATAAAGGCAGGGATCATGGCTAAGTAATTTGTAGTTGAGGAATGAAATTGGATATCTATCATCTGTAGATGATTTTTTCTAAGCAGTAACCTATTAACTATCACATTGGTGAGGGCACATATAGATAAGCCCTGGTCTTTTAGACAATATTTCGATGAATATCGGTCACTTTCTCAGCTGGGATATGATGGAAGAGTTTGAGGGAGACAACTGGGTAGAACTAAAAGTGTCAATCTTTCCATTGAAGAAGTAGGGTGAAGGGACTGCCATAAAAGCAAGAAAAAAAGATTGATTCTGGTAAGTTACTTCAGGTGGAGAATAATTCGTGCAGGCCATTATCTGAAAAAACATTAACTAATGATTTACAAATAGTTTAAGATCTGATGTTTAGGCTTCCCACAGGGCCAGGAAAGACTTCCAAAGGACCTAACTCTTATGTCCCAAGAAAAGAGTTTGAGAAGTTTTTGGAAGATCAAAAAAGGCAGTAGGCTTGTCTCTCAAGGTTAGAGGAACCATACACTGACCAAACCAATTCACATGGAGCATTGAGTGAGTCTCACACAAAGATTAAGATAAGAAAAAAGAAGGGAGACAAGTATTTCACCTAACTATGAAGAGGGGTGAAAAGGTTCTGGAAGGAATTGAAAGATAAGGATCCACTTTCCTCTCTGAGGATAGACGATGATAATGACGTACCGACAACATGGTCCTATGATGATTAGGGTGTGTGAGATGATGAGGAGGACGAGACCAAAAGTGATGAGGGTCAGTGATGCAGATTTAGGGAGCCCTTCTACTTTCTTATTCATTAATGTTTTGCAGTAAGGACATTGTATTTTTTTAAAATTGGAGGTGTCTTGTGTTTGTATTTATTTTATGTTTTATTTGGATATTTTTTTTGTGTTATTTTTATATTTTTGTGCCCTTTGGGAGTATATTTTTTGATATTTTTATGCCTTTGTCGGGCTTGATTTTTATTGTTATGAATGTTGTGTGTCCTTGTCGGCCCTAAGCATTATCTGAATTTTTTGGGATTAGTCATTTTTCTTTGTTTTAATTTTTACATTAGTGTTTCTTTTTGTAGCTATTTAGGGTGATTACTTCCCTACGGTATATTGAGTTCCTTCCCTATGATAGATTGAGTGATGACATTTTTATGGGAAAATTTTCATTATTGGGTGTTGGTGTCGTTTGTGTAGGGGAATTTTGAGTACCCGTAGCATTGTGAATTGAGGTTGTGATTATGTTTATGGTGATGTGTGAGTCACCATTTGTCATGGTGAAGTCTGAGTAGTTGTGGCATTATTGCACTTATTGAAGCCAAAATGAGAGATTGTCACTTGTTTGGTACTAATAATAGTTAGTCTTACATGGTGAGATGTGAAATTAGCATACCCCTCCATCTAAATGTTTTGTGAAAAATAAGTGAATCTAAGTGAATGATGTTTTGACAATTCTTTGACTAATTTTGTGACTCTAAGTTCTTTAGGTAGTGGCAATGTGAAAAAGTTGTCTTTTTTTCTTATTTAGGAAATAAAATCAATCCTTCTAGAATAGTTTGCATAGCATATATGGTGAGTGTTTTCTTAATAATTCTTGTTCTTATTTGTCATCTAGAACTTACCCTATTGGCCTTTCAATTCTATTCTTGATTGTACTCAGTTGGTGAAATAATCTTAGGCCTTCTTCATGACGTTTGTGAACCAGTTTAGGCTTAAGATCCTACACGTGTATGAATGGTACCACTAGTTACCCTTTTTGAACCTAATAAACATTATTTGGAAACCACGTTACAAGTCTTGAACCTTTTGATCTTTTTTCCTCTCTTGAACCCTACCCTCCTTGAACTTGGAATTGCCAATTTAAGGCTAAAAAAAATTGGGGGTGTAGTGGAACTTTGAAGAGGTGATCATTTGTCATGGTTTTGTAAGTGAGTACTTTAAAAGCAAATCAATGATTGAAAACGAAAGAGGAAAATCAAGGAAATAAAAAGATAAAAAGAAAGAAAATGCAAAAAGAGAAGAAAAAGAGAAAGTTTTCAATAGGTGGGTGATCTAGAATGAAGAAGTTAGGAACTTGTATTGTATAAAAATGAAGTGGCCAGTAGTTAAGGTTTGATTTATATTGTGTTTCTTGGAGTTCAAGGAGGGTATAGTCACTTTTATCCAAAATGTTTATCCTACCATTCCTCGATCCTACTTTACAACCTAGAAAAAGTACTTCGAGATCTCTAACTATGTTCTTTTGAGTTAGTAATCAAAAATTAGGGAAAGCATATGGTATGATACTTTGTTTTTCTTAAAAGTTCTTTGTGAGTGTGATTATTTGAACATTTGTCCCTTGTTAAGTTTTGTAAATATTGTGTTTTTTGGGACTTTCTTCGTGTGAGGACATGTAAACTAGGATAGATTGGTGAAGTTGATATATTTCAAAAATAGGAAAAAGGAGCATGTTTGATTGACTACTGATTGTAAGTCACTTCTTGATGATTAGTTGTTGTTACTTGACCATTATTGAAATCCATTGTGTTCTTGAAAATGTGCTTGAATTTGAGGGAATTTGTTTGTTAGAAACTCATATGCTTGTTGACTAATTGTTAGTACCGACCGAATTTATAGTAATTGTTCTCGTGTTAAGTGAAAGTTATGATTTAGGTGTTGAGCTTAAATTGATATCCCATTGAGTATTAATTTTTTTTGCTTGAGGACCAGCAAAATCGTTAAGTTGGGGGTGTTGAGGAGTGACAATTTTTCCACTCATTTTTATATCGTTTATTATGATTTATTATCATTAATTGGTAATATTAATGTAACGCCCCGAGATTACACTCTTGATGCACACAGTTCTTATATCCTCGAAGACACACAAGTTAACTAATGAGAAGATACCTGTTGTGAGCACTGAATAAAGTAACAAACATGTGCGGAACTTAATAGAAAACACCATAAGGTTTTAAAAACTGAAAATCAATACTGAATCATAGTTTTATAATGTCTGAATCATACTGTCAGTAATGATAAAACAGCTGATAAAAATGACTGAATACTAACTATCTGTCTGTACTAGTCTGAAATCCTCTAAATTGACTGACTGTGGAGTTGAAGGAACAAGCCCCAACTAACTCCGACTGACTAAATAAATGAACTACTGTCTAACTGAATATGAGATAACTCATCCTCAAAGAATGAGGACGCACCCCTGCTGCTAATAATGATACATTAGAAGGTCTAAGAACGGTTAGGAGACTGAGTGTTCAAACTTATCATATAATACATCATAGTGGAAGAAATGAGTATGTCATTAGTACTTTTAATGTACTTATACATTAGATGAGGTAGGTTGAAATACATGGGTTCATATGCATGAAGTGATAACTTACTAAATGTATAGCATGAGAAACTGAGTAAGAATGCATGAAAACTGGAAAGACTGAGAATGCATGACCAAGCATAAACAAATTCTAAAATGATCTGTAAACTGAAATGTTGGAAGACTAGAAACTGAATATCTAATAACTTAATACTTTGTTCAGGTAAACCTGAAACTGAATACTACGCTGAATAATGGATTGAGATTGTAGGAGCTATCATCTAATCGATATGCCCCAAATGAGCTAAATGTGGTCCAAACTGTAACCCCAGTTGGTAAGCTGTCAGTGCAGTGCCATGAGTACTAACAATGGCTATGTGGATCCACTAAATGAAGTCACGAAAGACCAGGGAGTCAAGCCTAAACTGACAGGTTACCCCTGAGAGAAAGTCAAGCCTAAACTGACGGGTGACTCCTCATATCCTACATTGGCTACGTAGTTATGGAATATAGGAAATGTTATGAACAACTCTGCCTAACTGACAACGAAGCCTTCCTCCCTCCATTCACTCGAGTTTAAATCCCACTACCAACTAAAAGAAACTGAATACTAGACTGAACTTAGTTCAATTGTTTATGGTAACTGACTGAACTAAAAATGCTCATAACTATCCTGAACCATTCTATAGATACTGTAGAATAGGTAAACGGCTAAATTTTGGGTATTCAAAATCCCCATGACTCAATAGAAATAACAAGACAGTACTAACACCTTAAGGACATGATAAGTAGTCATTATTCAAAACTCATTCCTTTGGTTATTTCAACAAACACTTGTAATTCATGGCTTAAACATGGGAATAGTTTTAAACATGTAGTAATATCATGATTTCCATACAAAATCAAAATTTAAGTTACAAACCAACGAGTAAGCACCATCCAAACAAATAGGGCTAAACTTCAACAACAAATTATGTGTAAACATAATATAAAAATTGATATTCATGGGAATTCATGGTTAAAATTCATGATAGCATATAGAAATTATATCTTTAAACATGAAATCGGGTTTTTAGACTCCATGTATGAAAAGGGCCCATGGATGAACATCTAACATACCTCTAAGTATTAAATCTTGAATAATATCACAAGCTTAAATGTTCTTGTCGTGGAAGAGACCAATTCTTGCTCTTTGTTGCATTGAAAGAAGATTTATCTTCATGAACAATAAGAGAGTTTAAGATTTGTTGTTGAATAAAATTGGGGAATGTGGGAAAACTATGCCCTTTCAGTAGTTTAATCCAATATTTTTATGATTAGGGAAGATGGGAAAAGTCCAACTGCCTCTAGGAAATTAAAATTTGTAATTGGAACCCAAATTTGACCATCTCCATGATGTGCCAAGGATGTCACTGCTATAGCCACCGTGACGCTCCACAATCGTGGTGACTTGCTGTTTTAGAAATCTAAATGTTGTCCAAGCCTCATCCAAAAAATCTGAAACTTACCAAAGATAAGATAATTACACCCCTCAAACATGGTCCAAACCTCGGGGTCGGCAAGGTCACTTTAAAAATCATAAAATTTGAGAGACCAAAAATAAAACTAAGTCCCCAACACTTGATCAAATTTTTAGGTTCTAATCCTCTTATACCTGCACTATGAGCCTGACTAAACTTGGAAAAGTATGGGGTATTACAATATATCCCCCAGAGGAACATTTGTCCATAAATGAGGCTTATTAAGTTTAGAATACTGAGGTACTGAGATTACATACTGAACATGCATAACTAAAACATGATTACATAACTGAACTGATTCGTGAATGCATGAAATAATATAAGACTGATTACATAGTTGGAAATAAGAATGGAATAGAGATAATCAAAGAAAAACTATTAAGTTAAGCTAAGTCTGAAGTCGTGGAGTAAATATGAGGGCACTTGGTTCGGATATCTTCTTCTACTTCCCAAGTGGATCCCTCAATGGACTAGTTCTACCAAAGGACTTTGACTAGGGGAACTTCTTTATTCCTTAGTCTATGAATTTGACGATCGAGGATTTCTACTGTAAACTTCTCATAATAGAGACTATCCTAAACATCTATGCTTTCTAAGGGCACAACGATAGATGGGTCCCCAATACACCTCTTCAGTAAGGAAACATGGAACACTGGGTGTATACAAGCCAAATCTGCAGGCAAATCAAGCTTATAAGCTACCTTTCCAAAGGGCCGCAAGATCATGTAAGGGCCAACATACCGGGGACTCAGCTTTACCTTTTTGTTGAATCTCTTTACTACCTCCATGGGAGAGATTTTAAAATATACAAATTACCAATCCCAAATTCGAGATCTTTTTTCCTCATATCTACATAAGATTTTTATCGGCTTTGGGCTGTCTTAAGCCTCTCTATGATCAATTGATCATTCTCCAAAGCATCATATACTATCTTAGGCCTTATCAAGGTAGTCTCACCTACATAAAACCAACCAATTGGAAATCTACATATCCTCCCATATAGATGCTGAAACGGAGCCATTTGGATACTGGAATAATAGTTGTTTTGGTAGGTAAACTCAATCAATGGCAAGTGATCATCCAACTACCCTTAAAATTGCACATGCTCTCAACATGTCCTCTAAGGTCTGAATAGTCCTCTTTTCCTAACCATCCGCCGGAAAATGAAAGGCTATACTGAGGTGAACTTGGGTACCAAGACCCTTCTGGAAGGCTTCCAAAAGTGAGGGGAAAATTGGGAACCTCTATCACAAATAATTGACAACAAAAATCCATGCAACCTAACCAACTCTCTGATAGAGAGCTTGGCATAGTCCTCATCTAAATAAGAAGTATAGACTGGTAAGAAATAGGCTGATTTGGTCATCCTGTCCATAATGACCCAAATCGAATCATGTTGACGATGAGTATTAGGAAAACCCATCAGAAATTCTATGTTAACCTCTTCCCACTTCCAAGTGGGAATACTGAAATCCTGCATATTACCTCTAGGATTTTGGTGCTCAACATTAACCAGTTGAAAAATAGAGCTCTTAGCTACAAACTCTACAATATCTCCCTTCATGCCATTCTACCAATATATCACTCATAAATCACAGTACATCTTAGTGGCCCTGGATGAATAGAGTAATGCACACCATACGCTTCTGTGAGAGTCTATTGTCTCAAATCATATACACACAGCACACATAGTCTACCCTGGAAATGCAATACACTATCTCCCCCTTAGGAGAAAACCTCTACTCTTTAATCTCTGACTGACTCTTTCAACTTGACCAAGCTAGTATCTTTATCTTGCTTTTCTTTCACTTTGGTAACCAATGAAGATTCCAAACTACTCTGAACATATATACTATCCTTAGCTAAATCAACCAACCGAAAACCTAATCTATCAAGCTGATGAACCACCTAAACTACCTTCTTCTTATCCTTCTCAACATGGGAAAAACTACCCATAGACAATCTATTATGGGCATCTTCCACTATATTAGCCTTGCTCGGATGGTACAAAACATTCATAGCTTAATCTTTCAACTATTCTAACCATCTAAGCTAATGAAGATTCACATCCTTCTGCTAAAAAATATACTATAAGTTTTTCTGATCCATCAACACATCAAAATTCACCCCATATAGATAATACCTATAAATTTTCAAGGCAAAAACAATAGTTGCTAACTCAAGATCATGGGTAGGATAATTTTTTTTATGGGGATTAAGTTGTGTAGAGGTATAGGCTATGACCTTACCTCTCTGGATCAACATATAACTCAAACCAACTCTAAAATAATCATAGTAAAAAACAAACCCTTATGAACCATCGGGCAATGTCAAAATTGGGGTTGCGGTGAGTCGAGTCTTCAACTTATGTAAACTCTTCTCACAGGAATCTGACCACTGAAATTTGACTTTCTTCTAAGTAAATCTAGACATGAGGGATGCAATAGATGAAAACCCCTCAACAAACCAGTGGTATTAGCTAGCCAAACCTAAGAAACTCCTGATATCTGATGAAGAGACGGGTCTGGGTCAATTTTGTATATCTTTAGTCTTTTAAGAATCAACTCTAATGTCTTCAACGGAAATTATATGACCAAGGAAGGCTTCTAATTTTATCCAAAATTTGCGCTTACTAAATATGGCAAATAATTGACGGGCTCTAAGAGTCTACAATATAATTTTGAGGTAGTTTGCATGATCATTTTTATTACGGGAATAGACAAGGATGTCATCAATAAAGACTATGATGAACATGTCCAAGTACTATTTGACAACTTTGTTCATCATATCAATGAAAGTTGTTGGGGCATTTGTAAGACTAAAAGACATGACAATAAATTTAAAGTTACCATATCAAGTTCTAAAAACTATTTTTGAAATGTTACATTCTCTAACTCTAAACTGATGATAGTTGGATTTGAGGTCTATCTTAGAGAAGTAACTGGTACCCTAAAGTTTGTCAAATAAGTCATCGATTCTAGGAAGTGGATATTTATTCTTGATGGTTGTTCAACTGATGGCAATCGATGCACATTCTAAGATAATCATTATCTTTCACAGAAAAAAGACTAAAGCGCTCCATGGGGAAATACTGGGCCTAATGAATCCCTTATCTAAGATATCTTTCAACTTTTCTTTTAATTCTTTAAGTTTTGCTAGAGCTATTTGGTATGGTGGAATAGAGATAGGCTAAGTATCTAGAACAAGGTCAATTCATAAATGAATTTCCCTTTTGGGAGGAACTCCGAGAAGGTCTTTAGGAAACACATCAGGAAATTTCCTTACTACAAATGCTTACTCAAGATTAAGGGCTTCGAAACTAGAGTCCTTGACTCGCACAAGATAGTAAATACACCTCTTAGATATTATTTTCTTTGATCTAAGGTATGATACAAGATGACCCCTAAGTGTTGTAGTACTACCCCTTTATTCAAGGACTGGTTCATTTGGAAACTGAAAATGAACGATTCTATTGCTACAATCAACTGAAGCATAGCATGAATGGAGCCAATACATGTCGAGAATGTCATCAAAATCTATCATCTCTAGTTCTAAAAGTTCTGCTGATGTAACTTTCTAAGACATTGTAAACGGCCAGTTTTTGTATACCCATTAGGCTATGATAGACTTACCCACTGGGTAGTTACTGAGAAAGGACCTATTAAGGTTTTTCGACTGGTTCCAAAGTTGACAGGTATACAAAAGTTTATAAAAGAAAGAGAAGCTCCGGGATATAGCAAAGCATAAATATGTAAATGAAAGACTTGTAACACACCGTTAACCATATTGGCCGAAATTTCCTGTTCCTATCGGGACTGAAGTGAAGAAAGCCTATTCGGACACTGACTGGTGATATCACTAGAAGTGGTGCCCTGCTGAGTTGGGTGACCTGCTGGTGCTGATGACAAATAAGACTGGCCCTGACGCCATACATCCCTACCATTCTAAGCCACCACTCGACACTCCCTAATCCTATGGCCTAGCTTACCATACCTAAAACATATATCACTGTCAACTCTATATTCTCTCTAATAGTTTTTACCATAGTTCTAGCAAAGAGGATTTGTACAACCACTTTTTAAGTTGCCTTGGGACTTAAAGCCTAGTGTCTTATCCTGATTATAATTTTTGAACTTGGGCCCTAGTGAACTAGCCGAAGGCAGAGCTAAGACTGAAGATTTCTGACTAAATTAAGGATGTTTACAACCCTCTAACCTTGGTTGAGTAAAATTAAAGCTACCTATTCTAGACCTTTTGTTCTCCCTCTCTCTGTTCTTAGCCTTCTTTTCTTTAATTAACTGAGCATAGACAATCAACCACGACAAGTCCATCATTTTAATCAATATTGTGGTCCTACACTCCTTAACCACACTATTAGATACCCAAGACACAAACCTATACATCCTAGACCTATTATCAGCCACAACATGAGAAGCATACCTGGCTAGCTGAGCAAACTTAAAAGAATACTCTTTCATGCTCATGTTACCCTATTTCAAATTAATAAACTCTAACACCTTTGCTTTCCTTAGCTCCAAAGGGAAAAATCTATCTAACAAGGTTGTAGAAAACTCTTCTCATTCTATAGGCCCTAAATCGGTACCCTTATCTCTTTTCCACTACTTAAACCAGGTATGAGCTATATCCTTTAACTAGTAAGCAGCCAATTCAGCACTTTTACTAGAAGTCAAACCCATAATGTATTTTACTTTCTGAATCATGCCAAATATTTCCTATGTATCCTCATCAGACTTGGATCCCAAAAATAAAAGAGGATTTATTTATTTTAAGTCTTGAATCCTAGTTGCGGCAGTATTTGCCACTGGGTTGGCTGAAATAGCAGCTAGCTAATTTTTCTGAGTTGATACAGAGTGAACTAGATTAGTGAACGAAGCCTTGAACTCGTCATACAAAATGGTCTCATTTAGGGGATCTTCGTAAATGGGAAGAGGTGTTGTTGGTTTCTATTTCTTCTTTCGTTAGTCTTTCTAGGAGGCATGTTCTACAAATGGGAGGAAGATTGAATTATATAGGGAGTTTAACTCAATGTTATGCTTATTTTCATGACATGAATTTTGAAATAAGGGAACTTCTCCTAAAACATCTTGTAGCATCTTGTGCATAAGTGTGGTGTGCTTCTCACACATACACAAATCTCTACTCAATGCGGATTTCAGACTCTGTAGGAAACTGTAAAACCTTAGGTTCTGATACAAAGTTTATAATGCCTCAAGAGTACATCCTAGATTCCACACGGTGCTTACAACCCTGAAGGACTATAACATAACCCATGAGTTGGTACCTATTGTGAACATTAAATAAAATAACAAAGACATGTGCAGAATATAATTAAAAATGCCATAAGTTTTTAAAAACTGAAAATCAATACTAAATTATATTTTATATTGTTTGAAACATACTGTCAATGCTAATAAAACAACTAATTAACATGACAGAAAACTGACTATCTATCTGTACTAGTCTGAAAGCCTCTAATTTGACTGACTGTGGAGTTGATTGGACAAGCCCTCGACTAACTCTGACTGACTAAATAAATGAACTAATTGCATAACTGAATATAAGATAACTCTCCTTAAAGGCTGAGGACTCACCACTGCTGCTGATGATTATGCACTGAAAGGTCTAAGTATAGTTAGGAGCCTTAGCATTCGAACCTATGATATAAGATATCACAATGCAAGAAATGAGTATGTGATTAGTACTTTTTATGTACTGGTATAGATGAGGTAGGCTAAAATGCATGTGTTCGTATACATAAAGTGATAACTAACTAAATGTATAGCATAAGATAATGAGTAAGAATGCATGAAAATTGGAAAGACTGAGAATGCATGACCAATCATAAAAAAATTATGAAATGATCTTTAAAATAAAATACAAGAATACTAGTAACTGGATATCTGATATCTTAATGCAATGGTCAAGCAAACCTAAAATTGAATACTGGACTGAGACTGTAGGAGCTATCATCTAATAAACGTTCCCCAAATAAGCTAAATGGGGTCCAACCTTTAACACCAATTGATATGTTTTCAGTGTTGTTCCATGGGTACTAACAATGGCTATGTGGATCCATTAACTGATGTCTCGAAGGACCAAGGTGTCAAGCCTAAACTGACAGGTGACCCCTGATAGGTAGTCTAGCCTAAACTGAGGGGTGACTCTTCATATCCTACACTGGATACTTAGTTATGGAATATTGGAACTACTAATTACAACACTTCCTAAGTGATGGAGAAGTCATCATCCCTGCATTAACTCGGTGCTAAATCATACTCCCAACTTAAAGACACTGAATACTGGACTGAACTAAGTTCAGCTGTTTATGGGGACTGACTGAACTAAATATGCTCATAAATATCCTAAACAATTTTATAGATACTTTAGATTAGGTAAGAATTTAGATTTTAGGTATTCAAAACCCCCAGGACTCAATAGAAATAACAACAAGATCGTACTAACACCCTAAAAACATGATAAGTAGTCATTATTCGAAACTTATTCCTTTGGACATTTCATAAAACACTTGTAATTCATGGTTTATACATGGGCATAGTTTTAAACATGTAGTAATATCATGATTTTGATACTAAATCATAAATTAAGGTACAAACCAACAAGTAAGCATCATCCAAACATGTAGGGTTTAACTTCAACAACAAATTATGTGTAAACATAATATAAAAATTGATATTCATGGTAATTCATGGTTAAAATTCATGATAACATGTAAAAATCATATCTTTAAACTTGAAATTTTTTTCGGGACTCCATAGGTGAAAAGCTCCCATAGATGAACATCTAACATATCTCTAAGGATTAAATTTTGAAGAATATCACAAGCTTGAATGTTCTTGTCTTAGAAGACACAAATTCTTGATCTTTCAAGGATGGAAAGAAAGTTTAGCTTGATGAACAATAAGAGAGTTTAAGTTTTATAAAATTGGGGAATGTAGGTAAATTATACCCTTTCAACAGTTTAATCTTGTGTTTTCACGATTTGGAGCGATGGGAAAAGACCAGACTGCCCAAAAGAAATTAAAATTTGTAATTGGAACCTAAATTTGACCATCACTGAAATGCACCAAGGCTACCACCACTATAGCCACCGTGATGTGCCATAATCACAGTGACTTATTGTTTTGGAAATCCAAATGTGGTTAAAACTTCATTCGAAAAATCCAAAACTTACCCTAGACATGCTACTTATACCACTGAACATGAATTAACTTAAAATTTCACGTCTCGAGGACGAGAAGGTCGCGTTAAAAATCATCAAAGTTGAGAGGTCAAAAATAAAACTAAGTCCCTAACACAGCCAAATTTTTAGGTTCTCACCCTCTTATACTTGCACTATGAGCTGGACTTAACTTATAAAAGTAGGGGGTATTACAATAAAGCTAATGACTATTTAAATTATCTCAATTATAGGTATTCTAGTTATACAAGAAGTTCTAATGAAAACGAGTAACATCGAGCTAAAATGGAATAGCCAGGAAAATTCTCAAAACATGTCCTCAAGTACAACTAAAATGGCCTAAGGTGCGCTTTAGCGCCCAGTCAAAGTTCAGGTCAAGGTCACTTTGACTGATTTAGTGGTCAGTCTAAGTTAATCATGGGCTCTTCAGCGCCGGAATGACCACTTTAGCAGTTTTACTGGTCAAACTCAAGGTCCACTTTATCAGCCAATTTAATGATTTTAGCAGCCAATTTGACCGTCTTAGCGGTCATTAATTATGGAAAAAGTACAAAATTTTATATTTTTGGATCCTAATTCATCAAATACTCCAGCCCAAGATATTCCAACATATATTTGGCATAATTTATAACCTTGGAGGCAAGTGTTCTTTATCCTTTCATCTTTTCCTCGATTTGTTTAGACTATTTAGGTGTCTTTTTACTTTGATAATTGAGTATTTTTAGCTAGAGATAATGTAATACTTGGGTATTTCGTTTAGGTTTTAATTCTATCTTTTGTTTTTGTATTGACTGATGATTTGAAAATGAGTTTTGTTTATATAAATCAATATTGTATTCTATCATTCCTACTCTAGTTTTACTTGAAAGAGAAGATTGGAATTGGTTTTGATTATCTACCTCAATATATTCTTGAAAGAGCTAATTGAACTTGGGAAAGATTAATTTAGCATGATTTGGATCATATGACCTATCTTATGGAATTTGTTGCTAGAAAGAGCCAAATCCTAGCGTAGCCTAAAGTTGGTTTTGTCATTCATGCTTTTAAGCCTTGTTTGAAAGGAAAGTGAGGGCTAACCCTATAATGGTCGAGAGACATTAGTGGGTGATTTCGAATTCAAGTATAATTTACTAGATCTGTGATTATGTTGGGAGTATTTAATTGAATATGATGTCTCATTGATATGCTTGATTCCTCGTGTCATATTCCTTTCTTTCTGTCATTGAGATAGTCATTGATCACTTGTTCATAATTTAAATCTATTTTATCCGTGCTCTACTTTTATTACTAAAAAATCTCAAAATACTTGTATCTTAGGTTTGAATTTAGCGAATTACTTTTAGTTTGAACTTACTCGATCACCACTCACATTATTTCTTGTTAATTCAAGTCCGACTTCTTATTAAATAAAATATATTGACAACATCCACTACAACTATACAATAGTGTAATCTGAGCATTATCATCTATATCGAAGAGTGAGACAGGTGTTGTCATGGTCTTTATTTTTTGGTCATGAAACTCTAGTACCACAACTCAATGGTTAATTATAATTATTCAATCTCAACAAACTACTCTCTAAGAATATGCACTCTCTTCTTATTAAACACCATAGAACAATGACTTTAACATCAACAACTAGGAGTTATTACAACTCAGTAAATATCCTAATATTTTTGAGTTTTGCTAGAAAATTTCTTCTTCTTCTTTTCTTCCTAGGTTCCTACCTTGTAAATAATTTAGGTTCAACGTGTGCAAAATGCCTTTGATTCCTATAATTATTTTTTCTTTTCATATCCTTGTCACCTAGGGTCTTGATAGATAGTTTTCTTGTACACTTTAACAATGTAAGAAAGCCTTTTTTTTACATGTCTATCATATGTAGTTGTTTTAATTTCAACTAGGACTTTGACCATCTTGACAATCTTATCTTAATTTCTTTTAGCGTCTACTTTCTTTCATAAAATAATATACGCATTATTTCATATGTCTTATTTATAAATACAACTTACAAATAAACTGTGAACCTAGTTCATACATGAACTTAGTTTTCTTGTGATCAGTAATCAAAACATTACAGGAACACGTTTATTCGTATTATTTGTGACAATTGTGCTCTAACATGGATTGATATGAGATTTTTATATGAACAAAGAGATTGATAAAAAAAACATAAAACAATGATGAACTAACTCTTTGTAAGAACATTATCTTGAAAGATGTATTTAATGCTTGGGATCTTGCATGCTTATACATCATGTATTACATTTTTAGTTTAATCAAAGTTGCATGCCTTTCTATTATGATATATTATATATATGGAATATACTGGCACGCCTGCCTAATATAATATAATATAATATAATATAATATAATATAATATAATATAATATAATATAATATAATATAATATAATATAATATAATATAATATAATATAATATAGTATAGTATAATATAGTATAATAAATATAGTATAATATAGTATTAATATAATATAATATAATATAATATAATATAATATAATATAATATAATATAATATAATATAATATAATATAATATAATATAATATAATATAATATAATATAATATAATATGATATTATATTACATAACATAACATATGATAACATAACATAACATAATATAATATAAGATAAGATAACATAACATAACATAGCATAATATAACTTAATATAATATAATATAACATAATATAACATAACATAATATAATATTACATAACATAATATAATATAATACAATATAATATAATATAATACGATATAATATAATATAATATAATACAATATAATATAATATAATATAATATAATATAATAATACATATATATATGTTCATACATACACACAAACACACACACACAAATATATATATATATATATATATATACATATACATATAGATCAAAGATACACACCTATATAATATTATATATGGAGGGGAATGACATGCCTACCCAATATTATATAGAGAAAATTCTCAAAATACCTCTAAATTTTGTTACATTAATGAATATCATTTCCATTCTAAATATTGGATTAGCCACGTCTGTATCTACAATAAATGAAACGTTTCAACCTGATCATTATCACTATTAATATTTCTCATGTCATCTTATTCATCCTTTTAAGAATAGAAGTTATGATTATCAGTTTATGAACTTATTCCTCTTATAGTAACTCTGCAAAATTGGTGCTCTTAGATTCTTTCATCACTTTATATTTTCTTTTCTCTATTTTTCTCCATTTTCCACTATCTTCCACATCTTTCTTTCATTCACTTTTTAATTTATCTTTTTCTACTCTTTCAATTGCATATTTGGATCATCTTTCCCAGTGCTATCCCATACTTTAAGCCGTTCATGGTCTTAATCGATCTCTAAACAATTCAGTTCTTCTTCACTTGCATGCATATGATATTCATCATTTTCAACATTATCACTATCGTCATTTTTATTCTCATGTTCTTCTCTTTCCAAGTCAACAGCATTTAAGTCAATACTAATTTATGCAGAACTGGGAAAATGATTATCTTCAACATAATTAAATTCATTCAATTTTTTTTTACAAATCAAACTCCCCTCTATCTTTGCTTTAAAACTCAAATTCTTCTTCCACTTTGATTTAAAAATCAAATTTCCACTCAACTTTGAACAACTGATATCTTATTCCCTTTATCTTAATTTACGTATTTGTATATCTATTTTACCCTTACTTCATCAATTTCTTTCTTTTTTACTTCTTTAAAATCATGCTATTTTTTATTTTTTAATTATTGTAACGATATGTTATTGAAAAACTAAATATTTATTTTCTAGAAAAAAAATAAGGAATATTAATTAAATGAATAAGCTAATAATGTTCTACAATGAAATAAATGATGAAAATAAAGAAAATTAATCTTATTAATGATAATTATAAATTCAATATCAATTTATATATGTACAAGTAAAAATAACATGTAACAGTTACTTTATAAATATATTTCAATGTAGCTGATATAGTAATCAAATAAAATAAAGGTATATTTTATAAAACATCATCTATTTCTTTTGTAAATGAAATTTGGAAAATATTCTATTATACCAAAACTTGTTTATCTATACAGATAATAGAGAATAATAAAATTAATATTAAAATATACACACATGCATGCATATACATACCTAATGCATGTAGAAATAAACACAAAATTTTGTGACAAATTCATAAAATAGTATGTGATAATGCTCAAAATACACCCTAAAATGAGTGCACATAGTCGTTAGCAGTATAATTATCCAACTTAGAATTGAGGTAGATCTCACGAAGAACGATGTAACCAGTGACCAAGAAAGCATGGAATAAAAGAAACTTTCTATAACCCGGACAAGAGATACAAGTGTTTTGAGGATTTTCAAATATAAGAAGTGAAACACGGATCGAATAAATTATAATATGAACAAGTTGATCAATGAATTTGACAAACTATGGAAAACTAGCCCTTGAACCACAAGTATATGCCATGTCTTTCGACTGACTGATGAATATTTCTTGACTCAATTGCATCGAATATTAGCAAAGTGTCAACACGAATAGTTCCAGTCTATAGCTACACTAGGATATGACTATATCTAGTAATAAAACTCACTAAATGGGTCGTTCAACCCAAATCGCGCTAAATTAACCTTTTCGAATATCAATTATCTCTTTCAAACATTAATCATCGTAGATGGAAAATCCCCACTCTAATCTCTGATTTCAAGCTCAACTAGAGTAGAAGTTGATAAAATATAAGATTAATTACAACAAGGAAAATCTATTTATAATTTAAAAGTATTCAATCAATAAAAAAGCATGAGATAAAATTAAAACCCAAATTCAAAACATAAACATTGAATTATGTCCAACAAAAACATTCGAGAATGAATCTAACTACACCCGAATATTCAATACAAAGCAATGGAATGGAGAAATTAAGAAATACACTACAAAGCATCCAAAATCTTCACTCCAAGAGTGTTAAGTCAAGAACCCTATCCTCCAAGGTTGATAAATATTCCAAGAATGATGTTTCAGATCTAAAGATCTCTTTTTAGTTGGAAAATGCATAACAGATAATTACAAAAATGCCACCATGTCTGAAACATATTGGTGGCATGTGGGTCTGCAGCTCAGGGTTTCAGTGTTTTGTCAGTTGAGATATCCCCTCAAATATGAAGGTACATGGTCGTATTCCTCTTCGCATGGGTCCGCATCTCAGGGTTTTAATGTTTTACAGCTGAGATACCCTATAAGTAATGAGCGTACATGACCACATATTGGAGTATATGCCAGCAAATATTACAATTTGTTAGAGCACATGGCCATGCATGTCATGTATTCTCTTTTAGTAATTCTATTAACTTATTTGTGGACCCTTTTATTCTTATTTCTGTTACTTTACATCTACACTCTTTGTAAGCCCAAAGTACCTAAAATAAACACCATTTAAAGTATAATTAGCCTTATATTGTGAATTAATGATACAAAATCAATAGAAAAGAGATATAACTAAGTTGAAAACCTTTCACTTATCAATACCCCCAACTTAAAGACTTTGATTTACCTCAAGCAACATAAAATAAAAACTTAATTAGGCTATAAAGTTAAGCTCAAAAACCAACATCAACACTTTTACGTTACATTGTTCAATTCGGCACCATGACTATGACTTTGGTTGGTGCTAACAATTAGTCAACACACATATGCATTTTACCCAAGCAATTACCTCAAAATTAAACACACTTTTTAGAACACAAGGAATTTCAAGAATGATAAAGTAACAACAACTAATTATCAAGAAGTGACTTAAAAAACTAGTTAACTAAACATGCTCCCTTGACTCATTTTGGAAATTTTTTAACTTCACTAATATATATTGGTTCACATGCCCATATAAGAAAAAAAAAGTCCCAAAACATACAATATTTACAACATTAATACAAGGGGAAAATGCACAAACATTCACACTCAACAAAGAATTTTCAATGCAAACAAGTATTAGACCATAGGCTTGTGCTTATTTTCAATTGCCACTAACACAAAAGTGTTCAGTTAAAGATCTTAAATACTTTTTCTATTTCATAATATAGTGTCATGGCCCAATTTACCAAATTGTGAGCACTTATTATAATTCACCTAGATAAAAGAACCCCTTACAACCCCTTCAACATAACATGTAAAAGTCCTAATTAAATAGAAATAATCAACCTTTATGAAAAATATTAGGTACAAAAATATAAACTACCTTTGATGACCCTTCAAGTCATTTTCTATATTTCTACTTGATTTTTTGCATTTAGAGCTTTCCAATAGATGCCACAAGTAATTTATGACTTTTTGAAACTGACATTTCAGTTACCGAGTAGTTTATTTGAATTTTAGAGCTAATTCCCCATATTATAACCTTCGCTAGTTCAAATGGGCTACCAAGTGAAAACTATATTTAAATTACCTTGTATGCCAATTTTGATTATCCCAAAAGCTCTGGAACATCAATAATAAGTTGGATGGTCCCTTAGTTCAGGTCCTGAGGTTCCCAAACTCATTTCAGACAATTGGCCAAAAATTAAGAAAATTATAAGTGGGTCTGGGACCCACTTTTCATCAAAACAACCTAAGATGGAAATTATGGTTGCACCATTGAGCCCGAAACATTGAATTTAATAGGGTACCATAACTCATTTGCGCATACAGGATTTGGATGAATCCCAAAAGGTTGGCAAAACATGGATTAAACTTGATACTTCAGCTGGTCCACCCACTTAAGTGGCCAATTGGGCAGTTTAAGCAAAGGTCTGTTAAAGCACCCAGTAGACTGTTGCAGTCAGGCTATCCTAGTTAAATACCGCTAAAGTAGAAAAGCTTGCTAAAGCATTAGCTGCTAAAACGGCCAGGGACCACTTAAGCAGTACCTATTTTTCCATTCAAATGACACTGAAGCAACACTAGGTTGCTGAAGTCGCACCGCGTACCTGGTCACGATATAAATACCCAATTTAGTGTATTTTTCATCATTTCCCAATCATTCTTTAGGTTCTTAAGCCCTAAAAAGTGGGAAAAGTTTGGAATAAATTTGTGGATGGTTTTGGAGATTGGATAAGGATTATTTATGCAATTCTCCTTCATATTTATGGTAAGATTCCATAATTTTATGGTTAATTTTTCCATTCTTTTCTAAAAAATAATGGTAGCTTTATTTTAGCACCATTATATATTAAAATTCCCCCATTTTAAGGTTAAATATTCCTTTAGTATAGATGGACGTTGAGTTGGTTTTAGAAATGTAATTTACATAAATGGGCCCTATATGAGATTTTCACATAATTTTGAACCCAAAGCATAATAGTGAAATATGGACATCATTGTTCTTATTTTAATGAGTAAATTATTTTTTTGATAGCATGGCATCTTGTAGAAGCTTCTCAAAAGGGGAAGAGATTTTAAAGCTTCTTCGAGTTTTTTTTCAATACCTAGGTAGGATAGGCTTACCTTCTTCATAGATTGATCTATCTCATAGTCCAATTAGGACATTATGCTAGATATAGGGAAGGATTTAGATGCTGGGAGTATGAATGAGAGTATTTAATTTAATTGGACATTAGGCTAACTTGAAACTGTAGACTTGGAGTAGTTAGCATAGTTATTCATGGCTTAGGTGGATTGAGATTCATGGCATATATATTTAGAATGTAAGTGCCTTAATTACTTAAGGTATGTGAAATTGCCTAGTTATCATGTTAGAGTAGAATTGTCCTTAGTTTCTTAAGTTAAGGGAGTTTCCTTAGTTGTTATTGTTCTAGGTAAGATTACCTTAGTTGTTTATGTTTGGGAAGGATTTCTATATTATGGCTAATTATGGCTTACTTGACATCTAGTAATGAACTTAGATACCTCATCCTAGTCCAAAGTAGAAGTTGACAAAAAGGATTTTGGGGGATTAAAAGTGGGCCCATTTGTCCCACCTTAGGTCAAGACTTATGATAACCTTGTAGATATATTTATATATGATATATTCTTATTGATTGTAATTTCAACACTTGACGAGGTGGAACATAATTATTGAGTATGTTAGTTGGATATTAAAAGATCGATGCTAATTTTTTAGTATCTTTAATGATATTGCTCATATGTATTATTAAGGATATAATTTATGTGTATGATTTATGACTTATATATGTGATTATTGGTATAGCTTCCAAAAATAATTTATAATATGGCATATGTACATGCTTAATGATATAAGTACTTACGTGATTTAAAGGTATGGCTTATAGTTATGATATGGCTTATCTATTTGATATTGCTTGTAGGTATGATATGACCAATAGATATGAAATGTCTTATAGATATGATAGCTTATATACATGATTTATCTTATATACATGATATGGCTTATATACATGATATAGCTTATATATGTGGTATAACTTACATTGTGAATGTAATATGGCCTCTAAATATGAGTATGACTTATAGGCATAATATGGCTTATAAGGTGTAGCTTACAGATATGATTGTTGAAATAACTTATGACCTTGAATATTGGAATAGTCTATTGACATGGGTATTGGCATGACTTATTAATGCGGTATTAGCATAGTCTACTGGGTGAGCTTATTGTTATGGTTTTTTTGACAATGTTCATTAATATTTCTTATAAATATGATTTTCAATTTGAGTCTGGTAATTGGCAATGATATTGATAATATGGGTTGCGGTTCGAGTCTGGCAAATAATAGTAATGATAAAACTATGAATGAGTTGTGGTGTAAGTATGGCATTAAGAGTTGTGTAAGAGCTGGTATGATTTGGATGGATGTTTGGTTATTGCATGATTCTTGAGTTATTTATGACTATTCAGTTATTAGTTTTCATATGTACCCTCTAAGCTTATGGGTACCTGTGTTTGGTTATTTACTTATCCGCACTCATTGGCTTATGGGGGTCAATCTTGTAGTTATAATGGTATTATCCTTATGTTTTTATCTTGTATGCATTTACTTATCCATGTACAGCGGTGTTAATGCTTATTTCCAAATTTTCTTCTTTTATTTGACTTAACATTATTTCTCATGCATCTTATCATATTTATATCATGATTTAGCTCAGTCGCTCGATGATGCCCAATGAGTACCTGTGGTTTTGGTACTCATGCTAATCTTCTGTACCTTTTTGCTGAAGATATGAGTACTTGTTGTCATTGTTGATTTGATGTTTGTGCAGAGTTAATTTAAGAGATTAGGTGAGCTCTTAGAGCCGAAGTTATCCTTTTTCTTCCATTTATCTATATCTAGTAGTTCTTCTTCGAAATGTATTGTATTTGACTATTTAGTACTCGTAGTTCTTTTTTTGTAGCTCTTGTAATGTCATTACTATCTATCTATTAGACCTTTATATTGTATTTTTGCTCTTTAAATCTTTAATTGTTAATTTTTTTATTTTAGGCTATTTCCAATAATTTAGCCCATTTATTCTAGCTTCAGGCTATAATCTATCTTACCTACTGGAGGGATAGAGTATTTGCCATCATGAACCGTAAATTGAGTCACTAAAAATTTATAGCAGATCCTAGGTTCATCAATATTATTGTTACAAGAGAAAGTTTCTAGTAGAGTCCCGCAAATCATAATGATGACATTCATTTCTTGTTTTTTGGAGTGTATAGGATATTCTTAGTAGTTTTCACTTATTCACTTATTTCATGCTAAGAGTGAGTTGGTTTTGTAAAGTATTTCTTTAGTTTCACTCTTTCATAAATAGCTAGGACAAATGCTACCACTACACGAGACAAGGGTCTAAAGATTGAGCCAAGGGATTATGTCACTATTTATGGATAACCTAAAGGTTGTGGACAACCTCAAGATATGTACCCCACTAGAGGCTAGGATAGAAGGCCTTCACCAGACACTATTCCCACTTCTGATCTAGAGATTCTTCCACCCCAACTAGCAGTGGGCGAAGGACTAGCCCAAGCTTTACCAAATTTATTTCTTCTTTAATGCTCAAGTATGCATTGGTTTAAATTTTAGGATTGGTGGGTGGTGTACCATATGATGGTACACAGTCGAATTATCAAATTGGTGTTGAGGCGGTGCTACAGCCTATAGCTCCAACTCCTAGATTTGAGGTCCCTTCTGTATCGGTGGTTGCTTAGCCAGTAGTTGCTCAGCTAGTGGTTTCCCAGCCTACTATTTTTATGAAAGAGCAAAAGATATTAGGAAGATTCTTGAGATTGGTTTAACGTAGGTATTCTTGTCTACTAGGCGAGATGCTTATGATTTTCTAATTACCTGTGAGGTTAGGCTTTGTAATTTGGCATAGTTAAGACTCGTGGTGTGCATTACACTACTTTTTAGTTGGACTTGGCATCCTGACATTGGTGAAGAGGTCATCTTATTTCCAGGACAACTGGATCTTCTCTTTTGACATGGGCTCAATACTCCAAGATCTTCTTGAAAGAGTACATGCCTCACAGCCTTAGGGATCAGTTCAGAGATTAGTTCTCAAGGTTGGAGTAGGGCTCCATGTCTGTTGTGGAGTATGAGGCTCCTTTTTATGATTTGGACAGGCATGCTACTTCTATTTTGAGTACTGAGTATGAAAGGTTTCATTGCTTTGTTTAAGGATTTGGACTTTCTCTTTGTATGTCTACACAGAGTTTGGTTGTTGTGGGTAGGTCTTTTGTTGAGGTTTCAGATCATGCTCATTTTATGGAAGAGATACATCATGGGGCCCAAAGGGACAATGATAAGTGGTGGCGATATCAGGGTAGGTTTGGTAGGAGTCATAGTAATTACTAGTGCAAAGAAAGTTGATCTCAGGGTTGACAGCCTCCGTGTTAGCCGTTTTAGCATTAAGGTCAGTTTATTAGATCCCGTCTAGAAGAACTTCAGATAATCAAAGGAGGCCAGTCGATCTCTAGTAATCGTCTTGGCTAGGATCGTGGTCAGTCTTAGAGGGGTTCATCTTCAGGCTATTATAGTTGTAGTGGTTATTTTGGGTCCACGAGATCTTTTGGTTTTAGTCAAGCTCCTTGGGCATGTTATAGTTGTAAATCTTTTAGCCACTTCTCGAGGAAGTATCTCAGTGATGCTCACGCTGATTTTATTTTATTGGACATGTTAGATTTTGATGTGATACTGGTTATGTATTAGTTAACCCACTATCATGTGGTCTTGGATTATTTTGGCAAGACCGTTACCTTAGTCATGCCCGACATACCTCTAATGCTATGGTAAGGAGTTGTTAGTTATGAGCCGATAGGGATTATATATTATATGTGTCCTAGGAGGATTATTTCAAGGGGTTGTGAATCTTATCACGCATATATTTGTGATGTTAGTATAGAGAGTCTATCGCTTGACTCTATTCTAGTAATTTGTTAGTTTTATGATATTTTCCCTACGGATGTACCTGGACTTCCTCTCGAACATAGTATTGAGTTTTTATTGATCTTGATCCAGGCACCCAACCTATTTTTATGTGACCTTACCTTATGGATCCTAGAGAGATTAAGGAGCTTAATTTGTATCTTTAGGGTATTCTTGGTGAGTTTTTCATTATACCAAGTGTGTCTCCTTGGGAGCTTTTGTGTTGTTTGTGAAAAACAAATATGGCTCCATGTATATGTGTATTGATTATTGGCAGCTCAATAAGGTAACGGTAAAGAACTGTTATCCTATGACTCATATCGATGATTTATTTGATCATCTTTATGGAGAATCGATGTTTTCTAACATTGATTTAAGGTCCAGTTACCATCAGTAGAGGATTCGGGTTGAGGTCCTTTAGCACCCATTATGGTAATTATGAGTTCCCAGTGATGTCTTTTGGCTTGACTAATGCCTCAGCCACATTTATGGATTCAATAAACCAAGTGTTCAAACCTTATTTGGATTCCATCATGATTGTGTTCATCTGTAACATCCTTGTATATTCAAGGAGTAGAGAGGAGCTTGCTTAGTATTTAAGGATTGTGCTCTAGACTTTGAGAGATAATGTGCTTTTCGTTAAAATCTCTAAGTGTGAGTTTTGTTTTAAGTCGGCGACATTTATTGCGCCTATGGTTTCTAAGAATGGGATTATGGTAGACCCAGTAAAGATTGAGGCTATTCATGATTAGGCCAGGACTATATCACCGACTAAGGTCTGTAGCTTCATTGGCTTGGTCAATTATGTGTAATAGTGTTATGCGCAAGTTTATGCTTTATCAATGTATTTTGAATAAATGGGGTGAATGGGTATGGGAATTAGAATAGGGGTTAAGGTATTTCCGCCAAATTGATATTTTGGGCTTGAAATTGGTCTTGGATAATTGTGTTCCCTGAACCCACTAGTGTAATTTGTTTTGAAATATGATTTGTCACTTGGTTTGGCTTCCTCATCTACACTATTGTATTTCATAAATGGTTAGAAGATTAAAGATGGATTTTGAAGGCCTTTTTGGTTGTGTTTTGACTGAAATTAAAAACCTTTGTGGTCGATGCATTCCCCTAATTTGATTTGATAAACTAAAGAAGGTTGAGGCATTTCTCCAACTCGAATTAATGAAAAAAGAAGAGTGAGGCATTCCCCCAAGTTAATGGAATTGTAATGGCATTGTTATAAGCTTGCAAGTGAATGGTATAACGATATGTTCCTTATTTTATAATTTTGTTGTTAATGAATGGATTTTGTTAAACTTGTTTTCTTTGGGCTTAATAAAGCTTATATAGCTAAGACATAAAGGTGTGGCTCTCGACTGACTTATGCTGGAAACTCATGTTTGCTGATGTGAGGGTTGGTCTGGATGACTGTGTGCATGATTCATACTATTGATATATTTTGTATCTAGGATTGACATGGGTTGTGGCATTCCTTGGTATTCCTTAATACCTTTGGTTTGTGCGGCTAACATACATTGGGGCTCTTTCAGCAGGGCGAGCTGAACCCATATACTGCGTGGGTGTTTATTTATGACGGTTGAGTTACATAGTCCAGGCTAAGGTTTTAAATTGCATACTAAGCCTTGTTCCCCATCCCAGCATAATATATTATGTATGTACACTATGTGCATGTGGATTTTATAATGGTTTTACTTGGCATTATTTTATCCCTTCCCTGATTTACATGCTAGTGCTTATCCTACTAACCATCTTCGAATATTGTATCCCCATATGATGTAGAGTCCAAAGTCACTTATATTTTCTGGTGCATTAATAGATGTCTGGTTTGTCAGCTATCAACTTTGAATTGGCGAGCTTCCATTCTCCGAAAGGTTTATCATTTTAAGGTCATGTTTCTTTGTGTCATAGACTACTGTTTGGTTTGTTTTTGGCTATCGTTGGGGGCATGTGACCACCTAGATTGATGTTTGATTCATAGAGGCTTTGTGTATTATTGTGGAGTGAGATCTTTTTGGATTGCTATTTTATATTATTATCTACTTATCTTACTTATGTTTATTGGCTTTCTTCTGTTGTTGTTAAAATATATTAGAATTTTGTTGACTAGGCAAAATGGGGGTCTCCGGTGCTCTATGGACTTGGGATACCCTTCACAATCAAGCCTAGTTCGGGTCATGAAAAAGTTTGTATCAGAGCCTAGGTTTGGTGTCATTAGGTGTACATAAAGCCGTGTTAAGTGGAGTACTTTATATGGGTGTGCAACACACCACACTTATAAGAGAGAGGCTACAAGGTATTTAGAAATGTTTCCATTCTTTGTGATCTACCTTTTGGCTATAAATTATAGGGTATTGAAATATCCCTTATTCTCATTTGTTCGCTTTTCGGACCATGCCTCCTTGAAGATCTGATGCTCGTGTAAACTCCTCTCTCCCACCCAAAGATAATGTGGATGGGACTCTTTCTAATAATAGAGTTCAGACCTGGTCTAGAGTTGCCGCTTCTAATTTTCCTCGCAGAGCTCCACCGGTCGCCACTAGTCCTTCTCCCATTGGTGACACTCCTGCTCAGTTACCTCCAGGAGATATTACTAATATTGGATTCTATCTTTCTATTAATCTGTTGACCCAGTTGGTGACGTCTTAATCACATTAGTTGGGTCCTGCTAGTGCTGTTGTTAGTTATTATAAGGTTACTCAATTGGGAAAATTATGAGGCTCAATCCTCCAACCATTACTAGCTCTAAGGTTTAGAAAAATCCTTAAGGGTTCACAAATAAGATGGAGAAGATTTTCCATGTGATGAATGCTTCTAACTATGAGGGTGTAGAATTTGTTGCAAATCAACTACAAGATATAGCATATCAGTGGTATGAGGAGTGGGATTAGTCGAGGGGTGATGATGTATAGTTGGCATTGTAGAATGACTATTCTTGTACCTTCTTGGATCATTTCTTTTCTCAAGAGTTGAGGGATGTTAAAGCTAAGGAGTTCGTGAATTTGAAATAGAGTAGGATGACTGTGAAGGAGAATTCCCTGAAATTTAATTAGTTGTCCTATTATGCTTCTGAGCTAGTGTCTAACATGAGGTTTAAGATGAGAAAGTTTGTTTCGAGCTTGTCTTAAGACATAGTGTTAGAGTGTAAGGTTTCCTTGCTAAATAATGACATGGATATTTCTAGGCTCATGGCTGATATGCAAAAGGTAGAAGATGAAAATAATAAACAAGTTAAACTAGGAGAGAGGCAAAGTAAGTGATCCAGGAATTTTGAGTAGGGTGGAGGCCAATAGAAAAATTATAAAGACAATGGGCAGTGCTAAAAAATAAGTAGGTAAATTCTGGTTCTTATTCTACAGATAGTTCTCCATATCCTAAGTCATTCGGTGATTATCTCTTCCATACTAGTAGTGGGTTTAAGGAACAAGATTCCCAATCTCAAGGTAGTGGTGCACAGTTAGATCCATCATATCCTCCTTGTAAATTTTATGGATAGCTGCACCGTGTCCTTTGTGATGAGGGGAGGAATATATATGGCCAGCCTTGCGATATTCAGAGGAACTTTCCTTCAGGCGATGTTGTTATTTGGTCTAATAAGGTATCAGTTGCAGCTTCTTCAGCACCTGCACCAAAAGTTATTGTTGTTATTATGCTAAAATTTTTCACTCATAATATATATTGTCTGCTTAATCCCGAGTCTACTCTCTCTTATGTGACCCCTTATGTGGCTATTCATTTTGGTTTTCGTCCTGAGTGTATTCTTGAGGACTTTTCTATGTCTACCTTGGTGGGTAACTCTATCATGGGTAGACGTGTCTGTAGGGGTTGTGTAGTATCTATCTATGATAAGGAGACATTAGTGGATTTGATAGAGTTAGAGATGTTAGATGTTGATGTTATCTTGGGGATGGATTGGCTTCATTCGTGCTATGTGTCTCTTGATTGTAGGACCCACAGAGTTAATTTTCATTCCCCGAATGAACTAGTGATTGAGTGGGAAGGGAGTTCCCTAGTTCCTATGGGAAAGTTCACCTCTTATCTTAGAACTTGGTAGTTGATTTTTAAGGGGTGTCTTTGTCATTTGGTCCAGGTTACAAATTCTAACTCAGAGGGTCTTTCTTTACAATCTAACCTTGTGGTCTACGAGTTATTGAAGTGTTCCTAGATGATTTTCCTGCTGTTCCTCCCGATAGGGAAAGACTTTAAGATTGAACTTGTATCTGATACCTATCTTATCTTCACCCCTCCATATAGGATGGCTTCAACTTAGTCAAAAGAACAAAAGAAGTAGCTGAACGATCTTTTTGATATAGGTTTTAGTTTCCTTAATGTTGGTCGATGGGGTGCTCTGGTACTTTTCGTGAATAAAAAATATGGATCCCTTCAAATGTGTATAGATTACCGCCAATTGAATAAGGTGATTATGAAAAATAAGTATCATATTTTAAGAATTAATGATTTACTCAACCAGCTCTAGGGTGCTAAGAGTTTTTCTAAGATTGATCTTCGCTTAGGTTATCACCAGTTGAAGATTAGGGAGGTAGATATCCCTAAGACTACTTTTCGTACCGAGTATGGTCATTACAAGTTTATGGTTATGTCCTATGGTTTGACAATGTCTCGATGACAATTATTGATCTCATGAACTGGATATTTAGATAGTTCTCTTATTTGTTTGTGATTGTGTTCATCGATGACATATTGGTGTATTGTCATAGTGAAGAGGATCATGCCAGTCATCCCCATTTACTATTGTAGACCCTGAAGGATCAACGATTGTATGGAAGTTTTCTAAGCATGAGTTCTGGTTAAATGGGGTGACTTTTCTAGGTCATGTAGTTTCTAGTGAGGAGATCATGGTGGATCCACATAAAGTAGAAGCAGTTAAGGAGTGTCCTAGAACCGCAACTCCAATCGACATTCGTAGATTCTTGGGTTTGGCCAGATATTATAGGAGGTTTGTGGAGAGTTTCTCATATATTGCTGCTCTGTTGACTGACTTAAAAGAACATAAAGTTTCTGTGGTTGGATGTTTGTAAGGGTAGCTTTAAGAATTTAAAGAATAAGTTGACTTTTACTTTGGTTTTGACTTATGGTTTATTGTGATACACCCCGAGTAGGACTGTATTGTGTGTTGATGCAGCATGCCAATGTGGTTGCATATGCTTTTAGACAGTTGAAGGTTCTTGAGAAGAATTATCCAAATCATGACTTAGAATTATTGGTTGTAGTTTTTTCTTTAAATATTTGCCGCCACTATTTGTATGGTGTGTATGTTGACATCTTTTTAGACCATAAGAGCCTGCAGTATATGTTGACGCATAAGGAATCTCAAGCAAAGTAGATGGCTTAAGTTACTCAAGGAATATGACATGAGTCTTCATTATAATCCAGTTAAATCTAACATGGTTATTGATGCTATTAATAGTTTATCTATAGAATCTTATCTTATATGGATGATGAGAAGTGAGATTTGGTGAAATATATTCACCATTTGGCTAATCTTAGAATCTGTCATTCAGATTTTAAGAATGATAGTTTGACTATGCAAAAAGTGGTAAAGTCATATCTTGGTGTTGAGGTGAAGGAGAAATGGGTGTTGGACCCTATTTTAATGCAGATTAAGGATGATGGGGTTCAGCAGAGAGTTATGGTTATTGAGATTAGTGGTGATGGTATATGCAGGTACCAAGGTATGTTATGTGTTCCAAAGTTTGATGGGTTGTGAGAGAGGATCTTGGTTGAAGCTCATGACTCAAGGTACATTATTCATCCTAGTTCGATAAAGATTTATTATGATTAGAAAGAGATTTGTTGGTGGAATAATATGAAAAAAGGATGTGCCTAATTTTAAGGGTAAGTGCATAGTTTGTCAGCAAGTGAAGGTGGAGCATTTAAGGCCTAGTGGTATGTCTCAACAGATTGATCTCCCTGTGTGTAAGTGGAAGATGATTAATATGGACTTCATTACTGGTTTTCTACAGTCTAGTTTTTAGTTTGATTTGATTTGGGTTATCGTAGATAGGATGAATAAGTCTACTCACTTCTTGCCAGTGCAAACTAGTTATCTAGTGAGGACAATGATAAGCTATTTATTGAGGAGATAGTTAAATTGCATGGTGAGCCTATTTCTAATATTTAAGACAGAGATATGAAATTTTCATCCCACTTTTGGCATTCATTTTAGAGAGGTTTAGGGACAAAGGTGAACCTTAGCCCAACTTTCCACCCTCAGATAGGTGGACAATTAGAGATTACTGTTCAGATTTTGGAGGATATTCTAAGGTCTTTTGTGATTAATTTTGATTGTTTTTGGGTCGACCACTTGCCTTTCATTGAGTTTGCTCATAGTAACAGCTATCACTCTTGTATTCAGATGGCATTTGAGGCTTTGTATGGTAGGATATGTC
Source organism: Capsicum baccatum var. pendulum (assembly GCA_030864225.1). NCBI lineage: Eukaryota > Viridiplantae > Streptophyta > Magnoliopsida > Solanales > Solanaceae > Capsicum > Capsicum baccatum. The sequence continues at coordinate 193,505,183 of CM061555.1, read as the reverse complement.
GCTCTTATATTTGGTGATTCAAAATTTATAAGACAAGATTTTTCTCCTAGATCTAGTTCACCGAGCCATAGAGAAGGTTAAGGCAATTCGGGATAGGCTTAGAACCGCCAGAGTCGCCAAAAGTCCTATGCAAATGTGAGACGATGGATCTTGGTGTTTGCTGTGGATAATTTGGTGTTCCTAAAGATGCCTCCCATGAAGGGAGTGATGCAATTTTGTAAGAAAGGGAATCTCAATCCCCGTTATGTTGGTCCACATTGTATTCTGAGTAGAATTAAAAACGTGGCATATGTTTTGAAATTGCCCTCAAGATTGGATTCCATTAAACCCATTTTTCATGTGTCAATGTTGGATAAGTGTGTGGGTGATCCTTATTTGGTTGTCCCTATTGAGAGTGTTGGTGTGATGGATTATTTGTCTTACAAAGAAATTTAGTTAAGATTTTGGATAGAGAAATTCATAGATTGAGGACAAAAGACATAGCTTCAGTAAAAGTCCTTTAGGGAAGCCAAAAGGTAGAAGAAGCTACTTGGGAAGCTGAAGAGGATATGAAGGCTAAGTACCCATTCTTGCTCCGCATGTCGGAAGAAAGTTCTTAAGGTACGAGTTTCATTTTCCTCTTGTTACATTCCAAGTTGGTCATTTGCTTCTGGCGTAGTCTTCTTATTTCTCGTGCTATAACTGTCATAGCTCATCATTCGGGGATAAATGATCCTAAGGGGGGAGAGGGGTAATTTAACACCCTTAAAATTTCATCTATTTTATTTTTGACCTTTCAGTGTTTGAAATATTAATTGTTGACCTGAGATATGCTTAGGGATGTTATAAGGTTAATCTGGGTGAGTTTTAGAATTTTTGGAAGAGGTTCAAGGTGATTTTGGAACTTCAAGGTAGTGACCTTCCGCATTTCTTGCATGCCAGGAGGTTAGCCTTTGCGATTTAGATGTGGCATGGAGGCAGTGTGCCTCTACAATAATACCACGTCATGAAGGATAATCTTCGGGATAAGCGGTGTGGCATGGCAGTTAGCATCCATGATAAGACCGTGACATGCTGCTATGTAAAAGTCATGCTTCTTATTTTATTTCTTTTAGGATGAGGGGTAATAAGGTCTTTTCACCTATGTTTGACCTTTAAACATTATATGAGCCTGTATATATCAGTTTTCAAGGAAAAAAGCTATTGTTTCACTCGTAATAACAAAACCTAAGAAAAGCTTAAGGGTTTCATCGTGCATTTGTCTTCCAGGTTCCACGTTCCAAATTGCTTCAAAATTCTTGTATGTCTAAGGCATGTTACTGTTCCCCAAAGCTTATTTTTTAAGGCATATATTTAAGTTGTTATTCATGTGATTTAATTGTGGTTTATGAATATAGATTTAAGGGTTTTTGAAATTAATGTTCTTAAATTAGATTCCCATGGTTTAATGTGTAATGTTTATGCTTTATCAATGGTTTTTGAATGGATGGGGTGCATGGGTATGGGAATTGGACTGGCGGTCTAGGTATTTCTCCCAAACTGATATTTTGAACTTGAAATTGATCTTGGATAATTGTGTTCCCTCGACCAACTTGTGTTATTGATTTTGAAATATGATTTGTCACTTGGTTTGACTTACTTATCTACACTATTTAGCCTACTAATTTAGCCCATTGCATCTAGCTCTGGGCTATCGTTCGGCTTACCTACTAGTTGGATAGAGTAGGTGTCATCATGACTCGTAAATTGGATCGTGACACTATCCTAAGGAACTAGTCTAAATAGGTACAAGACCTAAATTTAGAACGATAAGACTAGACACAACTTCCACCATGTATGAGAGGAGAAAAAGATGTTGAAGATAGCTATCCACAACAATCATGAAACAAACACTAGTTCCTAAAAGAGGCTATACCCTAAAAAAAAGTTAAAAAAAGAGTTGCATCACTACAAATAACAAATACTGATAGGTATCATCGGTTGGTCAAGATTAGATCACATAAACACAATATATAAATCATGAAAAGAAAACATGACTTATATATCAACTTATTTGGTAACACCTTCATCCATTTTATGCTATCTTCATCCATTCTGTTAACTAAGAGCATTTTCACTCTTATTCTTATTGATCATTCATCACCTTCACATCAAGTGTCATCCATCATTACTCTTACGTATTTGATCTAAAAGTTATTAATCACGGTAAATGATTAATAATAAACACCTTACAACAAATACAACTATGAACATGTATTATGATAAATATCCCATGTTTATGACACTTAGCCTTTTCAAGTAACTCTACAACTTTAGTAAAGTACAAGTCAAAAGACAAAAATTTAAGTCAAACCATGAACAAATGAACAACCCATACTTTAACAATATACAAGTCAACAAATCACGACTCTAACAATATCCAAGTCAACAAACCATGACTATTATAATATCCAAGTCAATAAATCATGACTCTAACCATTTTCAAGTCAACAAATCATGACCCTAACAATATCTAAGTCAAAAAACCATAGCTTTAACAAAAATAATCCCAATATATATGACAAGTCACTGGACCACACAAGAATCCCAAACATATTAAGTGACATCATAATTTGGTTCACTCAAGGAACCCAAAGTAAAAATCACAATATAACTTGGTCCACTCATGGAACCAATATAAACAGCAACAACAACAATAATTATACATATGGTCTACCTAAGGAAATGTCACACCCATACATACCTTGTACTAACATACTAAGGGTTTTATGCTTTCCAACTAATTATGACCTACAGCGGAAGAGCTCTTATCCATGTGTTGTATCAATGTAGTACTCGATCCAACCAATGAATCTTATCAATAAATCCCATGAAGATGACAAAATTTTTGTAAATACCACAATAAAAATGGCTATCACAATAATAACTACTATAAAAATAAAAAGCAATGATATTTGTATAATTAACAAGCCATTAGTATAACCTCATTATACATGATTAACACTTAGGATATCATTTATCAATTTCATTACATAATTAATCATTACAATAATAGACAACCACTCAAATACATAGTCAACTCGAGTCAATCAATACCTGTAAACAACAATCATACTTCAACACACTAAATCACAAGTTGATATAAATCATTAGTTTTATCAATTATAGTATGTTTGAAGACAATTCCCCAACTTATTCAAGTAAGAATTACCAAGTTGTATTCATCAAATTCAAGTAGTCATTTTAGGAGAACACATTAAACCAAATTGATTCTAAAATCTAGTAATTCATTCATTAATCCAATCTCCCTTTATTCATCATGAAACTAGGGATTCCGTCATTATATAGCAACCCTTACATTTAAGTCTTACTAGGTTCAAGACATACTCTATTATACAACCATTCAACTATATTTAACTTACAATCTATCTTTAGTCATACATCTTTATACCTTTTACTTTAGGCCCTTAAGTGAAGTCACTACCTCCTTATACCATAATCTGTTCTCGTTACTAACCTTAATCAAGAGTATCCTATATTCCAATCACACATAATACCAAGTTCACCCTCTTATGGTAATTAGACTAAATAACTAATTATGAGCTCACACCATATTATTTTCATCTATATCCACATTACAATCCACCATAGAGTCATAAAAACACAAAACATTTATCAAGGATTCATACACTAACATATCAACACATAATTAGGTCCTTATTACATTAAATTCATGATTTATACATCCAAACTCCATGCATGTATTCCTAAGAATGACTTTTCCCGTCAAATCTAAATTATGAATATAATTACTAAGCACATTCTACTACTTATAAACCATAAACTACATGGGTGCCAAGTTACTGCAACAACTAGCTATAACACGGAATATCCCCTTTTTTATTAATGTTTTCAAAGACTAATCATTTATCAAGCAACAATTATAGGAGTAATTAATAAAATACTCTTCAAACAAATACTTTAAGAATTCAAACGCACTAGTTTTACTTGTATTTATAATTTATAACATTATTCAAGGGTCAATTAGTCATCAAAATAGATCCTCTAAAATCAAACCAACTCCATTAATGGAGTTTTTAGGCTAAAGGCTCCACTTTTATTAAATCAATGTCCTCAACTATCAATTTTTATGTCTTAGAATCACTAATTCATGATAGGAATTAGTAATCAAAAATTTAGAAAAGATTCTAGGTGATATTAACACAACCCGTAGGTTTTCCTAAAATATCCTGAACGTAGGGATTAATTTCCCAAGAATTTCACCATGAAAGTTTTTTCTAATGATTATAGATGTTATAAGATTGAAAAATAAAGAAGATTATTGTAGAAACTTACCTCAATGAAGAATTTTCACTCATACCAAGATAAAATTACCCCTTTAGGGCGTAGGAATGAAATCTTAGGGTTTGGTAGCTAAAACCCATCAAAAATATATTATAAACTTCTATAGCATCGCAATAGAAACATTCCATCACTATAGAAATCTGACCCACTATACGCCCTTAGCTTTTTTAGCATAGACGGTATTAAATAAAATGGTCATAAATTTTTACTTTAGAAGCGGATTAATGAATAGTTGGTTCTATTGGGAGGAAGACTCAGATATCTTTAATTTGGTGGGTATTGACCCCTAAATATTTATATTATATGAGGAGTACTCATTTGAAGTCGACCCTAGTTTAAACTTAGCATGAAACTAAATCAGCAAGGATATTTTCAACTTAACTTTGTGTTAGGGGTATTTTATGACCACAATACATAATGCACTCTCAGACTAAAGAGTTTATCCTAACACATATAATGAACGATATCCATATATCATTACCATGGATATTTTTAGTAACCATGAAACTAATCGTTATATGTAGGCTTGGAGAATGGTAGGATAAGCCAAAGCGGATAAACCCTCCTTAAGCTATTCACAATACTTATTACCAACATTCTTTTTTTCTTTTCCCATTTTCTTTCCTTTTCTCCTATTTCTTTTTATTTTCTTTGCCTTATTTAATCTTCTTATGCAATTGATGATTTATATATAAGATATGCACTTATAAAACCATGATGCATTATCTCCTCTTCTAAGTTATATTACCCTCAACTTAGGCTTTTAGCCTCCCATTGGAATTTTTAAGTTCACGAAAAATAGGGTTTAAGAGAAATTTTTTAAAAAAAGGGTCATGGCTTATAATATGGTTGCCATATAAAGGATATTAAGATCAAATGGAGTAACTAGTGGTAACATTTATACGAGAGTAGGCTTTTAAGGCTAAAGATGTTTCCATAAATCTCAAAGAAGGCCTATGATCATTTCTCCAACTAAACACAATCAATATTAGCATTGAAAGACCAACCAAGAAAGTTCTAGAAGACATAAAGAAGCAAAAGAATTATTCAAAAAAATCTCACCACACGTAGCATAAAACCTATTCTAAAAGGATTGATTTCATTTCCTAAATAAGAACAAAGGGAGCCATTCTCTATATTATAATTACCTAGTCAGTAAGGACTCAAAAAAAGAGTCAAAGTATTTTCATAAACATCATTCACTTCCATGAAAAATTATTTTTATTAAATTTTTTTAGAGGTATGATGTAAGACCCCACAAAAATTCTAACTATTTCAGTCATATTTAGCGTGCCAAAAGAGGACCCAGACTTAAAAATTTTCATCTAAGAATTGACACAGTTTCTTTTTGGGCTTGATATTTCAATGACTTTATTTTTTATATTTCCAACCTTGGATTGATGATTTATAAATTGATTCATGTTCAGGGATATCAATCAATCATATCGGGTGAGTTTTTTGAATTTTCAGACTAGTGTAAGGGTGAGTTTGGATGTCCAAAATAGTAAGGTCTTGTGATAGGCTCACGATGTGAGATACATTCCCCATTTCTGGGAGTCGCGTCATGAGGTCTATTTCCTATTTATAGGAGTTGTGATTCAAAGTCCATTCCCTATTTTTTGGAGTCACATCGCGAGGTCCATTCCTCATTTCTCAAGATCGCGCCTCAAGGGTTATTTACATGGGAAAAGAGGCCTAGGGGCAGTTTAGTCCTTTTCCCATACCCAATTCAGATAAATCATGAAATTAAACACCCAATATGGAAAACTACATTTTTTATTCACCTCATTCCTCCCAAGAGCAAACCCCTAGATTCTTCAAGTCCAGTGTAAGTCCCAAGAAATTCCCTACACTCTTCACGATATCAACAATCAAGGTATAGTAGGTATTCATCCTTGGGTTTCCTTCCATCCTTGGAGTTCAAGAACTATTTTTTAAACTACAAGTTTATTGATTCATGGATTTACATGTGCAAAATGGGTTGTATTCATGTTTGTGTTATTTTATGGGTTTCAATTCAAGAGTTTGTTATGAGTTTCATGAATATAAGATAGCACGTATGTTGATTGATGTAATTTCCATATTACAATCCTTGAAATTAAATGTTTAGGTTGTAGTCGTGATGCTTATGTGTTGTTCGTTATTATGTATAACAATCATGCTCCCAAAGTGTTTGATAGAATGTCCATGTGAATTGAATAATGTAATCATGTTAGCATAAGTTCTCATTCATGTACAAGTTCATGATTTCCAAGTGCTTAACTAAAGGCCCAAATGAATTAATTGTGAACAATTGACTATTGCTATCTTTTAAAGATTGGTCATGCTTTATTAGTGATGCTATAGAGTCTTTGGAGTACTTATTACCAAAAATCTAGTTGTTTACTTAGTCGCAGTAGAAATAGAATTGACCCAATAAAAAGTCAAGAATAGTAGTACTTAGTTAATAACCAATATTAGTGAAATTAGTCCAGTTCAGTCATTCAACATGATCATTGTCAGTTCAGCCAAGCTTAGTATAATATAGTGATTAGTGTCTATTCAGTTGGGAGTAGGATTTGTCACCGAGCGAACCTAGGGATGGGGCATTCCTGGTAGTAGATGGTTCGACCCTTAGTAGTAGTCCTTGCGTGACAAAACTATATAGCCAGCGTAGGTTAAGTCATCCTCCTTAAAGACTAGGGTTGATGTAACTATATATATATATATATCATGAGAATTTCTGCCATATTAGGGTTGACCCAGTATTGTTAGTATCCCTTGGCAAGGTTCTAACACCCTTATAACTGGGGTCATAGGTTGGACCCCAACTTAGTTGATAATCGGGGTATGCCGGTTAGATGAACACTCTCACAGTTACTGTTTTATCTCAGTATTTGGTAAAGAACTCACACAGCTCTACAGAACTATGGCTATCAGTTATCAGTTACTTAGCCATCAGAAATTAGTACTTCAGTATTAGTCTAAACTTCTAGTTATTAATATTAAGTTATCAAAACTCAGTACTTCATTTTTAGTCTAATTAAGACAGACATTATATGCGCAGTATTATATTTTCAGTAGTTACAGTTTTGCATATTCTTAAATCTAGTTACTTCATGACGTCAATTTAGTCAGTTGTGATCTTATTCATATGAACCCATGTATATCAACCTCCTCATTTAGCATACTAGTAAATTCCAAGTACAGATGCATACTTTCTCTTTATGCTATGATGTCTCATATCATAGGTTTGGACATTCAAGTTCCCTCTTTAACTTAGCAGCTCGGGACATCAACAGCAGATTCAGTAGTGATTCCCCATCCATCGAGGATACAATTTTATTTTAGCTTATTACTATTAAAGTTAGTTTCATAGTCAGAGTTAGTTGGGTACTTGTCCCATCAAGTCCATATTTAGGCAGTTAGAGGTTTTCACACTAGTACAGTTAGATATTCAATATTCTAGATGTTATTATTAGTACATTCACTTATTATTTTGGTATTTTGAGAACCTTATGTAATTTTTAATTATACTTACACATATATTTTCAGTATTATTATTGAGTGGTCACAGCAGGTACCAGTCATGGGTTAGCTTGTGGTCCTTTGGGGTCGTAAGAAACATAAGACAACCAGGGTATAGACTCGGGGCATTACAAACTTGGTATTAGAGCCTAAGGTTCTAAAGAGTCCTAGGGAGTCAGAAAGCCACGTCAAGTAGATTCTTATGCATGGGTGTGTAGCGTGACACACTTATGGACAAGAGGCTATGAGGCATTTTTAGGAAAAGTTTTCCTTCTTTCAGTATTTATGTCGTGCAAGAGAGAATGGGCTCAAGTTAAACTCTCTGTCTAATCCAGTTTTCCCTTCTATTTTCAGAGTATTCCTTCTAAAAAGACAATTAGAAAAAGAACTAGGAACCAGGCAGCACCTCAGTCTTTTCAGAAAGATCCCCTGGATGAGCATGTTTCTTACGCATAATTCAGAGCAGCTTTTACCACTCTAGGCCATTCTATAACAACCCAGAATAAATACCCAACTGTTGTTCAGACTAACCCAGTAGCCCAATACTGCTGCAGCTAGAATTTGGTACTTCACCCGAATGAATCCTCTATCATTTTTGGGGCTAAGTCTGAAAAGGACCCACAGGAATTCCTTGATATGGTGCAAAAGGTAATAGATATTATGGGGGTAACTACTACTGAGAGTGCTGAGTTAGCTACATATCAGTTGTATATATGTGGCTCATATGTGGTTTAAGCAGTGAAAGGCAGATAGGGCTGCAGATGTGGGGCCCATAGAATGGAAGGAGTTTGCAACTGCCCTTCTAGATAGGTTTTTCCCATTAGAGTTGAGAGAGCAAAGGTGTTAGAATTCATTAACTTAAAGTAGGGCAGCATGAAAGTGATGGATTATTCTCTTAAATTTACTTAGTTAGGCAGATATGCTCCTTCTGTGGTAGCTCATAGCAGATCTAAGATGAGTAAGTTTATGTCTGGTGTATCTAACTGTATGGTCAAGAAGTGTAGGACCGCAATTCTAATTAAGGATATGGACTTTGATAGGTTGATGGTCCATGCTCAATAAATAGAGGAGTAAAATACTAAGAGGGGAGAGAGATAGAGCAAGAATCTAGAACAAGTAGCTTCAACTTCACTCAGCCTAAGTCAAAGGGTAGAAATCATCCTCAATTCTACCTAAAATCTTCAGTTCCAGCTCTGTCCTCAGCCATTGCTCCAGTGCCTAACTTCAAAAATAGTAATAAATATAGGGCGCCAGGCTCTAAGTCTCATGGTAGTCTTAGAATTACCCAAATTAACCCTCTTTGTCATAAGTATGGCAGAACCATCAAAGTGTCTGCAGGACTAGCAGTGATGTATGTTTCGGGTATGGCAAGACAGGTCATAGAGTTAGAGAGCATCATTAGGTGGGTTCCTAGAGTCAGCATAATTGTTTCCAAGCTTAGTCTGGTCGCCCGAATCAACAGGGTGCCGCTTCCTGTACCACCAGGGGCAATGCCCAAACAGGATTTATACACTCCAGTCCCAATACGATCAGGAAAGTTCTCCTGATGTGCTCACTAGTATGTTACAAGTTTATTATTTACATGGTTATTGCTAGATCAAGGAGCCTCTTTGTTTTTTGTTACTCCATATATATCTGTTGACTTTGGATACAGTCACAAAACCCTAGCAAAGCCCTTCTCAGTCTCCACCCTAGTAGGTAAATCTATCATAGCCCGGTGGGTATACAAGAACTCTCCGGTTCTGGTATCTCAGAAAGTTATTTCATCAGACCTAATAGATTTAGAGATGACTCATTTTAATATCATTCTTGTCTTGGATGGATTCATTCATGCTATGCTTTAGTTGATTATAGAAACAGAGTTGTCTATTTTCTATTCTCGAATAAACCTATCCTAGAATGGAGAGGTATTACTTCAGCACTTAGGGGTCATCTTATTTCATACCTTAGAGTGAGAAAAATGATATCCAAGGGGTGTATCTATCATATTGTTCGAGTTAAAGACTCTTGTTCTAACACCCTTAATCTTGAGTTAGTTCCAGTAGCAAGTAAATTTCTAGATGTGTTTCCTGGAGATCTTCCCAGAATTCCTCTCGAAAGGAATATTAAATTCAGAAGCCTCATATCTATTCCTGTATACAGGATGGATCCAGTAGAACTCAAAGAACTAAAAGAACAGTTGAAGGATCTCCTAAATAAGGGATTCATCAGGACTAGTGTCTCCCCATGGGGTGCACCTGTTCTATTCATGCAAAGAAAGATAGTTCTCTTAGAATATGTATATTCTCCCATCAGTTTAACAAAGTCAAAATCAAGAACAAGTAACCTCTTTCTAGAATCCATGACTGGTTTGACCAACTTTAGGGTGCCAGTTACTTTTCTAATATAGACCTTAGATCATGCTTTCATCAACTTAGAGTAAGAGAATGTGACATTTCGAAAACAATTTTCAGAACTTGGTATGGCCACTTTGAATTTCTAGTCAAGTCATTTGGTCATACCAATGCCCCAACAACTTTCATCACTACAAGAAAAACGGCCAATAGGGATGTGAAAATTAGTCCCTAAAAGTCTACTTTCGGTCCTTAAAGGTTTATAACGATAGGAAAAATTTGGTCGTCGCCCGTCCTTATAGCCTCCGCCGCTAAAGGTCAATAAGGACAAACAAAATTTACCGGTCCCTAAAGCCTTTTTGCGACTGATATAATTTTGGTCCCTAAAAATATTTTAGGACCACGTTTCTAGTCTTTGTACATCCACCTTGAATTCTTTTATGACAAACTTAGCTGGTCCTTGAAAGCTTTTACAACCAAAAATCTAGTCCTTGAAATGTTTTAAGGACAATTCAATGTTGGTCCCTAAAGAAGTATTTTTACCAATTTTAATTAAAATTGATGAATTAAAAAATGGTTTTTGACCAAAAATGTGGCAACCAATATACAATTTCTTCTATTGATAATCAAATGTATAAAAATAAAATTATTAATAGTATTACCAATACAATGAATTAACATCCGACAAAAAGTACAACATACAAAAATATACTGTCACTATACTGTTTACATAATTCATCAGCCAAAGTAGCTAACATCTCTAAGTATATAACGAAATGTTTTTCCAAATAATCCTAGAAAAACGATGTCTTCTCCTATGTAAAACTTTCCAAAAAAGGTGAATTCTCTAAAGGAGTATCCATCATAAAGTCGATAGCAAGATTGTAAAACTTCCAACCTGAATATAAGTGGCAAACAAACAAAATTAAGCATTTGGTTAGCATCATTATAGGAAATCAATGTATACAAAGGAAAAAAGAGATTGAATACCTGTAACACCTTTTGATGCATATTTCTGTAGGAAAAAGATAATAAGCAGCAGGGTCACTAAAATGAAACTTATAATGACTATATTTTCATAAACGAAAATTCAATTAAGTTTCTTAAGGGCAATAAAGCACAGAGATTTTGTTCATGTACAAATAAAGAAACAACAACATACCGAGTGTATTACCACCTAGTGGAGGTCTGGGTAGAGTAAAATGAACACAGTCCATACCACTACCTCTGAAAAAGTAGAGAAGTTTCTTCCAATAGACCTCTATCTCAGGATAATTATAGATATATACATAACATATTCACTTATCAAGATCATTGGTCACGGAGAAACCTTTGTAGGCATCGAAAGCCTAAATACACAGCACAAAATGTCTTTAGTTCATTACCACCGCCTCTCTCTTTGCATACATCCATTTCCATTCTCTCAACAAAATCATCCCAATCCATCATAAATATATCCTAGTTTTGAATTTTAGTGTCAGAAACAACATCTAGTATCTCTTGCAACCTTACAATCCTATGACTCAGGTCTCGCCTTACCTCCCTGACTGTTGGATCAACTCCTAGTATTGAGTCTAGTCTCAATAGTAGACCCATTAGTGCCTCGTTCATCCTGATTCTCTCTCGCTCACTCGACCTTTTAGCATCAATTATTTCCTATCACGAACGTGATTATAGTGAAATCATCTATTGTTCTAGCTAGTAGCTAAGTTGTTTGTATACTTTTCAACAATAGTTGTTAACATAACAACCTGTAATAGGATAGTCCATCATTATGTAACATTACTAACACTCAAAGTTTGTACCTAGTAAGTACCAGAGTTGCTCGGACTCTTCAAAAATGTCTACTATTATATACAAGTTATCATATGTATGAATAAACCACGAATGGAAAACCTCAAGTGCTTATATTGAAGAAAGATTTACACGACGTGCCTACATGGTGTGATTGTGTAATATTTCAGCTAATTGTTCAGCATTTAGCTACTCTGTAATTAGTATATGATGAATCGCATTGTTATGTGTCACCGTATAAGAAACTTAATAAATCACCAACACATCACCAAAATAGGACTACAAACACATCAAAATGGTAGTCGTTATGGTTATAAGGTGAAACAGTGGCCATTAAGGTTATAAGGTTATATGATTGTTTACTAATTTAAAGTTATAAGGTTAAACGACGATCGTTAAGCTTATAACGTTATATGGTTGTTTACTAATTTAAGGTTATAAGGTTAAACAGTGGTCGTTAAGGTTATACGGTTACAAGGTTATAAGGTTATAAGGTTAAACGGTGGCCGTTAAGGTTATAAGGTTGTTTACTAATATAAGGTTGTTTACTTAATGGTGGTCATTAAGATTTGCATATAGACTAGGCTTTAAACGGTGGCCATATAGATTAGCAGGTTGGTCTCTTATCAGTGGCCGTATAGATTAGCAGGTTGGTCTCACAAATAAAACTATTAACTTTATGCAACAGGAAGAGAATATGCATGGTCTCAACAAGGAGGAGAGTTCACAGTATGAGTAATATAAATTGCAGCCCTTAGATTCACCAGTGTTATTCATGTCCTTCCAGGCAGACAAATTAATGTTCGAGCCACCAAAGATAGCAACCTGTAGCAGTTTAAGCATTAGCTCAGAAACTGAATAACACCACCATTTAACTACAAACAACAACATGTTCTAAGATGAAGTAACCAGTGGGTAATAAGGAAGCTTCTCGTAAGTATCGTGATAAAAAGGAGGCTCGAGCTGCTCCACCTTCAAACATCACTACAAGAAATAGGAAGGCTATCTAATTGAAGTTACCTGCATCACTACATCAGCAACAGTAACAACGCATTGAGCAGCTTCTGCCCAAGACTGCATTTCCTGATGAGCTTCACAAAGATGCAGTAACCACATTATATGAAGATCTGGAATAGGAGAAAATTCCATCACCTATTTATAAAAGCTCTCTGCAGCTACATATCTATATTTGTTGACATTCATAATAGAGAACTACAGGAAAATAGTGCAAGAGAATTACAAAAGAGTTATTGACAAAACACCATTGAAGAATATTAATATGTTGTACTTAGAGCAGTGATTAAGGAGGCCAAACTTACCAGAAGTGCATGTCCAAGGCTGGCATCAATAGCCATAAGAAGACTCTCGGAAAGAAATTTCACCTCATACCAGGACCAGAGGTTTTCTGCTGATCCTTCGAAGACGATGAGCTTCACCATTTTCTTCTAGTGTTTCATTAGGTTTTGTTTATGTTACTCAAACTTCAGACACTAACTCTTACAATGTAATGGTTAGCATGACTCTTAATCTTCTAATTTGCATAAAATAAGAGAACGAATGTTGCAAATTTAAACAAAACTAAGTTCAACAATCAATACATAAAGATTACTGGAAACAGTAAACAAAGTGAACAGGAACAATAATTTAAAGTATTATCATATAGTGTCATAGGTTCTAGAAATAGTCTTTGTATTCCAAGTGAAATCATATTCTTACATGTATTTGCAGTAATTTCACCAGACACTATGTTGAGTGTTGACCATCTTTTTTTATCTATAGGCAAACGGGGAATCTGCTGATTCTTGGTAATGTAAAGTAACAGGGCTTTCTTAGGTGAAAGGATTATTTGGACATTAGTTAAGTATAACATTCTATTGCTATGTCTGTGCAACAGGATTGTACATGAACACGCATCAGTGGACCTACTTGTTATACAGGTAATGCAGGGCTCACAAAACGTTAGCAACAAACTAGAATTTGAGCTAAGAAGCACTCCCTCGGTTTTGACCTAAAGAGCTTTCTTTGTGTCGAGTCAAATATACTTCAAGTATGTTGAAAACCCATTTCCCCCAAGTATGTTGCACATTAGAACAGATTCAAGAAAAACTAGAAGTGGGGTTTATAGGGTAAATTTTACCATGCATTCAGCATACTAAACTAACTTTGTTACTTCTATTAATGCATGCATCACATGATGTGTTTGTGTTATCACCACATATAGCTAATTAATTACTCTTATAAGAAAAACATAGTTGAAAACTCATTATATTTCTCAAAGTTCTTACTTAACTACTGCAAAGTACCATGAACTACACAAATCAACATGTTGTACTAGCTAATAATAAGTTCATGTTGACAAACATTATAGACTAACATTATACTCTGTCTGTTACTTTTACTTGTCCAATTTGCATTTTGCACACCCTTTAAGAAAACATTAGTAAGTGTTTGTTATAGAAATCTAAATTTGACTCCCATTCAAGCCCGATGCTCAACGATACAAATTTTTCAAACCTGTCAAGCATCCAAAATCCTAAACTAATGGAATGGCAGCTTGTTGTCATGAACAATATTGAAGGATCATTATAAACTATGCAAAAGTAACACTAAGAAAACCTTTAACAACATCCCGCGCTAACTACCAAGAAAAAATTACATCTAAATACATCTTATACTTTCCCCATCACAACATCTCAGTATACATATAAACATATCATTGCCAGCAGTTTCAAATACAGCTACACCACATCAATATTTTAGTAAACATTTTGATAAAACTCATTAGGGAAAATTGAGCGAAAATGGAGATTAATGAAATCAAACAAACAAAATTGAGGGAAAATAGAATTTGAATCAAAAGCAATACAAACAAAATCGAAAATAGATGAAATTGAGAAAGCACAGTTAGATGAACGGAAAATAGATAAAAATTGAGAAAGCAATAGTACGAATTTGAAAAGAACAATACCGACAGGAATTTTCAGCCAAGCAAACAAAATGTAACAAAAACTTACCTACACAGCTTGAAAAACCAAGATTATGAGGAAAAATCAAAGGGAAAGCACACACAAATGAACACAAAGTCGATCCTATAATTGAGAGAATTTCTTCAATAGTGCAAAATAATTATCAATTACTCAAATGCTTTCTTTCATAAGTGTAACTCCCTTATTTGATAAAAATACAAAACAAACAGAAAGAAACACGAAAAAGAATGGCTAGTATATAGCTGTGTTACTGATCGAGGAAGATAACAAGTGCTGTCTTAAGCTGATTGCCAATTATAACATAAATAGAAAATAGTCAATGCACATTCTACTAGCTAGTAAGGAGGAGTAAAGATTGATGGTTAACTAGGTCTAACCTTAATCTCAAGGGGGGGTCATCAGCTAATTCTTAATCACCTAATGTATCATCTTTAGTACTTTCAGTGCTTTCATCATTGGAAGCCTCCACAGTAGGAGAGGCTTTAGATGATTCAATTACAGCTTCACTGCTTTCCTCGGGTGCAAAGGCAACTTCGGTGCTCTAAACCACTGGATTCTCCTCAGTTTTGGAAATAAATTTTTCAGCTGGACTTAGGCAATCCTTCCCTTATCTATACCTAAACCACATGTCTACAACAACATACCTGATGTAATCTTATACATGGGGTCTAGAAAGAATCAGATATACATAGACTACACTTCCTCTACCTATGCCCCCACATCTTAGACACAATCAACTTATTTGATGAAATAGCATAGACCCCAAAACTTATAGTAATATTACACAAAATTAAAGTTGGGAAAAAAGCCATTTAACTCCATAAACCCATGTGTTTGGTTGACTAATCCCATCAAATAACAATAGAAATCAAGAAAATCAAAAATGCCCATATCCGAAAGAACCCCAATGGTCACCACACAACCATAAAAATCATAACAAAATCCAAGTTCAAACTCATTATTTAAAGGGTTAAAAATAACAAGAAACATATATAGATAAGGGAAAATAAAAAAAAGTAAGAACTCCATAACATAATATTATTGCAATTCCACCATTAATCAAAATCAAGAAGAGCTTAATAGTGCCACCCCATTATGAAAAATTTAGTATTTTGAAAAGGGTGTGAACCAAAAGTAAGAAACAGGAAGATAATTTAGGTTTACCTTAGCAATTGGTTGGTCCAACCGGCCGTCGTCGATGATCGATGTTGTGGAAGCTGTGCAGCTTTAAAAATCAATAGTTTATGGCAAAAGCAAATGGAAAGAACTTCTCCTTAATCAAATTACAGGGAGACTGATGCTGAGGTGTTGTTGATGCTGTCTTTACTAGAGCGCAACCTCTTGCCAGATGCCATTACTAAAGGTTTTCTGAAACTACAATTGAGAGATTCTTAACTGGAAGTGCAACAAGACACTATAATTAAGAGATTTTTTAAAAGGAAGTGCAAAAATAATTATGGAAAATATTGAATATGAAAGTTTTTCTCTGATGAGTTCCTTCTTAATTAGTTTTTAGAAAAAAAATAAAAATTGGTTCCTATGTTTTATTTTAGCAGGAAAACGTACAAAATTTCTTTTATTAGAATTTTTAGTTTCCCGCCCAAGGTTAATAGGGACCACTTTAAAAATATTTTAGGACCACATTTTATACTTTTACAAAAAGATGCACAATTAAGGACCGGAATATAATCTCATCTCAATAGATATACTTTTAGAGATGAAATTATTAACTCATCCTTAAATGTTGGTTTTAAAGAGACCTTTTTCTTGTAGTGCATGGACTTGATGAATTGTTTGTTCAAGCAGTAGTTGGAAATCTTCATCATATTCTTCAGTCTTCATAGATGACATTCTTGTCTACTCTTATAGTGAACATGATTATGCAGAATATCTCAAAATAGTGTTATAGACCCTCAGAGCCCATTAGTTATTCACCAAATTCAGTAAATGCAAATTTTGGCTAAGATTAGTATCTTTCCTTGGTCATATAATTTTTGGTGATGGCATTAGAGATGATCCTCAAAAGACAAAAGTAGTGAGAAACTGGCCCAGACCCATCTCTCTATCAGATATCAAGAGTTTCTTGGGTTGGGATGCCTATTTTCGATGGTTTGTTGAAACATTTTCACCTATTGAATCCCAGATTTCTAGATTAACTCAAAAGAAAGTTAAGTTCTAGTTGTTAGATTCTTACGAGAAGAGTTTTCATGAGTTAATGACTCGACTCATACAGCTCCAATTTTGACTTTACCAGATGGTTCAGACTGATTTTTTGTTCATTGTGATGCTTCTAGAGTTTGTTTGGGGTGTGTTTTGATGTAGAATGGTAAAGTTGTGTCCTATGCCTATAGAAAGCATAATCCCCATGAAAAGAATTATCCCACCCAAGAACTTGAATTAGAAGTTATAGTGTTTGCCTTAAAGATTTGGTGGCACTATTTGTATGGGGTACATGTTAATGTGTTCACAGACCACAAAAGCCTACAATATATATTTTCTCAGAAAGACCTAAACTTACGTCAGAGAAGATGGTTAGAGTTACTGAAAGACTATGACATTAGTGCCCTGTATCATTTGGGAAAGGCCAATGTAGTGGTTGATGCTCTCAGTAGATTGTCTATGGGTAGTATTCCTCATGTTGAGGATGGTATAAAGAGCTTAGTTCAGGAAGTTCATCAGCTCTCCATGTTGGGTAATTTTTTGGTTGATTCAGCTAAAGGTAGTGTTTGGGTGCCCAATAGTTCGGAATCATCTTTGATTTCTGAAGTAAAAGAAAATAGGATAGGGATCCCAGCTTAGTCAAGCAGAAAGAGTTAGTCAGAGACCAAAAAGTAGAGTTTTTCTCCCAAAGGGGAGATGACGTATTGCATTACCAGGGTAGACTATGTGTGCCATGGGTGGATGTTGTAAGGCAGCAGATTCTTATAGAAGTGCATGGTGCCCATTAGTAATTTCACCCAGGGGCCACTAAGATGTATCGCGACTTGCGGGAAGTCTATTGTTGAAGTGGGATGAAAATAGACATTGTAGAGTTTGTGGCTAAATGCTCTATATGTCAGCAAGTCAAGATTGAGCATCAAAAGGCTAGTGGTTCAATACAGGAGTTTAGTATTCGCACATAGAAGTGGAAGGAAGTGAACATGGACTTCGTGATGAGTTTTCCTTATTCTCATCATCAGTATGATTCAATTTTGTTCATTATAGATAGGATGGACAAGTCAACCTATTTCTTACTAGTTCATACCTCCTACTCAGCCGAGGACTATGCTAAGCTCTATGTTAGAGAGTGGGTCAGATTGCATGGTGTCCCCTCATCCATCATTTCAAATAGAGGTATGTAGTTTACCTCTCACTTTTTTAAAGCCTTCCAAAAGGGTCTTGTTACCTAAGTCCACCTCAGTACAATCTTTCACCCTCAGACAGATGGTCAAGCAGAAAGGACCATTTAGACTTTAGATGATATGTTGAGAGCATGTGTTGTTAACTTTATGGGTAGTTGGTATGACCACTTACCTTGATTGAGTTTTTGTATAATAACAAATATCATTCCAGTATCCAGATGGCTTCATTTGAGGTATTTTATTGGAGGAGATATAGATCTCCTATTGATTGGTTTGAGGTAGGTGAAACTGTATTGGCAGGGAATAACCTAGTATTTGATGCCTTAGAGAAGGTTAAGTTGATCAGAGAGAGGCTTATGATAGCTCATAGCCAACAGAAATTGTATGCAGAAGTGAGAAGGAAAGACCTCGAGTTTGAGATTGGAGACTTCGTGTATTTGAAAATCTCTCCCATGAAGGGAGCGAAGAGATTTGGTAAGAATGGTAAACTTAGTACTTGATATATTGTTCCTTATAGGATTCTCAGTTGCTTTGGTAAGGTAGCTTATGAGCTTGAATTACTCACATACTTAGCATCAGTGCACTCAGTGTTTTATGTCTCATTACTAAAGAAGTGTATTGGTCACCAAGCAGTTGTAGTCCTTATAGAGAGAGTAGATATTCAGAACCGTCTCTCTTATGTGGAAATCCCAGTAGAAATCCTCGATCATGAATTTCACAAACTAAGGAACAAAAAATTCCTTTTGGTCAAAGTTCTTTGGCAGAATCAGTCCGTTGAGGGAGCTACTTGGGAAGAAGAAGCAACCATGAAAACCAAGTATTCTCACCTCTTCTCTGCAAACTCAGGCTAAGCCTAAGGTAATAGATTTTCTTAGGTTTACTCTATTCTATGCTCAGTTATAGCTGTATAATACCCCCATATCAAACATGTATTCATGAAATAGTTTATTTAGGTATCATTTCTCCAGAGTTCAGTCATGCTTCAGTTATGCATGTCAGTGGAAGTACAGTTCCTCAGTACCTCACAGTTCAGTCATCCTCATTCGAGAATTAATGTTCCCAAGGGGGAGATATTGTAAGACCCCGTAAAAATTCTAGCCATTTCAGTCCCATTTAGCATGCCAAAAGAGGTCCCAGACTTAGAAAATTTCAGCTAAGAATTAACACTTAGTTTCTTTTTGGGATAAATATTTCAATGACTTTATGTTCGATCTTACCGACCTTGGATAGATATTTTTTAAATTGATTCATGATTAGGGATGTCAATAGGTAATATCGGGTGAATTTTGGAATTTTTGGACTAGCATAAGGGTGATTTTAGATGTCCAAAATAGTAAGGTCTCATGATAGGCTCGCAATGCGAGATCTATTCCCATTTTTAGAAGTCGTGATGCGAAGTTCATTCCCCATTTCTGGGAGTCGCATCACGAGGTCCATTCCTCATTTCTGGGGATCATGCCTCAAGGGTTATTTACACGGGAATAGAGGCCTAAGGGAAGTTTAGTCCTTTTTCCCTCACCTAATTCAGCTAAAACACAAAATTAAACACCCAACAAGGCAAATTACATTCTTTACTCACTCATTCCTCTCAAGAGCAAAGCCCTAGATTTTTCAAGTCAAGTCTAAGTCCCAAGAAATTCCCTAACATATTCACAAAAACAACTGGTGTTCATCCTTGGTTTTCTTTCCACCTTGGAGTTCAAGAACCATTTTTAAACTACAAGTTTATTAATTCAAGTATTTACATATGCAAAGTGGGTTTTATTCATGTTTGTGTTATCGTATGGGTTTCAATTTAAGATTTTGTTATGAGTTTCTTGAACATAAGATAGCATGTATGTTGATTGATGTAATTCCCTTGTAATAATCCTTGAAATTAAAAATTTAAGTTGTAGTCATGATGTTTATGTGTTTTTCATTATTATGTATAATAGTCATGCTCCCCAAGTGTTTGATAGAATGTCTATGTGAATTAAATAATGTAATCATGTTAGCATGTGTTCTCATTTATGTACAAGTTCATGACTTCAGAGTTTTTGACTAAAGGCCCAAATGAATGAATTCTGAACAATTGACTATTGCTATACTTTCAAGATTGGTCATGCTTTATTAGTGATGCTATCGAGTCCTGGGGGTACTTGTTACCCAAAATCTAGTTGTTTACTTAGTCATAGTAGATATAGAATTGACCTTGTAAAAAGTCAAGAACAGTAGTACTGAATCAGTAATAGAAATCAGTGCACTCAATCCAGATCAGTCAGTCAACACGATCAGTGTCAGTTCAATCAAGCTTAGTACAATCTAGTGATCAGTGTCTATTTAGTTGGGAGTCGTATTCAGGACTGAGCGAACCAAGGGATGAGATCATTCCTATCAGTAGAGAGTTTGACTCTTAGTAGCAGTCCCTATGTTATAGAACTATGTAGCTATCATAGGGTAAGTCGACATCCTGGCATACGATGGTTGAAAAAATAATATAAACATATCATGAGTCATACTGCCAGATTAAGGTTGAACCAGCATTATTAGTATCCCTTGGTAAGGTGCACCCTTCCAACTGGGGTCACATGTTGGAATCTAACTCAATTGATAATTGAGTTATGTCAATTAGATGAACACTCCCACATTTACAGTTTTCATCTCAGTATTCATTAAAGGACTCAAACAGTTCTACAGAACTATGGAAATCAGTTATCAGTTAATTACCATAAAAAATAAGTACTTTAGTATCAGTCTAAACTTCTAGTTACCAGTATTCAGTTATTAGAATCTTTACTTCAATTTTAGTCTAATTAGACAGACGTTATATGCACAGTATTGCATATTCAGCATGTTCAATAGTTAACATTTTGCATGTTCTCTCATCTAGTTACTTCATGATGTTAATTTAGTCAGTTGTCATCTCATACATATGAATCTAGGTTTATCAACATACCTCACTTATAATTCTAGTACATTCCAAGTATAAACACATACTTTATCTTTGCATTATGATGTCTCATATCATTGGTTCAGATGTACGTGTTCCCGATTCTACTTAGCAGCTTAGGACATCAGCAGTAGATTCAGTAGTGAGTCCTCATCTATCAAGGATACTATTTTATTTTAGCATATCAGTATTACAATTAGTTTAATAGTCGAAGTTAGTTAGGGACTTATCCCATCAACTTCATATTCAGACAATTAGAGGCTTTCAGACAAGCTCAGTCAGATGTTTAGTTTTTCAGATGTTATTATTAGTACATTCACTTATTATTTCAGTATTTTTAAAACCTTATGGAATTTTCAATTATACTTTCCCATATATTTTTAGTATCATTATTCAGTGCTTAAAGAATGTTCCAGTCATGGGTTAGCTTGTGGTCCTTCGGGGTCGTAAGTACCACGTGACATCCATGGTATAGACTCAGGGCATTACAAATTTTATATGAGAGTGTAAGGTTCTAAAGAGTCCTAGGGAGTCTGAATGTCATGTCATGTAGAGTCTTGTGCATGGGTGTATAGCGTGCTACACTTATGGGCAAGAGGTTGTAAGGTATTTTTAGGAAAAGTTTCCCTTCTTTCAGTATTCATGTCGTGCAGGTAAGCATGAGCTCAAGTTAAACACTATGTCTAATTCATTTTCCCCTTCCATTCATAGAGCATGCCTCCCAAACGAGCAATGGAAGAAGAACTGGGAACCAGACCGTACCTTCGTTCATTCATGCAGATCCCTGGATAAGCATGTTTCTCTCAAAGAATTTAGAGTAGCTTTGACCACTCTAACCCATTCTGTAGTAGCCCAAAATGAAGGCCCAACTATTGTTCAGGCCAACCCAGTGGCTAATACTACTGCAACTAGAATTTGGGACTTCAACCGAATGAATCCTCCATTATTTTTAAGGACTAAGTATGAAGAGAACCCACAGGAATTCCTTGACATGGTGCAGAAGGTAACAGATATTATTGGCTTAACCACTAGTAAGAGTGTTGATTTAGCTTTATATCCAATGCATGATATGGCTCATACGTGGTTTAAGTGGTGGAAAGCAGATAGGGCCACAGCTGCGGGGACTATAGAATGGAAGAAGTTTGCTGCTGCCTTTCTAGATAGGTTCTTCCCATTAGAGTTGAGAAAAGCTAAGGTGTTATAATTTATTAAATTGAAGCATGACATCATGGAAGTGAAAAAGTATTCTCTCACATTTACTCAGTTAGCCAAATATGCTCCTCAGGTGGTAGGTGATAGCAGATCTAAGATGAGTAAGTTCTTTTCTAGTATGTCTGATAGTGTGATCAAGGAGTGTAGGACCACAATGCTAATTAAGGATATGTACTTGGCTAGGTTGATGGTCTATGCTCAACAGATAGAGAAGTAGAAGACTAAGGAGAGATAGGGAGAGCAAGAGGGCTAGAACAGGTATCTTCAACTTCACTCAGCCTAAGTCAGAGGGTGGTAATCATCCTCAGTTCTACCCAAAATCTTTAGTTCTATATCTATCCTAATCTAGTTCTCCAGTGCCTAAATTCAAAAATGGTAAGAAGGATAGAGCATCAGGCTCTAAGTCACAGGGTAGTGTTAACAGTGCCCGAACGAATCCTCTTTGTCAAAAGTATGGCAAAAAACATCAGGGTGTCTGCAGAGCTGGCAGTGATGTATGTTTTAGGTGAGGAAAGCTAGGTCATAGAATTAGAGAGTGTCCTCAGATGGGTTCCCAAAGTCAGCATAATCGTTCTTTATCTCATTTTGATCACCCGAATCAGCAGGGTGCCGCTTCCAGTGCCACCAGTGGGCAACTCCCAAACATGCTCTATGCACTCTAGTCTTGACAGGATTAAGAAAGTTCTCCTAATGTGTTCACTGGTATGCTAAAAGTTTATCATTTACATGTTTATGCTTTACTAGATCTAGGAGCCTCTTTATCTTTTGTAACTCCATATATAGTTGTTGACATCAGAGTCGGTCCCAAAATCATAGGAGATCCCTTCTCAGTATCTACCGCAGTGGGTAAATCTAGCATAGCCAGGCGGGTATACAGGAACTGTCTAGTTATGGTATCTTAGAAAGTTACTTCACCAGACCTAATAGAGTTTGAGATGATTGATTTTGATGTCATTCTCAGCATGGATTGGATTCATTTATGCTATGCTTCAGTTGACTGTAGAAATAAATTTTTCTATTTTTAGTTCCCAAATGAACCTATCCTAGAATGGAGGGGTCGTACTTCAGCACTTAGGGGTCAGCTTGTTTCATACCTTAGAGTAAGAAAAATAATATCCAATGGGTATATCTATCATCCCGTTCGATTTAGAAACTCTAGTTTTGACATCTCTAATCTTGAGTCAGTTCCAGTTACAAGTGAATTTCCAGATGTGTTTCTCAAAGATCTTCCTGGAATTTCTCCCAAAAGGGAAATTGATTTTGGAATAGACCTTCTTTATGATACTCGGCTTATCTCTATTCTGCCATACAGGATGGATCCACCAGAACTCAATGAACTATATAAGGGATTCATCTGGCCCAGTGTCTCCCCGCGGGGCAAACCTGTTCTATTCGTGCGAAAGAAATATGGTTCTCTTAGAATATGAATAGACTACTGTCATTTCACCAAAGTCATAGTCAAGAACAAGTATCCTCTTCCTAGAATCGATGACTTGTTTTTCCAACTTCAGGGTACCAGTTACTTTTATAAGATAGACCTCAGATCAGGCTATCACTAGCTAAGAGTAAGAGAATGTGACATTCCAAAAATATCTTTCAGAATATGTTATGATCACTTTGAATTTCTAGTCATGTCATTTGGTCTTACCAATGCTCTAGTAGCTTTCATGGACTTGATGAATCATGTGTTAAATCATTACTTGGACATGTTTGTCATAGTCTTCATAGATGATATTCTTGTCTACTCCCTTAGTGAACATGATCACGTAGACTATCTCAAAATAGTATTATAGACCCTTAAAGCTCGTCAGTTATTTGCTAAATTCAATAAATGAGAATTTTCGCTAAGTTAAGTATCTTTCCTTGGTCATATTATTATTGGAAATGGCATTAGAGTCGATCCTCAAAAGATAAAACCAGTGAGAAACTGGCCTAGACCCATCTCTCCATCAGATATCAGGAGTTTCTTTGGTTTGATAGTTCCATGAGTTAACTCTGGTATTATATATTGTTGTTGTATATTTATTATTGACTTAACTGGCATATATGTTGACATCTTTTGACTTGGTACTAAAGTTACTAAAGGTTCTCCAATTGTTACTTATTACATTAAGGTGTAGTAGAGGTGAGCATGTATTAACTTGTTGTACTTTGTTATGATTAAGCTTTTATAATTCTCATCTTGGGTTGGACAAATAGCCCTACTAGTACATTAATGTTTTCTCATGTAATGCTATTACACCTGCTCTTACTTTTTTTGAATGCAGCACATATTCCAGTGGCTCTTGTAATACTTTACTAATAACTCTAGCATTTGCTTCGGAATCAAGGGTCAGCAACATCTTTCAGGCTATCATGGATCCTTACTTGATGATATAGTCATTTGCTCTACACTTATGCTTTTCTATTTTGTTTTTGAGATTGCACTCCCTTCTCGACAATTGTTGTAATTCTGGTACATTAATGTTCAGATCCTAGGGATGAATTTTGACAATGTTCTCCATTTCATTAAGTTTGTTTTGCAAATTGAATCTCTTTTCAAATTACTAAAGGATTAGTTTCTTTTATTTCTGTGGGTGTTGGTTAATGTTTTTAGGGTAACTTCTTCTCCCGTCTGAGAATGGATTGGGTTCCTACATCAATATGGGTCATGGAAAAGTTGGTATTAGAGTATAGGTCATCGATCTCGTTGTATCAAAAATGGGTCCAATAGAATTTCATATAATGATATGGAGATGTTTTAACTTTTCTTTGGGAGGCTATAATACTATAAGAAAACTACTATTATAGCTTCTTTAGTGTTATAACTTGATTCCAATATGTATCTATCAATTCAAATAGGTATCTAATCATCTTTATTCTTTTGTCCACACATGGTGAGTACCGAGCTAAATAACATCCAAGAAGCAAGCCATGCATTAGCTATTTTTGTTATGGAGTTATCCTTATGAAGAAGAAAATGAGTAAAAGAAAGAGGTAGGAGAGGAAGGAGAAGGGAAATACTCATTTGAGGTGGACCTCAAGAAAATGTTGGCTAAGTTCATGAAAGGTCAGTATCACCTCCACTACCATAGTATCATTTGAAGAAATAAAATCAGTAGAGAAGTTGAAAATAAGGTCGAAGATGGTGGCACCAATTGGAGGTGCAATCTTACCCTCTATGTCTGTCGAGGTGTTCAACAAGTGTTAGCTTTTCTAGGTTTCTTAGATAGCACTAAAGTCACTCCCTTTGTACCGGATACTCAAGTGCTATGTGCTTATCTAAAGCTACTATGGCTCCTATAATAGATAAGGATCTAAGTACATAATATTTTCTTGATTAGGTTTTGGGTTTTGTGATGATTGGTATTGAGCATGAGTTGATGGCTATGTTTTTGAAGATGAAACCTTAAATATTGCAAGGTACTAAGTATGAAGACATTTTTTAGTTCATTATTAAATGTTATGAGAGATAACATTATATGGGAATTATATAGAAATAGGGGTTGAGTTTATGACCTTTCTATAAGAGAAAGATGCTAAAGAATGGTAAAGGGTGTATGTTGGGGCACTGACTTTACCTCCATTGACCTAGGAACAATTTAATGCCTTTTTATTGAGGAAAATATGCCTCAAGAAATTTGTGATCATAAAATAGATGATTCTTTGGCATTGGAGTAGGGTTATATATCTATCCCATCCTATAAGGCTAAGTTCCATGCCTTGTATAGCTATATTACTCATATGTTGGCTACTAAGGAGGAGAG
Organism: Capsicum baccatum var. pendulum; assembly: GCA_030864225.1. NCBI lineage: Eukaryota > Viridiplantae > Streptophyta > Magnoliopsida > Solanales > Solanaceae > Capsicum > Capsicum baccatum. The sequence goes on along the minus strand of CM061555.1, from coordinate 193,478,990 downwards.
GGTTTGATTTTTAACCAAATCTTTGAATTATGATCTTTAGCTTTAATCTGTTGATAATTACTTCTACATTGAAAGGGTTCAATGAGGTTTTAGATTATGCTAAGAAGTTAAAATAGGTCACGCAAGAAGGTCGGGATAAGTTATTAGCTAAGATATCTCACAATGTTGGAAATTTCTGCGGGTTTAACACTAGAGTTCACAGTCAGTAGGTCTGCCCAACCTACCCTATTCAATCAAAATTGCCTGCTTCTAATGTGAGTACGGCTAAGGCCTCTTCTCAATCATAGATTATAAGGATCAATGAGGCTTTGTAACCTTTTACTAGTCGTCCTTCTATTGAGTGGGGATATTATTATTGTGGTCTGGTTGATCATTTTAAAAGAGAGTGCCAATATAGGCAGGAAGGTGGTCAGAGAAGCAACAGACTTGGGTTATTATTCCAGGAGATAGATGAAAAAAAAGTAATAGCAGGGGTCATCCAAAGGGTGGATGGAGAAATCATTAAGGTTGTCAAGGTGGTCAAGAAAATTATGGTGTAAAGGGAAGATTGTAGCTAAGTAGAGAGTTATCTCAAATTAACAACAAGGCTCACTATTATGCCTTCCAGGAAAGACAAATGTTGAGGATTTTGATATGGTTATCACAAGTAGAATTTTAGTTTGTGATTAGATAACTTTTATGTTATTTTATCCAGAGTCGTCTACCTATTATTATCCATCTATCAAGTTTATTGTGGATCTGAAAGTGGTTTGTGAAGTATTTGACTGTCTCATATATGTGTCTACTCTGGTTGGTGAGTCCATAGTAGTAACACACGTTTACCATTCTTGTTTCATATTGTTTGTGGGTTTTCAAACCTTGGCAGATTTGATTATTCTAGATATGTTGGACTTTGATGTAATTTTAGGTATGCCTTTAGCTAGACTCGGAGTGTATAAGGATAAACTGGTGAAAACTATATCATTTACTAAGGTTAGGAAATTAGTGAAGAGGGGTTGTTCAACGTTTTTAGCTCGTCATTGGGATGCAAATGTGGGATCCCCTTCTAGTGACACGACCCAAAACCAGGCCTTGTTGTATGGGAATATCTAGCCAAATAAGGACCGAAGATCACCCCATAACCTATCCTAACTATCATATCAGTCCATAAGATTCGGATGAAATCCAACCATATAACAAGATAGTGGAAACAAGTCTAAAAATCATCACTTAAGAAGTGATTAAAAAATCCATAAATATCAACAAACTGAACCAACATACCCAAGTGCACAGTCATCCATAATGCCTCTACAAATTCGATGTCTAGAATATATTGGGACATGCCCCCGACAATAGCCAAAGACCAAGTCTAAAACATGTCGATAACATAATATAAAATACTATGAAATATATGCCTCCAAAGTATGGAAGCTTACTACTTCAATGTCAACACACGAACCTCTGGAACACCTGGTAGTTGCACAGAAAGAGAAGAAGAAGCTCCGGCCCCAGTGTTACATGGGGCCATAGCATATGAAGATTGTTAGCATTTGGAGCACTAGTATGTAACTCAAGAATAATGATAAAATAATGTCAGCATGCAAAACCAAGTAAATCCATCATATGCAATAACATTTATAAACATGGAAATATATGTAGATATATATATATATATAGGTGTATAACATGCCGAAAATGGGGACAATACTTAGCATACATCTTTGAGCACTCAATCATGAGTGATGGAGTGAAGGACTCCAATATTCCACCCTAATAGCTCGGAACATTTGAACTTCTTGGTTATATTAACCAAGAGGACTCTAACCTCAGGCCGTCTCATTTTATATAGCAGGTGGACTCTAACCACTTGCCGTCTTATATAGAATGTGGACTCTAACCAAAAGCCATCTTATATATATAGCAAGTAGAATCTAACCACATGCCATCTTATATAGCAAGTGGACTCTAACCACAAGCCATTGTATTAAGAACGTGGACTTTAACCTCAAGCCATGTTATTAGGCAAGTGGATTCTAACCACGAGCAATTTAGACCATTTTTTTAGTGGACATTGGGACTCTATTTATACCCTTTGTTTATGCAATAACATCCATTCAATACAAGACTTAAGGAATTTAACCCATTTTGAAAACATGAGCCACCAAGGCTACAATTCAACACCATATATGACCACATGGTCTTTATGAAACCATTTACTAATCAATCACTTAAATGGGCCAATGCCTTAGCTCAAACTACAATGCAAATCCATTTATGGTCATCAATACCTTTACAAACCATTCATTATTCATTAGCATTCTTATACCAAACTTTTATTCAAAACACAATTAAATACCATGTTTAGGGACTCTAACCCTTTTAGCCGTCAAGCCACAAAGTCATTAATTAACTCATTACATGTCCAACAAGGCCATAACAATATCATTTACCAAATATTCGTACTTATTAGTACATTTCCCTAGTTCATTCTTATTCATTAGACCAATGTCATAGTTCAAAACACCATTAACATGTGACTAGTTATTTCTCTTAGACATTTTCACAAACACCTTGAGGGCATACTTTTACCAAGACCAAAACCAAAGTAGAAATAATCAAACTTAAGGTTAATCACGACCCATTTGTTGAACACAATCAACAAGCACCCACATGTGCAATCCTTTACCAAAAACATGTGTACGCACAAGTTTAAGCAAGAGTAAATAATATCCAACACTATACACCAAAACCCTAAACATTTGATTTTAGAACCACCATTTACAAGTCAAAATAATTGTTTAAAAAACATGACATTTTTAACTAACAATGAGGGAAAGAATCACATACCTTATACAAAATGATTCACAAAAATAACCTGACCTCTTTCTTGCCTCTAGATGAACACATGTGGATCCCTAGCCGCCAATATTCAAGAGAGAGTTTGAGAAAGTATTTGGAATATTTGATCCACATAATGAGTGTTAAGAGGCCACAACATGTTATATAGTATGGGGACTTAAGGGTTTTGGGGTGGGAAATGTCTAATAAACCCTCATCTTTAAAGCTAAAAATCCACCCGCAGGTGGGTATGACTTCCATACCTGAACCATACCCTAGGGTATGAGTGGTACCCTATATCATACTGTAGACCCCTCCTTGGTCCCCCTTACTGACCATTATATGACCACCTAGGGTTGACTCACACCTTAGGATATGAATGGTACCCTAAAATCATACCTTGGACAGATTCTACTAGGGTAAGCATAAGGCATCATACGACTTGGAAAGATACCACTCTTACCCTATCGTACAACAAGATATTTACTCATACCTTGGGCAGAAAACAAACCAAACATACTGTCTACCATATGAGAGAGGGACACCAAATCCTACCCTAGGTTAATACTAGGTCCCATGAGTCATACCTTTACCAGAATGTCTAAAACACAATAAATTTTGCAAGGGCCAAGGTTTAGGCTATTTTATTCTCCCCCAATTAGGATCATTCTTCCTCGAATAATGGGTAAAACAAGCAAAAGCAAGAGTTAACACATAATAGCATATCAAGATAACCTTTAATCAGTTAGAGCACAAATACATACAACAAGGGTAAGACACATTCCATGATCATTATAAATCAACCATTTATTTAATTGACTTTGGGACTCAAACCCATTGTCTATCAAAATACTTGCTGAATTCAAAGTTTAGGGACTTGAACCCATTTCCTATCAAAGATAAATCAAATTAAGAAGATTAACACATACCTTATACACGAGTTTCCAGAATGGAAAACAAATGCAGATACTTGGACTTCATGTTATCTTTTTCCTCCCAAGTAGCTTCCTTAGAATTTTGGTTCATCCGTACTAAAACCACATTTTTTGTTTGTAACAGGTGAACTTGATGATTTAAGATCCTCACCAGGACTTTCTCAAATAAAAAAAAGTCTGAAATACCAGCATCCTTCAAAGGAACAACCAACAAAGGATCACTCATACATTTCCACAACATGGATGATGTTGGGTATATTTATGCATTCTAGAATCACTGTTCTAGTATTTTTAACCTTGTTTTGAGGATGATTCGTATGCTATATGGGTTGATAGTGAGATAAATTTGAATTTAAATTTTAAATTATGTCATTACAATGTTCAAAGTAAATTCCAAACGAGTTTGTAATGAAATAAGTCATTTAGAGTTCAATCGAGGAAACTGGCATTACTAGCTTGAGCTAGATGCCTGTCTAGTCGATCCTATTAGATTCTACTGAGGTTAAAGGGTTACAAATGGTTTTAATAGTAAATTATGAGTGGATAAACTTTTTTATAAGGTAAAAGGTTCAAGTGATTCCAGTCTAAAGTTGGAACGATAAGTAAAGATTAACATAAACTAACCTTGTCTTAGCTTTGGTTTCTCATTCATCATTGAGGATATTATGTTGTGATTGTCTCTAATTAGTGGTGTGTGATTAGGTAGGAAGCTTTCTAATCTGAATATGATGATATTATGATTTTGATAAGCTATAAATTAAAAGGAAACAACACCACCAAACAAGAGATAGAAAGAGGCACTCAACACTTAGCCAAATTTTCAGACACAACGTCAAGAGAGACCATGTAGATGAGCCTGCGGTGCCCTATCTAGAGCGGGGATCTAAAGTAGTATCATCCTTGGATGGAGTGGTTCTCTACATAAGGATCAGCCTTGGATGAAGTGGTAAATACCCAGAGCGGCACCCCCTACACTGCACTACTCAATTCTTGGTCGGTTCCTACTCCTACACGTCTTTGGCTTACTCTTGTGCTATAAATACATCATTGTATAAGTTTTTAATAATATTGGGACGTATTTAAGGATTAAAGGGATGATAAAACTTCAACTTTTAGGTTTCTTATCATTTTATGTTAGTTCATTCATATTCATACTTATTTATTACAACCTTGTGATTATAATTATGACTATCCATGACTAAATGCCCTCTTTTCATGGTTAAAGCCAAGAATATTTGTACTATTGTTTTGAATTATGTTTGTTTAATTTTTCTTATCATTATTGGTTGTGTGTTCATCTTTTTTATTTAACTATTTGATAGATTGATCACCAAAAAAGTACATCAATTGTCTACCTTTTAAACTCAAGAGAGGGAATAGGGAGATAGAACATGGAGATGAACAAAGTATGGTTTGTATTATTTTATGAAATAAGGAATTCGAATTAGTGTATAGGAAAGAGATGTACTTGGATTCCTTACTTGATTCACATATAGGACGATAGCTTAAAGAACTTAATTGGATTATTACATCCTCGCTCAACAATGTAGTTGTAATGTCCGTATTAGGTATACAGTTAGAGGTCGGGAGACCGTGATCATGTAATTAACCCTACAAATCAACAACCAAGATAAGCAAGTTAACGAATGAATTTCAATAACATAATATGATTGTTTGAATTTTGTTAACCCTGGTCTTTAATCCATTGATTGCTTTAAGATTATTATTTTACTCATTGTTTACTTTTCTTTAGTTACAAATTCAAAACTCTTTGTTTGGTTGCCTTTACATCAAATTAACCTGAACTGTGAACTATAATTAAATCATTGTTGAAGCATGTACTAGTGGATTGATACTCGGCTTTCTTAAAGGTCACTTTACTACTTGATAGACCACATAAACTTGCATGTGTGCTTGGGCGCTGTCAAGTTTTTGGCGCCGTTGCTGGGGACTTGTAATTTGGAAACTATTTAATTTTTTGTTTTACTTTTAGATTTCTTTGGTGTTTTTAAACTTGGCCTTGGTTCTATTTTTGCAGGAAACATGTTTACAAAGTAGTAAGCTAGCAATATATTAGGACTTGGTTGAACCAAGTTCTGAACCTGAGCAGTTTTTCCATCAACAAAGGAGAGAAGAAATCCTTCTTCCTCAAATTTCCCAAATCCAAGAGACCAAGAGAATCCTACCATTATGGCTGATTAACAAGAAGCCCACAGGACAGTAAGAGAAGTGGTAATCCCACTTCCAATTAATTTGACCTCTCCATTTCAGAAATCGGTAGTTGGAGGCAATTTCGAGCTTAAACAGAATATGGTACAACTTCTGATAGCAATAGACAGTTCAAAGGGCTTTCACATGAAGATCCATAGGTCTGTTTGTGGAATTTTTTTGAAATTTATTGCACATTAATTCTTACGAGTGTGAATGCAAACTATGTAAGGATGACGTTTTTCCCCTTTTCACTGATTGGGGAAGCAAAAAAGTGGTTGAAGGTAGTACCGGAAAATTCAATCACCTTATGGGATAATATGGTAAGAAATTTTCTAATTCAGTTTTTCCCATCTGTCAAGACTGCGAGACTTCGCATCGAGATAGTGTACTTCAAATAGAATCTAGACAAGAATAATTATCATGCTTGGGAGTGCTTTAAAGAACTATTTCAGGACTATCGACACCACCAACAGTCCAATGAGGTACTTGCTCATACTTTTGTACAGGCTCTTGATCACAATACAAAAATTTTAGTCGATTAAGTTGTTGATGATCAAGCTCTTGAGATGACTTATCATGAGTTGTGCACTTTATTAAATCATATATCCCAAGGAAATATAGAATGGCATTTAGACTCGAGGATTGATACAAAAAGACCTATAGGTGCATTGGACGTTGACCAATTCACTGTCATATCTGCTCAGTGATGAGTGGTGAAATTACCATTTATTTGTACTTAATATTGATGCACGCTACTATGATTTGAATGTAAGAATAAGACACATTTGTGGTCAAATGTTCTAATTCCCATATTCAGCAGTTGTATAGTGCTGAGAAGAAAAGAAGCAAACTTGAGCAGAAAAGGATAGAAAAGAGAATTGATGAGCAAGAGTTGGACAAGCTGCTGCAAGATTAAGATCTAGCCATCAGTTTTTGTGATCATGGGTGTTAGCCTGTGATTATGTTGAGTCAAACTAATCAACCAACTACAATCACAATGGAAAAACCGCGATCGCAGTGAGTGCGATCGTGACCAATCTTTTGTAATCGTGTGGGTGCAGAAAATAACCCAAGGGCAGAAACATTATTTTAGACAGCCAACTCCAAATCCTATTTAAAGGTCAAAACTCTTTCATTCTAGGAATTAATCATCCCACAGCCCTACCTCTCATCCTTTGTTTAGGGTTTTTGTAATTCTTGGAGCTTGGAGATCAAATTTGTACTAATTAGCACTAAGAAGACATTAAAGTAACTTCCAAATGTAGATTTGGATTTTGTCTATTTAGGACTTATTTAGGTCTAAAGTTTGGTTTGCCTTATCTTTATTTTTCCTATGAATAACTTTAATAGACATCTTGGTTTATTTTTGTTTATTATTATTATGATTGGCTTGATCTATCTCTTGCGATTATGTTTTAAAAGGAAGCAATTATGCATAGGTTGTGATATATTTTAATGGAATTTAGTTTGTTTATGATGGGTTCTATTGTTGATTGATTAAATTTGTTGGGGTTTGATGGGTTAAAGCCCCAAATATCCATATGGGTATGATGACTGAAATATCCATGCTCTAAAAAACTCAAAGCCATCTTTAAAAGAAGGGTTTTGGGTGAAGTTTAGGAATGTATATCATCCTTGAAAGAGGGATATAAAGACCAAAGTAATGATAGATAATTGTGTGTGTAGTTTGCTAAATTTCACTTTCTTAGATATAAAGGTGAATATGAGGTTGACTATATCATGGGTATCATCCTAGAAATTGGGGTGCCTAATTGAGGTAATGGGTGGCTTTAATTGACACACATGTTAGGTGCTCGAAAGAGCAAATGGGTAAAATCTTTGTGTTTTTTATTGAAAGACTAATCATAAAATTGTTTTAACCTAGCCTAACATATCATCATCAATTAAAGTTTGCAACGAATTTTAATGAGTCCATGCATGACTTGCCCCTAGGAAAGCATAATCCTAAGATCCGCACCTAATTGATCACTCTCTAATTAATTTTAGTCTCAAATTAGTCCTTTAGAAACCCAAGAATTACTTTCACACTTGATAAGATTGAAAACCCCTAAACTATCTTGTATCATAGGTTTTAACTTAGTTAGTAATTCTTATTTCGAACCTACTCAATTGTCACTCACATTTTTTTCTCATGGATTCAACCCGGACTCATATTGGGTAAATATATTGACAACGACTGCCTTGCACTAAAATTGACATGTAAGTTGAGCATTATCACTCAGATATCTGCATTGCAAAATTAAATAAGCAATCTAAAGTTCGTAGTAGCACAGCCTGCATCCACAGTCAATGCAATCCAACAAGTTGCAGGTTGGTGTGAAGTTTGAAGTAATAGTGGTCATTCAACAACTATGTGTGCTTCCAATCTAGATTCAGTAATGTATGTGGGCAATGCTCAAAGGCCAAATTATGGTAATCCCTATAACATGAAGTGGCAGACCCTGACACAGAATCAATAATGGAATGTCTAGTTGCAGCAATTTCAGCAACAACAGACTCAACAAAATCAACCAGATAGTAACCTAGAAGAATCGATGAAACAGATTCAGGTAGTTCAAGAACAAATTGCTGCAGATATGAAAAGTAACCAGGTAGAAATAAAAAATCAGCAAGATGCCACAAGAAGTTTAGAGTTGCAATTGGGGCAGTTACAATAGGCACTGAATATCAGACCTCAAGGTAGTTTACCAACATATATAGAAAATCTAAAAAGAGTTATGACAATGACCTTGAGGGGTGGTACAGAGCTTTAAGGAGAACCTCCAAAGGCAACTAAGGAGGTAGATGCCGATGTAGTAACCCAAAAAGTATCCCAAAAAGTTTCTGAAAATTTAAGAAATTCTGAGTACTCAAAAGATAAAAATGATGCAGATGTGGAGAAGCAGATATCGAAACTTTTTTCCCATAAAAGTACAAAAAATAGAAGGAGGATGCTTGTTTCAAAAAGTTCTTTGACACGTTCAGAGAGCTTCACATTAACTTACATTTGTTAGATGTATTGCAAAGTATTCCCAAGTACACTTTGTACTTGAGGGATATCATGACTAATAAGGAAAAATTACAGAATTTGGAGGCAATAACACTTATTGAGAAGTGTATTTTGGTGGTAACATAGAAAATCCCTAAAAAGTTGAATGATCCGAGGAAGTTTACTATCCCTATCCAAATTGGGAGTAGTGAGGTGGTCCATGCATTTAGTGAGTTATAGAAAAGCATCAATGTGATGACCTTTTCTTCATTTGACACATTAGGATTGGGAAATCCGAGACCTATCTCTGTGCAACTGCAATTGGTAGATGGGTCAATTACCTATCCCAAAGGAATTATTGAGGATGTCCTCATAAACTTTGGTACATTTGTTATTCCTGATAACTTTATTATACTAAATTTTGAGGTATATGAATAGGTACCAATCTTATTGGGGCGACTATTCTTAGAAATAAAAGGAGTGATAATTGATGTAAGAGAGGGGACACTCAAAATGAGGTTGGAGAATGAAGAGTTACTGTTTAAAGTTTATAAATCACACAACACATTGTCCCACTATAAAGACTTGTTCATGATAACTATTGTGGAAGGGGATGAGTGAGGAGTGCCAAGGACCACTTTGAACACCCTCATTAAGCAACCCAAGTCTCTAATAACACAACCTGACATGATGTAAATTGATGAGCCTGAAAAAGCTAAAGTTAAAAAATATGCCACCCTTGAGATTCACACCCAAGAGGGGTGAAAAGGATAAGAATATAGAGACCAAGTGTGTGACAGAGAAGAAAAGAAAATGACTATGTCGTAGTTGGTTCGTGCCATGACAATAAATTAGGCTCTGCTTAGGAAGTAACCCAAGTTATGTAGGTATGTTTTACTTTTATTTTTTAGATTGTGTTTCACTTAATTTTTGTTTTTGATCAAGTTCCGAGTTAATGGGAAGTTTGAGTATCAAAAACCTGAGCTAAGAAGCATGGCAAAGACTGGATGTGAGGTCTCATAGATCCCATTAATATAAAAGATACTACTATCTAGGACTAGAGGCCTCAAGGACTATTTTTATCTCTTACATTTAAATTAACTTTGGGGAAAAAGTATATTTTTAAGTGTGGGGTGGGCAAATTTCCCAATTTTTGGCTCAATTTAAAAAAATATATATAAGATATTCTTGTTGGTGCTATTTTTGATTGCATAGTGCAAGTTTTTTGTTTGTAAAAGCATGTTAAATAGAGTGAATTTCTACTTTAAAGACTCTTAGGATCATGTTTCTGACTCTTGTACATTTTGTATTAAATTTGAATTCATGCTACTGTTTGGTTGGGAGTCTATGATGATTCTATATGAGTCAAGCATATGCCATGTGTTTGAGGTTTTTTATATTTTTTGTTGCATGTGATGTCTAGAACTTTCCCGTTGTGTGTGAAAATTAAAATAAAGAGTGTGGTTGTAGGATATGATATAGGCATTTCTTTGATAGCCTTATTTTATACCTTCTTTTTTACCTACCTTTGTGCTTAATCCTAGTTAGTCTATTGAGCCTTTGACTTTTTTCTTTGGCAGTCCCATGTGTAGCCTAATACACTTCTTTGATAGACCATAATTTGATCCGAAACTTCTAAGCACTTTTGTGAAAAATCAATTGAGTTAGGAGTATGAAATTGAAGAAGAAAAAGTTAACATTGAAGCCCCAAAAGAGATAGTTATTGGTGTTCAAAAAGAATTGTAATGTATTATGGTGGGTATTTGAGTAATGGAAAGAATAAAAATGAATTCAAATTGAATGAGTTGTGCATATAATACTCCCACCATAGTGTAAGTAAATGAGCTTAATAAGATAGGGTGAAAACAAAAGAATGGGGTAGACAAAAATAGGGTAATGTGGTTGTTGGAGATTGGTTTTAATTGTAAAAAGTGATGTATTAAAGATCTTAGAGAATATAGACACATTATTCTAAAATAGTTCCTACCCATCCCTTAGCCTACTTTATAATTCGAAAAAGACCTATTTGATCCTAAATTCATCATTCTGATATTAGAGCAGCACTACACTAAGGGCAAGCCTATGGTTCATTTTGTGTAACTTGTGAATTCTTTGTGAGAGTGAGCGTAATTTGATTCTTGTACCCATTGTGATAAATTACAGTATTGTGAGTGAATATAGGTAACTCTCATGTTGTGAGGGGCATATGTTTGATGAATGTGGATGATTTGTATAATGTTCTTGATTGAGAAAAATGTATGATTTTCCACTAAGGTGTGTTAATTCTTAAGGCTAGGATGTTTTGGAGTAGTATTCTTGAGTTTTCAATTGTGTGTAATATGCTTAGTAGAGAAACTTGCATTTATGTAGTCATTATATTACAAAATTGAGTGTCTTGCATTTAGTCGAAGTGTAGAGTCACCTTAGTTGATGATGCTTATAGCCAAGAGTTGTTTGAGGACCAATAAGGTTCTAAGTGTGTGGTGGTGATGTTGGGTGTATTTATGCGTTATAGTGTCACTAGTCTAGTCTTTTTAGCCTTGTCTTAAAGATTACTCATATGCGATATGGGTTGATGATCAGATAAATGTGAATCTAAGTGTTAAAGCACGAAATTACAATGTTCAAAATGAATTCCGAACAAGTTTGTAATTAAATGAGTCATTTAGAGTTCAATCAAGGAAACTAGCGTTACTAGTTTTGAATTATGACTATGCGTGGCTAAACGCCCTCTTTTCGGGATTAAATCCAAGAACATGAGTACTATTGTTTTGAATTATGTTTATTTAATTTTTCTTATCATTATTGGTTGTGTGTTCATCTTTAATTTAACTATTTGATAGATTGATCACCCAAAAAATACATCAATTGTCTACCTTTTGATCTCACAATAGGGAAAAGAGAGATAGAACATGGACATGAACAAAGTATGGTTTTTATTCTTTTGTGAAATAAGGAATTCCAATTAGTGTCTAGGACAGGGATATACTTGGATGCTTTACTTGATTCACATATAGGATGATATATTAAAGAACTTAATTGGATTATTACATCCCTGCTCAACGATGTAGTTGTAATGTCCATATTAGGAAAACGGTTAGAGGTTGGGAGACCATGATCATGTAATTAACCTATGAATAAACAACCAAGCGAAGCAAGTTTACAAATAAAGTTCAATAAGATAGTATGATTTTTCAAAGTGCTTTAACCCTCGGCTTTAATACATTGATTGTTTCAAAATTATTATTTCACGCATTGTTTGCTTTTCTTTAGTTCAAAACTATCTTTTTTGCTACCTTTGCATCAAATTAATCTAAATTGTGAACTAGAATTGAATCGTTGTTGATGCAAGTCCCTGTGGGATAGATACTTGGCTTTTTTAAAAACAACTTTACTACTTGATAGACCACGTACACCTGCATTTGCGCTTGGGTGCTGCCAAGTTTTTGGCGTTGTTTCCGGGGACTTATAATTTGGCAAATATTTTGTTTTAATTTTACTTTTAGATTTCTTTGGTGTTTTTACACAGTCTTGGTTTCTTTTTTTGTAGGAATAAGTTTACAAAGTAGTAAGATGGTAAGGGATCAGGACTTGGTTGAATCAAGTTCCAAACCTGGGCAACTTTTCCATTAACAAAGAAGAGAAGAAATCCTTCTCCCCCAAATTCTGCAAATCTAAGAAGACTAAGAGAATCCTGCCATCATGGTTGATGAACAGGAAGCCCACAGGACAGTAAAAGAAGTGGAAATCCCACTTCCAACTAATTTGACCTTGCCATTTTAGAAGCTGGCAGATAGAGGTAATTTCGAGCTTAAACAGAATATGGTACAACTTCTTATTAGCAATTGATAGTTCATAGGACTTTCACATGAAGATCCATAGGTTCACTTGTAGAATTTTCTTAAAATTAGTAACACATTCATTCCTACTAGTTTAAATGCAAACTATGTGAGGATGATGGTGTTCCCCTTTTCATTGTTTGGCAAAGCAAAAAAGTAGTTGAATGCGGGACCGGAAAATTCAATAACTGCATGGGATGACATAGCCAAAAGATTTCTAATTTGGTTCTTCCCATTTGGCAAGACTGCGAGACTTCGTAGCTAGATAGTGTGCTTCAAACAGAAGCCAGACGAGAATCTTTATCATACTTGGGAGTGCTTCAAAGCACTTCTTTGGGACTTTCCACACCACCACCATTCCAATGAGGTACTTGCGCATACTTCTATAGAGGCTCTTGATAAAACTATGAAATTTTTTCTAGATTCAACTGTAGGTGGTCAAGCTCTTAAGATGACATATGATGAGTTGTACTATTTATTGAACTACATAGCCCAAGGAAATCTAGAATGGCATTCAGACTCGAAAAGTGCTACAAAGAAAATTGCAAGTGCATTGGAAGTTGACTAATTTACTTCCATGTATGCTCAGATCTTTGCATTGCAAAATCAAATAAGTAGTCTGAAGTTTGGAGTAGCACAGCCTACAGCCATAGTCAATGCAATCTAACAAGTTGTAGGTTTGTGTGAAGTTTGCGGTAATGGTGGTCATTCAACAACTATGTGTGCTTCTAAATAGGAATCATAATGTAGGTGGGCAATTCTCAAAGGACAAATTATAATAATTCCTACAACATGAAGTAGAAGATCCAGACATCGAATCAATAATAGAATGCCTAGCCACCACAATTTCAGCAACAACAGGCTCAACAAAACCAACCAAATAGCAACCTGGAAGAATTGATGAAACATATTCTAGCTGGTCAAGCACAAATTGCAGCAGCTATGAAAAGAAACCAGGCATAAATAAAAACTCAGCTAGCTACCACAAGAAGTTTAGACATGTAGTTGGGCAGTTACAACAGGCACTGAATACCATGCCTCAAGCTGGTTTGCTAGTAGATATATAAAATCTAAAACAAGATATGACAATCACCTTGAGAAGTGGTAGACATCTTCAAGGAGACCTCTAAAGAATAATAAGGAGGTAGATGTTGATGAAGTGACCCAACAGGTATCCATAAAAGTTGTTAAAAATTTGAGGAAGTCTGAGTACTCAAAAGAAAAATTTGTTGCTAAAGTGGAAAAGGAAATACCAAAACTCTATTTCCCACAAAAGTACAGAAAGAAAAGGAGGATGCTTATTTCAAGAAGTTCTTTGACACGTTCGGAGAGCTTCACATTAACTTACCTTTGTTAGATAATTTACAGGGTATGCCTAAGTATGATAAGTACTTAAGGGATGTGGTGGAATAAGGTAAGATTGTAGAATAAGGAGGCAATAACACTCACTAAGGAGTGTATTTTAGTGGTAATATAGAAAATCCCTAAAAAATTGAATGGTCCAGGGAGGTTTACTATCTCTATCTGAATAGGGAGTAGCGAGGTGGTTCACGCATTGAGTGACTTAGGGAAAAGCATCAGTGTGATGCCCTTATCTTTGTTCGAAACATTAGGATTGGGAAAGCCTATACCTATCTCTGTGCAACTGCAGTTAGCAGATGCGTCAATTACCTATCCCGAAGGAAATATTGAGGATGTCCTCATAAAGGTTTGTATATTTGTTATCCATTCTAACTTTATTATCCTAGAATATCATGTAAACGAACAGGTACCAATCTTCTTAGGGCGACCATCTTTAGTAACAGGAGGAGCATTGATTAATATAGGTGTGGGGACGCTCAAAATAAGGTTGGAGGACGAAGAGGCAATGTTTAAAGTTTATAAATAACACAACACACTATCCTACTATAAATACTTATGCATGATTATTGTTTTTGAAGGGGATGAGTATGGGGTGACAAGGACCTTTTCGGACACCCTCATTTAGAAACCCAAGTCTTTAATACCGTAACCTGACATGAAGAAAATTGATGGGCCTAAAAAGGCTAAAGTTAAAAAATCAGCTACCCTTGAGAATTCACACCCAAGAGGGGAGAAAAGAATAAGAAGATGGAGACCAAGTTTGAGAAAGACAAGAAAATAAAATGACTAGGTCATATTTGGGTCATTTTGCGACACTAAATCAGGCGCTGCTTGGGAAGAAACCCAAGTTAAGTAGGTATGTTTTAGTTTTAATTTTTAATTTTAATTTTATGTAGTTTTTGTTTTTTATTGAATCGCGGGTTAATGGGAAGTTTTAGTATCGAAAACCTGAGCTAAGGAGCATGTCAAAGACTGAGTGTGGGATTCCACAAATCCTATTAATGCAAGAGATACTACTAGCTAGGCCTAGAGGCCTCAGGGAGTATTTCTATCCCTTACTCTTACATTCACTTTGGGGACAGTAGTTTTTTAAGTGTGGGGTGGGGAATTTTCCCATTTTTCTGCTCAATTTAAAAAAATTGTGTAAGATATTCTTGTTGGTGTTATATTTGATAGCATAGTGCAACTGTTTTATTTGTAAAAGCATTTTAAATAGAGTGAATTGCTACTTTTAAGACTCCTAGACTCATGTTTCTGACTTTTGTACATTTTGGCTTAAATTTGAATTTATGCTACTATTTGATTGGGAGTCTATGATGATCCTATGTCAGTCAAGCCTGTGCCATTGTGTGTGAGGTTTTTGTATATTCCTTGTTGCATTTGATGTCTAGGACTTTCCCGACGTGTGTGAAACGTGAAATAAAGAGTGGGTTTAGGAGATGATATAGGCATTTCCTTGATAGCCTTGTTTTGTTCCTTCTTTTTTGCCTACCTTTATCCTTTATCCTAGTTAGCCCTGTTAAGCCTTTATATTTTTTCTTTGGCAGGGTCATGTGTAGCCTAATACCCTTCTTTGATAGACTATAATTTTAACCAAAGCTCCTAACCACTTTAGTGAAAAATTAATTGTGTTAGGAGTATGAAATTTAAGAAGAAAAAAGTGGCATTGAATCCCCAAAAGAGATAGTTATTGGTGTTAAAAGAGAATAGTAATGTATTATGGTAGGGAGTTGACTCATGAAAAGAACCAAATTTTGTTCAAATTGAATGAGCTGTGCATAGAATACTCCAAACATAGTGTAAGTAAATGAGCTTAATAAGATAGGGTGAAAACAAAAGAATGGGGTAGACAAAAATGGTGTAATGTGGTAGTTGGAGATTGGTTTTAATTGTAAAAGGTGTTGTATTCAAGAGCTTAGGGAAGATAGTCACTATTACTCAAAAATAGTTCCTACCCGTTCCTTAGCCTACATTAGAACCTGAAAAAGACCTATTTGATCCTAAGTTCATCATTCTAATATTAGTGGAGCACTACACTAAGGGCAAACCTATGGTTCATTGTTTGTAACTTGTGAATTCCTTGTGAGTGTGAGCGTAATTTTATTATTGTACCCATTGTGATAATTTGCATTATTGTGAGTGATTATGGGTAACTCTCATGTTGTGAGAGGCATATTTTTTATGAATATGGATGATTTGTATGATATCCTTGATTTAGCAATATGAATGAGTTTTCCACTAAGGTGAGTCAATTCTTGAGGCTAGGATGTTTTGGAGTAGTATTCTTGATCTTTCAAATGTGTGAAATATGTTTTGTGGAGAAACTTACATTCTATGTAGTCATTGCAGAACTAATTTAAGTGTCTTAAATGTATTAGAAATATAGAGTCTCCTTAGGCTATGATGTTTATAGTTAAGAGTTGTTCGAGGATAAACAAGGTTCTAAGCATGGGGTGGTGATGTTGGGTGTATTTATGCATCCTAGTGTCACTTTTTTAGCCCTGTTTTGAGGATGATTCGTATGCTATATGGGTTAATAATAATATAAAAGTGCATCAAAGTGTTAAATCATGTTATTACAATGTTCAAAGTTGATTCCAAACTAGTTTGTATTTAAATGAGTCATTTAGAGTTCAATCGAGGAAACCAGCGTTACTAGCTTGAGCTAGGTACTTGTGTAGTCAATCCCGCTGGATTCTATTGAGTTTAAAGGGTTCCAAATGGTTTAATTGTGTAATTATAAGTGGAACAACTTGTTTGTAGGGTACAAGATTTAAGTGAGTCATTCTATCCATAGAGAGCAAGTCCAATTCAACTTGAACTTTACCATAGACACATCACTTTGAGAGCCTGAATGTATCCATGCACTTTTTCCTCGTTCAAGCCTATTCCAAGCAAGAAGGAGTTAACTTAAGCCACAGGGCTGTATTTCTTACATCTATCCATGAAAAATACTCTTCCCTATCATTACAGCCAAGTATCATGCCTCATTAAGATTCTTAGGTACCCGACACAAAGACTGGTATATCTAACAATCACAACATTCAAGACTACTAACCTACCTTAAGTATCCTTGCATTTCTATCAACGTCAGCATCTAGGATTCACACTTAGTGTATATCAACCACCATGAACTACCTAACAAATCACCCCCTAAGAATATATGTACATGGTTCACCCCGAAAGGAGGACACCAAAAATTCCTTATTTACCTATCAATAACCTATTCTTTCATAGGAGAAACCATCCCCCCTTAAGCATGCAAGAATGAAAACACTCGACCAAAACCATTCTAGAAAGAAAGAATAGAAATTAGACAAGTGTTAGAGACAATACCAATCCACAACTCAATCTACCCATTGAGATACAAGGAATATCATCAAGTAGAACTTCATGACATTCATTAACCACGGGAATGGATTCTAGAGAACAGCCTTCTGAGTTAGAATATTTAACTCATACCAACTGATACAAACACCCTTTAGAGATCAACTTTCAGGCTCTAAGATAGGAGATGAACCTCCCCTCAGGCACTAAAGAACGCCCTTCCCATATAATAAATTGCTTATTAGGGAATTAAAACATGGCCATATGGGCCTAACAATCTAAGGAATCAAAACACGAATGCAACCAAACCATCCTCAATACGATATTAAAGTCATCCATATCTAATCCTATCAAATCTACCAAAGTTTCTTTACGATCAACATCTACTTCCACCCCCTATAGACTCTCTTGACAACTACAAAGTCTCCTACCAGGTAGAAACAGAAAATAAATATGACAGACACTCAGGATCAAAACTGAAATGAACAACCATAAATGGGGTCACATAAGACAGAGTGGACCCTGGATCAAGTATATAATACATATCACGAGAGAAAAGTTTCCACATACCCGTAATAACATCCAAAGATTCTTCTTAATCTTGTCGAGTAGCAAGTGAATACAAGTGATTCCAGCCAGTGCCAAATAGAAATAGAAGTAGAAATAGCACCCTTCACTACAGAAGCAGATGAAGTAGCAATAGGGGCCCTGTTGGCCCGAGAAGACACTATAGAAGGGCACTCATGTTGCATGTGCCTAATCTATCCACATATTAAACACTTATTCCTCCCCTTCTCATATTTACCATGATGATACTGACCATAAAATCTACAAAAAGGGTAGGTCGGTGCTGATTTAACCCTACTAGCCTGAGACTAGGCCCCTTGTTCCATAGAATCATCACCACTCTAAGAATTTCTATCTCCCGACAAATTTGGGTAGGGAGTACTAGCCATGAAGTAGGAGTCACTACTAACCCAATTCTTTCTCTAGGAGTACTTACCATTAACTATTAGCCTCTGCTTTTTTTAGAAGACCGAGACCTCTTACTTTTTCTCTCATCAATATTAATTTGTTTCTCTTTCTCTTTCTCTACTTGCTTTATATATACAACCAACCTAGAGATGTCCATGTCTTTGATTAACAAAGTCTCCTTACTCTCAAGGATCAATTAATGAGATAGTCCAAAAGAAAACTTATGCATTTTAATTCTTATACTAGAAACCATCTTAGAGGCATACCTAGAAAACTGATCAAAATTCAAGGCATACTTCTTGACAAACATCCTACCTTTTCTCAAATTCACAAACTCTTTCATTTTTGCTTCCCTAAACTCTCTAGAAAAGAAGTGGTCTAAGAAACAACTAGAGAAATCCTCCACACAGCTGAACTAGAATTCTTACGTCTTGACTGTTTCCACTCCTCATACCAATTGTATGCCATATCTTTCAATTAATAGAAAGTAAACTTAACACTTTCAATCATTGAAGCATGCATAGGAGGTTAAACCTCGAGAAATTACCAACCCTTGTGGCCTCAGAAGATAAAGTAAAAAGAATGATATTCTTGGATTGAGAAGCTACCAATTGAATTAATAGCTTAATAGAGTTACGAAACTCAACATTAGTAGCATCCACTTTAGGTGACTGAGGAGAAGTGTCAATATCATAAGTAGGGTTAGTGGGGGCAGTTGGAACCATATGAGGATAGTTTGATGCCGCGACCCTTGACTGGGTTTGAACTTTAGAAATTGGATGAACTCTGTCCATATTGTCCTCAGTCAGGACAAAAAAGTTTTCTTAAACGTTGGATCTCCTAAGAGGCATAATCTGAAAGATGAGAAAATAGAAATCAGAGGAATCTAAGACCTTAGACTATAAATCTAGAGATAGAACCATAAGAAAGGGAAACATTCCAATATGTATCATAGCCCCTCTCTTATAGGTGTGGCATCTGCATACCCATAAAAGAGACTTTACTTGACACGGTTTTGTGAATACCCAACTGACCATAAAACTAGGCTCTGATACCAACTTGACACGACCCAAAATCAGGCCTTGTTGTATAGGCATCTCAAGCCTAACAAGGACCAGATATCGCTATGTAACCTAACCTAACCATCACATCAGTCCACAAGTGTCGTATGAACTCTGACCATATAACAAGATAGCAGAAGCAAGACTAAAAATAATCATTTAAGAAATGTCTAATAAATCCATTAATATTAGCATTCTAAACCAACATACCTAAGTCTATAGTCATCCTCAAAGTCTCTACAAATTTAATGTCTATAATATGTTGGGACATGTCCCTAACTGTATCCACGGACCAAGTCTAAAATAAGTCTATAACACAAGAGAAGAGACTATCAAATTTATGTCTTCCAAAGAATGGAAGGTCACCACTTCAATGTAAATACAAAAACTGATTGAATTCCTGGTTACTATGCAGGAAGAGAAGAAGAAGCTTCTACCCCTATGTCATGTGCGAACATAGTATTTGGAAATGATTAGCGGTTGTAACGCTAGGATGTAACTAAAAAAAAGGATAAAATATTCCCATTATGCAAAACCAAGTCAATTCTTCATATGCAATTATATGTATATACATGGGCATATATATAGATATAAATATAGTTATCTAACGTGCCGAAAAAGGGGACAAGACTTAGAATACATCTTTGAAGCACTCGATTATGAGTCATGGAGTGATGGACTCCAATATTCCAACCTTTAAGTTTAGAAAGTTTGAACTTCTCAACCATATAAAGCCGGAGGAATCTAACCTTGAGATGTTTCATCTTATATAGCAAGCGGACTTTAACCATAGGTTGTCTTATCTTACATCACAAGTGGACTCTAACACCAAGTTGTCTTATATAGAAAGTGGAATCTAACCATAAGCCATCTTATATATATAGAAAGTGTACTCTAACCATATGCCATCTTATATAGAAAGTTGACCATAACCACAAGCCTATGTATTAGGCAAGTGGATTAACCTCAAGACAATTTATTAAGTAAGTGGACTCTAACCTCAAGCCATGTTATTTGGTAAGTGGACTCTAATCACAAGCCATTTAGACCATTTCTTTAATCGACATTGGGACTCTATCTCTACCTTTATCTATGCAATAATATCCATTCAATTCAATACTTAAGAACTCCAACCCTTTTAGCAAACTTAATCAACCAAGGCTATAATTCAACACCATATATGATCACATGATCTTTATAAAACCATTTATCAATCAATCACTTAAATGGGACAATGCCTTAGTTCATACAACAATACAAATCCATTTATGGTCATCAAGACCTTTAGAAACCATTCATTCTTCATTAGTATTCTTATGCCAAACTTTAGTTCAAAACATAATTCAATACCATGTTTATAGACTCTAAAACTTTTAGCTCAAACTTCTAAAGTCATCAATTAACTCATTACATGTCTAACAAGGCCTTTAAAATACCATTTACCAAACATTCATACTTATTAGTCCATTTCCTTAGTTTATTCATATTCATTAGACCAATGTTAGAGTTTAAAACATCATTACTAGTTATTTCTCTTTGACATTTTCACAAATACCTTGAGGGCATACTTTTATCAAGACCAAAACCAAAGTAGAAATCATCAAAAATAGGTTTACTCATTAACAATTTATTAAACCATAATCAACAAACACCCACATGTGCAAACCATCACTAAAAACATATACAAACCTTAGTTTAAGCAACATTAAATAATACCCAACACTATGCACCAAAACCCTCAACATTTGATTTCAAAACCACCATTTACAAGTAAAAATATTGTTTAAAACAAATGATATTTTGAACTAAAAATGAGATAAAGAGTCGCAGGCCTTATACAAGATGATTCACGGAAAGAACTTGACCCCTTTCTTACCTCTAAATGGATATTTATAGAACCCTAGCCTCCAATCTTCAAGAGTGAATTTGAGAGTGTATTTGGAATATTTGATATACTCAATGAGTATTATAAGAGGCCAAAACATGTTATATGGTGTGGTGACTTAAGGGTTTTGGGGTGGGAAACATTTGAAAAGCCCTCAGCTTAAAAGCTGAAAATCCACTCCCAGGTGGGTACGACTTTCACACCTAAATCGTATCATAGGGTACAAGGGGTATCCAATTTGATAAGCTATACCCCACCTTGGCCCCCATACTGACCATCATATGACCACCTAGGTTTGACTTTCACATTAAGGTATGAATGGTAGCCTAAAACCGTACCTTGACAGATTCTACTAAGGTAAGAATAAGGCATCATATGACTTAGAAAGGTACCACTCTTACCCTATCATACGAAAAGTAAGATGTTGGCTCCTACTTTGGAGAGAAACCAAACCAAACACACTGCCTAACATATGAGAGAGGGACACCAAATTCTACCCTAGGGTACCACTAGTACTCATGCGTCGTAACTTCCCTAGAATATCCAAAACATAAGAAACGTTTCAAGGGCCAAGGTTTAGGGTGTTTCTTCTAGTCTTAGTGGTCTTTGAATTTCAAAAAATATTTTCTTCATATTTATTGGGTATGCTTCTAGATAGAGATGTTAATTTCTGCATTTAGTTAGAGTCAAATTGTAATACCTCATACTTCTACCTAGCTTAAAAATCATCCCAAAAAATTTAAAGACTTGCTTTAAAGGATGAATCCATATTTATGTACATAGAATTTTCAAGATGTTGACTTTTGTTATGTGGGAAATTGAATAATCTTCCATCAATACCAAATTTACCTAAATCCGACATTGGGGTTGAAAGTTATGGCCAAAATATAGAATGAAATTTGAAATGCCAAGGTGGGATGGAAAGGGCCGACGGACAATCGATCTAGCAACGGGTCGTTGCCCAAACCATCACAGCGGAGGTAATGAGTTGACCTTCTGGCCAAACATGATAGAATAGCTAATGGACCGTCTATCTAGTGATGGACCGTCGCCCAAACCTTCGTAACCAAGATAGAAAGTTCACATTCTAGCCTAGTACGATGGGAAAGTCGATGGGCTATCGAGCTAGCGACAGACCGTCGCCCAAGCTATCACAGATCCCATTCAGCAATTTAAAGCCATTTTTATAAGGGTATTTGGGTCTTTTCAACCCTTTTTAACACCTAATTATTCCAGACCATGGTTTATAACTTCATTATTCATCTACAACATCAAATTAGGGTTTTTCACAAAGATCAATCCCCAAGAACAAGATCCCAACCCTTCTTCAAGAAACTAAGAGATTCAAGTTCTTTAAGTCCAAGAAATTCAACGAACTTTCATCCAAGGTATGTAAAGTGTTGATTCATGGGTTTTGTTCACCCGTAAATCTCAACAAACCTCTTTCAAAAATCCCCAAGTTCAAGAATCATATCCATGTTTATGTTGTTGTATGATTACAAAGTTGAAATCTTTAATACATATACTGAAATTATATTAGCATGCGATTGGAATTCTTGTATTTGAAGTAAAAAATATTGCCATGATGTATTATTTTAATGGTTATTCCTAAGCCTCAAGTTATGCATGCAAGGTGTTTGCTAGAATGCCTAAGAGAATAAAAATTACGCTTTATGACTCAATTATGACCAAATTGATGAATCCATGCGTTACCCTTATGTACATAATGATCTCCATCTTATTGTTATGCATTGTAATGGTTTGGTGGAATACTCATGAGATTAGACTTATGATATTATGACATGTTTATATGTATTCATATTCATATGTAAGCGTATGACATACAAATACATCATAAAAATCCCCAACGTTTGTACTATAAATTGTTGACTATAGTCATGTGTTCAAGAAGTATCATGTCTTGTCAGTTTCATGCTATCGTGTCCTGGGGGTACTTTTACCCAACAATTTAGCTATGTGCCTAGATCCAGTGTCAATTTCATGATAATCTCAGTCATGCCATGATTAGCAGTATTCTTAGTTAGTTTCAGAACTCAGTAGAATTTAGTCAGTTACATTACTCAAGAAAACTCAGTAATCTCATGAACTCAGTTAGTTAACAGAATTCAGTAACATTTCGTCAGTCCACGAAACTTAGTCTAGTTTATCTTAGTATAATTAATTTAGTGTATATTCAGTTGGGAGTAGGATTCAGCACCGAGTAAACCTAAGGATTAGGGCACACACTGACCATTAAGAGTGTGATCCTTAGAAACAATCCTTGAGTTCCAGAACTATGTAGCCAGCATAGGTTGAGATATCAATACTAAAAGTTGAAGGTTGATGAGGTGGATTAATACTGCCAGTTGAGGGTCCCACTATTCTCCTTTGGGGACACTGCTAGATGAGGGTCACTCACAGCTTGTCTTTACCAGTGGTGTGGTATTGACACCCTTCCAATTGAGGCTACAGATTGGACCCCAACTCTATACAGAAAAGGGGTATGTTGGTTAGATGAATACTTCCCATAGTCTTAATCTTAGTCTCAGTAAAAGAACTCAGATAGTTCTTTAGATTCAGGACTGCCAGATACAGTCATTCAGTTTTAGACGAAACTCAGCTAGTTCCATCAGAATTAGGACTGTCAGACACAGTCACTCAGTTAACAGTATATCAGTTATATGAAACTCATGTTATCAGTATTTAGACTCAGTAGTCTGTATTATCATAATCTTATTTACAGTTACATATTTATGCATGTATTCTCACGTTCATATTATTCGATCAGTTAGTATTATTCATGCATATAAACCCCATATATTCAGCCAACCTCACTTTGTATACTAGTATATTCAGACGTACTGATGCATAATTTTCTTGTGTGCTATGGTGTTTTATACCATAGGTTTGGATGCTCAAGATCCCGATCACACTTAGCTCCAGATTCAGCCAGCAGCAGTAGATTTGTAGTGAGTCCTAATCATTCGAGGATCGTATAATTATTTCATTACTTTATTAGTTCAATTTTAGTAGAATGAGTTAGTTGGGGATATGTCCTATCAACTCCACAGTTTTCAGACAGCTTAGAGGCTTTCAGGCTAGCATGTTCAGATAGTTTATTTTAGTTTTGGTATTGTTATACCGTCTTTCCAGATGTTATGTTTTATCAGATATTTGAACCTTATGGACTTTCAAACCTTTTATTCTGCATTTATACAAAATATTATGTAGTGCTCAATTACAAATATCAATCATGGGTTAGCTTGTGGTACTTTAGAATTGCTAGCATCATGTAGCGTTCTGGGTATTAGATTCGAGCTGTTACATAAACACTAGCCCCATTAATATTCTTCCTTATCAAAATATTGATCAGAGTTGAGGGAACTCAAAACTCAATTATAAGAACTACTCAACAAGGGATTTATTCATCCTAGTGCTTCACCTTGGGATGCTTTGGTCCTATTTGTTAAGAAGAAAGATGATAGCATGAGGATTTGTATTTATTATAGATATTAGAATAAGGATACCATTAGGAATAAATATGATTTGTCTTACATAGATGATCTATTTGACTAGTTACAACGTGCGGTATTATTTTCAAAAGTAGACTTACGGTCAGGCTATCATCAGATGAAAATTATACCAAGGGATATACAAAGGTAGCATACAAAAGTTAGCATTAAAAGCACGGTATGGCCATTAGGAGTTTTGGTTATCTCATTTGGGTTGATTAAACATCGTGTGATCTTAGGAGCTTAATGAATGGCATCTTTAAGTCATTTTTGGACTTTTTTATTATTATGTCTATTAATGACATTTTAGTTTACTCCAAGGGTAAGTAGGAGCATGTATCATCTTAGCATTTCATTGGGGATTCTAAAGAGAAGTTGTTGTATGCCAATTTCAAAAATGTGAATTTCGGTTATCATTAGTTACTTTCTTAGGGCATGTCGTTTCAAAAAAAGGTGTGATGATGAATCCCTAGAAGATTGATGTATTTAAGCATTAGGATAGGCCTATCTTTGTGACTAAAAAAAGATTTTTATTGGTCTCGCTGGCTACTACCACAGGTTTTTAAAGAACTTTCCATCCATAGCAACACATTTTACTAGGTTAACTCAGAAAGCAGTATCGTTTGTTTGGTCAGATGATTGTGAGGAGATATTTCAAAGGATTAAGAGACCACAACTTCTATTTTTTCTCTATTGGTTGAGTTCAAGGACTTTATTGTGTTCTGTGATGATTCACATTCGGGATTTGGTATTGTATTAATGTAGGTAGATGTGTCATTTCTATTTCTTAGAGGTAATTAAAGCCTCATGAAATAAACTTCCCAACCAATGAATTAGAGATGGAAGTGGTGGTGCTTGACTGAATATTTGGAGACACTATTTGTATGGTGTCAAATATGAAGTCTTCACAGACCACCATAGCCTATCACACGTGTTTACCTAAAGAGATTTGAATCTAAGGAAGTGAAGATGGATGGAATTATTAAAAGATTATGATGTGACTATTCAGTATCATTCGATAAAATTTGATGTGGTAGGAGATGCATCAACACAAAAGCTATAAATATAAATAGTTTGTCCTTTTTTATATCACGACCCAACCCTGGTCCTAGTCATGGCGGGTATATCATTCCTACCGAGGGTTGGAGACTACCCCCATTTCTAGTCTAATACATAAACCAAAATAATAGTAGAAGACAACCAAGCATGATATAAGATAGTCAACATAATCAAAGGTAATATCTAAGAATTTATAACAACCATTCAACCCATACATGTCCACATAAGATTCTAAACCAATTCGAATATCAGACTAGCTTAGGACATGCCCTCGACCATGACAATGGTAATGATAATTTTATTTTCAACTTTTTAATTCTAAATTATGGAAATAAATTGATGGAATGACTAAACTTTACAGAGGATGGAAGCTCACCACTTCATCGCAAACCAACCGATAAACTGGATCACCTAATGTTGTACAGGTGTAAACAAAGTATATTTGGACCCTACATTATTAAAAAATGTAGAATCCTAGGATATTTATCATGGTGATTTCTATCATTAACTTGGACTATGTATCTCTATCGATCCTAAAGACACCTACAGACTATATGGGTCCGGCTCCCTTCACCAAAAGGGTCCTAGTGCGTGTTAGTCGCATGAACTGAAGAAATCTAAGGAAGGGCAAGGGAATCCACATCCCAATACATTCCAAAATATATATAAGTTATGAACTATGCACATGGTCATAAATATCCCAAGCCAGAAAATATGGTTTCCAGTATCGGTCCCCCCAGGATCTCCACCTTTTATCGCCAGCTACACAATCTCTATTAAGCCCAATTAAGACATTTGAAAATAACCTATCGTTAAATCAAGAGTTATTAATTTAGGGATTTTCTAAATGGTATTGTCATACCAATTAATTATGCTTGCAAGACAATTCCATTATGCCAAACCAAACCAATTAGACATAAAACTCTAAAGTTCCAATTTTAAATCAATCCCATGGCAACCAAGGCCCTTTATGATCATTTAAATTCCATTAGCCTTTTTATGCAATTCTATAGTTTCAAAAGTGGTTAAATTATGTGTAAATCCAGGTTTCAAAACTAATTTAATAAGGTGGGTTGAGGTTAATACCAATTCCAATACCAAAATTCATAAATTTGGGGGAATCCAAGATCCCTATTCTATTTTCCATACCCATGCACCCCATGAGTTATAAAATCCATCAATAAATCATAAATAAATGCATATAAACCATGAGAATACCATTTAAACTATAACCATCCAAAACCCTTAACCCAAATTCCAAAAACAATCATTAAAACTACATGAATATCAAACCATTGCATGTCATGATAAAATGCAAGTTTAGGGAATAAAAACATGCTTTAAAATATCAATATTTTAGAGAAGACACCACACTTTGATCCTTAGATAACCAATCCCTTGAAACCCTAACGTTGCTTTTAATTAGGGAACTTGAGAGAGAAACATCGTTTATGGTTATGTTAATTGGGAGAAAATAGTTCTAAGAGAAGGTTTTAAGTCATGTGAATAATTTAAATGATGGGAATAGATCAAATTACTCATAATGAAAAATATGCAGGAAAATAATTCTTGAAACACCCAGGGTTCTGATCCTTGGCAATTTCCTGCCTTTTGAGCCTTTTGGACATTATACGACTTGGGGTACTTTCCATATAATAGGGTACAATTTAAGGTCCTCATCTTTTATGTTTATCAATGTGGTTTGTTTGGCTTCTGTCAAAGGTACGAATGGATCATACTACTTATTTATTAGGGTACTAGTGGTATGATGTCAATCGTATGATGCCCTATGTCTATTTGAGGTGATTTTATTCTTTCTAAGGTACAGTTCTAGGCTACTTGTCGTATCGTGGTACATAAGTTGGCCTTGGTGGTGATATGTTGAATAGTATTTGGGTCTAAAGTGAGGCCAAAGGTATGAGTATTGGGTACCACTCATATGGTATGGTATGATTTGGGGGGGAGGGGGAATTGTACACTCCTGCAGGAATTTTGTACAATTTAAGTTGGGTGCATTTTGGACATTTTCCCTCTTAACCTCTTATGACCCCATGACTTAAAATACTATTAGGACTTTATCTACCCTATTATTCTAATCTTAAACACTTAAAAACTCTCTATCAACTCTCTCAAGCTCTTGGGTTAAGAAAAGGGTAGGTTTTCCTCCAAGGTGGTCAATTAAGGCTCAAAAGAATGATTTCTCTCTATCTTGTTTGTAATCTAAGGCATATTAATCCTCCTTTATTATTAGTTCAACTAAAGACATAATTTAATGTATGGTTATCATGGCATAATTGTGGTATGATTTTAGGTTTTGAAATATAGGTTGGGGATTTTGGTTATAATGGTTGGTTATGATTTTCCCATGTCTTTTACTTATGGTTTCCATAATAACAATGGTGGGTTAAACCTTTGGTTGCATGGGAATGGTTAATTGGTACTTTGTTTTGGTTTTGGAAACTATATGCCCTCAATATGTTTGATAAAATGCCTATGAGAATGCTTTTGTTAAATTATTAAACTTTTATTAAAAACTTTGCCTGGTATAAAGTGGCAGTGGGACCCTAATTTGGTTTGGATGGTTTTAAATAGTTTTAGATGTTTAAATGGTAAAGTCTTGGTGGTTATGGTCATGGTTTAATTGAAATCCTTGTAGGGTACAAGGGAATCCCCCAACCAAATATAATAATGAACTACTTATGGGCTACATGGGAATCCCCCAAGTAGACTTAATAATGATGGAATCTTCTAGTATATAGGAATCCCTAAAAGGTTTTCTATGGGCATTACTTACAAGTTGTAGTTTGTTTGACGATACCATGTCTTATAGCCTTGGTTAATAATAAATACAATTGGAAGTTTGGTTGGGTACTAATGGTTTCAATTAGGCAATAATGGTAGGGTGTGATAGCAAACTGTGAAGGTGTGAGTCCAATGGACGGACACTAGAAACTCATGTTTGTTGAAATGAGGATTGGTCTTGGTGACCATACACTTATGGTGTACACGAGAATCCCTTAAGTTATACTTGTAAATATTTCTCATGTAGGGTGAAGGGTACATAGGAATCCCCTACTCTTATGGTATCTCCAGTTCATGAGGCTACACGCACTGGGACCCATCCAGGGGATAACACTAAACCCATATACACTATATATATATATATAGTTATATATATATAGTTGTGAATGCATATGTTTGTTTGCTTGGTTTTAAAGGTTGGATTTACTTATTTTATCCTTATCATGAGTACATGCTAAAGTTCACTTTCTAACCAATCTTTGAGCGTTGTATTGCCATGCGATGCAGGAATTGAACATTCTACTCCTCCTTCTTAGTGATTGAATTTGGGATCATCTTGTGTTAGATTTAAGTGATGAACTTTCGTACTCTAGAAGGTTCTATTTCATGTCATAGATTTCATTACACACTTTGGTCATTTCTTATACTTTTGTTTTGTCTATGGTTGGGGGCATATCCCGATCGAATATTGTTTTACTTTCAGATAGAGGCTTTGTGGGACTACTATGGGTTGGTATAGGCTACAAGGTATTTAGCAATGTTACTCTTTCTTGTGTTCTGATTTTAAGATATAAAGTCTACGGGCCTAAAATCCTCTATAATTCCTATTTGTTTACTTTTTAGATCTTGCCTCGGTGATATAATATGCACGAAAACTCCTCGATACTAATAAGGGATGATGTTTATGGTACATGCTCTACCCATGGGATCTATACTCAGCCTAGAGGTCTAATTCTTAATTGTTCTTGAGTTCCACCGATTCTCCTTAGTCCTCCTCAGGGCGTCATTATGAATAAAGAGTTTTATCAGTCGATTCATATGATTGCTCATGGTAGCTTCTTAGGTTGAGAGTGGTGAATCTTCTACTCCATCTTCTAAGGCAACAAGGGTAGGCCAGTGTGAGGATAAACCCTCTTACTTTTACTAGTGTTAACATAGAGAAGAATCCTCAGGGTTTTCTAGATAAGACAAAGAAGATTTTAAGGGTTATGCATACCATGAATATAGAAGGGGTGGAGTTTGTCTCCTAAAAACTGATAGATATGGCATACCAATGGTACAACAAATGGGATAGTACAAGGGGTGATGTTGAGAAGCCATCTCTATGGGAGACTTTTTTAATGCATTTCTGGACCGCTTCTTTCCTCAGGAATGGAGGGAAACTGAAACACCCTAAACCTTAGCCCCTACAAAAATACATGGGTTTTGGATATTGTATCAATAGTACAACTTATGGGTACCAATTGTACCCTAGGATATGACTTGGGGTTACCCTTTTATTTGTTAGGCAGTGGGTTTTGGTTTGGATTCTACCTAATGTATGACTCAACATCATACTGGTCGTATAGTAGAACACAAGGTGTATTATGCCAAGTCGTATGATGAATATTGGCTTGCCTAGTTGAATCTGTCAAACATAGGGTTTGTGGGTACTTTGCTTACCCTATTATATGACTTAGAATTAGGTGGTCATATGTTGGTCAATATAGGGTACTATGGTGGGGTTTAGTTTACGAGTTAGGGTATGACTCGTACCCTAGGGTATGGCTAAAGGGGTTGGGTCATACCCTTATGGAACTTGGTTTCTAGCTTTTAAGTTGAGAATAGTCCAGATATTTCCCACCTAAAAGCCCTATGTCCCCATGTTATATAACCCTTGGTTGCCACTCATAACTCATTATGAAGAATAGAAACACTTCAAAATACTCTCTCAAACTCACTCTTGAAAGATTGGAAGGAAGGGTTTCTATAAGTATTCTTTAAAGGGCTCAAGAGTCAAGTTTTTCTATGGAATCTTCTCGTATAAGGCATATACTCCTTCCCTCATTGTTAGTTAAAAATAAAGGCATGTTTTAATATGTTTTAAACTTTTATTATGAATTATGAATGATGGTTTTGGAAATGTATGTTGAGGGTTTTGATGCATACAGTTAAATGTTAGTTTAAATTATGTCTTCACATATTTTTGGTGATACTTTGAACATATGGGTGCTTTTTTGTTGTTGTTTAAGAAATGGGTCATTGGTAACCCTTATTTTGATGGATTATACTTTGGTTTTACTCTTGGTAAAGGTATGCCCTCAATGTGTTTGATAAAATGTCAAAGATAATATTTCTACTCTATTATTGGACTTTTAATGGAACTATTGCATGATATGTTTTGGTAATGGAACCCTAAATCGATTTGGATGGTTTACATTGTTTTAAATGGTCTTGAAAGGTATAAATGGTTTAAATTGCTTAGAATGGTTTAAATGATTTTAAATGGTAAGAATTGTTTGGGAATGGTTAAATAGTAGAACCACGGTGGTCATGAAATCTAATTGAATGAAAGCCTTGTGGGGTACTTTAGAATCCCCCAAGAGAATGAAAGGATAAAATTAGTTTGAATGATGAATGTCTCGAGGGGTACAAGGGAATCCCCCAAGCAAAGCTTAATAATGAAATACTTGTGGGGTACACGAGAATCCACCAAGCAAGCTTAATAATGAAGTGCCTGCAGGGTACATGCCTAAGTAAACTAAATAATGTGACCTATAGGGTATATGGGAATCCCTTAAGGGTGGCTAAGGACATTTCTTGAAAGCTATAGTCAGAATGATGATACCATAAATGATAGCCTTGGTTAATAATAAATAGATTAGTGGTTTGGTTATGTGGTAATAATTTTAATTGTGCAATAATGGTGGGGTATGATATCTAATCGTGATGATATGAGTCCAAAGGATAGACACTAGAAATCTCATGTTTGCCAACATGAGGATTGGGCATGGCGACCCTATACTTTAGGGGTACATGAGAATCCCCTAACAGTTGCATATATGTATCATGAAGAGTGAAGGGTACACAGAAATACCCTACTCCTATGGTATCTCTGGTTCGTGCAACTACACGCATTGGGGCTCATTCAATGGGTGACACTAGACCCATATAGCTCATGGGTGGATTATGACGGTTAAGCTATGCATACCCAGGTTAATGGTTTTAAATGCATGCTAAACTCGGTTCCCTCTTCCCAGCATGGCTATATATATGTATGTATTGTTGTGAATGCATATGGTTAGTTTACTAGGTTTTAAAGGTTGGCATTATTTTATCCTTATCCTGAGTACTTGATAGAGGTCACCCGCTAACCAATCTTTGGGCGGCTGTATCCCCAAGTGATGCAGGAACCGTCCATACTAATCCTCCTACTCATTTATCAGATTTGGGGACAGTCAATATTGGATTGAAGTAGTGAGATTTCATAGATTGGAAGGCATCTATTTCATGTCATGGGTTACTTTACAGATTTTTGTATTTTATTGACTTTGGTTTTTGACTTTGGTCGGGGGCATGTCCCAACTTAATACTATTTGGTTTAGTTTAGAGACTTTGTATGGACAACTGTGGACTAAGTTATGGATTGATCTGGTTATATATATATAAATATACATTGGGTTATCATTTTGGTTTTGGTTTTGGTTTATGGTTCTAACATGGTCATTGGTTGGATATTAGATGGATTATAACACCTTGCATTTTTTGGGCAAGAATTTAAATCATTGTTCGTATGTATACAGACCTAAACCCAATGTTTCTATGTCTATATATGTGTAATTATCAATTCTATAGTGTTGGAATATCTATATCTATGAATTGAGGTCAAAAAAAAATTCTTCTAACTCAAAGACGAGTTGAGGACTTTTCTATCGATAGAGTTTTAACAGATTCTACAACTAGGGTAAACATTAAATGAGTATAGCTACTAGACTATAATGATAAGATGTCCTACAATATATCAAATGAAAGATATTTGAGTCTTCTTTCTAACGTATTTGGTTTAAACTTAATCTGATACTATCATAGAATGTTATGCTCATTTTAATTTTGAGTGTCCATCTATTAATAAGGTGACGTCTTGAGGTGATAAGCTGTCAACTAAGTGACGATTTATCAACCACATCGTCAGCCTTAACCAAAATATTACCAAATCCAGCTATAAGTGGATGGGTGCATTTTTCGCTAGTGAATTCCTAGTAAGAGGTTGAATTTAGTTTTTGACGTGGTAAGAAGAATTATTGTTGAGATAAGAGATGTGAAACATGCATGAGGTATTGAATTCATGGCTTAGACTGTATTATGGTGTTATGTGTGCTACCTTGTGACTTTAAGTAGGCTTGAGCATGGTGAGAGAATTTTGTTCAGCTCACACTTTAGTAGATGGAGTTATCAAAGCCCATGTGGGAATTACAAGTTGAATTAAAGAAAATAGTAATTAAGAGGATAAGCATACTTTAGGGAGTATTTGAGAAGTATGTCTAAGCTTGAAAGTTAGAAGTTATATTGCCTAAAGCAAAGTGACTCTATCCTAGCTTATGTTTTATAAGCCTGTAGTCCATGATTATAGAATTATAACCATATTGAGATTCCTTATTCTGATATCTCATTCAGGCCATGTCCAAGAATTCATTACTCCCTAACGTTATTGGAACTTCTTAGAAAAGTGATGGAAAAATACTCCAATTGAGTATAAACTCTCAGTATGATTCAGTTTGTATAGCTAGCAATTTAGGTTAGTGATCAGGCAGATAAGCTCCTATGTTTTTTCGTCTTTCCATCTAGTCTTACTATCTGAAGTTTCATGAATATTACTAGTCTAAAAGGTAATTCATTCACATACATGCAAATTACGAATTCAGTTTTGTCCATGCATCATGTTTCAGATTCAGCTATGTAGTCATGATTTAGTTCATAAGTGTTCAATGCATGATCTTAGTTTTCCAACTATTCCAGCTCAGACATTATAATACCCCCTGTATAACCTAAGTCTTGTTATCTTATGATTCATGCTTGCATAATGTACTTGGAGATGCCATAAAGCCCTTTTTCCTTTGATTTCTCTATGTGTGTTGTTGAGTGACAATCCCTAATGAGAAGTTACATACCTTATTCCATCCTTAGTATCTCTTGGAATTTTTATTGCATCAATTATCACTTTACAGTTCTATATGTATGATCGTATCATGAATATTTCAAGTGAATTCTAAACTCTCTGAATGAATTAGCTCCTTATAGTTAATAAAGTAAAGTCAGGTCGGAAATTAGTTACATGATAGAGTTTTAAATTTCAGCTCATCGATATCTTTAATTAGTAGACATGTAATGTCTAAATTATTCCATACTTTTAAATCTTCAATAAGTGTTTGCCCATCATTCGAGGACAAATGATCCTAAGGGGGAGATAATGTAACACCCCATATTTTTTAGGCTAGAATTTAAATCATTGTTCCAAGGTATATAGACCTGAACCCAATGATTATACGTATAATTATCAATTCAATAGTATTGGAATATCTTTTTATATGAATCGAGGTCATAAATAATCTCCTAACTCAAAGACGAATTGAGGACTTTTCTATAGATAAAGTAGAGTTTTAATAGATTCTCCAAATAGGGTCCACTTTAAACAAGTGTAATATTAAGTTGTCCTTCTATCTATAAAATAAAATATCTTCGAGTCTTCTTTCCAACGCATCTAGTTTCACCATAATCTGATATCAGAGTAGAAAGTTATGCTCATTTTAATTCTGAGTGTCCGTCTGTAAATTAAGTGATGACTTGAGGTGATAAGACGTCAACTAAGTGACGAGCTATCAACCTCATCATCGGACTTAACTAGAATTTTACCAAATTCATCTACAAGGTGACTACTTGAGGTGATAAGCCGTCAACTAAGTGATGAGCTATAAACCTCATCGTCAGCCTTAACTAGAAAATATCCTACATCACTTAGGAAAGGTGAAAATTAGGTTGATAAGTCATCAACTAGTTGAAAGGCTATCAACTAAGTCATCATCCTTAACTAGATCATTAATAGAAGGTGACGAATAGGTTGATAAGCCAACAACTAGTTGACAGGCTATCAACTAAGTCATCAACTGAAAAATTCTGCAATTTTTATTTAGTTTCCTTAGGGGTATTTTGGTCATTTACTCACCTCAAACCCTACCCTCATGACTTAAATCACCTTATAAACAATAGTTTCACATCATTAGCCAGTTTTAAATGTTTAGTCTCCTTTCGACTCTCAAGAGAAAAGAAATTAGAGTTTCTTCCCAAAAACTAGAAATTCAAGTTTTCTTCCCCAAGAACTCAAGAGCTCAAGTTTCAATTTCAAGTTTTCTTTAAGAAGTCATCTAATTTAGGTATGTGGGGCATTCTTCATTTGGTTCCTTCCACCCATTGATCTTAAATTTCCTCTTTTTGGTATAAGTATGAATTTTATCCTATTTTGTGAAATTATCCATGCGAACTATGATTTTAATCCACGTATCTCATAGTAATGCAAATTCAAGCCATGTAAACAAGTGTTCCCATGTGAATTAAGTCACTTCATGTTTTGAATTTCAATTTTCCATGTCATGTTCCATTAATTTCATGTTTAACCATTATATTATGAACTAAACCATGTGAAGTTGTTGTCCTCCATAGTTTACCTCATCCCTATGTTCAAATCCATGTATTTTATCAGTTAACTAAAATCTCTTATGTTTTGGGTTTCTGAAGTATGACTTTATACCACTATTTTAAGCATTGTTATCATATTTAAAGTATCATTTAGTATTGGAGGGTTATGAAAACCCGATACCTGTGTTTTTACAAGTTTTCATTTTCAAGTAACAAGGCAATCATACCATGATTGTATTATTAGATTCATATTATCATGTTCATGTTGAGAACTTATCAGTACATTATCATGTCATGTTAAACAAATAGTAATACCGTTGTCACTCAGTTGGGAGTAACACTTAGCACCGAGTAGACGTAGAGATAGCATCTCCCTCGTTAGTTAGGCGTGGTCCATTAGTAGCAATCCCTAAGTTCAAAACCTACGGTGCCACCATAGATTTTGAGGGGTCCCACGTCAATTAGGCATGACACCCTTGTCCTTCGGGACATCATCCTTGTCAATCCAAATCATCAATTATGGTTGGTACCCTTAGCAAGGTACCAAAACCCTTCCAACTAAGGTTACAGGTTCAACCCCAATAACTCAAATTAAGGCATGTTGGTTATAGTTAGTTCCCACAGTATTAGTGCAGTATTCAGAGTAGGTTAGTTTAGGTTTACATGACTAAGTGTAAAGATATCAGTTATTCAGTAGTAGAGATCTCAATATCTAGTTATGCAGATAACAATGATTCAGTCATTCAAATTACAGATTATTTTAGTACATATTTATTCTTTGTCATGCATTCTCAGTTCTACATGTTCATATTTTTATGCTCAATATCTATACATGACCCTTAGTTCAGTTTTCTAGAATTTTGAGCTTTGCATGAGATTTACTATAGTATTCATGGT
This sequence comes from Capsicum baccatum var. pendulum, assembly GCA_030864225.1. Taxonomy (NCBI): domain Eukaryota; kingdom Viridiplantae; phylum Streptophyta; class Magnoliopsida; order Solanales; family Solanaceae; genus Capsicum; species Capsicum baccatum. The sequence continues at coordinate 193,442,650 of CM061555.1, read as the reverse complement.
TTACCGCTTCCCAGCTTACACAATTGTTTCCAGTTCATTCTTTATAAATATTACTATAACGTACAGTTTTCACGTATGGCCATTTTTAAATGAATGTTTCATCAAATAACTTATATCCTCAGTTTTAAAGCATTTTCTAAATACTTCCATGATTTAGTGCATGTCTCCATATACTCAGTACATTCTAGAAGTACTGACCAACATATATATCTATGTGCTACACTGTGTCATAATATAGGTACCAGATATAGTTCCCACACTAGGGTCAGACAGTTCTCAGCACTCAGCTAGCAGATGATAAGTTCCCTCATTTTGAAGACTCCAGTCCATTGTAGTTCACGTGTTGTATTTTGATTATTTTTATGTATTGATTAGTGGTAGTTGGAGTCATATCCCAGCTATCTATAGTCAGTATAGTAGAGGCTTCATACATAGTCAGTCAGATTCATGATATATAATTATAGTATTTTCTTCAATTTTATCATATTGTCAACTATATCAATATTATATTTATTCAGACTCTCTAATTATCATGGTTTTGCTCAGTAAATTTAGATTTTATACAATTTCAATCAGTTGCTCAAGCAGTATGCTAGTTCATGGGTTAACTTGGGATCACTTGTGGTTCGAAGAACTATTTTACGACTAATGGTAGTCTCGGGTCGTGAAAAACTTGGTATCAAATCACATAGTTCAAGGGTCCTAGGGTGTCTATGAAGTTGTGTTTAGTAGAGTCTTGCAAAATGGTACAAAGACATTTGTACTTTTCTTCAAGAGGCTATGAGGCATTTAAGAAATATATCCTTTTTTTCATGTCTCAAATCATGCAGTATAAGTGTTCTCTAAGAAATTCATACAGATTCTCATCTTGATCCATTCAAGAAAACTTTGCCTTATTTTTTAGGCAACAGAAATAGACAAGCTTAAATCTTTACTGATAGAATTTTCTCAGACAGTCCCTATAAATAGTTATGCGATTGCTCGTAGGCTTGATAGTATTTATCAGTGCCTTTATATTCCAAAGTATGAAAGATATCATTCATTATCAAGAAAAATGTGCACTAAGCCAAAGTCATATGTGCTTTCAGATCCCTTCTCAGAATCCTATGATAGCATATGATCTAGAGTTAGAAGCATGAACCCAGAGGTTTAGTATCAATAATGTCGGGATAGCATTTATCTAGATTTAGTAGATTTTGTATCCTTGGAGCCAGAAAGGTGTTGTGTGGTTTGTTTAATAAAACTTTAAGAGACATTTCTCATATTAATGGAGACTTAGAGAATGTTAAAGCTTTAGTTGGGATAGAGATTAGGCAGTGACCACAATGATAGAGGAGTTCGTTAAGGTTGGGTATGTTCATAAAATTTTGTATGGATTAGTGTTTTATGATTCCTATCCAGTAGTAATAAGTGAGTATTAGCTTATGAGAAGTTCAGTGGATATCCATGTTAAGTGTTAGAATGTAAGTTTAAATCTTGGATCATCGAGCAAATAGAAAAAAATTATGAAGTTCTAGATGGTGTGAATTAGGGTGTGGTGATACTCCCAAAGATTCTAAGTTAGTGAGTGTTTAAATTATTATATGATAACTATTAAGTCAATAGAAAGTTAAGAGTTCTATCTCAGAAAGACATACTGGTTATGGGTTTTACACTTTCGGGTGTAGTCTTTCAGGGTGAGTTTATTATTTATAGGCATTGTTATATCTCAAACTCTAGATTAAAGCAGTTGCAGTTTAGTTTAGAATTTATTAAAAGAGTCCAAAGACTTAGGATAATGGCTTAAATATAAGGGGGAGAGGATAGAACAAGAAACCAAGTTAGGCTCTCAGATTCTAGTAGTGATGTTAGTGTGTTATGGAACAATACTAGGGAGGAAGATACCGAACCCATTCTTATCTCAGTGTAATTTATTGTACTTCATTCATCATGACATCTAATCATTCCTTACATGTCAGCTTCATGATCATAGTTTATGTTCAAGCACTTATATAGAATTATGTGTGCTCCCCATTCCTAGTATAAGGAGTTCTAGTTCACTCAGTAGTACAAATCATATTCCATGAATTTATGAACGCCAAACTCAAGTCATGTAGCTCATGATTCATGTACTTATGATTTATAGTATGCTCAGTTCCCATAACTCATGGCGCACCCTTAATGACTAGTGTAAATTTGCATTATGTCACGTATGTCCTCAGTTTAGATCTCTTTAAAAAAAGTCATGCCTTTGATACTCAATTCCTCAAGACTCAGTTAAGTGTCAAAGTTATGCATAGTACTCTTTCTTACTTTAGGATCTCATTTTTAACCTTTCAGTAGCCGTTCCTTATAAAATATAGTGGAGATGAACAATTATTTAGATAGGGAGAGTAAATGTTTCTTATTGGGAAAGATTGTTGTATTCTTGTTTTATCAAAGGCTATAAGTGTGAAGGAAGGTTGAGGAATACCTTTTGGTGTATGTCATAGTTAGTTGAAAATTCCCTATAAAGGGTTGTGTAAAGCCCCAAATCTGGTACCCGAAATGCTACATGGTGCTCATGACCTCGAAAGACCACAAGCTAACCCATGACAGATATCTGTACCTGTACACTGCATAATATGACATAATAATGCAGAAACATACACTGAAAGGCCATAAGGTTCAGTACTGAACATGATCTGAATGATATAACATCTGTGTGGGGTAATAGAATACCTAAAACAAAACCAGACATACTGAAGTCTGAAACATGATAGTCTAGAAAGCCTCTAACTAAATGAACTATCTGAGTATAGGACATGTCCCCAACTAACTCCAACTAATAAACTAATTAATAGGGAATAATCATGTCCTCGAATGATAAGGACTCACTTCTAACTCTGACTGCTAAAACTGGTATCTACTGTTGATCTAGAGCTCGTGTCTCTAAACCTATGGTATAAGACACCATAGCGCAAATGCGTCAGTACTTTGAATATAATGGTATGCATATGAGGTAGGCTAAATACATAGGGTTCATATGCATGAACAATAATAATAACTGACTAACTATCATGAGCGTAAGAATACATGCATGGGACATAACAACTGACACTAATATTATGATAACATGATTATTGAATCTGAATATAACTAATAACATGAGTAACTATATCTGACAGTCCTAAATCTGATGGAACTATCTGAGTTTCATACTGTGTCTCAGTTAACTGTATCTGATAGTCCTGAATTCTAAAGAATTATTTGAGTTCTTTTACTGAGACTGATACTGAGACTGTGGGAGATAGTCATCTAACCGACCTTCCCCAAATAATGCATTATAGCTGAATTGGGGTCCAATCTATGCCCTTATTAGAAGGGTGTCAATATCGTACCACTAGTAAGGACAATATGTGAGTGACAATAACATAATAGGTAACTCTAGTGAGAATGGTGGTATCCCTCATATAGCAGGCTATGCCACCTCGTCAACCCTCATTTAGCAGGATATAATGTCTCAACCTATGTCGCTACATAGTTTTAGAACACAAGGATTGCTTCTAAGAATCACACTCTTACATAACAGGAGAGTTCTCATCCTTGGGTTCACTCGGTGCTAATTTCTACTCTCATCAAAATAAACATTAAACATAATTTACTGAATTAAACATGGACTGAGTTACTGAATTCCGTTGACTGACGAAATATTACTGATATCTGAAAACTAACTAAGTTTATGAGATCATGGAGATTTCCAGAGTCATAAGACTGTCTGAAGTCTAAGGATTCATAGCTTGACTGAGAGTATCATGGAAAGATGACATGGCTCTAGGCACATAGCTAATATTTCAGGTACAAGTACCCCCAAGACTCGATGGAAGGAAAATTGACCAAGAATAACTTACTTGAACATACAACTAACATGATAATCTATAATACATTTATATAAATATTCCCTTAAAGCATGTAATAGGCATAGCTTATACATACATTGGGATTTTATGATATCATACTAGTTGGGCATTGTTCCTTCATCTAGGCATTTAATCAAACACATAGTAGGCATAGCACAGGTAGACAACATTATACACTAATTAATCATCATGATTCATCTCTGATTTTATCATCCTAGGGTTTATTCATAGGTTCACATGAAAATACATCTATACAAATCAATTCCACATAAAATTGATCACCCAATATTGATTTGAATTCAATTGATCATTCTAAATATACACAAAACAAACCCAACATTAAATTCATAAAGAAATCTATAAACATAAACTTAGAAAAGAGATTATTGGGATTCATGGATGAAAGGAGTCCATGAATGAACACTACACATACCTTGGTTCATGATTCTGTGAAGATTGACGGAGGAAATTCTTGATTCTGACTCTTCTATGAAAAGCCCTAGGTTGTTCTTGAGAGGTTTTTGAGAGAAGAGAGTGTATTTTGGGTGAGAAGTAGCTGAATCACGTGTTTAATGAGCTTAAATAGGGGTGGGAAGTTGACCCTTTTAACTCTGGACACGTCATTTAATTTCAGTAAAATTTCCCGAATTGGACCCTTGGTGCGACGCGGCGCTATCGCGCCGTGTCACTAGGTTTTGACAATTGGAAAATGGAGGGATGGCGCGATATGGAGCCATCGTGTTGCCAATTCTTTTGGGACGTGGAACTTTGGCGCGACACGAAGGAAATTGCGCTAAGACTCTGGAAAAGGATAATTCTGAATTTGGGCCCTGGCATGACTTACCATAATCGCGGACCCATACTTGAATTTGCCAAATGTCATTTCCTCCTGTTGCTTGCGTGCCACTGACTAATATGGCGCTGTTTTACAATAGGAACTTAAAATAGTCATAACTTCTGACCCGGCTATAGAATTTGGGTGAATCTAAAATCGATGGAAAGCTTATTGAATTTTCCACATACCAAAAAAATAAAATTCTTGACAATTCCTCATGGAATGAACTTCATTTAATTTAGAAGCTAAAACTATACATTCTTAAGATGAAATCAGCATGGAAAAGTATGGGGTATTACAATATCTCGCCCTTGAGAACATTCATCCTCAAATGAGATTGACTGAGAGTGGAGAAAAGACAATTTACATACATGCTAAAAATGAATGGCTGGATCATGATCTCATGAATGACATGACTGATAAGCTAAACATATAATACTGAACATGCATATCTAATGCATATGTAACTGATTCATGAATGCATAACTGAGTGTTCTGATGAACTATGTTTCTCACAATAAGAATGCATGTCTTATGCATAATTATATAATTGAGCTGATGCATGACTGAATATGCAATGGTACTTTTTACCAAGTTTGTAATGGGAATATGAGCATGAAACTGAATACCAAGTTTGTGATGAACACTGAACATAAAACTGAGTAAGCTTAAGGAGAACTATTACCTTGAGCTTGATCTGATTTGGCGAAGAAGAGGTGAGGATACTAGGTATACATATCTACCTCTGCTTTCCAAGTAACTCCCTCGACAGACTGATTTCGCCAAAGAACCTTAACTAGAGGGACTTCCTTGTTCCTCAATATATGAGTCTGATAGTCTAATATTTTGATTGGAATATCTTCATAAAAGAGAGTGTTCTGAACATCAATGCTCTGAATAGGGACTACAACTGATGGGTCACCTATGCATTTCTTGAGCAAAGAGACATGAAAGACTGGATTAACTGAGGCTAGATCTGAAGGCAATTCGAGCTCATAAGCTACTTTGCCGAATACATTGAGAATCTTGAGGGGACTGACATATCGGGGACTGAGTTTCCCTTTCTTGTTGAACCGCTTCACTCCCTTCATAGGAAATATCTTTAGATAGACATGATCACTAATCTCAAACTTGAGATCTTTTCTACGAACATCTGCATATGACTTCTATCGGCTTTGAGCATCCCAGAGTCTTTCTCTGATCAACTTGACTTTTTCTAAGGTATCGAAGTCAGGCCCTATAACTGAGGCCTCACTAACTTTAAACCAACTAATTAAAGGCCTACATCTCCTACCATAGAGAGTTTCAAAAGGATCTATCTGAAAACTGAAATGATAGTTGTTGTTGTATGCAAACTCAATCAAAGGTAAGTGGTAATCCCAACTTCCCTTGAAATCAATTGCACACGCCCTTAGCATATCTTATAATGTCTAAATGGTCCTTTCTGCTTGACTATCTGTCTGAGGATGAAAGGTTGTAGTAAGATGAACTTGGGTACCAAGAACCTTTTAGAACGCTTTCAAAAAGTGAGAGGTAAACTGGGTACCTCTATTTAAGATAATGGACAACAGAACACTGTGCAATCTAACCAACTCCTTGATATAGAGTTTGGTATAATCGTCAGCCAAATAAGAGGTATGAACTAGAAGGAAATGATATAATTTGGTCATTCTGTCTGCAATGACCTAGATTGAATTATGCTAATGACCAGTTTGAGGCAAACCCATCACGAAGTCCATATTCACGACATCCCACTTCCAAGTTGGAATACTGAACTCCTGCATAGACCCACTAGGCTTCTGATGCTCTATCTTAACCTACTGACATATAGAGCACTTAGCCACAAAGTCTGCAATGTCTCTCTACATCCCACTCCACCGATAGATTTCCCGCAAGTTGCGGTCATCTTTGTGGACCCTAGAAGAATAGAGTAGCATGCACCATGTTCTTCTACTAGAAATAGTTTCTTTAAGTCATCTACACCTAGAACATAGAGATAACCCTAAAAATGTAGAACACTATCTCCTTCTTAGGAGAAAACCTCTACTTTCTGATCATGTATTGACTCTTTTAACTTGACAAGGCTGGGATCTCTATCTTACTTTTCTTTTACCTCAGAAAATAAAGATAATTCTAAACTACTCTAAACCCATATATCACCCTCATCTATATCAACTAAGTGAACGCCTAGTCTGGAAAGTTGATGTAATTCTTGAGCTAACTTCTTCTTACTTTCCTCAACATAAGAAACACTACCCATGGATAGTCTGCTGAGAGCGTCGGCCACTACGTTGGCCTTGCCGGCATGATAAAGGACACTCATGTCATAATCTTTCAAGAGCTCTAAGAACTTCTCTGACAAAGATTGACATATTTCTAAGAAAATACATACTAAATACTTTTATGATCAGTGAACATATCTACATAAACACTGTATAGATAATGCCTCTAAATCTTCAAGGCAAAGACTACTGCTGCTAACTAAAGATCATGAGTAGGATAATTCTTCTCATGGGGCTTAAGCTATCTATAGGCGTAGGCTATGACCTTAACATGCTACATGAGGATACAACCCAAACCCACTATAAATGCATCACAGTATACTACAAACCCAACTGGACCATCTAGAAGAGCTAAAATTGGAGATGAGGTAAGTCAAATCTTTAACTCCTGAAAATTCTTCTCGCAAGGATATGACCACTGAAACTTGACTTTTTTCTGAGTCAGTCTTGACATAAGGGATGCAATAGAATAAAATCCCTCAACAAACTATCTGTAATAGCCATCCAAACCCAAGAAACTCCTAATATCTGATGGAGAGATAGGGCAAGGCCAGTTTCTTACAGCTTTGGTCTTTTGAGGATCTACTCTAATGCGATCACCCAAAATGACATGACTAAGGAATGCTACTGTCCTTAGCAAAAACTTGTACTTACTGAATTTGGTGAATAGCTAATGATCTTTGAGAGTTTAAAGTACTATTCTGAGATAGTCTGCATGATCACGCATACTGCGGGGATAGACCAAGATATCATCTATGAAGACATGACAAACATTTCCAAGTTCTGCCTGAACACATGGTTCATGAAGTCCATGAAAGATGCTAGGGCATTAGTAAGACCAAAGGATATAACTAAGAATTTGAAGCGACCATACTGAATACAAAAAGTTATTTTCGAGATGTCACATTCTCTAACTCTTAGCTGATGATAGCGAATCTAAGGTCTATCTTATAGAAATAATTGGCACCCTGAAGTTAGTCAAACAAGCCATTGATTCTGCGAAGAGGATACTTGTTCTTGACCGTGACCTAATTGAGTTGACGATAGTCTACACATATCCTAAGAGAACCATATTTCTTGCGCATGAATAATACTAAAGCGCCCCAGGGGAAATGCTAGGTCTGATGAATCCCTTATCTAAGAGATCCTTTAATTGTTCTTTCAGTTCTCTGAGCTCTGCTAGTGGTATTCTATATGGAAAAATAGAGATAGGCTGAGTATTTTGAAGAAAATCAATGCCGAAGTCTATTTCCCTTTTGGGAGAAATTCCTAGAAGATCTTCGAGAAAGAAATCTGAATATTCACCTACAATAGGAACTGACTCAAGGCTAGGAGTTTTAGAACTAGTGTCTTTAACTCAAACAAGATGATAGACACATCCTTTAGATATCATTTTCCTTGCCGGAAGGTAGGAAACAAGCTAACCCCTGAAACAGAATACACTACCCTTCCACTCAAGGGCGGGTTTATTTGGGAACTGAAATTTGACTATTCTATTTCTGCAGTCGACTTTGGCATAGTAGGAATGAAGCCAATCCATGCTGAGAATGATGTCAAAATCAATCATCTCCAATTCAACTAAGTCTGCTAAAGTGAGTTTCTGAAATATCATAACTGAGCAGTTCCTGTATACCCACCAGGGTATGATAGTTTTACCCACTTGGGTAGAGACTGAAAAAGGTTCTACTAAGATTTTGGGACTAATTCTGAAATCCCCTACTATATAGGGAGTAACAAAAGACAAAGAAGCTCCTGGATCTAGAAAAGCATAAATATGTACATGAAAGATCTGTAACATACTTATAACTACATCAGGAGAATTTTCCTGATCCTATCGAGATGGTGGAGCATAGAGTCGATTTGGGTGTTACCACTAGTAGCACTGAAGGTGACACCCTACTAATTTGGGTGATTAGACTGAGCTGAGAAGTGATTCTGTTGACCCTGAGGACCTGGCTGAGGACAGTCTCTGAATCAGTGGCCTGACTAGCCACATCTGAAGAAAATACCACTACCAGCTCTTCAAATACCTTGGTGGTGCTTGCCATAAGTCTGACAAAGAGGATAGGTGTGGGCACTGCTAACACTGCCCTGGGACTTAGAGACTGGCACTCTGTCTTTGTTACCCTCTTTGAACTTAGGAACTCGAGCAGTGGCTGTAGAAAAAGCTGGAACTGATGACTTAGAATGAAACTGAGAATGGTTTCCTCCTTCTAATTTAGGCTGAACAAAGTTAAAATTACCTATCTTTGCCCTCTTATTATGTTTCTCCCTATGCTTAATATTCTACTCCTCTATCTACTGAGCATAAGTCATAAGCCTGGCTAAAGTTATGTCACTGTTCAGTATGGGAGATCTTCACTTATTTACCATGCTATCATTTACCCATGAAGTAAACTTACTCATCTTATCTATACTTTCTACAACCACATGAGGGGAATATCTGGCTATTTAAGTAAATTTAAGAGAATACTCTTTCACCATCATATTGCTCTGCCTGAGGTTGATGAATTCTAGAACCTTAGTCTATCTAAACTCTTGGGGAAAGAATCTGTCTAATAATGCAGTGAAAAACTCCTCCCACTCTATAGGACCTACATCATCTGACCTTTTTGACTTCTACTATTTGAACCAAGTATGAGCCACATCCTACACCTGATATACAACTAGCTCAGCACTCGCAACAGTAATAACCCCTATGATGTCTATCACCTTCTGAACCTAATCAATAAATTCTTGAGAGTCCTCATAACTTAGACTCGAGGAAGGACGAAGGATTCATTCGAGTGAAGTCTCGAATCTTAGTTGTTGCTGAATTGGCCATGGGGTTAGCCAGAATAACTGCTGGCCATTCATTTTATTAGGCAACTGAATGAGAAAGATTTATAAATATGTGCCTAAACTCCACTTGAGAAACATGATCGCCCAAAGGATCTTCGGGCTGAGGGGCTGACTGATTTACATTTCTTCTTTTAGGAGAAATGTTTTATAGAAAAAAGGGAGAAACTTATTAGACAGAGAGATTGACTTGAGATTATTCTCACTAGAACGATATGAATACTGAAAGAGAGGAAACTATTCCTAAAACAACCTATATCCTTCTGTACATAAATGTGGTGCACAACACACCCATGTACAAGACTCTACTAGATGCTGTTTTCATACTTCTTAGGACTCTATTGAACCTTATGCTCTGATACCAAGTTTGTAACGCCCCTAATCTAGTACTCGAAATGCTACATGGTTCTCATGACCCCAAAGGATAACAAGCTAACCCCTGACTGATATTTATACCTATACACTGCATAATATCACATAATAATGCAAAAACATGCACTGAAAGGCCATAAGGTTCAATACTAAACATGATCTGAATGATATAACATCCGTGTAGGGTAATAGAATACCCAAAACAAAACTGAACATACCAAATTCTGAAATGTGATAGTCTAGAAAGCCTGTAACTGACTGAACTGTCTGAGTAATGAGCTGGAGGTATATGTCCCCAACTAACTCTAACTAATAAACTAATTAATGAGATAATACGGAATAATCATGTCCTCGAATGATGAGAACTCACTTCTAACTTTGACTGCTAAAATTGGAGTCTACTGCTGAACTGGAGCTCTGTGTCTGAACCTATGGTATAAGACACCATAGCACAAATGCGTTAGTACTTTGAATATACTGGTATGCATGTGAGGTAGGCTGAATGCATGGTGTTCATATGCATGAACAATAATAATACTAAATAACTATCATGAGAATACATGCATGGGACATAACAACTGACACTAATACTGTGATAACATGATTACTAAATATGACTATAACTGATAATATGAGTGATCGTATCTACCAGTCCTAAATTTGATGGAACTATCTGAGTTCCATACTGTGTCTGAGTTGACTGTATCTGACAGTCCTGAATTCTGAAAAACTATCTGAGTTCTTTTACTGAGACTGTGGGAGGTAGTTATCTAACCGATATGCCCCAAATGATGCATTATAGTTGACTTAGAGTCCAATCTATGCCCTGATTGGAAGGGTGTCAATACCACACCACTGGTAAGGACAATATATGAGTGACCCAAATATAACAAATAACTCTAGTAAAAATGGTCGGAACCCTCATATAGCGGGCTAAGCAACCTCATCTACCATCAGATTGCAGGATATGACGTCTCAACCTATGTTTGCTACATAGTTATGGAATGCAAGGATTGCTTCTAAGAATCAAGCCCTCACATAACAGGTGAGTTCCCATCCTTGGGTTCACTCAGTGCTAATTTCTACTCCCATCTTAATCGACACTGAACATAATCTACTAAATTGAAAATGGACTGAGTTACTGAATTTTATTGACTGATAAAATATTACTGATATTTGACAATGAATGAGTTCATTAGATCATAGATATTTCCTGAGTTATAAAATTGTCTGAAGTCTAAGGATTCATAGCTTGACTTAGAGTATCATGGAAACATGACATGGCTCTAAGCACACAGCTAATATTTTAGGTACAAGCACCCTCAGGACTCGATGAAAGCAAAAGCTGACCAAGCATAACTTACTTTAACATATAACTAACATCATAATCCATAATACATTTATAGAAGCATTCCCTTAAAGCATGTGATAGGCATAACTTGTACATATAGGGGAATTTTATTATATCATACTAGTTGGAAATTGTTCCTTCATCTAAGCATTTAATCAAATACATGGTAGGCATAGCACATGTAGACAACATTATACAATAATTAATCATCATGATTCATCTCTAATTTCATCATCCTAGGGTTTATTAATAGGTTCACATGAATATACATCTATACAAATCAATTCCACATAAAATTGATCACCCAATATGGATTTGAATTCAATTGATTATTCTAAAAATATACAAAACACACCAAACATAAATTTCATAAATAAATCCATAAAATTAAACTTAAAAAATAGATTCTTGGGATTCAGGAATGAAAGGATTCCACGAATAAATAATACGCGTACTTTGGTTCATGATTTCGTGAAGATTTATGGAGGAAATTCTTGATTCTGACTCTTCTATGAAAAGCCCTAGGTTGTTCTTTAGAATTTTTTGAGAGAAGAGAGAGTATTTTAGGTGTCAAGTGGATAAATCACATGTTTAACGGGCTTAAATAGGCGTGGGAAGTTGACACTTTTAACCCTGGTTGCGCTATTTAATTTCATTAAAATTTCCCGAATTTGAACCTTGGCGCGACGTGGTGCTATCGTACCATATCACTGAATTTTGACAATTGGGAAATTGAAGGATAAAATGATACATAGCCATCGTGTTTCCCCTTCTTTTGCGACCTGGAACTTTGGCGTGACATGGAGAAAATCGTGCTAAGACACTGGAAAAGGACAATTCTGAATTTGGGCCCTGGTGCGATACGCCATAATTGTGGACCCCTACTGGAATTTTCCAAATGCCATTTCTTCTTGTGGCGCAGCACGCCACTAACTAATATGGTGCTATTTTACGATGGGAGCTTAAAATAGTTGTAACTTCTGACCTGGCTATCGGATTTGGGAAAATCTAATATCAGTGGAAAGCTTGTTGAATTTCCCACTTGACAAAAAATCTGAAAATTCCCCATGGAATAATCATCATTCAGTTTAGAAACTAATACTAGACATTCTTGAGATGAAATTAGCTAGAAAAAGTATGGGGTATTGCAATATCTGGGGTATTGCAATATCCCCCCTTTAGAAGATTCCTCCCTAAATGAGACTGACTGAGAGGGGAGAAAAAATACTGATGTACATGTTGAACATGAATGGTTGTAACATGATCTCATGACTGACATGACTGACAAGCTGACCATATAATACTGAACATGCATATCTGATGCATGTGTTACTGATTCATGATTGCATAACTGAAAGTTCTGATGAACTATTTTTCTCACAATGAGAATGCATGTCTGATGCATAATTGTAAAACTATGATGATGCATGACAGAATATGAAATGGCACTTGATACCAAGTTATAATGGGAACATGAGTATGAAACTCAATACTATGTTTGTTATGAACACTAAACATGAAACTGAGTAAGCTTAAGGAGAACTGTTACCTTATGCTTGATCTGAGTTGGAAAAGAAGTGGTGAGGATACTTAGTACGCATTTCTGCCTTTGTTTCCCAAGTAGCTTCCTCGACGGACTGATTTCACAAAAAAAACCTTAATTAGAGGAACTTCTTTGTTCCTCAATCTATGAGTCTAATAGTCTATGATTTTTACTGGAATCTCTTCATAAGAGAGAGTGTTCTGAACATGAATGCTCTGAATATGGACTACAACTGATGGGTCACCTATGGACTTCTTGATCAAAGAGACATGAAGGACTGGATGAACTGAGGCTAGATTTGAAGAAAATTCAAGCTCATAAGCTACCTTGCCGAATCGACTGAGAATCTTGAGGGGACCGACATAGCGGGGACTGAGTTTCTCTTTCTTGCCGAACCGCTTCACTCCCTTCATAGGAGAGATCTTTAGATAAAAATGATCACCAATCTCAAACTCGAGATCTTTTCTATGAATATTTTCATAAGACGTCTATCTGCTCTGAGCAGCCCAGAGCCTTTCTCTGATTAATTGGACTTTTTCTAAGGCATCGAATACTAAGTCAGGCCCTATAACTAAGGCCTCACTAACTTTGAACCAACCAATTGGAGACCTACATCTCCTACCATAGAGAGGTTCAAATAGAGCCATCTGAATACTGGAATGATAGTTGTTGTATGCAAACTCAATCAAAGGTAAGTAGTCATCACAACTTCCCATATAATTGATTGCACATGCCCTTAGCATATCTTCTAATGTCTGAATGGTCCTTTCTACTTGACCATTAATATAAGGATGAAAGGTTGTACTATGATGAACATGGGTACCAAGACCCTTTTGGAATGCTTTCCAATAATAAGAGGTGAACTGGGTACTTCTGTCTGAGATAATGGACAACGGAACACCGTGCAATCTGACAAACTCCTTGATGTAGTGTTAGGCGTAATCCTCAGCTAAATAAGAGGTATAAAATGAAAGGAAATAAGATGATTTGTTATTCTGTCTATAATGACCCAGATTAAATTTGTTAATGATGAGTTCCAGGAAAACCCGTCACGAAGTCCATGTTCACAAATTCCCACTTCCAAGTTGGAATACTAAACTCCTGCATGGACCCACTAAACTTCTAATGCTCTATCTTAACCAACTGACAAGTAGAGCACTTAGCCACAAACACTACAATGTCTCTCTTTATCCCACTTCACCAATATATTTTCCACAAGTCGTGGCTTATCTTTGTGGCCCTCGGATAAATAGAGTAGCACGCACTATGCACTTTAGAAAGAATTTGCTAGTGTAAGTAATCTACACCTAGAACACATAGACGACCCTTATAATGTAAGAAATTATCTCTCCCTTGGGAGAAAATCTCAACTTTCTAATCCTGAACTGACTCTTTAAACTTGATAAGGCTGGGATCTCTCTCTTTCTTTTCTTTTACCTCAGAAACTAGAGATGATTTTAACCTACTTTTAACCCATATATCACCATCATATATATCGATTTAGCAAATGCCTAGTCTAGCAAGCTGATGTACTTCCTGAACTAACTTCTTCTTACTGTCCTTAACATGAGAAACACTACCCATGGATAGTCTACAGAGAGCATCAGCCACTACGTTGTTGTTGCCCGAATAATAAATGATACTTATGTCATAATCTTTCAAGAGCTTTAACCAACTTCTCTAACAAAAATTAAGATATTTATGAGAAAAGACATACTGAAGATTTTTATGATCATTGAACACGTCTACATGAACACCATGTAGATAATACCTCCAAATCTTCAAGGCAAAGACTACGACTGCTAACTCAAGATCATGAGTAGGATAATTTTTCTCATAGGGCTTAAGCTGTTTGGAAGCGTAGGCTATGACCTTACCATGCTACAAAATGAAACAACCCAAACCCACTCTAGATGCATTACAGTATACTACAAACCCATCTGGGCCACAAGGATCTGACCACTGAAACTTGACTTTCTTCTGAGTCAATCTTCACATAAGGGATGCAATAGAAGAAAATCACTTAACAAACTATCTGTAATAGCCAGCCAAACCCAAGAAATTACTGATATCTAATGGAGAGATAGTGCAAGGCTAGTTTTTTACTACTTTAGTCTTTTGAGTATCTACTCTAATGCCATCACTCGAAACGATATGACCAAGGAATGCTACTTTTCTTATCCAGAACTCAAACCTACTAAATTTAGAGAATTGTTGATGGTCTTTGAGAGTCTGAAGTACTATTCTGAGATGGTCTGCATGATCACAGTTACTGTGGGAATAGACTAGGATATCATTTATGAAGACCATGATAACATGTCTAAGCTGCTAGGTCATTGGTAAAACAAAAGGACATAACTAAGAATTTGAAGTGTCCATACCGAGTATGGAAAAATGTTTTAAGGATGTCACATTCTCTAACTCTGAGATGATGATAGCCAGATCTGAGGTCTATCTTAGAGAAATAACTGGCACCTTGAAGTTGCTCAAACAAGTCATCGATTCTGGGAAGAGGATACTTGTTCTTGACTGTGACCTTATTGAGTTGACTATAATCTACACATATCCTAGGAGAACCGTCTTTCTTACACAAGAATAATACTGGAGTTCTCCATAAGGAAATAATGGGCCAGATGAATCCCTTATCAAATATATCCTTTAATTGTTCTTTCAGTTCTCTGAGTTCTACTGGTCCCATTCTGTATGGCGGAATAGAGATAGGCTGAGTATTTAGAAAAAGATCAATACCAAAGTCTATTTTCCTTTTGGGAGGAATTCCTGGAAGATCTTTGGGAAAGACGTCTGAATATTCACCTACAACTGGAACTGATTCAAGGCTGAGAGTTTTGAAACTAGTGTCTGATGTTGGGCATATTTACACGCTTAAACAGCATAATTTGCCCATATTTTAGGCTATGTTTGAGGATAAAATATATAATTCCTGCACTTTTAGTCCATTTTCCTGTAAGTGAGCTAACCAACGTGATTAGCATGTTTTTAGGTACTAATGACAAAGATTTCAGCAGTTTGTTGGACCTTTCGGTAGCAAAGGGAAACTTCGCATAAGATGGAAGGCAGGTTTTGGAAGCTTGAGGAATAAATATGATGCATGGAGAATCTGTCCAGGGCAAAAACAGTATTTTTACATACTTAAGGGTGCAGCAGTAACCTAGTAAGAATATGACAAGGATATTATAAAAACCCTATTTGCTGAATTTTTCAGCAAGCATTATCATACTTTCGATTTTACTTTTCTTTAGAAACTTTTAGTATTATTCAGTTTACAGATTCTGTAACTTACCAACAGAGAAAACACCCTACAAAAAATGGCAAGAGATAAAATCACGTCAATCTCAAATTGACGCAAGTCCATCTTCATCGTGACATTGCTATAATCTTGGTATGATGATGATGTCTTTGTGGATTCCCATTGTAATCATGAGTAGCTAAACTTCTCTGTTAGGGTTATGGAAGCCTTGTGATATACTATCTATAACTATGAGTTTGTGAATTCTTGATGCGTATGCTACTTATATCATTACTCTCTTCATCTTAATTGAATTCTTGTGGTTGCAAACATATAGAATACGCCATTATAGCATTAACTTGTTCGAGAGAAAAGTTACATGTTTGGAAAAGAGAGTTTGACAAGGAAATAGAGCTACCAACCCCTATTTACACGTTAGTGTCGTAACTGGATTAACCTCTTGGAAATTTTGTACCGATAGTATACACTTTAAGCTCCAGAGGGTTAAAGTGAAATAATCCGGGAGGGTGGAGAGACACTAGGATTTACCATTAGAATACGAATCTCTATAAGTGCATGCATGTCTGAATTCCGCATAACTCATAGTTAATAGATACGTAGAACTCATAAGGTGGACATAACCCTAACTTATTATTCTCTGTGATTAAATCTTACTACATTGATCGTTTCTTTCTTTATTTTGTTAACATTACTTCACGCCTAAAACCAATCCCCCCTTTCCATAAAATTTTCGACCAACAGTCTGCTAACAATTACAACACTTAGTGACCAAGTATTCCCTGTGGGATTCGACACCCAACCCAGTTGGGTTCTCTCTTTGACATCGACCGCTTACACTCTTACGAGAGCTGTAGTTTGGGCGTTATCAAATTTTGGTGCCGTTGCCGGGGAATACGGTTGTAAACTAAGTTTGTGATAGTTACTAGACCCGTTGGTCAAATATTCTCATATTTTACTTTTAGTTGTTGTTTTTGTTTTATTCAGGTTCTGTTTAGTGCATGCCAAATACTTGAAGTTCTGGTCAGCCACTATTACCCATAAACCCTAAACCGCAACTTATTGGCAAAATGGATGCACAACGTGACATTGAAAGAAGGGCTGCTCAACAGGAGCAGGCTAGACTAGCTGCACTGGCAGCTGCTCAAGTGCATCAACAGAATATCGATAACCCAGGTCGGGCAACAAATCCTGATGATGAGGACCTGGGTGATGATGAGTTACTAAATCCTAGACGTACTGATGAGGTGCCGGCAGCTAGGATGAGACCCGACCGTCGAGCTGTGTAGGTTCCTTTTGATGATGATGATGACGATCTTGATGGAGCTGGTGCCACAGGGGCTATTATTCCTATGCCCTTGGCACCTCGAGACAAGTTCAATATCACTAGCACCATAATTCAGTTATTTCAGCTCAAGGGGTTATTTGGTAGACTTGCAGGAGACGATTCGAATATGCATCTGATTAACTTTATCTCAACATGCAAGGCGTTTGACAGTCCAAGGGTTGGACAGAATGCGATGCGGCTGCGCTTATTTTCACTGTCCCTATCTGGAGAGGCAACTCTATGGTTGAACGGTCTAACTCCTGAATCCATCACTAATTAGAGGCAATTGAAAGACGCTTTCCTAGAAAGATTCTTTCCGCCATCCAAAAGAGCACAGTTGAGAGATGAGATCAATAATTTTTGACAACTTCCAACTAAAGCTCTCCACGAAACATAGGAGAGGTTCAAAAAGTAGCTTATGCGGTGCCCAAATCATCAGATGACCAATATCCCCTTGATGGAGATATTATACAGGTCTTTGAATTCGGTGACTAAGCCAGTGGTTTATAATGCTGCAGGAGGGTCATTCATGGACCTTACTTTTATTCAGGCAAGTGATATGCTAGATCGTATGACAAAATAGAGTAGAGCTTGGCATACCAGGGATTCTGAGGTAGCAAGCTCTACTGTATCTATTGGCATGACTGCAGAACAAAGGCGAAGAGAAGAGGAACGTGATCAAGATATGGCGCCCGTGAAAACACAGATGGATCTTCTTACTAAGCATTTATTATTAGGGAAGACCGAAAAAGTCAAAGATGTTATGTCACAGGGAAGAGATGAATTCGATTCTGAGGAAGTAGCTAACTACTTGAATAATTAGAATGGTTTCCGAGGCAATGCCCAAGGAAACCAAGGTCGGAACTATTATGATAAATCTGGAAACAAGGACCGTGATCAAGGTAGTTGGAAGAACAAGACTGACAGGAGTGGTTTGTATGTTCCTCCTGGAAATTGTGAGGCCACGACATCTGGTTCAGGGAAGATATCAATGAAAGATATAATGGCGAAGCAGTTGAAAGGAGTGGAGGCAACCAATACGGGAGTGAATGAGGTGAAGAACGACTTGTCTTCAATAAATCAATTGGTTGACTCGCATTCTACTGCAATAAAATAGCTAGAGCAGCAATTGAGTCAACTTTCAGCGGTATTTAATCAAAGAAAAGCTGGCACCCTACCTAGCGACACTGTGTAAAATCCAAGGAACAACGGATCATGTATGGCTATTACTACCAGGAGTAGTAAGGTGTTGGAAAATATATCCAAAGGAAAGCAGGTGGTTGATGATATAGCAAATAATATTATCAATGCAGAACCAGAAGAGGCCAAAAAAGCTGAAGATTGTGTCCATGACGTCACCCCTAATCGTCTACAACCTAAAAAGGTTGATAATCGGAAGCAAGATAAAAAGGAAGTGGTGGATAAAACTATTCCCCTTCCACCACCACCTTTTCCTCAGAGATAGAAGAAAAAAGTTGATGACACCAGGTTCAGCAAATTCATGACTATGTTGAAGCAGCTGACTATTAATATTCCGTTGGTGGAGGCGCTGGAACAGATGCCTGGGTACGCTAAATTCATGAAGGACCTTTTGACAAAGAAGCGGGCAGTAAGCTATGAGCCGGCAGACAATGTTCATCATTGCAGTGCAATCGCTACAAGATCTTTAGTACAGAAACAGGCAGATCCTGGTGCTTTCACTATTCCTTGCACGGTGGGATCTATGAATTTTGCTAAGGCATTGTGCGATTTGGGGGCTAGCATCAATTTGATGCCGCTATCCGTATATAGAAAGTTGGGGTTTGGCGATCCGACACCAACCAATATGCGGCTCGTGATGGCAGATAGGTCGGTAAAACGACCTGTTGGTATCTTATATGATGTGTTGGTGAAGGTTTCCACCTTCATTTTTCCTGCAGACTTTGTTATTTTGGATTGTGAGGTGGATTCTGAAGCTCCCATAATCTTGGGTCGTCCTTTCCTCGCAACAGGAATTGTGCTTATTGATTTACGAGCTAAGGATCTTTTATTTCGGATAAATGACGAAGTGGTTCATTTTGATGTATGCAAATCGATAAAGCGGCCTAGAGATATGGATGTGTTCTCTGTAGCTGATGTTTATTATGAAGATGTGGAAAAATTATCTGCAGAGAAGTAGCTTGTTGATGAGCCATTGTCTGTTGTGCTGTTAAATTTTAAACGTGAGGAGGTTGAAGAATATGAAGAAATTTCTTGTGCTCTAACAATAATAAGGTCCTATTATCAGGCCCCTAAGAAGCTGGACCTTGATCTTAAGAATCGACCTTCACCAACAGTGAAGACTTCTATTGAAGAGCCACCAGTGCTAGAATCGAAAGAGCTCCCCAGTCACCTAAGGTATGCGTTCTTGGGAAGTGGAAATACACTTCTGGTGAGTGTTATGGACGATTTAGGTGAACAGCACGTAGAGGCTCTCATCTCTGCTCTGAAGAGGTACAAGAGAGATATGGGTTGGACTATTGATGATATAATTGGTATCCCTCCTGGGATATGTATGCACAAGAGTCATCTCGAAGAAGATTGCATGCCCACAGGTAAGCATCAGCGTCGTCTGAATCCATTCAGAAAATGATGCACCATATATCTCAATGAAGTCTAAGTAATCGAGATAGTTATGTCGTGCTGTGACAATAAATCAAGCGCTTGATGGGAGGCAACCCATCATTTTTAATCATTTTGTTTTACTAGGAGTTTGCTTTTTTAGTTGAGCCATGACCAAAACTAAGGCGCTTGGTGGGAGGCAACCCATCTTTCTAATCGTTTTTGTTGTTTTTGAGTAAGTGTAGGTGCAAGATGTATAAAGGAGGAGATTGGTCTCAAATTTTAATTTGCAAGTGTGTCATGTTGAAGGTGGTATGTCAGGAATAAAGAAGCAAAGACTATTGGTTAGGCATTGCCTAAGCAAAACAAGGCAATGGTAAAGGCAAGGCCTATGTAAATCTACGCAATGAACAAGGCAAGGCCTATGCTATGGCCTAAGCTCTCGGATTCTACAATGCCATAGCATAGGAGCCACCTATGCCCAACAATGCTTTGCAAAAGGCGCCGCCTATGCCCAACAATGCTTTGCAAAAAGTGCCGCCTATGTCAATGCCTTTGGTCTCTGAATCTACAATGCCATAGCACAAGCGCCGCCTATGCCCAACAATGCCATAGCATAGGCGCCGCCTATGCCAAGCATAGGCAAAGCATTAGGCGCCGCCTATGCTTATTTTTTGGTCTCCTAAACCGATTTTAAATGGGTCAAACCCGACCCATGCCTTGTCCTATAAATAAAACTCCAACCTTAAGACAAAATCACATTGTTTGCTAGACCTAGGTGCCGCCTTTACTCTCCAAATCTTTCAAAAATTTTCTTTTTGGTCATTCAACCTTGCAAGATCATCTTCCAAGTACATCACCAAGTAAGTTCTTCTTTTATATTTCGTAAGTGTTACGATACTATGCTTATGATGGTATTTTAGATCTTAAAGTGATGTTGGTGATTTGATTATGGTTGGTTTGTTTTGCTACATCTAGTTGAGTGAAAGAATACGTGTGGGTGTTCTTGACTTGTTTCCAACTTGTATTTGATTTTGATACACTGTCATACTTTTGCGGAATCGACATGGTCAAGTTACTTGCATAACCTTGTAACTCGAAAGCTTGAATTTTTGAATGCATTCTTCATCAAGATGAAAATCATGGTTGACTACAAACATGAGATGTTGTGATTATTTCTATGCCAATAACTTGACACGATATCCATGTAGTAGTTTTGTTCAAAAGATGCATTAAGCCAAACATGAAAGCATAGTCAAGATTCAACGAAATAGAATTGAAAAGGATAGTTAAAGACAACATGAAAGTGTGACTGTGTTAAAACATATTGTTGGAACATATCACCTATACGTATGTCGATGAAGTCTGAGTAATCGATATCGTTCACTTAATTAGTTTGTACAAACAAATTAAGTGTGGGGTGGTGCCACTATTGTTGTGTATCGATCAAATCCTCTAAGATAAGCTAACATGATTTTATTTTAATCTAAGGTACAATGGCACCAAAAAGTCAACCAGGAAAAAAAAAGCATCCACCTCACAGAAGGGACAGAAAAGGGGAAGAAAAGAGCAAGCTGAATCCTCCTCACTGCAAATACCTCACCGCATGTTCATGATAAAATGGGTCCTAGAGGAGGAAGGAAAGGAGTGGTACAAAAACAATAAAGTGAAGAAGTATGTTCACGTGGAATTGATACAGAAGGAGAGTCTAGCGAAGAAAGAACCTCGCATTTTGGCCAAAATCCTGGCGCTAAATCTCGATTTTATTTTCAGAGACATAGAAGAATGCAATCTTGATCTAATGCGAGAATTCTATGCAAATTGGTCCCCAAAGACTACCGGAAGTGAGGTGAAGATTAGGGGCCAAATCTTGCAGCTGAATGCGGAGTTCTTTAACACTTTTCTGGGTCTTCCATCTGTTGATCCATCACCGCTCAAAGAACTTCAACAAAGACCTCTGTACAGGGCGATCAGACACACACTATGTGGAACAAGATCAATGGCACGTTAGAATCGACACAAGGACACCGGTCGGCACAATACTTTCCCGTATGCTTCCTTGAATAGAGAAGCACGGATATGGTTGAGGATAGTCAACTCTTGCCTCATTCCTAGGATATAGTACACAAAGATCACACTTGATAGAGTATGCTTGGTGTACGCATTGATGACGAACATCCCCATCAACATTGGGGAAATTATTCCATCTTCAATGCGTAAGGCTGGCTGTACAAGAGGTCCTACTTCATCTTTGGCAATCTATTGATTGCGATATTGAGGAAGGAGGACATCGAAGAGGAACCGGCAGATCATAAGCTTCCACACAACCCGAAGGAGGTTGATCTGACAAAGGTTAAAGATGCTGAATCTATGCATGGCGTTAACCTAACCACTGCAGAAAGACATGCTCGCAACGAAAGCTTCTTCCGCCATTTATATGGCATGACGAGGTTCACCATGATGAGCGGGGGTCGTGTTCCAACTGCTGCAGAGCTCCAGCAATTGGATTATGACTACCCGATGAATGAGCATGCGAGGGCTATGTGTGGAGTAGGTGTATATTTTGAGGAACCTCTTGATGATGACGTGCCAACTAATGATGATCGCCGCATACCAGACTCGGACGTGGAGGAGAACTCTGATGACGATGACTCCGATGATGATTACGATGCAGGGGGTATCACCCCATACATAGAGGAGAAGTCCGACTGATCCAGGTTTTCCTTATTTATTTTCCACTGAGGGCAGTGTGTCCCGTCTAAGTGTGGGGTACTGGTATTTGTATGCTATATTTCTTTGCCTACATTTGCATTTATTTATGTTTGTTTGTTTGATTTAGTAATTTTTTTTTTAGATTTTGCATAAAATTGTTCTGATAGGCGGCATGGTATTATGAAAAGAGTTTGTGCTAAAATCATTACTGTTGAGACGTTTAGGCTCTAAGTGTGACTCACTGTGTGATAAGTGTGTGATTTAATTCCTTCATATGTTGGGTCAAGAGTCTATACTACTCCCAATAAAGTTGACCATGTGCCTTGTGTGTGAGGCTATAGTATATTCTGTGTTTGTGGCTGATGCTAGAACTTGCCTGGTGCGTATGTAAAGCGAAATAAAGAGTGTGAGTTTAGGAGATGATTTAGGCATTTCTTTGGCAGCCTATTGATGATAGGCGGATTTACACGCCTATATCAATATATTTTGCCCATATATTAGCCTAGTTTTGAGAACAAATTATATATTTCATGCACTTTTAGTCCTTTTCCTGTAAATGAGCTAACAAACATGATTAGGAAAGTTTCAGGTATAAATGATGCAAAATACAGCATTTTATGGCTTACTTGACGCAAAAGAAAGCTCACAAACGAAGTAGAAGGGAGCTGGACGCCTAAGGACCAAATCTGCTGCATGGAAAATCTACCCCGGGCTAAAACAGCATTTCTGAAGACTTTGGGGACTTACAGACACAAAGCTGGATTTTTACAAAGATGCATTAACCTAATACAATTAGGTTATGTATTTCACTATTCTATTTGGATTATGATATTGTAACCTTACCCTAGTACATTTGGGTCAAGGATTTCATTAGTATAGTAGGATTTGGCTATTTATTTCATTAGCTTAGTAGGAGTAGGATAGGAGTATTATAAATACCCTATCATGTTAGAGATTTTTATGCATTCTTCACTTAATTCAACAATTAATTTTCTTCCATCTCTCTCATCTTCCACCACAAACACTTCTAATCTACTCTTCTATTCTTAAATTCCACAACAAGAGAATCGTTACTTGCTAGGGAATCACCAAAACCACACGCCTATCACCTACTTCTCATGCCATCAACCATGCAAATCGTGATATCCTTCGCATTCATGGGTAACTAAACCTCTTAGTTGGGGTTATGGAAGCCGAATGAGTTACTATCTATTGCTGTGAGTTTGTGAGTTCAAGACACGTATATTGCTTATATCATTATTCTCTTCATCTTAATCTACATTCTTTGCGGTTTCAAACGCAAGAATACGCCAGTCTAATATTTAACTTGTTCGCGAGAAAGGTTATTTGTCTGGAAAAGAGATAATGTCAAGGTAGTAGGACACCCTTTCCTATTAAAAAGCTAGTGCCGTAACTGGACTAACCTCTTGGAGAATTCGTATCGTTAGACACGCTTTAAGCTCGCGAGAGTTAAAGTGAAATAGTCCTTGTTTAGGTCGCGAGACGCTTGGATTTACCATCGACTACAATTCTCTATAAGCAATTGCATGTCAAGACTCTACACACTCATAGCCGATAGAGACGTATACCTCAGAAGGTGGACATAACCCCAACGCTTCAATTCTCATTGTTTATAACTTACGTGACAATCTTTCTCTTTTACTTTGCTATTTTCAGCTTTTATTTCATTACTTTGGTTACATATTACAATTCCCCCCTTCTTACGAGACTTGCACCAAAAGTCTATTAATTTTGCTTACTTGTTGACCAAGCTATTCCCTGTGGGATCGACACCCAACCCAGGTTGGGTTCTATATTTGTTAACGACCGCTTTACACTCCTACGAGAGCTGTAGATTGAGCGTTATCAAAAATTGGTGCCGTTGCCCGGGAATACGAGTGTCAATCAAGTTTGTGATAATTACTAGACCCTTTTGTCAAAGATTCTCGTACTTTTATGTTTAGTTTTTGTTTTTGTTTCTTGCAGGTTTTTACTTTAGTGCATGCCCCATACTAGAAGTTCTGGTCAACCGTTATTACCAATCAATCCTGAACCACAACGAATTAGAAGAATGGAAGCACAAGATGAAATCGACAGGATGGTTGCTCAACACGAGCAGGCGAGATTAGCTGCTCTTGCCGCTGCTCAAGTCCAACAACAAAACATGGATGATCCTGTGCGAGCAGCAAATCTTGACGATGAGGATTTAGGTGACGACGAGTTGATAAACCCAAGGCATGTCGCTGAAACGGCAACTCCTGCCAACCGAAGAGGTCGACAAGCTCGGTATAGGTATGATCGCCAACCTTTGCAGCCAGCTTTCGACGATGATGATGATGATCTTGATGGTGCCAGAGCCACTGGAGCTATAATTCCACCACCATTAGCGCTCGGAGCCAAGTTCAACATCACTAGCACCATGATTCAGTTATTGCAACTCAAGGGATTATTTGGTGGACTAGCAGGCGATGATCCGAATATACATCTCATCAACTTTATTTCTATATGCAAGTCTTTTGACAATCCAGGTGTTGGTCAAAATGCTATTCGATTACGTCTATTTCCATTGTCTCTGTCTGGGGAGGCAACACTATGGTTCAATGGGCTGACTCCTGATTCAATTACAAATTGGAGGCAATTGAGAGACGCTTTCCTAGAAAGATTCTTTCCGCCATCCAAGAGGGCTCAATTGAGAGATGAAATCAGCAACTTTCGTCAGCTTCCCTCTGAAGCTCTTCACGAAACATGGGAGAGGTTCAAAACAAAGCTAACGAGATGCCCAAACCATCACATGACTAATGTTCACCTCATGGAGATCTTGTATAGAGCCTTGAATTCAGTAACTAAACCAGTGGTGGACAACGCAGCTGGAGGTTCTTTCATGGACCTCACCTTTGTTCAAGAAAGCAATATGCTAGATCGCATGACAAAGCAAAGTAGAGCTTGGCATACCAGGGATTCAGAGGTAGCAAGCCCCACTTTATCTATTGGCATGTCTGCAGACCAAAGAAGAAGAGAAGAAGAACGTGAGCAAGACATGGCACACATGAAAACACAATTGGATCTTCTGACAAAGCACTTATTATCAGGGAAGACCGAAAAAGTGAAAGCTGTGGCGCTGAAAGGAAGAGACAAATCTGAGAGGAGGCCAACTACTTGAATAATCAGGGGGGTTTTCGTGGGAATACCCAAGAAAACCAAGGTCGGAACTATTATGATAAATCTGGAAGCAAAGACCAAGGTAGTTGGAAGAAAAATAATGAAAAGAGTGGTTTGTACGTTCCCCCTGGTAGACGTGATACCACCACATCTAATTCTATGGAAGATATGATGGCTAAGTTATTGAAAGGAGTGGAAGCAACGAGCGCAGGAGTGAAGGAGGTAATTGACGATTTGGCCTCCATGAAGAAATTAGTTGATTCTCATTCCACTTCTATCAAGCAAATAGAGCAGCAATTGAGCCAACTTTCAGCAGCATTCAATCAAAGAAAGGCTGGCACCTTACCGAGCGATACTGTGCAAAACCCAAGGAATGATGGGTCATGCATGGCCATCACTACCAGAAGTGGTAAGGTGCTGGAAACTTCAGCAAAAGGCAAGCAAGTGGTTGACATAGCAGCAGACATTGACGCCACACCTAGTGACGTTACAAGAGAAGAAGCCGCAACAACTACTTCAAACGTCAAGGATATTTTACCTAGTGGCGTGCAGCCTGAAAAAAATAATAAACGGAAGCAAGAGGAGAAGAAATCCATGGAGAGAACACTTCCATACCCACCACCACCTTTTCCACAAAGATTGAAGAAGGTGGACGATGACACTAAGTTCAGCAAATCCATGACTATGTTGAAGCAGCTGACCATCAATGTTCCATTAGTGGAGGCACTTGAACAAATGCCTGGGTATGCGAAGTTTATGAAAGATCTTTTGACTAAAAACAGGGCAGCAAGTTATGAGCGGAAGGATGATGTGCATCATTGTAGTGCAATTGCTACCCGATCGATAGTTCAGAAGAAGGCCGACCCCGGAGCTTTCACGATTCCTTGCACCGTCGGATCTTTGGACTTTGCTAAAGCATTGTGTGACTTAGGAGCCAGCATCAACTTGATTCCATTATCGATCTACAAGAAGTTGGGGTTAGAAGATCCTACACCAACTAATATGAGGCTTGTTATGGCGGATAGGTCGGTAAGACGACCGGTTGGTATTCTATGCGATGTCTTGGTGAAGGTATCTTCATTCATATTTCCAGCAGACTTTGTCATCTTGGATTGTGAGGCAGATTCAGAGGTTCCCATAATCTTGGGACGCCCTTTCCTTGCTACGGGAAGTGTGCTCATAGATTTGAGAGCTAATGAGCTTTCATTCCGAATAAATGACGAAGTGGTTCGCTTTGATGTTTGCAAATCAATGAAGCAACCCAAAGATCTGAGTGTATTTTCTGTGGCTGATGTTGTCTTTGATGATGAGAAAGAGTTACTTGCAGAAGAGCGAATTCTTGATGATCCTTTGGAGGTTTTGCTCATGAAAGGAGAGAATGATGATGCTGAAATTTCTGATGAAGATATTTGTGCTCTATCGGGATTAGGGACATATCGCTATACCCCCAAGAAGCTGGATCTTGATCTCAAAAATCGACCTTCACCACCAGCTAAGCCATCTATTGAAGAACCACCCACGTTAGAATTGAAGGAGCTGCCAAGCCATTTGAAGTACGCATGTTTAGGAAGCGGAAACACTCTTCCAGTCATTGTGGTAGCCGATTTGGGTGAGCAACAAGTTGCAGCTCTTATTGCAATCTTACGCAAGTATATTAGAGCTTTTGGATGGACCATTGCAGATATCATTGGTATTCCACCTTGGATTTGCACTCATAAAATTCAACTTCAAGAAAAGTGCACACCCACCATTGAACATCAAAGACGTCTAAACCCACCAATGCAAGAAGTGGTGAAGAAGGAGATTATCAAGTGGTTAGACACAGGAGTCGTGTATCCTATTTCGGATAGTACATGGGTAAGCCCAGTACAATGTGTTCCCAAGAAAAGAGGCATGACCGTGGTCGCGAATGCAAAGAATGAACTTATTCCACTCAGGCCCATTACTGGATGGAGAGTATGCATGGACTACCGCAGACTGAATTCTTGGACACTCAAGGATCACTTCCCCATGCCATTTATGGACCAAATGCTAGATCGATTAGCGGGGAAAGGATGGTTTTGCTTCTTGGATGGTTATTCAGGTTATAATCAGATTTGTATTGCACCTGAAGACCAAGAGAAGACAATGTTTACATGCCCATATGGTACGTTTGCCTTCAAACGCATGCCATTCGGGTTATGTAACGCACCAGCCACCTTTCAACGTTGTATGATGTCTATTTTCTCTGATATGATAGAAGACACTTTGGAGGTATTTATGGACGACTTTTCAGTTGTTGGTGAGTCCTTTGAAGCATGTTTGGCGAACTTGAGCATGGCATTACAAAGATGTGTAGAGTTCAACCTTGTACTGAATTGGGAGAAGTACCACTTCATGGTAAAAGAAGGAATCATTCTTGGGCACAAGATCTCCGAAAGAGGAATAGAGGTTGATCGCACAAAAATAGAGGTAATCGAGAAGCTACCACCTCCAATTTCGGTGAAGGGAGTTCGTAGTTTTCTTGGCCATGCTGGATTTTATCGTAGATTCATCAAAGACTTCTCCAAAATTTCTAGTCCATTGTGTAAACTACTGGAGAAAGATGCGAAGTTTGACTTTAATGAAGATTGCTTAAAGTCATTCGAATGCCTTAAAGGAAAACTCATTGAAGCCCCTATCATGGTAGCACCAGATTGGACGCTCCCATTCGAAGTCATGTGTGATGCTAGTGGTGTAGCCGTTGGTGCTGTTCTTGGACAAAGAAAGGAGAAATTGTTTTATCCTATCTATTATGCAAGTAAGGTCCTAAATGAAGCCCAAAGGAACTACACCGTTACTGAACAAGAGCTCCTAGCGGTTGTGTATGCGTTTGAGAAGTTTCGTGCCTATCTATTGGGTACTAAGGTGATCGTCCATACAGACCATGCAGCTCTTAGGTATCTAATAACGAAGAAGGATGCAAAACCAAGGCTGATTCAATGGGTATTGCTGCTGCAAGAGTTTGATTTCGAAGTCAAAGATAGAAGAGATTGCGAGAACCAAGTGGCTGATCACCTATATAGACTTGAGAATGAGTATGTGGCGCAACCAGAAAATCAGATTGATGATGCATTCCCTGATGAGGAGATACTAGCGACCACAATGGAGCAATTACCATGGTATGCTGACTTTGCAAATTTCGTGGTGAGTAATGTGTTACCTTCCAATTTATCTTACCACCAAAGGAGGAAGTTTATGCATGACGTTCAGCACTACTATTGGGATGAGCCATATTTGTTTCGAAGATGTGCGGATGGTATCATTCGACGATGTATATCCCATGAAGAAGTGCCTACTATATTGGAAGCATGCCACACTTCGCAAAGTGGAGGACATCATGTAGGGAATCGAACGGCAAGGAAAGTCTTGCAAAGTGGTTATTATTGGCCTACAATATTCAGAGATGCACACGACTATGTGAGAAGGTGTGACCAATGCCAACGTCAAGGTGCTATTTCAAAACACCATGAAATGCCCATGTCCAAAATTCTGGAGGTAGAACTCTTTGATGTGTGGGGTATTGATTTCATGGGACCATTCGTGAATTCGTTTGGAATGAAGTACATATTGGTTGCTGTGGATTATGTGTCAAAATGGGTTGAAGCTGTAGCATTGGCCGACAACGAAGGAAAGCGTGTTGTAGCGTTTTTAAAGAAGAATATCTTCTCTCGCTTTGGAGTACCTCGTACTATCATAAGTGATGGAGGATCTCACTTTTGCAACAAGCTATTCAAACCTGTATTGGCCAAGTATGGAGTCAGGAAACACAAGGTAGCTACGCCTTATCATCCCCAAACCAGTGGACAAGTTGAGGTTTCCAACCGCGAGATCAAGCAAATCCTTGCCAAGACGGTTAATGCGAATAGGAAGGACTGGTCTCAAAAGCTAGATGATGCACTATGGGCGTATAGGACTGCATTCAAGACACCCATTGGCATGTCACCTTATCAGCTAGTTTATGGGAAGGCTTGTCATCTACCCATCGAGCTAGAATACAAGGCATTGTGGGCATTGAAGCACTTGAATCTGAATTGGGATAATGTGAAGAAACTGAGGTTGGAGCAGCTGAACGAACTAGATGAATTTCGTCTCCATGCATATGAAAGATCAGATTTATACAAGGAGCGGATGAAGAAGTATCATGATCAGCGGATTGTTCGACGAAATTTCCAAAAAGGTGACATGGTACTACTCTTTAACTCCAGACTCAAGCTCTTCCCAGGTAAGTTAAAATCAAAGTGGTCTGGTCCATTTAAAGTCATCCAAGTCTACTCGTCTGGAGTAGTCGAATTGGAAGACAATGATGGTGTTGTCTTCAAAGTGAATGGCCAACGTGTTAAGCCATATATCGGTCCTCTTGACTCGATGAATGACAAGGCCATCACTTATCTCGACGAAGTCTAGGTACTCGAGATTACTACGTCGAGCCACGACAATAAATAAGGCGCTAGATGGGAGGCAACCCATCGTATTATTATTTTATTGTTTTGTCGTTTTATCGTTTTATCGTTTCGTCGTTCTAGTATTTTTTCTTTTTGATAAATGAAAATTCAAAAAAATAAGAGTCGTGCCACGACCAAAACTAAGGCGCTTGGTGGCAGGCAACCCATCGTACTAATCGTTTTCATTTTGAGCAAATATAGGTGCAAGAAGTATGCGACGAGGAGATTGATCTCCATCGACAATTTGGATGCATTGTATGGAAAAGTTGGTAAGTTAGGAATGGTGATGCATAAGGCTATGGATTGAGCCTTTTCCTCGTCAAAATAGGCTTCGAGGAAGGCTAGGCCTTGGTAGAACTAGGCCACGAACGATGCACGACCTATCCTATAGCCTAAGGTCTCGGAATCTAGTGTGCTATACACTATGCGGCGCCTATTCCTAGGTAGCCTTTTGACTATGCGCCGCCTATGCTATGGCATTTGGTCTCAGTATCTCATGTGCCATAGACTATGCGGCGCATATGTCTACAAATGCCATAGACTATGCGGCGCATATGTCCCATTATGCCATAGACAATGCGCCGCATATGTCATTGATATGACGAGTGATATGCGCCGCATATGTGGTGTTTTTGTCTCCAAATCCGATTGTAAATGGGTCCTAACCCGACCCATACTCTTCCTATATAAAGGGGACTTAGTTTTATAACACCACAACATTAGAATCAACCCTAAAGGCGCCGCATAACCCTCCAAATCTTCTCAAAATTTTCTTCTTTTGCTCTTCCAATTCACAACACCATCTCCACGAACTTCAAGCAAGTAAGTACTCTCTTATTCTTCATTTATTTCGCGTAAGTACTACGTTGCTATGTTTATGATGAATTGCTACACTATATAAGATTGGTGGTGATATTCATGTGTTTGGATTGTTGTTACAAAATCATGTGAAGTAAACATATACGTAGGGAATTCTTGGCCTGTTTCCGATTTGAATTTGGTTTCAAAAGCATTGTTATGATAATTGCTGAATTGATATGACTATGAATATTGCTTAAGATTGTCGTTCGGATGCTTACATGATAGACTATCCCGGCCATCGGGATAAGGTCATAGTGCCTATCGACTTAGGAGGTTGTGCTTGTTGTAAGAATAACGATTCCATGTGGTAACCCCTATGTTGTAGTATTGCTATATCCACCATGAAAGTAGTCCAATGGCTGCAAATAAGTGATGCAATGCTGATTTTCTTGTCGGAATACAATCCTAAAACGTATGTCGACGAAATCTGAGTACTCGACCACTTTCACTTCATTGATTTGTGCTAACGAAACTAAGTGTGGGGTGGTACCCCTAGTGCTTTCATATAGATTGTATCAGGTGAGATTGTGCTGCAACTAACATTATTTCTAGTCTCAGGTACAATGGCACCTAAAGCGAGGCAAGGCAAGGAGAAGGCTACCACGTCCCAAAAGGGCAAGAAGAGAAGTCGAAAAGACCAAGGAAAATCATCCTCAGCAGACCTACCACGCAGAATGTTTGGAATAAAATGGGTTCTTAAGGAAGAAGCCAAATCATGGTACAGCAGCAACAAAGAAAGGAAATATGTGCACGTCAACTTGATCAACATGAGACCTTAGCAAAGAAGGAGCCGCGAATATTGGCAAAAATAATGGCTTTGAATCTGGATTTCATCTTCCGCGACATGGGAGAGTGCAATCTTGACTTAACAAGAGAGTTTTATGACAACTGGTCACCGAATACAACAGGCAATGAAGTCAAAATTCGGGGCCAAGTGTTACAGCTCACCGCGGATTGGATCAACTCTTTTCTTGGCTTACCTTTGGTCGACACTGCACCATTCAAAGAGTTGTACAGCATGCCTCCTTACAGAGCAATACGACACACGCTTTGTGGAAGCAGATCGATGGCAAGATGGGGCAGACATAAGGAAACAGGTAATCACAATACCTTCCCCTATGCTCCACTAAATAGGGAAGCAAGAATCTGGATGCGCATTGTCAACTCATTCCTTATTCCTGGAACTCAATACACCAAGATATCGAGAGACAGAGTGTGTTTGGTCTATGCTTTGATGACAAATGTCCCTATCAACTTTGGGGCAATCATTCGATCTACCATGAGGAAGGCCAGACTCCACAAAAGGTCCCATTTCACATTCGGCAATTTGTTGACAGCAATGTTGCGGAAGGAGGATGTCGAAGAGGAACCAGCTGACCACAAACTCCCACATAACCCAAAGAAGGTTGACCTCACCAAGGTCAAAGATGCTGAAACAACTCATGGAGTCAACCTTACTACTGCGGAGAGACATGCTCGTGATGAGAGTTTCTTCCGTCATCTCTATGGCATGACACGATTTACTATGATGAGTGGTGGACGTATTCCAACCGCTGAAGAGCTCCAACAGCTAGACCACGACTACCCAATGAACATGCATGCCCGGGAGATGTGTGGAGTGGGAGTATATATTGAGGAACCTCTAGACGATAACGTGCCGACTGATGATGATCGACGCTTGCCTGATTCTGATGATGAGGAGAACTCTGACGACGACTCTTATGATGATTCCGACGAAGGGGGTCTGACCCCCGACATTGATGAAGGGTCCGACTAACCAGGTTCTTCGAATTTATTTTCCACTGAGGGCAGTGTCCCGTCTAAGTGTGGGGTGGCAGAATTGCATGCTATACACCTTTGTTTGTATGTTTGTTTGTTTATGTTTGTTTGTTTATCCTTTTTGAGTCCGTTTTTTTCGTTTTTTTTGTTGATGTTTTGTTAGTTTTTTTAGGAGTCAAATTTTTCTAGCTCCGCATGAAATTATTTTGATAGGCAGCATGAGATTATAACAAGAGTATGTGTTACAATTGTGACTTTTGAGACGTTTAGGCTCTAGTTGTGACTTATTATGTGATATTGTGTGATTCAATTCCTTCAATTGTTGGGTCGAGAGTCTATATTACTTCCAATCAAGTCGACCATGTGCCTTGTGTGTGTGAGATAATAGTATATTCTATGTTTGTGGCTGATGCTAGAACTTGCCTGGTATGTATGCAAAGCGAAAATAAGAAATGTAAGTTTAGGATATGATTTAGGCATTTCTTTAGCAACCTATACATGTTTACCTTCAGTTTTACCTACCCATGAACATCATCCTAATTAACCCTTTTTGAGTCTTTAGCCTATTTCTTTGACAACCTTGTATGCAAGCCTAATCCATTTCTTTCAAGACCATAATTTGATCCAAAATCCTGAGTGCTTTAAAGTGAAAAAGTCATGTGACAACATAAGAGGAAATTGGGTGAGTATAATGCTTTAAATTGTAATGGTGCTTGAATGTGCTATGAAAAAGAAAGTGCTATCATAAGAGGTATGTTGTGAAAAGAAAAAGGAAAAGAAAGCTGAAAAGTAAGTAGTGCTTGAAATTGAATAACAAAATAGGAGAACAAGGGTGTTGGAATAAAAGAGTGAAGAAAGGTTGAAAGAAAAAAGTTTCATTGATACAATGTGATGTATTAAAGCGCTTAGGAACCTAGTCACTATTCTTGGCCAAAATAGTCCTACCCGTCCCTTAGCCTACATTACAACCATCAAAAGACCTACTTGATCCTAATCTTAACATTCCGACATTTAGTAGAGTACTACATTAAAGGCAAGCCTATGGTCATTAGTTGCTACATATGAATTTTTTGTGAGAGCGAGAGCAAGGACACTTTGATACCCATGTTTGAAAAAATATGCTATACTTGTGAGTGGTTATGGGTACTATATTGTGAGACACACATGGTTGATGAGCTTTGGATAGTTGTATATGATTCTATGTACCTTAACGTTTGCATGCGAGTTGATCACCATCACTAGTCTACGCTAGAGGTTAAACTGTTTCTACTTATAATCAGAAAGCTACTCTTTGTTGATAATTGTTGTGCTTGTCTTAATAAATGTTTTGTTTTGTTGCTGTAAAAACCTTAGGTCGATGCTTAGAAGGACATGATATATTGTTTGAGGACGAACAAAGCTGCAAGTGTGGGGTATTGATGATAGGCGGATTTACACGCCTATATCAATATATTTTGCCCATATTTTAGCCTAGTTTTGAGAACAAATTATATATTTCATGCACTTTTAGTCCTTTTTCCTGTAAATGAGCTAACAAACATGATTAGGAAAGTTTCAGGTATAAATGATGCAAAATACAGCATTTTATGGCTTACTTGACGTAAAAAAAAGCTCACAAACGAAGTAGAAGGGAGCTGGACGCCTAAGGACCAAATATGCTGCATGGAAAATCTGTCCCGGGCTAAAACAGCATTTGAAGACTTTGGGGACTTACAGACACAAAGCTGGATTTTTACAAAGATGCATTAACCTAATACAATTAGGTTATGTATTTCACTATTCTATTTGGATTATGATATTGTAACCTTACCCTAGTACATTTGGGTCAAGGATTTCATTAGTATAGTAGGATTTGGCTATTTATTTCATTAGCTTAGTAGGAGTAGGATAGGAGTATTATAAATACACTATCATGTTAGAGATTTTTATGCATTCTTCACTTAATTCAACAATTAATTTTCTTCCATCCCTCTCATCTTCCACCACAAACACTTCTAATCTACTCTTCTATTCTTAAATTCCACAACAAGAGAATCGTTACTTGCTAGGGAATCACCAAAACCACACGCCTATCACATACTTCTCACGCCATCAACCATGCAAATCGTGATATCCTTCGCATTCATGGGTAACTAAACCTCTTAGTTGGGGTTATGGAAGCCGAATGAGTTACTATCTATTGCTGTGAGTTTGTGAGTTCAAGACACGTATATTGCTTATATCATTATTCTCTTCATCTTAATCTACATTTTTTGCGGTTGCAAACGCAAGAATACGCCAGTCTAACATTTAACTTGTTCGCGAGAAAGGTTATTTGTCTGGAAAAGAGATAATGTCAAGGTAGTAGGACACCCTTTCCTATTAAAAAGCTAGTGTCGTAACTGGACTAACCTCTTGGAGAATTCGTACCGTTAGACACGCTTTAAGCTCGCGAGAGTTAAAGTGAAATAGTCCTCGTTTAGGTCGCGAGACGCTTGGATTTACCATCGACTACAATTCTCTGTAAGCAATTGCATGTCAAGACTCTACACACTCATAGCCGATAGAGACGTATACCTCAGAAGGTGGACATAACCCCAACGCTTCAATTCTCATTGTTTACAACTTACGTGACAATCTTTCTCTTTTACTTTGCTATTTTCAGCTTTTATTTCATTACTTTGGTTACATATTACAATTCCCCCCTTCTTACGAGACTTGCACCAAAAGTCTATTAATTTTGCTTACTTGTTGACCAAGCTATTCCCTGTGGGATCGACACCCAACCCAGGTTGGGTTCTATATTTGCTAACGACCGTTTTACACTCCTACGAGAGCTGTAGATTGAGCGTTATCACCTATAATTGTTTACCTTCTTTTTACCTACCTATGTACATTATCCTAAATAACCCCCTCTGAGCCTTTAGCTATTCTCTTTGACAGCCTCATATGTAGCCTAATCCATTTTTTTAAGACAATAATTTGATCCACATTCCTAAGCGCTTTAAATTGTAAAGTCATGTGATAAAATAAGAGGAAATTGGGTGAGAGTAATGCCTTAGAGTGTATTGGTACTTCAATTTTTTATGACAAAAGAGTGGCTATTATAGAGGTGTGTTATAAAAAAAAAGAAAAAATGAAAAGAAAAATAAAAAGTTAATTCTGTTTAAAATTGAATAACAAAATAGGTGAAAAGGGGTGGTAGATAAAAGGAAAGTAGAGAGGTTGTTTAAAAGAGAGTGTTAATGGCATAATGTGATGTATTAAAGCGCTTAGGGAACATAGTCACTATTTCTGGCCAAAATAGTCCTACCTGTCCCTTAGCCTACATTACAACCTGTAAAAGACCTATTTGATCCTAAGCTTAGTATTCTGATATTAGTAGAACATTACACTAAGGGCAAGCCTATGGTCATCAGTTGCAACATATGAATTCTTTGTGAGAGTGAGAGCAAGGAGAATATTGTACCCATGTTTCGAAAA
The DNA here is from genome assembly GCA_030864225.1 of Capsicum baccatum var. pendulum. Classification (NCBI taxonomy): domain Eukaryota; kingdom Viridiplantae; phylum Streptophyta; class Magnoliopsida; order Solanales; family Solanaceae; genus Capsicum; species Capsicum baccatum. The sequence goes on along the minus strand of CM061555.1, from coordinate 193,405,943 downwards.
ATGCAAAACTTGTGTGTGATTATGGGTAATATCTTGTGTGAGACACACATGGTTGATGAGTTTTGGGTAGTTTTGTATGATTATTTGTGCCTTAACTTGTGGATACGAATTAGCCATCGTCACGAGTCTAGGTTGGAGGTTGAATTGTTTCTATTAGTGATCAAGAAAACTACTCTTTGTTAATGATTGTCGTGCATGTCTTGTTGATCATTTTGTGCTGTTACTGTGAAATCCTAAGTAGATGTTTGCATGGAAGTAATATTTTGTTCGAGGACAAATAAAGCTTTAAGTGTGGGGTGTTGATGTTGGGCGTATTTACACACCTAAACACCATAATTTGCCCATATTTTAGGCTACGTTTTGAGGATAAAATATATAATTCCTACACTTTTAGTCCATTTTCCTGTAAGTGAGCTAACCAACGTGATTAGCATGTTTTTAGGTACTAATGACGAAGATTTCAGCAGTTTGTTGGAGCTTTCGGTAGCAAAGGGAAACTTCGCATAAGATGGAAGGCAACTTTTGGAAGCTTGAGGGCTAAATATGATGCATGGAGAATCTGTCCAGGGCAAAAACAGTATTTTTACATACTTAAGGGTGCAGCAGTAACCTAGTAGAAATATGACAAGGATATTATAAAAACCCTATTTGCTGAATTTTTCAGCAAGCATTATCATACTTTCAATTTTACTTTTCTTTAGACACTTTTAGTATTATTCAGTTTACAGATTCTGTAAGTTACCAACAGAGAAAATACGCTACAAAAAACGGCAAGAGAGGAAATCACGTCAATCTCAAATTGACGCAAATCCATCTTCATCGTGACATTGCTATAATCTTGGTATGATGATGATGTCTTCGTGGATTCCCATTGTGATCATGAGTAGCTAAACTTCTTTGTTAGGGTTATGGAAGCCTTTTGATATACTATCTATAACTATGAGTTTGTGAATTCTTGATGCGTATGCTACTTATATCATTACTCTCTTCATCTTAATTGAATTCTTGTGGTTGCAAGCATATAGAATATGCCATTATAGCATTAACTTGTTCGAGAGAAAAGTTACATGTTTGGAAAAGAGAGTTTGACAAGGAAATAGAGCTACCAACCCCTATTTACACATTAGTTCCATAACTAGATTAACCTCTTGGAGAGTTTGTACCGATAGTATACACTTTAAGCTTGAGAGAGTTAAAGTGAAATAATCCAGGATAGTCGAGAGACACTAGGATTTACCATTAGAATACGAGTCTCTATAAGTGCATGCATGTCTGAATTCCGCATAACTCATAGTTAATAGATACGTAGAACTCATAAGGTGGACATAACCCTAACTTATTATTCTCTGTGATTAAATCTTACTACATTAATCGTTTCTTTCTTTATTTTGTTAACATTACTTCACACCTAAAACCAATCCCCCCTTTTCGTAGAATTTTCGACCAACAGTCTGCTAACAATTACAACACTTAGTGATCAAGTATTCCATGTGGGATTCGACACCCAACCCAGTTGGGTTCTATATTTGACATCGACCGCTTACACTCTTAGGAGAGCTGTAGTTTGGGCGTTATCAGTGTCCTTAACTCAAACAAGATGAAAGATACATCCTTTAGATGTCCTTTTCCTTGGCCAAATGTAGGAAACAAAGTAACCCCTGAAAGTGGATACACTACCTTTCCACTGAAGGATGGTTTCATTTAGGAACTGAAACTAGACTATTCTACTTCTTCAGTCAACTGTGGCATAGCCAGAATAAATCTAATCTATGCCGAGAATAACGTCAAAATTAGCCATCTCTAATTCAACTAGTTCTGCTAAATTAACTTTCTAAAATATCATAATTAGGAAGTTCCTGTATACCAGTCGAGCTATAATCATTTTACCTACTGAGGTAGAGACTGAAAAAGGCTCTTCTAGGATTTTAGAATTAATTCTAAAATTACATGCTATATAGGGAGTAGCAAAAGACATAAAAGCTCCTGGATCTAGCAAAGCATAAGCATGCAGATGAGAATGGTCGAAACCCTCATATAGCAGTCTAAGCCACCTAATCTACCCTCATATAGCAGGATATGATGTCTCAACCTATGTTGGCTACATATTTATGGAACACAAGGATTGTTTCTAAGAATCACACCCTCACATAACAGTTGAGTTCCCACCCTTGGGTTCACTCGATGCTAATTTCTACTCCTATCTTAATAGACACTAAACATAATTTACTAAACTGAAAATGGATTGAGTTACTGAATTTCATTGACTGATAAAATATTACTGATATTTGACACTGACTGAGTTCATTAGATCATAGATATTTCCTGAGTTATAAAATTGTCTGAAGTCTAAGGATTCATAGCTTGACTTAGAGTATCATGGAAACATGACATGTCTCTAAGCACACAGCTAATATTTTAGGTACAAGCACCCCCAGGACTCAATGAAATCAAAAACTGACCAAGCATAACTTACTTGAACATATAACTAACATCATAATCCATAATAAATTTATAGAAGCATTCCCTCAAAGCATGTGATAGGAATAACTTGTACATACACGGGGATTTTATGATATCATACTAATTGGGTGTTGTTCCTTCATCTAGGCATTTAATCAAACATATAGTAGGTATAGCACGTGTAGACAACATTATACAATAATTAATCATCATGATTCATCTTTAATTTCATCATCCTAGGGCTTATTTATAGGTTCATATGAATTTACATCTATACAAATCAATTCCACATTTAAGTGATCACCCAACATGGATTTGAATTCAATTGATCAGTCTGAGCATACACAAAATGAACCCAACATGAAATTCATAAAGAAATCCATAAACTTAAACTTAGAAAAGAGATTCTTGGGCTTCATGGATGAAAAGATTCCACGAAAGAATACTACTCATACCTTGGTTCGTGATTTTGAGAAGATTGATGGAGGAATTCTTGATTTTGAATTTTCCATTAAAAGACCTAGGTTGTTCTTGAGAGGTTTTTCAGAGTAGGGAGTGTATTTTGGGTGAAAAGTGGTTGTATCACAAGTTTAAAGGGCTTAAATTGGGGTAGGAAAATGACCATTTTAACCTTGGATGCGTCATTTAATTTCATTAAAATTTCCCGAATTGGTTCCTTGGCGCGACGTGGCACTGTCTTGCCATGTCACTGGATTATAAAAGTTGCGAAATTGAGGGATCGAGCGATCTGGAGCCATCATATTTCCCCTTCTTTTATGACCTGGAACTTTGGCGCGATGCAGAGGAAAACGTGCTAAGACACTTGAAAAGGTCAATTCTGAATTTGGGCCCTGGTACGATGCTCCATAATTGCAAACCCCTACTAGAATTTTTCAAATGTCATTTCCTCTCGCGGAGCGGCATGCCTCTAACTAATATGGCCCTATTTTACGACGAGAACTTAAAATAGTCATAACTTTTGACCCGGCTATCGGATTTGGGCGAATCTAATATTGATGGAAATCTTATAGAATTTCCCACATGATAAAAAAATGAAAATCTTGAATATTACTCATGGAATATCCATTGTTCAGTTTAGAAGCTAATACTAGACATTCTTAAGATGAAATTAGCTAGGAAAAGTACAAGGTATTACAGGTTATTTGCCTAGAAGTTTATATGTGGTTATAATAATAGGCTTAAATGTCATGTTTGTATATAAGTGGATGGGTGCATTATGTGCTAGTGAATTCCTAGTAAGAAGTTTAATTTAGTTCTTGAAATGGTAAGAAGAATTATTCTTATGATTAGAGATGTGAAACACATGGGGTATCAAATTCATTGCTTAAACTAGTATTATGGTGTTATGTCTGGTACCTTGTGACTTTGAGTAGGCTTGAATATGGTGAGAGAATTTAGTTCAGCTCAAACTTTAGAATATGGAGTTATCAATTCCCATATGAAAATTACAAGTTGAATTAATGAGCATAGTATTTAAGAGGCAAAGTATAGTTGAGGGAGTATTTGAGAAGAGTGTATAACCTTGAAATTTAGCAGTTGTATTGCCTAAGGAAAAGTGATTCTATCCTAGCTTATGTTTTGTAGGAATGTAGCCCATAATTATAGAGTTTTAACCATATTGAAATTCCTTATTCACATATCTTATTCAGGATATGCCCAAGAATTCGTTGCTCCCTAATGTTATTGCAACTTCTTATAATAATGTTGGAAAAATACTCTAGTTGAGTATAAACTCTCAGTATGATTCTGTCTGTATAGCCAGCAATTCAGGTCAGCGATCCGATAGATAAGCTCTTATGCTTTTTCGTCTTTCCATCTAGTTTTACTATCTGAAGTTTCATGAATATTGCTAGTTTATAAGGTAATTCATTCATGTCCATGAAAATTGTGAATTCAGTTTAGTCCCTGCATCATGTTTCAGATTCAGCCATGTAGTCATGATTAAGTTTGTAAGTGTTCAGTGCATGATATGAGTTGTCCATGTATTCTAGCTCAAACATTGTATACCACTTGTAGTACCCCTTGTACGACCTAAGTCTCGTTAGCTCATGATTTGTGCTTACATAATCTACTTGGTGATGCCATGAAGCCCATTTTCCTTTGATTTCTATACGTGTTTTGTCGAGTGACAATCCCTATTGAGAAGTTACATACCTTATTCCATCCTTAGTAACTTTTTGAATTTTTATTGCATTAGTTATCACTTCATATTTCTATATGTATGATTTTATCATGAACATTTCAAGTAAGTTCCAAACTCTCAGCATGAATTATCTCCTTACAGTTAATAAAGTCAAGTCAGCAATAAAATCACTTGCATTATAGAGTTTTAATTTTTTAGCTCAGCTATATCTTTCATTAGAACACATGTCATGTCTGTAATATTCCATACATCAAAATCTTCAATAAGTTTTTGTCCATCATTCGAGGATGAATGATTCCAAGGGGGATATAATATAATACCCCATACATTTTAGGCTAGAATTTAAATCATTGATCCTACGTATACAGACTTGAACCTAATGATTCTATTTATATATATGTGTAATTATCAATTATATAGTGTGGGGATATCTTTTTATATGAATCGAGGCCATAAAATAACTCCTAACTCAAAGACGAGTTGAGGACTTTCTATTGATAGAGTTTTTACAGATTCTCCAACTAAGGTCAGCTTTAAATATGTGTATCATCTAGAATATAAATATTAAGGTGTCCTACTATATATCAAATGGAATATTTTTAAGTCTTCTTTCCAATGAATCTAGTTTAACCTTAATCTGATATCGGAGTAGAAAGTTTGCTCATTTTAATTTTGAGTGTCTATCTGTCAATAAGGTGAGCACTTGAGGTGATAAGCATAAACTAAGTGACGTGATATCAATCTCATCATCATCCTTAACTAGAAAGTATCCAAATTTATCTATAAGGAGATGACTTGAGGTGATAAGCCTCCAACTAAGTGATGAGCTATCAACCTCATCGTCAGCCTTAACCAGAAAATATCCTACATCACTTAGGAAATATAATGACTAGGTTTATGAGTTATCAACTAGTTGACTGGCTATCAACTATGTCATCCACCTTAACCAGATATTTAAGTGAAGGTGACGACTAAGTTGATAAGCTATGAACTAGTTGACAAGTAATCAACTAAGTCATCAACTGAAAATTTTTGCAATTTTATTCAGTTTCCCTCGGGGTATTTTGTTCTTTTCCTTACCTCAAACCCTACCTTATCGACTTAAATAACCGTATACATGATAGTTTCACATTATTAGTTAGTTTTTAATGTTTACTCTCCTCTCTACTCTTAATAGAAAATAAATCAGGGTTTCTTCCAAAGAATAAGAAATTCAAGCTTTTTTTCCCAAGAATTCAAGTTTCAATTTTAAGTTTTCTTCAAGAAGTCATCAAATTAAGGTATATGGGGCATTCATCAATAGGTTCCTTCCGCTCATTAAGCCCAAAATTTGTATTTTTGATATCAATATGAATTTTATCCTTTTTTGTGAAACTATTCATGAAAACTATGATTTTAATCCACGTATCTCTTAGTAATGCGAATTCAAGCCATGTCAACAAATATTCCCTTGTGAATTAAGTTACTTCATGTTTTGAATTTTAACTTCCTATGTCATGTTCTAATGATTTCATGTTAAACCATCAGGTTATGAAATAAACCATGTGAAGTTATTGTCCTCCTTAGTTTACCTCATCCCTATGTTCAAATTCATATATTTTATCATTTAACTAAAATGTACTATGTTTTGGATCTCTGAACCATGACTTTATACCATATTTTTAAGCGTTGTTATCTTATTTAAAGTATCATTCAGTGTTGATGGGTTATGAACACCTATACCTTTGTGTTTTCACATATTTCCATTTTCAAGTAACAAGGTACTCATACCATGATTTTATTATCAAATTCATATTATCATCTCCATGGTGAGAACTTATTTGTACAGTATCATGTCATGTTAAACAAATAATAATACTAATGTCATTTAGTTAGTAGTAACACTTTGCACCGAGTGGACCCAGGGATGGTGGCTCCCCTGTCAGTTAGTCATGCATCATTGGTAGAAGTCTCTAAGCCTTGACCTATGGGTCCACCATAGATTATAAGGGTCTTTCATCAGTTAGAAATGCTACCCTTGTCCTTCGAGACATCACCCTTGTTGATGCACATTGTTAGTTACATGTTGGTACCCCTTCCAAGGCACTAACACCCTTCCATTTGTGGTTACAGGTTGGACCCCGATATCTCAAATTGGGGCAGATTGATTAAAGTTAGCTCCCACAGTCTCAGTGTAGTATTTAAAGTAGTTCTATTCAGTTTTACATGATCTAGTGTGCATATATCAGTTATTCAGTTATAGAGATCTCAGTTATCTAGCTATGTAGATAATAGTGATTCAGCTAGTCAAATTAAAGATTATTTCAGTACATGTTTATGGTTGATCATACATTCTAAGTTTTACTTGTTCATGTTTTCATGGTCAGTATCTATACATACCCCTCAGTTTAGTTTTACAGCATTTTCAGCTTTGTATGAGATTTACATACAGTATTCATATTTTATCGCTTCCTAATTTACTGAATTTTTTCCAGTTCATGATTTATAAATCTCCCTATGATGTACAGTTTTCATGTATGGATATTTTTTAAATGCATGTTTCATCAAATAACTTATATCAACAGTTTTAAAGCATTTTCTAAATATTTTAATGATTTAGTGCATGTCTCCACATACTCAAACATTCCAGAAGTACTGACCCACATATATGTCTATGTGGTACATTGTCTCATAATATAGGTACCAAATGTAGATCCCACACCAGGGTTAGATGGTTTTCAGCACTCAGCCAGCAGGTGATGAATTCCCTTATTTCAGAGACTCCAGGCCATTGTAGTTCACATGTTGTATTTTGATTATTCACATGTATTGATTAATGGTAGTTGGAGGCATGTCCCAGGTATCTATAGTCAATATAGTAGAGGCTTCATACATGGTCATTCAGAGTCATAATGTACAATTTTAGTCTTTTCTTCAGTTTTATCATATTGTAAACTTTATCAATATTATATTTATTTAGACTTTCTCATGATCATGTTTCCGCTCAGTAAATTTAGCTTTTATACAATTTAAATCGGTTACTCAAGAAGTATGTCAGTTCATGGGTTATCTTGGGATTACTTGTGGTTCGAAGCACTATGTTATGACTAGGGGGTAGTCTTCAGTCATGACATAGGTTGACTTAGTTGGGTTTGCCTCAAATGTAGGATTATCCCAAATTCATTACATTAATGATACGTTATCTTGCTATATATTTAGAACTCATTCGGATCAGGACTTATGTTGGTTGGATTGGGTTAGGTATCGGGGATGGTCTCTGATCTTCATTGGACTTGATATCACTCATCATGATAAGGCCTCGATCCGAGTCTTGTCAAAAGAAAAATCAAAGGAATTTTATAATTTGAAATAAGGGAAAATGTCGGTCAAAGAGTATGCCTTAAAGTCTTACTAGTTGTCTCGGTATGCACCAAAGATGGTGTTGGATATGAGGGTTAGGATAAGAAAGTATTCCTCAGGACTATATTGTGAGTTAATCCTAGAATGTAAGACTACCTTGTTGATCAAAGACATAGACATCTTTAGGTTGGTTGTTCATATGCAATAGGTAAAAGAGAACAAAAAACTAGCTGAGATAGGTGAAAAATAGGGTAAAAAGTTTAGGTTCTCTGAGCAAGGTGGGGGCTAATAGCAAAGTGGTAGGGATGGTGGTAAGTAGCCAAATAAAAAGTAGAGGAGTTCTTATACTTTCTCCACTGTTAGTGCTTATTACCTGAAGCCATCGGGTGATAGACATTAGCAGGGTAGTAAAAACTTTAAGGAATAGGGTGCCCAATCTCAAGCTAGTAGAGCTCAGTCAGCTTCATCGTGCACTCTTTGTAGGTTTTGTGGTCAGTTGCATCGGGGTTTTTATGATGAAGGGAGGGACAGGTGCTTCAAATATAGTCCGCCAGGCCATATTCTTAGAAAATAATTGGTTGGTAAGGTTTCTTTGGGGGCGAATAAGACTCAAGTTGCTTCATCATTATCTCCAATACGAAAGGGTGAACCATCTATTTTTGGCACTGATCGAAACCATCTATATTCACTTACTTCTCGATAAGAGTCTGAGGTATCTCCTGATGTCGTGACTGGTATGTTGAAAATTTTCCCTCGTGATGTGCATTGTTTACTTGATTTGAGGTCTACTCTCTTTTATGTGACCCCATTAGTGGATGTATATCTTGGTTTAGGTGTTGAGGTTATTATGGACCCTTTTTTTTATTTTTACCCTAGTAAGTGATTTTATGATTGCTAAAAGAGTTTATATGGGATGTACGATATCTGTTTGTAGTAAGGAAACCTTGGTGGATTTGTTTGAACTGGATATGATGGATTTTGATATTATTTAGGGTATGGATTGGTTACACTCATGCTACGCATCCTTAGATCGTCGTACCTATAAGGTTGTCTTTAAGATCCCTGGTGAACCATTTATTGAGTGGGAGGGTGGTTCTCTAGCTCCTAAAGGGAGGTTTATATCATATCTTAGATCTCGAAGATTAATATTTAAAGGGTGTCTCTATCATCTAGTTTGGGTGAAAGATTCTAACTAGAAAGGTCCTTTCTTGCATTTGATTCCAGTGGTGAATGAATTTCGTGAGATCTTCCTTGATGACCTTATAGTTATTTCTCCTGATATAGAGATTGAGTTTGGGATTGATCCGGTTTGTACACTCATCCAATTTCTATTCCCCTTAATAGAATGGTGTCGGCTAAGTTAAAAGACCTTAAGGAGAAACTTAAGGATCTTTTAGATAGGGTTTTATCCCTCATAGTGTGTCCGTGTGGAGTGCAACTGGTGTTATTCATGAATAAAAAGGATGGTTCCATTCATAATTGTATCAACTATTGGCAGTTAAATAAGGTAGCGGTTAATAATAAGAATCCTCTTCTAAGGATAGATGACTTGTTTGATTAGTTACAAGTTGCCAAATTCTTTTCTAAGATTGATCTTTGATCTGGGTATCATCAACTTAAGATTGGGGAGGTGCATCCCTAAGACTATTTTCCATACCAAATATAGGCATTATGAGTTTCTAGTCATGTCTTTTGGGTTGACCAATGCCCCGGCTGTATTCACGAATTTTATAAATAGTGTCTTCAATCAATTTTTGTATCTGTTTGTCATTGTGTTCAAAGATGACATTTTGGTGTACTCTAAAAGTGAGGTGGATCATGCCAACCACCTTCGTGTTGTGTTACAAACCTTGAAAGAGCAACAGTTGTATGCTAAGTTCTCAGAATATGAATTCTAGTTGAAAGTTGTCACTTTCTTGGGTCATATGATTTCTAGTGAGGGTATCATGGTGGATCTTCAAAAGTTTTCAGTGGTTAAGAAATGGACTAGAACTGCAACTCCAACCAATATTAGGAGCTTCTTTGGTTTGTCTAGCTACTACAAGAGGTTCGTAGAGATTTTCTCTTCCATAGCTGCCCCATTGACTGTATTGACTCAAAAAAAGGGTAAAGTTCTCTTACTTGGATTCTTGTTTGGGGAGTTTCGAGAAGTTGAAGGAAAGCTAACTTTAGCTCCAGTGTTACTATGCCAGAAGTCACTGAACCTTTTATTATTTACTGTGATGTGTGCCGAGTAGGACTTGGTTGTGTTTTGATGCAGCATTGTAAGGTGATATCCTATGCTTCTAGGAAATTGAAGGTGCATGAGAGAAACTATCCTACTTAAGATTTGGAACTGTTATTGTGGTATTTACATTAAAAATCTAGGGACACTATTTGTAAGGGGTGCACATATAAATCTTCTTAGATCATAAAAGCCTGCAATATGTGTTCACTCAGAAAGACCTTAACCTTAAGCAAAGAAGATGGCTTAAGCTTCTCAAGTACTATGACATGAGTATTCACTACCACCTAGGTAAAGATAATGTAGTTGTTGATGCTCTTTACAAGTTATCCATGGAGATTTTAGATTATATGGATAAGGATAAGCAGGAGTTGGTGAAGGATATTCACTATTTATCTAACCTCGAAGTTTACCTCTTGGACTTTAGAGATAGTAGTGTGTTCATTTAGAAGGTGGCACAGTCATCTCTTAGTGCTGAAATCAAGGAAAAGCAAATGTTAAATCTTGTCTTGATTAAAATCAAGGGTGATATTGTTGGGTAAAAGGTAATTGGCTTTGAGATTAGTGGTGATGGTACCTTGCAGTACCAAGAGAGGTTATGTGTTCCTAATATTGATGGTTTTTGAGTAAGGATATTGGTTGAGGTACATGAATCATGCTACGTTGTTTATCCCAGTTCGATGAAAATGTATCATGATCTTTAGGAATGTATTGGTGGAATGGTATGAAGAGGTATGTGGTTGACTTTGTGTCCAAGTGTATAATGTGTCAACAAGTGAAAGTTAAGCATACGTAGATCGGAGGGTGGTATCAAGAGATTGAATTGCATTAATAGAAATGGGAAGTGATCAATATGTATTTCATTATTGTTCTTTCTCGATCTCAAAATTAGTTTGATTCGGTTGGGGTCATCGTGGATAGAATTACAAAGTTGAATCACTTTTTGTCAGGGAAGACTAACTTTTATACTGAGGATTATGCAAGATTGTACCCCCATGAGATTATGAAGCTGCATGGGGTACCCATTTCTATTATCTTTGACTGTGGTACATAGTTTTCATCTCATTTTTAGTGGTCGTTTTAAAAAGTGTTGGGAACAAAGGTTAGTTTGAGTGGGGCTTTCCACCTGCAGATAGATAGGCAAGTAGAGAGAAGTATTCAGACATTGGAGGATATGTTTTATGCTTGTGTGATTGACTATGGTGATAGTTGTGTTGAACATCTACCTCTTGTAGAGTTTGCTTGCAATAATAGTTACCATTCTATCATTGGGATGGCCCCGTTTGGGGCCTTATATGGTAGGAGGTGTAGATCTCCCATTGGGTGGTTTTAGATTGGTAAGGTGGAGATATTTGGCTTGGATTTTATTCACCAAGCCAAGGAAAAGGTGAAGGTAATTTGGAATAGTCTTAAGGCTTCCCTAAGTCACCAAAAGTCCTATACGAATATGAGGCAAAAGAGTTAGAGTTTGAGTTTGGGGATATGGTGTTCTTGAAAGTGTCTCCCATTAAGGGATTGATACAATTTGGTAAGAAGAGGAAGCTTAGTCCTCATTTCCTGATATGTTGGTCCTTACTTGGTCTTGAGAAGGGTTGGTAAGGTAGCAGATGAATTGGAGTTACCTTCTAGTTTAAGTTACATTCATCCGGTGTCCCATGTATCTATGTTGAGAAAGCGTTTTGGTGATTTGTCTCAAGTGGTGCCTATCAAGGATATTGATATTTCAGATTTTTTGTCCGATAAAGAGCTCTCAATTGAGATCTTGGATCGTCAGGTTTGTTGGTTGCACACCAAGGATGTGGCCTCAGTAAAGGTTCTATGGAGGAACCACAAGATAGAAAAGGCTACTTAAAAAATAGGAGAGGACATCAATTACAAGTATATGTATTTGGTTTCAAATCTGGATATTCATTCTTAAGGTATGTGTTCTTCATCACTGATAACGCTCAATCTACAGCTCTCGTGGGAGTGTAAAGCGGTCGTTAGCAAATATAGAACCCAACCTGGGTTGGGTATCGATCCCACAGGGAATAGCTTGGTCAACAAGTAAGTAAAATTAATAGACTTTTGGTGCAAGTCTCGTAAGAAGGGGGGATTGTAATAAGTAACCAAAGTAATGAAATAAAAGCTGAAAATAATAAAGTAAAAAGAGAAAGATTGTCACGTTGGTTGTGAAACAATGAGAATTGAGGCGTTGGGGTTATGTCCACCTTCAGAGGTATACGTCTCTATTGGCTATAAGTGTGTAGAGTCTTGACATGCAATTGCTTATAGAGAATTGTAGTCGATGGTAAATCCAAGCGTCTCTCGACCTAAACAAGGACTATTTCACTTTAACTCTCTCGAGCTTAAAGTGTGTCTAGCGGTACAAATTCTCCAAGAGGTTAGTCCAGCTACGGCACTAGCTTTTTAATAGGAAAGGGTGTCCTACTACCTTGACATTATCTCTTTTCCAGACAAATAACCTTTCTCTCGAACAAGTTAAATGTTAGACTGGCGTTAGTCTATGCGTCCTCTTTTCTAGACAAGTAACCTTTCTCTCGAACAGGTTAGATGTTAGAATGGCGTGTTCTTGTGTTTGAACCGCAAAGGATGTAGATTTAAGATGAAGAGAATAATGATATAAGCAATATACGTGTCTTGAACTCACAAGCTCATAGCAATAGATAGTAACTCATTCGGCTTCCATAATCCCAACTAAGAGGTTTAGTTACCCATGAATGCGTAGGATATCACGTTTTGCATGGTGGATGGCGTGAATAGTAGGTGTTTGGCGTGTGGTTTTGGTGATTCCTTAGCAAGTAACGATTCTCTTGTTGTGGAATTTAAGAATAGAAGAATAGATTAGAAGTGTTTGTAGTGGAAGATGAGAAAGATGGAAGAAAATTAATAGTTTAAGAATGAATTTCTTGAATGAAGGGAGGAGTTGCCTCCACTAAGGGAGGACTTAATTAAAATCTCTAGCATGATAGGGTATTTATAATACTCCTATCCTACTCCTACTATGCTAATGAAATAAATAACCAAATCCTACTAAACTAAGGAAATACTTAACCCATTTGTACTAGGTTAATGTAACATTCTCCTAATCCAAATAAACTAATGAAATACATAACCCAATTGTACTAGGTTAATGTATCATTGTCAAAATCCAGCTTTGTGTCTGTAAGTCCCCAAAGTCTTCAGAAATGCTGTTTTAGTCCTGGACAGATTTTCCATGCAGTCCCCAAAGTATTCAGAAATGTTGTTTTTGCCCGGGACAGATTTTCCATGCAGCAGATTTGGTCCTTTAGGCGTCCAGCTCCTTTCTACTTCGTTTGTGAGCTTTCTTTTGCGTCAAGTAAGCCATAAAATGCTGTATTTTGCATCATTTATACCTGAAACTTTACTAATCATGTTCGTTAGCTCATTTATAGGAAAAAGG